>OX411276.1:28173125-28773125 GCA_948146005.1 Nomada fucata
CGTTACGGCCAGCCGATAAATTGATGCCGCTTCTGAAGCACTTTCAGCGGCGCGCCCCGCGAATCGCTATATAAAACGGGCGAAATTGCGTTTGCACGCTATTTTCGGTGGCCGATAATGCCGGGACGCGGTTTGATCGCGCAAAAAAGGGTGAACCAGAAGGGGCCTGCTCCGAGAATTTTCGCCACCTTTTTTGTCTTTTATCGATCGACCGCAATTCGTCGATTTTTTTCGCGTGCGCCGCCGGCGGCGGCGGCGGCGGCGGCGGCGGCGTTCTTCGCGAACAATGCCGATGGAAAAATGACCGGCGCGGTGGAAAAACGCGTGTTTGGATTGTATTCGACAAAGGTCGTGGAACAAAAGGGGCGAGGGGCGAAGAATTGAACGAGGAGACCGGCGTAAGGGAACGAATCGCGAGAGCGCACGAAACCGCGCGGAAGAGGCGAGCGGAGGATTGTTTCGAGGGGGATGGCGAACGCGGCGGAGGAATTTTCCGCTCGTTTCCGCGCGATAACGAAACGGATTAAATGTTGCCACGAGGACGCGGCGGATCTTTTTTTTTCGCGAATTCCATCGGGACGATAAAATCGTCGCCGTCCTCCACGGTCCTCGTCGAATTCCTGCGCGTAATTCCGCGACGGAGCGAGGCCGACGGCTGGCGGTGGAATCGCGCGGATTCCGCGCGCAACTAGCTCCGATCGTACCGTAAGAAGAGATTTTAATAACCGTGCTCCAGTTAAACGTCGCGACGACGCCCGATGGTCCGCCGTCGGGGAGGCCTCGTCGATTTCTGCCGGCAAGCGCCTACTTCTCGCTCGTCCCGTTTCGATCCTCGGGGCTCGAGACAGCTGTGGAAAATTCAAGAGTCCCGAGGAGTATCGCGGACCGCGGAACGGCCGGTGTCAACTGGGGCAACTGGCGGAGCGGTTTCGAGCGAATGAAATTATGCAAGAGGTTCTTCCACTTGACACTCGATGCGTGTGCACGTAACGCGCGGCACGTATTCGACTTATCCGGATCTCGATCTAAAAGTTCGCCGGTTCTTGTCGCTCGTGGCGGTCGCCCCGCGTTCGATACGGTTCAAACCGCGACCCATTTCCGCGCGTCCAAGAATATCACTGCGACGCTGCAGTCCGTCTCTGCAAATCGTGTGGCGGAAAGACTTGACAGATGTATATTGACCCATTCGCGTGCGGCCCGTACTCCGCATTCTTCGTGCGCGATCAAATCGTGTCGCCCAGAATATCCTCGTCTAGAGATCGATAGGCCAGGACCGATGGAGCTGGAGGAGCGCGCACCGCGCGGAACGACCTACAATAATGCCAGTGATTTAACGAGAAAGTAGCGGAATGCTGCTCGCCGCGAAACGGTGATCTATCCGATAACGTCTGTCCTCTCGAAAGTTCCCCAACTGAATCGAAACGCTCCGCGATTCTTAGCCAAGCGAATCGATGGATCGATCTACTCAACAGGTCCTGGATTTTCCCCGATTCCCACGGGAGTTACGCGTGGTGCTCGTTGCATACGCGGGACAATAGGAAGAAAGCGTAACCACGGCGACATCGCATTAATCTGTTACGCCAAGGAAGGCCGGCGAAGGCAGCGGAGCGCAATCGCGATCGTTATTCAGCGGTCACGGAACGATCGCGTTGCACGATCGCCGGGCTAATAGCGCGAACTGGAACGCGCAACAAAGGCGAGCGCGGTCTCTGGCAAGAGGGAACTCCGGTTCTTGATAAGTAGAGCATGAAGCACGAGCAAGTAAGCGGCCGGAGAAAATGAAACGCTGCGCGCTCGCGAAAAAACAGGAACGCGGGTTGCGCGACTCGTGTGCAGGGACGTGCTTGTTTACACGACCGGGCACTTCCGGCGGAAAGGAGGACGACAACCGCCGGTCGATTGTTCCCTTGGGAAATGGAAGGGCCGATCGAACGAGTCCTTGCGATCGCGAGACGGTTTCTATTGGGGTTTTGTAGTGGCTCCTCCTCGGGGGAGAATTTATTGCGGCATTGTTCTTGGACGGGAGTTCGAGCCAGGTGGAGGAAAAGCTATCCCAGGGATTCTGGGTTCGGGTGTGAGACGATTCGATGGACTCCGTATCGAGGACATTCGTCGATGGAAGAGCGGACATTTCTTTTTTGTTTAAACGTGCAGATTCGCGCGGACTTCTAACTTGAGCGAGAAACCGTATCGTCAGTTTATCGATACGAGCGAGAAGCTGTCTCGCTGGCGAGCGCGTCGCAGAAGCTGGACGGATCTTTAAGTTGCCACGGCCGTCAATGCAATTCAGGCGAATTAGCAATGTCACAAAGGTAATAGGGACTAATCGTCGCCGCCTAACAGAGATCGCGACACCGTTCCCCCCCACGTGCATCGAATCAGAAGAAAATCGACGATCGCGTCGGCGAGTGCACGCGACGAGGTCGTTCGCGTCGGTTCTCGGTTGTTGAGCCACGAAATCGGAGCGGACGGCCGCGTTCCGCGAAGCTGGCCTCCGAGAGGCGGAGCGCGTTGGCGCGGATTAAAAGCCGCGGAATCGATGATGCGGCCGACACGCGTGCCCGCGGCGTCCTTTGAGCCCGATTTAACGTCCCGCGGATGTCTCTTTAATACGGGCGTCGCACGAATAAAAAACCGCGGATGATTACGCGGCCGAACGGGGATTAAAGCTGGCGAAAAATCGAACCGACGTGCCGCGTATTCGCTTTGACGTCGCGTTCTAGTCCACTGGCTGGTTCCGTTGGATGATTAATCCTGCGCATTGGTTTACGGAATACCGTGACGACGCAACCCTTTCGATCCGCGATAACTCTGTCCTCGCTTTTGCGGCTTGCTGAAAAATAGCGCGGACTCTCCTCCGTCTTCTTCCTCTTGGTTCCGCGCGAACCGTTACAGTCGAACGCGAACCGGCTTTCTGTCATTCTACGAAGGAATGCGGCCTTCCGGATACGGTTCTTCGGCCCGAAGAACCGGGATTGATCCGGATTTCAGCGTCGCCACCGGTGGACGAGCAACTTAAGTACGTTCGCGTTGAAACGTCTTGGACAGCCGTATTTTCAACTTCTCAACGGAAGAATCGAACTTAATATCGGTGCTTAATATCGAATCGAACGAGACTGGAAGACGGTGTATCATTCATTACGCGTTCTTGCGAACCGAAGATGCTGCGATGCCTAGAATGTGCGCGTAATCGCGCTCGATATTTAACAAGCCGATGAGAGAACGATTTCGTTGGAACGAAACGGCCGGGGGAAAATTACTTCTCGACCTCGCGTTGCGTTAAACGTTTAACGCTCAATCTCGAGTACACCGATAGCTGCATTTACGCGAGATTCCGCCGCCGCGGTGGCTCCGAGTATTCCGGATAAGAACGGCCGCTCGATCGAATGACTTCGAAAGGCCGGCAAAAAGAGAAGAAAAAAAACGATGAAAAAGAGCCATCGTCATCGGCGTCTATCGGTGAAATCACGACGGAGGTATGCATTAACCGCGGCGCTTGGTCTGCTCGGTATGCGAGCGTCGTCCGAAAGCGACGAGTGAATCAGAAACCGTCGGCCCGGTTTTTTGCTAAGCTAGTTCATTGGCATTCAGCTACGCTGTCGCTCTCGAAAATTAATATCGAATCTCGCCGATCGAGGGTTCTCCATTACCCGACGCCCGATCGCTCGCCAGAGAGCCAGAGAGGGTACGTCGAAAGGTGCTTCTTCCGGCTTCTAATTGGCTCCCGTCATCCGCGAAATTTCCGGTCAAACGAAACGCTCGAACGTCGGGCCGTTAAACGCGCGAAGAGGAAATTCAGCGGCTCGCAGATAATTCAGAGCGAATACGCGCGCGCGCGTGTTCGTCGAGAGTCTTGAAACGTCTCTTCCGCTGCTACGGAGACGTACGAGCGTGAAGGTACGGAAACGAAAAGAAATTCATTCTCCTCGTCGTTGCGGATTCGTCGATACGGAGATATGTTTTGTCTTCGTTCCCGTGCGCGTATCAGTTCGCGTTGCGGAAGCAAAGGACCGCAGAAATGAATAATAAGCTGAACGCATCGAACGCGCTCGAATAAACATCGTTGCATAATTCCTCGTTGCGCCGTTAGCGATCGCGCATTCGATCGTATGCAATAATACGTGCGCGAACCAGTTCGCCACTCGGCGAAATTAACTTCCGCCCAACGTTCTGATCAATAAGCGACGGTTCGCCGACACGCGTGAAACCTCCCCCTTCGAAGACACCTGGAACCCGTTCGCCGGGGCGCATTAAAATAATAAGCAGGTGCGCATTAAAGTGATTACGACGCGAAGCGCGGACGACCGCGCGACGCGGAGGTTGAAGTGTCGTCTCCGTTTGAAGAGGATCCGAAGCGGCGTCGGCGGTCGGCCGGTCGGCCTAGTCGCACTCGTCGCCGTTGTTTCTCTGGTCGTTCTTTTAACGAGCTCGACGAGCGACCGCGACGTTTTAGCGAGAAAGCCAGGAGGAAAAGAATACTCCGCGTCCCGATGAACCAGCACAATCCGTCGTGCCACGTAGAAATTCCCTTCTCACCCTCTTCCTCCAACTCCGGGGCTACTTTGCCTACCTGAAGTCTCCCCGTCGAGCTTCTTCCCCCGTCCCCCCGTTGTTTTGCCCTTATCGCGATCCTTTTTCCCCCTCCTTCGACGACCGGGCCAAGCTCGTCGGTTTTCCCGACCGTAGCTTTTGTGTTTTCTGACCGATGCTTGCGACGAGCTCGTAACCCAGGCTCGTCGTGGCCCTCGAGGAAAATTCGTACAGTTGACGCCGCGTATCGGTTATGGAAGCAAGCGTGCACGCGACAGAGTCTTTCTGTGGAGTCGCGTCGTAAAAGAAAAAGGTGCCGAGCTCGAACGGGCGGGCAACGTTCTCGCCGGTCGAATTTCATAATGGTCCCGGAACGCGGCGACAAAGTATCGAGGCGGGTCGAGGGTTCGAGGGTCGGGGACGACGAATTTCGCATGGGCATGCGTTATATCCGAGGCGGGACACATGTCGGGCACACCTTCGTAAAACAGATGGCCCGCAGATTCTCGAGCGGAAAGGGCCCAGGAGCCGCACGCCGGCAAAAATCGAGCGAGTGGAGCAGGGCTCTCGCAGTGATTCGGCAGCTGTCGAACACGTTCGCCGCTCGTCCAGCTGCCGCGTTAATTTTCCTCGCCGCCCTCGCCGCGGGGCTAGCAATTACGTTCGCCTCGGTCCACGAGCAAACTAATCGGTGTACAATCTGCGAGGCGAATTTACAAGAACTCGCGGGGAACTTCGGAGAGGAAGCGCGGAGCCCCATCGGGTAATTGGAACGCCGGGCCATCCGGACGCGAGGCGTCGTCCCCCTTAACGATACTTAATTTCCGTGTTTATCTGCTTACTCGAAAACAGCGGCCGCTGCTTTGTTTGGCGGAGGCTCGAGAATCTTTCGCTTGCTTTCGTTGGCAATCGCGCCGAGTCGGCCTTGCTTGCTCGCGGATACAAATATCGTCGTCGCTCGACGAGTATATTAAACTGAATGCTGAACGATGCCTAATGTAACGAAGCACCGGCTAAATCATTTCTATATTTTCGTACGACCGCGATCGGCGAAGATAATTTCACGTGCGCGTGCGACGATCGAAAGAGATGCGATCGAGACACGATCAACGTTTTCGATCACTCTCGCGTTTCAAGCGGATAGAACTCCGAGGCGGTTGAAATACGTATCCGCGCAAATTTGCCGAAATGCTTTACGCCGACCCATTCGAGTCTACTGAAATTTCCGCGGAACGACCACTCGATCGTGCACGCTCGCCTGAGCCCCGAAAATCGCCGGCGAAAGTAGTCTCATCCCCCTCCAACCACTTCTATATAGTGTCTCGCTTGGAAGGGTGCGTTTATCGTCGCGCGAGGATTCCGCGCGAAATCCAAGGAGTTTATTCGATATTCCGCTCGCGAACGAGCCTGGCCCTTCCCTCTCGAATCGACCAGCCTCCTCCTCGCCCCTTCGCCTTTTTTCTTTTTCACGCTTCGTCCTCCGACACGTCCCGTCCCGGATCCTCCTAACTCTGACTCGAATTTTTTATTAAATCCCTCGTCACTCGATAATGTCGACTTCTCGTGTGTACCGAAATGAAATGCAATTTTCATTGGCCACCTGAACGAACCCCTCGCGCGCCTACGGCGGTTTATTTACCCCTATTTCCGCGTCTTCCAATTGGATGCACCGAACCACCCGCTCTTCTGGCTTCCCCGTCCCCCAGCCCCTCGAGTCGGAAACAAAATTATTTCGCTTCTTTCGCGCGGCTCCAGTCCCTCTCGGCGTGCACAGGTGTGCGACGCACTCGGCAAGTTTGCACGGGGCAAGTGCAATAACTCGCGGATCTTTCAGCTGGAACGTTGGCCCCGGTGTGCTAATTAGTATGCCGAATTAAAGGCGAGGGGACGACACTTTTGACAATCGGATTTCGCGGATATCGCAAGGATTTTTGTGCAGAACTCGATTGGGCTCCAGCTTCTCCGAAAGGGCGAGCGGAGAAAGATCGGTAACCCGTTGGGGAAATCGGAGGAAAATTATATATGCCCCGAGGCACTCGCGTGGGACGATTGCGCGCGTTTGTAACTTTGCCGGCGCGAAGCAGCAACGCCCTCCATCATCCGCGGCTTAATCCAGCGGGCATTGAAACACGAAACTTCATCGATCTCTGTAATGACCGGTTCGTACTAGCGCGTTGCCTATCGCGAAAAGGAAGATGCACGGGTTCCGAGCGGCTCGCGCTGGAGATCGAAGCACGCTCGTAATGCACGGACGCGTTTCATAGGCGCGCCTCGCCGAGCGTTCGCAGGAAAACGAACGTATCTCTCCCGCGAATCGATTCGCTGAGATAATAAAGATCGGAGGAACTCGCTTTCGATTAATTCTGCCACGGCGCAAAATAATTCCGTCGGTCGTCGCTGAACAAAAACGAAATACGTGCCCGCCTTCGATTATATCTTTGCGATATCGCGATAAGAATGAGCCCCTCGCACTCGGCGCGTCCATTCGTCCCCTTCGACGACAAAGAAAATTGCGTCCCCGTTAGAATCGAGCCATCTCGGTTACGCGACTCGCGCGTCTCCGCGAATTCCACGAAGATCGCTCGGGACGAGAATCTTGGCGAGCCATTCGGGGGATGCGCGTATTTTTAAACGGGTTATCATTGTTGAAATAACAGGTCGATCGATAGGGCAGCGATGGCAGGAAGGGCGAAGGGGATCGAGGGTGGAATGCCCGTCGACGGTCGCACGATTTCGACCACGATCCACCGTTGTGTACATCGCGCGGCTCTCACCTTGATTACTCACCTGGGGTTCAGGGCAGCAGGTATGCATACCCGCATGTTTGCTCGAATAATTGGGAGGCTATACGTGTGCCCCGGGATAACCCCCAGCGCGGCTCGAAATTCAATCTGCCTCTCGGCGAGCCGATCGTCCCGATAAAGATCTGCGTCGCCGATTTGTAGCTCGCAGCCGAAATCGTTTTGCGATCGCGCGCCCCGATTCCGTTAACGTTATCGTTCCTGCAGGATCGAGCGCGATTCCCTTTTTTCCCCTTTTTGTATTCCTTTTTCAGTTTTTAAATCGCGTTTGCCCTTCGCCTCTCCGAGACGTCGATTTGCTCGGGCGAGATTGAAACCGCGGTGGAAATTGCTTCACGTTTCGATCGGAGCGTTCCTTGGGAAGTATCCGGGGCGTGAAACGGCAGGATCGGTGTTCCGTTTGACGCGGCAATTAATGGCTACTTCTGTCGTTGGATAACGATCGGACGAACAACGTCGGAAAGTCCGTCGAATCCGTTTCCAGCGTTATCAGCGAATGGATTTCCAGCGGGACACGGTGAATTAAAAGCGCCGGCGAGATCGCCGCGACGCTTGGCTCGCGCGCGTACGAAAATTGTTGTTGGCAGGCGCGAGTCGAACTGCGGCCAGCGTTTCCATCTCGATCGCGCGCTCCAGTTAACGAGCAAAGTTCCGAATTAATATCGGGAGTAAAATTTCGCGGAACGGTCGCCGGGGTGTCTGGCCGCGGACGACAAAGTGACGAACGATCGTTGCGGCGTAATTAACGACGGAGCCGGGCCGACGGGCGGCACTAATTTCGATCGCTGTCATAATTAAATAGGCGCGTGTCGAACGCACTCGCGGCGAATCAACGGCGGCGGAGGAGAGCAGCAATTTCGCGGCGGGCGCTAATAATCGATTCGCGAGAGGGCGCGTGCCGCGGTGGAAAAGCTTCGGGAAATATTTCGAATGACGTGGGAGCGGGGGCAGGGAGGGGGTGAACGTGCGGCGGGAAATTTCGATTAATTCCGGATAGGGCGAGATTCGTGCAGGGAACGGTGGCGAGGGTATTTTACGCGAGCGGAAAAGGCCAGCCGGCGGTGGAAATCAGCGACAAAGGAGGCCCCGTCCGCGGATTTCTCTCCTCGCCCGTGAACTCTCGTGAAAGAGTTTTAAAACTCGAGCAGCGTCGAAACGAACCGGCGAGGATCGGTTCTCGCGGCAAAGCCCCGGAGGAGCGGAGTTGTGGATCCTGCGCGAGGTCTTAGACGAAAAAGGAGACGGTGAAAGAGGTTGAAGAGGTGGAAGAAAAAGACGCGGAGGAACGATGGCGCTCTGAAGAGTCTTCTCTTCGTACTCTTTTCTCGGTATTACGACCGCTTATTTTCTTCGTTCGCGATCTTTTTCTCGTTCCTCCGCTTCTTTCCCTGTACGCCTCTCCGTCCCTCCCTTTGACGGCCACTGTACTCGAGAAATTCTCGACGCAAGAAGGCGGAAAGGGCCGCTCGAGAGAATGGCTCAATTCCCGCTGGTAAATTAATTTCCGCCGATGGGGCCGGAGGAGAATTAAAATTTCCTCGCCGAGTAGTGTGTTTTCCCCGACCTCGTCGGGGAAAGCAACCGTGCACCCGGAGCGGCCACCGTCCTGGATAATCGTTACGGACGCAATTCCGCGGCGAATTAATTGAGGTTCCAAACGACGCCGTAGGATCGCCTTGATCCCGATCGAACCGCGGGGAAATCCGCGTTGCTTCTGCCCGCTACGCGGAGATGGGGATACGCGGTTGAGCGGATGGAGCGAGCAGGAAGGAACGGGAAGTCTCGTTACGCGGACGTTATCGTGGATAATTCGTAAACGGGGGACCGCGACCGACAATTTAGTCGCGATAATACGAAACGACGATCAGTTTCGGGGCGGGTGCCAGGCGTTCCGGATTTTCCGTGTAAACACGTGGACGCGGCGCGTGCACGCGCTCGTTTCCACCGTGCACGCGTATTGCGCGTACGTCGGAAGCGGCTTTTCAGCCATTGCCAAAGCCGAACAATGCCGAAGAAAGGTACGGCAGTGCGTGGCTACGTGCCCGTCGAACTGCATACAGGGTGTCCCGCGGGTACCTTTCTCGCACGGTCTCATACAAATCGCGCACTGGTATTTGTTATACACAGTTCGCTTGCGGCGACGTCAATTTTTCTAATCCATTTTGTCGTTTCTTTGTTCCGCAACGGCGCTGCCGCACTTGAGGCAATCGTTGATTAAATCGAACGCGTTGCAGCTGAATACGATCGCACGCTTGCGTTATAATCGGACGCGCTATTTTGTTAACTGTTCTCTCGTCGACGCGATACTATACGAATCACGATACCGCGTTTGATCGACTCGCTGATCAGCAGCCATTACGTAGCGAGATATGAAAGGAGGAGACAAGTCAGCGCTGTTAGAAAAATGTATAGTTTCGATGGCACGAGAATCAGTTACGAGCAGGAAGCCCTCCCGTTTATCGAACACCCTGTGCGATTCGAGCAAAAAGTGGCCACCAGAGAGGGATTCCGTATACGCACGCGAACAGCGCCTATATCCTCTGCCATACGAGAGCTGCTGCAAACCGTGCAAAACCAAACGCGGCTTTGCCGCATACCAAAGCGAGTCCGCGAAAAAGCGAGACGTAAAAAGTCGATCGATCCGGAATAAAAATATAGCCGAATTTTCGTTCGGGATGAGCCGCACGCTTTGTCGTTTCCCAAAGGAAAACCACCGGCGGACATTGATCATTCTGCAATATTGATATTATTCCTCGCGTTTGCCAGCTCCTGTCCTCCCATTCCGCGTTCTTCGTTTCTGCTTTTCGATCCGTTCATTCGGCTGCACCTCGCCTTCTCTGTAATCGTTCTTAAGCACCGCGCGGATTACTCCGATTAACGAAACGGGAATATTGATGGTAGCTCGAATTTCGTTTTCGTATTCCTTTGACGTAGCGCACTAATAATTTTCTACTAACGATACGGTCGATACGAATTCGAAGCTATTCTCCCCGAGCGATGTATTCGTCGCTATTGCAACCGTCGAATTAACAATGTTAATCGACAGCGTTAATAAGGATAGCAACGGTAGGTGCATAATGCGATAAGGCTTGAATGGCTGGTTACGGACTGTAATTGCAGTATACGTTCGGGCGTAGATGGAATGTGTAAACACTTGTGAGTCATGATTTACCAGTTAGCACGAGGAGGAATTCTTTCAGAGTCCTCCCCGTGTCGTATTCATAAAAGCATACGTGCGATACTATCGTTGAATTTAATGTTTCCCTGTCGTTCGACGATTGCGCGCCGCTCCGTCGAGCCGACGTTGCAACTTCTACCGGCGCGATAATTAGTATCGTATCTTCGATTACGAGTCCTCGAACGTTCATAGCAATCCGACTAAATATATCGCAATTGTTCGTAAAGAGCGTAACGCGCAGACCACCGACAGAGTCTTATTCGTCGCTCCAGAAGTACCCAATAGAACCGTGCTTTCCCTTACCACAGGGTTGATCATTTCCAGACGCGAGCAACTCTGTGCTTCGAAGAATAAGCTGCAACGGAAACGAAGGAATAAGTTTAATTTTTCTTCTATATGGTACATCGACGTCTGAATCGGGGAACGTATTGCGAAGCTAGTCGCATTCCGACATCGTATCGAACACGTACGACAAACTAGATATTTCTCGTCGGCTTCATGCCTTCGTCGAGTTGAATCTCGTTCTGGTTTTGACGAAATTCGATCGTTCACGTTGTCTGTCAATGCTCTAGCTCCGTCACGTGTGTTGCGCCGAATAAAACGGATCGTCGAGTATCGTGGCGAACACGATCGACGTGGTCACTATTCAACGTCGCCCTTGTTAATTATAGCGGCCAATTAACCATGGCTTCATTTGCTCTCTCTGTCTCTCTCTCTTTCTCTCCGACTCGCGTTCGTCCATCAGGAACAGGCAATGCTGTTTCCCCCGGTTGTCGTGCACTGAGGTCGACCTGAGTCACTCGTATTCCCCGTCACGCGCATTTTTCGGAGCTGTACCGATGTTAACGAAACTCGGGAACGGACTGTGCTCATTCAATTAATCGTAGCCCCGTGCTGCTTGAACGACGCGAACGATACCCGTCCAATGGAAATCGATCGATCGATTGTTCGCGTTTCCTTTTGGAGCTCGATACGCGAACAGTGGAAACGATTCGCGCCGGAAGTATTTTCCAATGAAACAACTGAGACCACTTTTGGCTTTGATAAGGTTCGATCGAGTTCTACTTTAATAAAAAAGTTGAGGATTAGAATTTTGTTATTTTTCAATCGAATCCTTCGTATGTTTCGTTTAAACGCGTATGCATGTGTGCAGCTCAATCTGCGATTGAAACACAGATTAAACAACGCGTAGCGATTTCAAATGAAATTTTTCAAATTCTTATTTGAATATCCTGTACGAATTTGCAGATCAGTTTGCAGAGACGCTTCAGTTTTGTCTCGAACGGCGTGATGGAATCGAAGATGATTTCGGACGATCCGAACGTGAACCGAACGGACCACCGATCGAACAATTGATTTGCGCCACGTTGTAACGGAGTTTCGAGTGTCACGTGTGTCAAGGCCCGTCCGCATGTCGGTCGCATCCTTTGGCACGCGTAAATGCACATGCAGCTAACGCACGCGACACGTTCGCGCGACAGGTAATCGATACTCGGCCAAGCATCGATGATTCCTGTCATTAGCCAGAATCCGCTCTTCCGATCCGGAATTCGCTGCAATTTGCCGTCGCCCGATTTCCATCGCGGCGACGCGATTAATCATTCGTCCGCGAGGCGAGCGACAAAAGAAGGAACGACAGCGACGAGAAAAAAAGAGAAAAAATGAAAAACGAGGTCCACCGTTGGAAAGTGCGGTTTCTAATGAACATCCTCCGCGTTTCTCCGGCGATATTTTCCCCAGAAGAATACCGGCGAACGATTGGAAAGATTGGAAACTCTGCGCTCGACCATTTTTAACATTTCAAACGCCGCTCCGATGAAACGTTACCTCCGCGCTTTCACCGGTAGTCCCACATTCGTTCGACTCGCTCCTGCGACGAGCAGATCGTTACGAACCTCGTTGGGATTAATCTTCACGCGCAATGATACCTGTCACGAATTAATTACACCGTGTCCACGAAATTCTTCTGTTCCTCTATGGAAAATCTATCGCCACGCCTGATCGCGCTCTCCAATTATCGGACCGCGAGGAGCGGCGAAGGGAGCGGAGAAGCGCATCCCGCTGCGAGTGAAAAACGCAGAAGCAGAAGTCTGGAACGCCCGTTAGGAAATCGAACGATTCTCGAAATTGAATCAAACCAAAGCGGAAATTGCGTAATCGTGCGAGTTCCCGCGGGGCGTGAGACGGGTGGAGAGGGTGAGAGAACGCGGCGGGACGGTTTCTGCGGACGAACGTACACGAGCTTCGGACGAAAAGCTCCATCGGGAGCGTCCGGTTCTCCCTCCCTTAACGCTCCTGCGGCTGGCAGGTCCAGAGAGCACGTCGGATTCGGTTTGCATTCGAAGCGTGTCCACCGACAGAACGCGACCCGAATTCGCCGTCGACGGGACGCGTGTTCGGGCCTCGAAGCGTCGCGACGCGTCGTTCTCGAAGGACGTGAAACGTCCGCGGCCCGGCTGCGTCGCGATTATTAGAGATTCACCGCGCCAACTTTTCTGCCGACCAGCGGTTGAAAAGTGAGCCGCCTGTTTGCTTAGGACTCCGCTGACGCCAAGCATTCGGATGGACAATGCGGGACCCTTGAAACTTGCCTCGGCAACCTTCTCGACCGGTCGATCTATAAGCTGGATCGTTAAATCAAGATTTTTATCAGCGTTTAATAATAATAATAATAATAATAACAACAACAACAATAATGCCAGCGCAGTCCAATTATTGTTAATGGAAAGGGAAGCCCGGTGATATGCGCGGAAAGCAAAAAGCAACGATCGCAGGGCACGGATTGCCGTAATAAACGGGGCAGCATTTTTCATACCATTAAACACACCGGCGCTCGTAGCTGCACGCTGAATATGTGTGCACAGGGACTCATTAATATATAACGCGGGGGGGGGGGGGGGGGGCAATGTTCATCGACGTGTAAACCCGTCATTATAAAGTTTCTATTACAATGGGCGCATTACGTAGTTTTCTTTAGTAGGCAATAACGGCGAAGTAGCAGAGGCGAACGCGGCGTCCCGGGCAACGGCAAAACGACATTTCTGTTTCCCTTTTCCCGTACGGTTTCGTTCCGTTCCGCGATTTTAACGAGTCGAAGCGGCATGCACGCTCGGGGGGCGGGAGTTTTTCACGAGTCCGTCAGTTTAATAGCCCCGCTGTGTACTGCGTGCTCGAGCAACATTGGAAAGCGGCTTAACCCTCGAGGACCCTCGACTCCGTACGATCGACCGGTACGTCGACGCGTGTGCACCACACGCACACACGCGCGTACACACACGTACATACGTAATATCCACAGCTACCACGTGGATCAGGAATACGGCTTCGTAAACGTCCGCGTACAGAAACCAGGCAGTCTAAAGCCACTCTCGTATCTCCTCCTATTTCTATCTATCGTTCTTTCCCGCTTCATCACGCTTCCCGAAGGGGCTCCGGAGAGAGCGAGAGAGAGGGAGAGAGGGAGAGAGAGACGGCCCGTGGAATTCCTAAGGCAGACACGCGTTATTATATCGCGGCGGAACGAAAATTCGAACTTTGGCCCGCTACCTGGCCCCTTGCCAGAACGACAATCTTCGCGTAAGCCGTTGTGCAATCGTGCGTGCTTTTCGTGATACATATTTTCCCTGGCAGCCCTTTGTCTCCCCGACTTTTTTCACCCCGCTGCCCCCGCCGTTCCAACCCCCGCCCCATACCCCGTTGAACCGCTCCCCGCGTCGTTTTCATTCCGCGTGCGAGATTTCATCGCCGCCCGCCTCGCGCGTCTCGCTTACCTCTCTCCCGTTTAACTTCTTCCCCGTTTCCCGGTTCGTCCGTCTCTCACTTGTTGCGAGACCGGTCGAGAGGTCCCGACCCCGCTAATTCCGCCCGGAACCCGGCTGTCCCCCTTTCCTTCGTTTATTTTCGTTTCGCGGCGCTCGATCGTCGTTCTTAATTTATGGGGCACGACTGCGCGGCGCGCGTCCCCGACTAAAGGGTCGTCGTCCACTTTAGCCCACGAATAAAACGGCAACGCTCCCGGGCGATTCGCGAATTCTTTTCCGCCGATTCGTGCGCGCGACGTCTTCGACGATTCGCGAGTGCACGCGGCTGTCTCGGCTGTTCCTCCTCCTTTGTTCCATATCCGGCGCGGGCACGATAAACGGGAGGAACGACTGCTGGCCCGGGGAACAGCAACCGGAAACGATGTGTCCTCGCGCGAAAACAGCGGCGCGCGCGCTTCCTATACAGACAGTTCCACGTAAGGCAGTCCGGCGTTCCTGCCAGGCCTTGGCCGGCGTGTTTCTGTATTTTTGGCTGCTCCTCGTCCATTATTCAACGCGGTGCCCGACGACTGAGGCAATCCTGGAGAACACGGGCGCCCCCCCTCTCCTGTAAATTCCGCCGTAGAGGGGAGTCGAAGAAGAACGAAATAGGAAAGAAAGATGGAAAAAACGTGCGACGAACCCGCTAATTGACGTCCCTCGAGAGAGTAGACGTTGTTTCCCTTTGGTAGCAACGACGGGCCAGGTCGGGCTTCGTTAATTATCCCAGCGCGGAAAGGAGCCCGATGTGTCGTCGTTTCGGGTCCGTAAAAAAAGGAGGAGGTGTCGAAGTTACCAACGACTGGGGAAATTAATTAGGCAGGGGGGAAGGAACGCGAGATTTTGTTACACGAGTCTGACGCGAAAGCACGCGAAACCTTGTTCGAGGAGAGATCGACTAAGATCGGAATGTCGTTCGTCGTTAGTTACGGGCGTTGTCATTCGGAGGCCCTCGAGGTGCGTCTAATTGAAACGGAAGAATGTCCGCGAAAGAATCGGAGACTCTCGGAGCGCGTTCTGTATTCCACGGATAATTCGTCGCGTCGCCGTTTACTCCAAACGTGGCGTAGGTCCGCGCTTGTTCTCCCGGATGGTCGACGAGCTCCTTCAGGAACTGGCTCCGTCGTGCCGCTGCAATTTCAGCAACACTCGAGACGCAGAAGCTGCGATTTTCCGGCGTGCCGTGCGAGCAGCCGTAAGTGGAAATCTCGAGTGGCTCGCCCCGTATCTCTCTGTCGTTGTTCTGTCCTCTTTCGATTGGCTCGTTACGTCTAAATATAACAGAATTTCGAGACATCGCTGGTTGATTGCCCCTCGAGGAACGTGCGTCGATTAGAGTAGCGACGAGGGCCGCGATGAATCGGTTCGGGGAAAAGTCGCCGCGATTTTCGGGGCTAATCGGAAGCAATCGAGACCCGCGACGGCGCGTCGCTCAGCCGGGACTTTGGAGAGCATCTCGAGTCGGGCTGGAAGCTCGTTTGCATATTGCTTGTCCGTTTATGGCGCGGGGAACAATGGGGTGCGTCGAAAATTATTGGCGGAACTCGGCATTGCACGGATTAACGGGGTGCAGACGGCGGAGCTTCGACGGGGGACGCGCAACTCGCTTTCCCTATCTCCGTCTCGATTGGCAAAAACAAAAATTATCCCGCTTCTCGCTTAACGTCGCACTCTGATTCCTATAAATCGTAACACGGCGTGCGTGATGCCACTGGGGGGGAGGATGGAGAAATAATTTTTATCCGAATTCAAGTAAAACAAGCCCCCGACCATGCGAATTTAATTGCTGCGTCGCGGATCGTCGTTCTTTCCGGCAGAACAAAAACGAGATCGCGCGGTGCACGAAACGAGAAAAGTATCGATCGCGCCCGCGGTCCGCGGACTCGCGAACGCGATCCATGTGGAACGCCGCAGAACGATCGCCTCGCGAATGTTTTTCTTGACAGGAGAAAGCCCGCGGGAGGATTTACAGGCTCGTCGGAGTTTCTTTCAAACATCGCGGACGCTCCGTTACGAAACATCTCTGTTTCTTTTGGCAACAAGGAAGTGCGCCCACCCCCGTCGACGGATGATTCGAAACGGTTGCGCCCATTACGCGACAATGTGGCGATTACGTCGGGACGTCCGCAAGTGCACCGGGCATTGTTCCCTGCCCGGTCACTCGATCTCCCTCGCTCTCTCCCCCGCCGCATCTTCGCGTCTCTTTCTCCGTTAAAGTCGTGCGCCCGTAAAAACGGATAAATTATGCTCACCGGTTGGCCTGTCCGGCGACGATTGTGTCGTGGATTCGCTTTGGGCGGTCTCGACGGCGGTGTTCCACGGAAACCACGCGAAGGGATACTCCGAGTGTATTTATACACCCGGTACGCTGATTCACCGTGCGTTTCATCAGTGCTCCGTTCCGCGGATCGTCGGTTTCCATCGCGCGAACCCGCTCCGACCGAGAGTGCCCCGAATATGGGCCAACGACGCGGCCCTCGACGAGATCAATCTTTTTTTTTCCCCCATATAGCCTAGAAAGAGTTTTGCTTCGAAATTTTCTCGGACGGTCCACCGCGCATCGGCGTGAAACACCGTGGAAATATCGACGAGGGGGACAATCGATTTCGTGTCGGTATATCGTCGATCGAACTTGTACGTTACACGTTCCTGCCTCGACTCGCGAGAATGTGGAATGGTAACGACAATAGTTGTTGCAGAATGTGGAAGACGGAAGGAAACGCGTTCGATTGGACACGCGGAAAATTCTCGTTTCGCGTGCGTTCCAATAAATAACGTTAACCTGTAAATTGGGGTCGAGCCGGCGGGCTGGAAGACGCAGAAACGACGTACAACCGACGATTTGTTTTCTTTGGCCCCGGGACCGACGGTGCCGCGTGTGCACTCGGTATACACCGCATAATGCATCCTTTCACCAACTTTGCATTATCGTTGCCCTTCGTGGAGCGAGCTCGTCCAAATAACGGCCACCTCGTGTTCGTCGTTTGGCCCCGATTTCACACCGCGTGCACGGGTCGCGAAACAAACTCCCAAAACCCGATACGCTGGATAAAACAAAACGCCAAAACGGTTGACGAACGTTACCGAATTTCGTCAATCGAGCGCACGAATATCGGGATGGACGTTTCTTCCCTTTTTTCTTTTTTTTTCCAAAGCATCGTGTCACTGCCGCCCAGTGCGAATTCCCTGTACACCCTGGATTATAGCCGCGACACCCTTCCCCCCATATTTCCTCCGGTTTGTTTTTTTGTTGCTCGTTTCCGTTTGGTATTTCGCAGTCCATAGGTTTCACGGCGGCGTTCGTATATCACGAGGGATTTATACTGGCAATCCATTTCGGAATCTAATATTCGTCGCATCAGTTTTATCGCGGGCTTGATTAAATTGGTTTACAGGCACTCGCTCGTTGTTTGTCCACGGTATACGGGGCGGCCCGTTTGTAAACTAGTCTGGAACGGCTAATACGAGGATCGAACTGAAACGATAACCGTGCGCCACGGATGGACGTTACAATCCTCTCCTGTATCGCAGCTAATTATTAATATCGTAACGTACATGCCGTCGTTACAATTCTCGTCCGACCATTCCGTTCGCTCCTACGCCAGTTTAACCGGAATGCATGCCAGCTGTTGCATTCGAGTACACCCCTCGGTATGTAAAAACAGTTCGCCCTGGGAAAAAGAAAGCCACTTCAACCCTCGAAAAATCTCAAGCCCGACGCATCTGCGGTTCGTCCAGGTCGAGTTCGTTGATCGTACATAATTGGAGTGTCGAGCGTCGAAACGTTTACACCGATTCGTTTCCTGGCATTCATTCAGTCGCTCGTGGTAATTGTTGTAAATGAATTTTTCTCGCCGTGCGTTCGTTTGTTGTTCGATCGTTCGCACCAACGGGCTATCGTATCTCCTCCGCGACGCGAAACGATTTCCCTCCGCCCTCGACACTCGACGCCAATTAATCCCGGCTGGAATTATCGATGTAAAGTGCGGATCGTCGACGCGCTGCCCGCTGTTCTCGAAATGCACACGGCCGATAACTCGTAAAAATGCCGATCGTAATTCGTCGGGAAACGCGACCGACTTTTATTAATCCGGGCGAATTTATCCGCACCGCTTACGCCTGTAATTCTCGCCGAGGCGACCGAGTATTTTCGTTCCCGGACCCTGGGACCGCCTCGAGTCTGTTCCTCGGTCACGGGGTGGTCGAGGAAATTTTTAGAGGCGCGACGTCAACGACGCACGAGCGGTGCGTGTTCGCGGTGTGTTCAACACGCGCCGCTGCAATATCAGTCGTGTCGGCGAAGTGTAAAGTAAATTGAGGTAACGACGGTATCTTATCGATTGCACCTGCAGTGTTTCCAACGTCTTGCCACCTGTACAAATAACGGCGTGGACGCCTCGTCGAATCGGCTTGCATACGCGGAACACCGTGCTCGACAATTAATCGCCCGACTGCCGGGTTTCGAGTGAAACTTTTATCGGCGAGTCGGCTGCTCGAATATTAAAGATATTAAAACCGTGCCGAGCTTTCAGCGTTTCTGTACCCCGCGCGATGAATATTTCACGCGGATCGAACGGTTCGATCGATAACCGGAGACGATTGACGCTCATTCTTCGCGGCGGAAGTATGAATTTTAATTAACAGCTTTCCGTAATCGTGCGGGGCAAATAAATCGAAAGTTGCTCGTTTTGCACGCTCGCTCGTTCGCCCGAAGGTTACACTCACGAGTAATTAGGGAACGCTCGCTTCTTTCCGCCCCAGCGCGATGCAAATCAATATTCAACTCAACGTTCCGCACAGAAAGGTTCGGTGACGTACGAAGTGCGCGTGCAAATTAATCCGCAACGTATCGGACCGTCGAAACTATTTTGATATTTCGCCAGGAATGATCGTCGTCCGTGTAGCGCAGAGTCGGCCCCGGCGTCGCGCGAACCAGACCCCGAGCGTGTCGTTCTTTTCCGGCTTAATATTTCAACTGACCGATCGTGCGTCCCCGCGGGGCCTGTCGCTAACTTTCATAATTCATCGCCGCGCGACAACCCTTCCGCGTCGACGAGAGCGGCAGCAACGCGGCACGGGGAGCGTCGAGTCGAACTCTAATCCCGTCTAAATCGGGGGCAGCGCGATAAATCCAGTGCGATTCGATTAGTAGTAGTCGCCGCGGTGCCGTTCTGAAGTATTCAACCGAATCACCGATGCTAATGCCCCGGTATTAATCCCTGAAGTTGTCGTCGTCGCTGCGGGCTCGCGGTCCGTTCAACCGTGATCCAGTATTCCAACTATGCGCACAGTTTCTTCCGCGACGCGCGAGACGGTTGTTCACCGATAGATTTCGTGTACCAATTAAACGGGAATTAAATTAACAGCGCGAACGGCGAACGTTTGTTCTTGCGTTGCCCCCGGGGGTAACGCGACTCGATTAATTTTCTGCTTGCGCGTCTCGATGGAACTTGGAATTGAAATGGGATTCCTCCAGGTAGGGAGTTCAATGCGATATTTATTATCACCGCGGTGAAGTAAGATCGTTGATGTCCAAGATCGTGAACCGTTCCTTAAGAACGAGACCGTGCTGAAGGCTCCAAAGCGGATATGTAGATATTACGTACACATACACACGCACACAGAGATATATATATATATATATATATACACATTTTACCCCGAAATCTGCTGAATATCCAAGAGTAATCAGCCACTGGGAGATGATAAATCAGGCAGCGATTCCGCGAGTAGCACTCAGGTATTCTTAGGCTGCATTATTCACGTACCCGGCGGAAACAAACTTTCCGCCAAGTTCGGAGCCCGATCCGACAGATCAAACAGCATCCGAACCGCCTAATGTCTCGAAGCGAAAACGTTTCTCTTTCGTGCGTAAACTCCTGCCGAATCGATACTGTTTACGGGGCGAAAGGGGCTCGTGCATCGGGTCCCGCGGCAATTAGACGGTCGCGCGAACGAGGAAAAGGACAAAACGACGGGTCAAGGCGGCGCAATCTAATTCCGAACCCCCCCATGCAAATCGTAGGCCCTTAACTGACTGTCGTTCGCAACCCTTGACACCGGCCCTGGCGGCACCGTAGGGCACAGCAGCGCACCATCCGGTTCCTTCGACTCTCCCCGTGACTTAAATTAACCCCCGGACCGTTTCCCAGCCCTGTCTCTCCCGTGCCACTCGTTATTTCCCTGTTTCCTATCCCGGGGTGTCCCTTCCCGTTGGGGTCGATTTCAACGGCCAGGGTGAAATTGCTGGGCGCAATAATGGAAAACATTGAGGCGTCGATGATTACAAGGGGGGATGAGGACAGCGTCGAGTTTCCACGTACATAGCTTCGCCTACATTCTTTCCCCCTTCGCGGCCGTCTGAATTATAACGATTAGCTTTGTGGAACGGGGAAAGTGGTTGCATGGATTCACGCCTGGAAGACGCGACTTCCTCGATGTTTCGTTCGGATTAGAAATTTCATTCACCGGTACGAACCAGGGCCGAGGGGCCGCGCCGCGGCGCTAATCAGAGCCTGACTGACGCTTTCGCGGTGTTCGCGGAACAGCGATTCAATTGGATTCCTCTTCGCAGTGGCGTTACAATGGTGCTCGCGAAGTTGCAGCGCGAAGAATGGGGACGCCTGATCGCGACGAAACTTCGTTACCGCGTCGAAGGGGACGGTATACAGCGAGACTCGGAATTTTCGATCCCCGGCGGGTTTCAAAGTGCTCGCCGCTCTCCTCGGTTTTCGTCGAGTCGTAAACTACGGCAAACAAGCCTCGTCCGAACGGACGGGCGCAGGAAAATTGGAGCTGTTTGTCCCAGGCGGTCCGCGTCCCTGCCCGAACAACGAAACCACGCGTAAATTTGGAAAGAAGGGTGAAAAGGGCGGAGGCGCGGATGCGATTCCGGTGGCAGGTTAAGCCGAACGGTCGCCGGGGTCTGCTCGCGGATGAACGTCGCCGGAGTTGTAATTGCAACGAGGCGTAATTAGTTTTGGAAATTTAATTATTTCGCGGGGCGCGCGCGCGAGCGCGATAAACGCCGCCGGCGGGACAGCCTTTCGACGAAGAATTATCGGGAGGACTTTGCCGCGTGGCAGTCGCGTTAATCCGTGCTTCGAGCAACCGCGAACCAATGGAAAAGCGGCGCGACGCGAAACGCTTGGCTTTTCTGCGCCGCGTAATCCGTCGGCAAGCGTCGGACTCGTCGCTCCGTTAATCAACCCCGAACGCCTAAGGACACGACTAATTTGCAGCTGCTTACGCGCCCCGCGAGCGTGCGATTTTCTCGACGGTCGATTGTCGCTTGTCGACGCGTCGTCGGCACTCGATTCCGTTCGAGCGATGCCAGCAACATGGATTTAACAAATTCTTATTCGCCGCGGAGTAAATTTTGGGCACTCTGATCGCTGGGAAGTGAAGAATACCCCAGCGACCCCGGGAAAGGTGATCCCGTTATTTGTAAAAATATCGAAATTCCCGTAGCCCCGCGGAATTACGGTCACGTTTCCTTCGGAGAACCACGAAGATCCCGATAACGCGGGTAGAGTGACGCGTCCGTGAACGCTCCTCTAGTTACTCGCACTCCAGGCTTTTCCCACATTTTTACCTTGAATGAAACGATCGCGCTCGAACGGGTTTTAACAGCGCGGTCACCGGTTGCGGCATGTTCTACCGTTGCACGTGGAAAGTAAAAAAAAAATAGTCGGCGATCGTAAACGCTCCTCGTCGGTTGCGTTCGACGGCGTGGAACCTGAGTGAATGCAAATCGCAGAAGCGGTTACAAAAGTTTCACGTGCGTCATTGACGTTCCTTGAAATGTAGGCTTCCGTGCCTCGCTGGTGAGACGTGCGAATTACGGCTCACACCGATTGCGAGATCGAGCGCAAGCTGGAACGCCGTTATCGTTTGTCGAACTAGACTTTTTTTTGCCCCCCGTAGTCGGATAATCCCTTTGTCACGATTCACCGGCAAAGACACGTCCAATTGGCGAACCTTAATTAATAAATCGAAGCGAGTGCAATCGGAATTCGTTCGGAGGCAATATTTGCATCGAGGTTCCACGGTGAAATGCAATTACTACATATCGGGGCTCTCTGCGACCCGTTTTATATACTCGTAGCACTCGAATCGATAGCTTCGTACAGCCACTCCACGCTCGAGTTACAACAACCCCCATTTATTGGAAAATAAACCCGTCAACCGACATTGATCCCGTGAATAGCGTAAAACAATCGCCATATCGCCAGCAACAATACCGTCCACGATTAAATATGTACCTCCGCAACGGTTCGATTCTATTAATTTAGACGCCAGAAACTAACCCCGCTCCCCCTATTTATCAAACCCACGCCCCACGAGTCAGCCTGTTACAAGCGAGCTCCCCGGCCAGCGAGCCAGCTTTCAGCTTTTTGTCCGCGTATCGGCATTATGTAAACGCGTCGATTGCGTTTTTAGATATTCATGCGTCGAAAGCCCGCGGCAACGTTTCCGAAGCTGCTTCGAGGAACGAGTGTTCTTCATCCCCTCGACTGCGACTTTGCCCGCCCTTCTGCCAACGAGCCGGCCTCTTCGCTACGCGACACCGGGGCATTCTTCCCTGAAGAGCGTGGAAGGGAAATGGATAAGAGAGGAAAAGCACCCTCGCGTTGCGGGGACCGCTGCTCGATCGAAAACGAGTGGTTTTCATTGGACGCGTGGCCGCCCCACGATTGCATTTTCAGAAATTAATGGCCGGTAGCTGGGTGGATCGCCACGCGAATTCTAAGAACGAATGCGGACGACAGGATGAAAAATTTATCGTGGCCGACCGGTGTTACACCGCCGAGTTCCTCCCAGTCAACCAGCCGTCTTTTCAAACGGATCTTTACAAAAGCTGTCTCTCCCCGGAGCTTTGTCTGCCCCCTCGCTCCTTCTCCCTCTCCCCCCTCCTCTCTCTCTCTCTCTATAAACCACAGAACCCAGCAAACTACGTCCCATCCCCGTCCATGAATCTTTGAGAGTTCGTCGCGAACCTGGGAATCGGCGGTGTCTCCTTTTGTTTCGATGGCTTCGACGTGCAGTCAGCTGGTTGAACGCGTTTGGCAAACGATCGATGGGATCTTTTGTACGCGGCTCGTTGATTAGGAGGATCTCTACGGTCCCCAAGGGAGGGGAGGGGGGGGGGGGTTTCGAGGCTTGCACGATTCGAGATATATCCGTGTTCGATCACCTTTTCCTATTTTTTTCGTGTTTCTTCGACGAGGGGCGAAGATTTTTTTCGGCGAGAAACGAAATTGTACCGCGAGGAAGCAGGAACGATAAGGGCGAACGATTTCGAGGCGCGCGTGAGCTGTTGGAAATGCGAGGAAACGGCGAACACCGGCGTGCGCGCGGATTCTTCCGTCTCGTTGGTATCGACAGGTTTGTCGTAGCGGTCGTCCGCGGGGAAAAATGATTCTCCCTGGGGTTAAGAAAAACGACGGAGCGTAAGCGCCTTAACCGAACGGCGAAGAAGTTTTGTAACGAAGCCCATTTTTCTCGTTCTGTTTCAGCAATCATGGCGCACTTCTTCTTCCTGGCGGCGTTCTTCTGGCTGAACACGATGTGCTTCAACATCTGGTGGACGTTCAGGTGAGTCTCGTTCCCCTTTTGTCTGATCATCGGGGGGGCTACGGCGAACGGGGCCGCGGAACGGGGACGGATTTGCGGCGAAAGATTTCGTCGCGTGTGTACTGTTCCGTGCGGCTGCCCGCGAACCGAATCTACGAGCGATTGTGCTCGGGCTCAAGATTTATTTGATCGCGCCTGTTTGCTTTCCCGTTCGTTCCGTCTTATTCTCCTCTTCCTCGATTCTCGAAGGTCCGTCGTCCTTCGCGGGGGGTCAGGAACGGTTCAAACGCAACGCGCGTCTCGTCGTTCGTGCGAGCATTCTCGCGGAGAAGAGGACCGCGGGCGAAGAAGAGCGGACCGTCGTCTGGGTCGCGTAGCAATTAAGCTCGCGTTTTGGCGAGCGAGTCGCGGCGCGGTGAAAGAATTATGAAAACTCGCCGAGCATAATTTCAGAGGCGTGACGAGACCTGGAGCGGGTTGGCCGGGCGAGTCGCGCCGGTCCCGAAGCGAGAACGGACGAGAAGAGAGCGAACCCCGGGTGCCGGTTCGTGTGTACGTCGTTAATTAACACCGGGACCGCGGGTTATCGACCTGGCCGAGTTTCGCGTCTGCCGCGTAGCGTCGCGTCTTCGATCCGAAGGCCAGCACTCGTTGCCTCGCGATCGCGCCATTGCCGTGCAATTACGCGAACGCGACGCCGTTGCCCGGCGATTAATTCGTCGCGTACGCGGTTGAATCGCGTGCGAAGACACCGAAACGATGATAACGGTCGTCACGAAACTGTTGCCCCGATACTGTACCGCGCTGGAAACGGTCTCCTGTGACCCGTTACTCTCACGATTTTTCTCTTCCCGCGGTCGTATTTCGATCGCGCGATCGCAGGAAATTGCTGCTCGCGCAGATCCGCCGCGAACACTCGATGAACCGTAACTGTTGCACCCGCTCGAGTCCACGGGAAGTTGCGTCGAGCGCCCAGCTCCACGGATTATCGCGTGTTCATTGCTATCCGGTAATAATGGTTAACGGTCGCTCGCGCTCGGGCACGGACCGCGATTGACCTTTTCTTATGCAGGCGCGATCGAACACCTGCGAGAAATTGCTCCCGGCGATGCGTTTTCGCGGCGAGCATTCGTTACCGCGGAGAATTCGCGCATAGTTGGCCGGACAACGCGATCCCGATGGACGGGAGACGTTGCTGCGGCTGCAAGGTGCAACGACGATGATCGTTAGCGGCCGGATCACGTTTGAGTCCCTGGATCGAAAGGGGAAGAAGAAGCAGGGCACCGTCGGCGGTGAGAGATGGGATCAAGATCACTCGGTCGACTGGTTAATGCGATGCAACACGGTCGCCCGTAACGGGCCCTCTCCTTCTTCCTCCGCCTTCCTCGTCGTCCTCCTCTCGTGCGATTTCTTCTCCGCTCCGATCCGCTCACGGCCGGCTCGTTTCTCACCTTTTTCGATCGGCGCTTTCAGTTTCTTTGCTTCGTTCCATCGTTCGTCGACGTCTTACTTCCCTCGCGTCACGGTGCTCGCTCTATTTCGATCCCTTCGCCGCTTTTTCGCTCTCCCACGTTCGTCCGGCTCGCTCGTCGCTCGAGGAGCCTCGTTGCCGATGGTCGATCGTGAACGCTCGAGAGCGTGCCCCCTTTCGAGTTCGAAGCGAGCGGCGTTCAATTAAGCGTTGCAATTCCTGGACGATTCCTGGCGCGATTATTGCCAAGTCCTTTCGTCGCTTCGGTCGTCCGCGGATCGACGACAATTCGAGGAAGGAAGTTGCGCCTGGTTCGGCAACGTCAACTTCGAAAGCTCGCGGTTCGAACGAAACATTCAAATCGAAATTTAAATATTTCACGCGTGCACGGTAATTCCAGCTTCGAAGCGGACACTAAAATTGAAAATTCTCGGCCCCGAAAGTGTTCCAATTCGCCGCGTCCGCAACGATTGCCCGGACTTTCCTCCGTTTCCACGTCCGTACACTTTTATCGGCGATTTTCGCGTATCGTGCGCGCACAGTTGAAACGCGTCAACGACACGCGCTCGCGCACGTTGTATCCACTTGTTGAGGTGTCACCGACACGTTGCGCCCACGCTAACTGCTCGGCTCCGTGCTTTTCCAGCCGGAAAATTAGCCCGGTGTCATTTGCGGCTGAGCAACCGCATTTTCCACGACGCGCCCTTGCGAATAAACCGTTTCTCCAACTATCTCCCCCCGCGGGGAAAGAATTCTCCGCGGCGCGTTACCCTCCGCGAGATTCGAAAGGAACTTTTCAGAGAAACGCGTGACGCAACTGACAGCGACCTATCGAATTTAATTAGCAGCGTTATGACAGCCTTTATAATTGGACGCGTTGGGTAATAGCTAAGAGACACCGTGATTGTTCGCGGGTGGAAAACGATTGCGTCACCGAACAACGCGAGTCGCATTGGCCATTAACTCCGTTTTTCGTCTCTTCGAAATTATTCGTTACCCGGTTCTAGGATTCGCCCGCCTGCACGTTGGGAAAAAATTAGCGACGCGCGCGACGTGGCTCTTATCAATCGTCGATAACGAATACTTAAACGTTTCTCCCGTCGAAAAGGATCTCTTTCCAATTATTCCACCTCCGGCGGTTTAACGTAATCAATTAACAGCATCCGTGATATCTTAACGCGGACGGAGTAATCGACTCCGCCTCGCCACCCTTAATTGCCAGCCAAGGCAACGCTCCGCCATCATCCGCGAGCCATCTCCTCTTCCTTGCACCAGAGATCATCTCCTCGAACTTGCTCCGCGAGTCTTGACGCGCGTGCGCCTATTTTCTGAGAAATTCTTCAATTACCTAACATCTAGCTGCTTCCCACGGTCAGCGTAGTCGTCGCACAGACGTACACGCACACGCGCGTACACACGTACACACACACACGCGCGCGTGTCCCACGAGGGCTGACCTCGCCGTTCGCGATTCCTGGCTGCCTCTTTTGCTGCCTGCGCTCTGGACGCCGCGTGCACTCAGCGAGAACGTTTCTCCTTCAAACGAATTTGCATTCTGGAAGACGGCTGACTCGGTCGCGGTAAAGTTTGCCATCTGTGCCGACGATGCTCCGCGGCCTTTTTTCTTATACCTGTCCGCGAGCTCCTCGAAGGAGTCAGGCATCCGGATCCGCGCCAGGACGAAATTCCTTCGAAGCGGTGGAACGTCGGGGATATTGCTCGTGGAAATACTCCACGCTGCGCCTTAACCCTTTCGCTACGAGCGTCGCCTATAGGCGACATACGCGCGACGAAACTTTTCTCATTCTCTGGTTTGTTCGCATTTGTTTTAAACAAGTGAAATACGAACATGCATTGTGTTGCGTCGCGAAATAAACGAGCAACAATTGCTTCGCGTGTCCTACCTGTAGACCAGTTTACCTAAGCGGAACATGCACGCTTTTCGGTGTGCAAAAACGGTGGCCCGTTCAGCGGTGTCACTCCGACGGAGCACACTGCCGTAGCGAAAGGGTTAAGGAGTACCAAACGGGACGAACGCGTACGCGGACACGCGAAGACATTGGAAAGAAAGCACGGGGCACGAAGAGCTCGGTCGCGAGGCTCAACGTTCACGACGTCCTCGCGACAGACGAATAAACGTTTCGCGGGAGTAAAAGACGAGGGTTCCTCCCCAAATTTCGATCGGTCATTGTCGAACGAAGAAGGCGCGTCCCGATCTCGACGACGCGCTTCGAAACAATGGTCAGAACCAGTGACAAAGGCGGAGAATGTGTCGCTGGAGAATCGTGGTCAAGTGTGCATTGGCCTGTGACGGTGCTCGCGAATCGCGTACGTGTTGGTCGTTAGGGCCTCCGCTGTTCTCGAAGAGTGGCTCGTTAACTTCGTTTATCTCGTCCCCGATACCGGCGTCGAGGGTCTTGGGCTTCTTTGGCTACGCAAGAACGTACTCTGTGCCACCCCGCGACGGAGAGTTAATCGCATGGAGAAAAGCGCCGTTTCGTCTTGGCGAGATGATCGGCCGTGTACAAGGATTCGCGCGTCGAACACGACTTTGGCGACTGATGCTGCCGCTGTTCCCCGAGTTCCGCTGGCTGGAGGACCGTGGTGCGTATCTGTTGGAGTAGGTAGATTAGATATCGGATTTGTTTTACAGCGCTCGTTTGAACCGCGGTAGTCTGGCGTCTGTCTTGAGCGGCGGGTCTGGAGTAATTTAGATTGCTCCAAGGGTCCCGACGTACTCAAAATTTCATACGGAAAATCGAAAGATGAAGGCGCTGGCGCAAGTTCAAGCAAGTTAAGCTTGCGTCGGACGCGACGACTCTTCTGCTCGAAGAAAATCGACGCGATGGTCGATTCATGAACGAGTTTTACCGTAAATCTGAGAAACGTTGCGATTCCGCCCAAACGAAAGCGTACACTAGTCGAACCTCGTACACCTTGTTACTTTCTTTCAATGGCTGGACGATTTACCGTGGTAGATGAAAGAAGAGAGAACGTAGATCGCGTCGCAGCTGGGTCAAAGATCTAGCGTGCTGTAAATAATACGCGAACGCTAGCAGGCAAGTAAATGGATAGAAACGCGCCGAATGTATAATCGTTGGCTACCCGGTGCCAAGATTTCCCTCATAACGAGAAAGTTTACTTGCGTCGACAGTGTGTAACGCCATCGCCGCGGGCGATACTGACGGAGTTGGCAAGATTGGCGAAAAAAAAGAAAGAAAAAAAACAGAAAAGGCACAGAGAAAATTGGAAGTTTCAGAGACGCTCCGGAGACGCGATCAAGAACACCGGCCTTCTGTCGTGGCGTGCATCCCAACGAAGCTTGATTAAGGTCCCTCCTGTTCTCGAACACAGCAGCTCATTAATTCCGTTATCTCATTTTCCGCAACGACCGGATCTCTTGACCAGCGGATCGAATCAATTGGCCCCGTATTGTCGACGGCGGAACGTTGAAAAATCGCTGAACAACGCACGAAAGCTGTCGTTCGTGGAAAAGAACGAAAAAATTGAACGCTCCTTTAGCAGGGATAGAAAGGCAATCCGACAGCCCGCTTGTTATAAATAGATTAATTCTCGTTCATCGACAATTTGCCGAGCGACGAGCCGATGCCAAGAGGAGCGTGACCCACATACACCGTGGATCAACTGCACCGTGTATCTCGTCGAATATCGAAACGAGAATATTTTCTTAGCGCGAGCGCACGCGGCACCATCGGAAACGGTGAATGGAATCACGTCGTGAAATAATGGACTCCAAAAATATAATAGAACGATGTCCTTCCCTTGTCTCTCGAAATCGATTGGACACACGGATGGGGGAGTCGGTATACTTCGATTGGTAAACGACTTTAGTTCAGAACGAAATGATTATTAAGTTATTTCGATTGAGGGGGATAGCTGCGTTTTGGCAAATATATGCATCAAACGCGTACTCGTAATCACAGCTAGTCTATCGAGCAGTTGGCCGAAAATTAACCGTACCTTGCCTACAAAATCGTGACAATATATAATAGCGGATTTCTAATTCCTGCCACGCATTAGAAACACGTAGAAGACCGTTCTCGCGCCTCGAACCGAACGTTCCCATTCAATTCGCTCGGACGTCCAACTAATTAATCGAATTAGACAGTTTCCGTTGCGCCCCCGTGCCTCCGCGCCGGAAGTAGCCCCTTCTCCTCGACGGGTCTCCCGTTTTGCGGAAACGCGTAACGCCGGGCGAACAGTACGGATTACCAGAGGTTCTTGAGGAGATTTCTAGTTCGATGGCTTTTCAAGGGGAGAATTGCCCGAGCGCCGGTAAATTAGTTTAACCCGACGAGTAGGAGCGTTGTCCAGGCCTCGGCCCCGACAAACTTCTTCGAGGGTTCCTCGAGACCGTGGACGCGCCAGCAACAAGATATCTCGCTGGCCGTCACGTTTGCGGTCGCCGTTGTCGGCTTTATCCCCCCGTGTCTGCCTGGGAGAGAGCTCGCAGACGCCGCCGAAGCGACGCAAAGTCGTTGGCCAGGGGAGTCGAGTTCCAGGTTGATGAAGTTTCGTGTACTCTCGGTGTTCGCCCGCCGGACTGGACGTTCGCTCGGGGTCTGTTGACACATCTCGATCCGAGCGAAGGCAAATATTGCTCTAGAACGACCGACGAACCGGTGTCGGGACGCCGGGCCATGTGCTCGCCGCGGACAGGTATCGAACTTGTCCGCGGGACGCTTTGGAGTGTCCCGCACCGTTTGACGGACTCGTGAGAAATTTCGAAGGAGTGCGTTGAAAAAATGGTAGGCAGCAGCAGGATTGCGATGGAACGCGGGGCGACGATGTTCGAGGAATATCGGGGAGCAAATATGTGTTAACGATGAAATCGGTGTGGACGTGGATTGAAGGAGCGGTTTTGAAGAAGAGTATCGGGGGAATGAGTGAACGGTCCACGGTTTCCTTCGAAACGTGGCGCTCTCCGTGACGAAACAGCTTGCTTGGTTGAAAAATGGTATTTTTAAATTGTCCGTTGAACTCTTCGGGGGGACGGTACACCGCGACGGGAACAGAGGTGTGCTCCGAAACGGCGTTAGAAAAGTTTCGAAGGGCAATTAAACGACGGCGACGACCGTTTCGATCGACGTGGGCGTGGTTCGAGTAAAATTGAAAGTAGGTGAACCGGGGGATGAGCCGGGGATTTACGGGGAATCGCGGTGAAAGTGTTTATAATCCATCAGCTCGGACGGGGCAGCGTCTATTTCTGTTCGCAGTGGCGAACGGACAGCTCTCGGTCGAGGTGAAAAAAATATCTTGGCACGAGCCGCGAGATTCGACGGAATCGGTATCGCGATACTCGACGTGTATATTCGAGGGGACACAGAAACGCGTGTACTGTTTCGTCGAAGATCATAAATACGACGGCCGCGACACGCTAATCCTCCCGACGCGCCGACGTTTTCTTCCACGAAACAGCCGCGAGACAGCTCGCGATCGGAGCGGTCGAGGCGCACCGAGAAAAATCGAGACCAGACCGATTCGACGGGAGACGAATATAATCGCCGTGCTGTCTCTGATTCGGTCCCGACGCGTTCGAACGTAATCGAATTATCGCGAGTTACCCGTTACGGGACGATCCGTCGACAGGCAAAAGAAAATCGAGAGTGTGGCGTGTTAGCGGAAAATCGACGGGATAATCGCGAAGGCGTGACCGGACGTCCATCGATGTCGCCCCGACATTCTCCATTAGGTTTCCCCTCCCTGTCGGGGATTATTGAGCCCGAGGTTAACGACTTGGCCCGTTCGCTTCTTCTTTTCCACCGTTCGCGGGACCGCTCGTTACGCGTTAGATAATGCATGCAAATTGCGTTAACTCAACGTGACTACCGGTTCTGGAGGCCGCGACGAGAGTATCGTCGTTCAGCTGTGTCCGTTTCTGTCTCGCCCATCCAACGACCCGTCCATGTAAAGTTAGAGGAGTCGTCGGCTCGTTTACCGTTGCAGTTTCCCGACCAATCTATCGACGCGGTCTCTCTGCTCGTTCGCGAGTGCGCTACGGACGTCCGATGGAGGGCAGCCATTGACGCACCGACGACGTTTAAAAACTTCGAGGACCGGTCCCCTTTGAACGTGGCGGACTTGGACGTCGCCAACGCGTGCCCGTCGAATCTTAGCTCGCGGTGCTGCTTCTTCGCTTCTGTGCGTCCTCCCGTCGTCGACCCTTCCACGGGGTATCCGTGCAACGGAACGAACTCGCCGCTATTGCAGGCTTAATTACTCCGGAGTCGGAGATCCGACGTTGGCCTCCCGTAGTCCTGCCGCCTCGTTTGAGACGGGAGTTCTCTCGTTTTAATGCGAGGCAATTAGGGATGCTTCGGGCTCTCGGGCTCTCGGGCTAGATAAATTGCCGAGTATTAGCCGGGTAAATTGCATACATTTCGTTATTGCCGCGTAATAATGATAATCCGCGATAATTGACAGTCCCCGGCGAATGAGTTATCGTGCGCCGATGCGTTTACGCGCTCGATCGTTTTTTCGCTTTCTCTAATTATTCCCTTTAATTATCCCGACGGGCGACAGCAGCCGGTCCGCCGGCGTTCCCCGTCGACGTTACAATTCGTGGCGGTGCGCGGAAAACTTTGAATGCGCGATCTGCCCACTGGGCGTGCAAGAGCACGCGGGCAAATGAATTCGACGGCATGAGTCTCGTTGCGCGTGTTAATAGCCATTGCCCGTGCTTGGTCGCGCGGCGCGTTCCGATCGCGGCTCTCGCAGCCCCCTTTTCTGGAGAAACTCGACGGTGGACACCGTTGTCACGCACGGCCGTTAATCGACACCGCGAGATCGGAATTGCTTGACCGAGTCGCGCACGCACGACTGCGACGGACGCGACGAAGAACCGGCTTCCCTTGGAACGCTCGCGTCCGCCCCGAATCCCGCTCGGATTATTCCATTGACGGGATTTCAATTTCTGCGCGTTTAATACGCGGCCCGATCCGATCGTCGTCCCCTCGGGTTATTTGCATTTTATCCGCCGTCGATCCGCGACTTATCGATCCCAACGGTCACCGTGGGCGTAGATCGAAGCACCGAGATTACGCGAGGACGGCTCGAGACGTTGTTGAAACAGGGCGTCGATGATCCGCGATTAGGTAAAGAGGAGCGCCGGTATCGTCGGAGTTCTTCGCTCGTCTGAGAGCGAACCGTGAATCGCGCGGACTATTAACCGGTAGCGGCGACCGGAATTATGAAAATTGACGCTGCCCGCGGTGATGTTCGTCGATCTTTGATGCTCACCGATGGGTCAACGCCGGTGACATATCTCGAGATCCTCGAACGACGAAATGGTGAACTTGTTAAGCTTGAAGCACAGTTCAACCGTATCCAGCATTCTTCAAAATATCCTTCATAAAAAGCTCTGCCCTTTAGACGACTCTTCCTCGACTCAGATCAACCCATAATTACTACAATATTTGTTGCATCGTTACACGCGAGCGAGTGCCGAATACAGTTTCAAGCCCGGCGATCCTAGACTACTTAAAGGGTGCACGGCCCGACAAGATCGCGAGTCATACAGAAAGGGAGATACGTGTCTGTCACAAAGACGTTCCACGGCAGTTAACATAACCGAGATCCTGTCCCCTCAGCAAATGCATACATTATTTCGCGAAATGGAACAGCGCCCCGTGTTTCGCCGAATGAGAGGCGCGACTTGGCGGCTGCAGGAGTCGGCCGTGGGCAAGGGTGCGCATAGCCGTACGGCCGAAGAAATTGTTCGCGATCGAGACAGGGAGCTGCATCACCAGCGTCGCGGTTGTTAGCACGGCTGGAGTAAATCATGAACGGTCGTTAGGATTTGGAGCATGGTTTCCCTCGGGAGTTTCTCCGGAATCGGTGCCAAGGAGTTGCGCCCAAGTTTTCGTGCAGCGTTCAGGACCTCGCCTCGTCGCTCCCGTCGCTGCGCGCTCGCGCGATGCGTCTTTGTCCTCGTTCGAGGACTACATAATGCAACGCCTCTCGTTCCCCGGATCCGTATTTTCGGTCGCCAAGATTTCTTGCTGGATGCGCGTCGCGCGGTCCTTTTTTATTGGCCGCCGTCGCGTCTCGGATGGAGCTGCGCTACGTGCGTTAACTCGACGGCTGTTCGACTCTGTTCGACTCTGTTCGATTCGCGTGCTCCATATTCCTTTGCGAATATCCTCTGCTCGCGGTGGAACGCGCGACGACGAAGAAGATGTCCCTGTGCCTGTCCCGTATAATTCTGCTTTAAAATTGTATAATTTTTCGTAACGCGTCGTTCGCCAGCTCGGATTAATCTTAGAAACGGAACCGATGCACGTATGCACCGTTGCGTTTAATCAGCGGATTAAATCACTGTTTGCACACTTCCAGTCGGCATTCGATTAGTCAGCTTTGCCCTCTGATACCGCCGTATCCGTTTACCACGCGTGCCGACAACCAGGCCCCTGCACAGTGCACGAGAGTTTACCGTACGAAACTCTCCGCGGAGACGCTTCTCTCGCCTCTTTTCTGCCCCCGAAAGTGTTATAATGACCGAGTGCTGATGTATTCGGGCGATCCTCGCGACTGGTCCTCCGTTAATCTCCAATTCGCCTCGCTCCATCTCGTTCGCATACGTCGGAGCACCGGCTAATTAACCGTTCACGGTTACGCAGTTTCGCCGTTTCGGTATTGAAACCGGTCGAAAGGTCTGCCGAAATTTCTCCTCGTTATCTCTTTCGCGTCGTTCGCGTCGTTATCCCGGCCACCCTGCCGGAACGGCCGTACTCGTTCGTGCGTGGCCCTCTCGTTGCACGCATGATTTGCACGATCGTGAACGCGAGTTGGAGAAACCGGTGCCGAGTTTCGCATCCTCGAATCGTCGCCGCGTTTCTTCGATCCTCTGGACCGCGTGCTAGATCCGTGTGAATTCGACGGACCACGCTCGCCGAGTTTCCAGTCGCCTGTCTCGTTGCTGTTAAGAAGAATGTAGAAGCCGATTGAACTAAGCGAACAGGAACGAGGCGTTCGATTCGACCGATTGTACGTTTGCGAAATCGGAAGCGCAACGAAGATACAGTGCACGAAGAATTAATAGAGATAATCCAGTTTGGTTCCAGTCGTCGTCGACGTAAATTGGGCAGCAAATTTCTGCGAGAATATCCGAGCGGAGCAGTTATTGAATTCAAGGTATTGGCGATCTCTGCAGAGTTTCTATCTAAAGAGAAACCGACAGAACTAGTCTCCGTGAACCTCGCGGAAGAATAGGCCGAACGCAAATTATAGTTAGACCGGTTTACGGTGCCTAAGCCGGCTACCTGGTCTGGCCTGCTATAAATCGCAAGGGAGTAATCGAGTTAATTATTGTTTCACGATCGGCGATCGCGAGCACGCTGTGCGCGAAACGAGCCCATCCTCGGTTCGGGTTCGACAAGCTCAGGATAACAGCGAGTTTCGATGATCAAAGAAAAGAAACAAGAACGAAAGAAAGCAGCCAAAGGTATTAGGAAAAATCGTGCGTTAAAAACACTTTTTAAGGACTTTTCCATGAAATCGCGGCCGTCGCCTCCTCCGCGCGACAACGAACTCCCTCGAGGCGTGACATCGTCACGGACTGCGCCGCGCCGATACGCACCGCGATCTTTCCTAATCGCGCGATCAACCTGGAATGTTCACCTGGTGGCGTGCCCGCGATACGAGCGCGTTCGCGGTGGCGCAACAAATTTTCCATAAACGACCCCAAGTGCGGGGAACCCATTCGCTCGTCCGCGGTTCCCTGCCAATTCTTCCCGAGTGACTTTCGAAGGGAGGTCGAGCGTCCCTTAACCTACTGACCCCCCGTAACTTCTCGCCAGGCGGAGGCTTCTTGCCGGCCGCGAACTCGGTAACACGGTAACGCGGAGCCGGCACGAGGAAGCCAGAAAGTGGGATGAAAGTGCGGCGAAACGTTGGTGGAAGAGAGGGGCGTGTCGATGACCCCGGCCCGAGGCTGCACCTGCATCACCTGCGGCCACAGGCAACCGCGTAGACGGTACCTCGAGGATGGTCGCCGTTCGACCGTGCGCTGAACTTGCTCTTAACCGTGAAAAAGTTGCCCGGCCATCTGCGCCGGCCAAGAGAGGAAGAATCCCGAGTGTCGCGTGCAGTCGCGAAAGACGATCGAGCAGCAGGACGCAACGCGGAATTCCCGGATTCACGCCGATCGTCTCGTTGCACGCGACCTTTGCGTCGGGCTCGCGGTTTCGACTCGTCGACGCGATTTATTCGATCGATGCGGATGGGCGGGCGGTACGAAAATTGATTGGGGCTGAATTATCGGTAGGAGAGTTCGGTTGTCTGTAAATGGTTTTCGGTGATAGTATCGTCGCGGGAGTGTTACGAGACGTTTCGTTCGTGTTGATTTACGGCGATCAAGTGCGAAATTATTATTATTGGTATTTGATTACCTTCATTACATTATTATGATTATTAATGGTATTTTTTTTAGAGAAAGATTGATTTCTGTGCTGACTTTATCATTTTCGCGATTCGTGCAAATTAATAGATCGACACACCGTGGGAGAAACTTCTGTCGATATTTTGGAATGATAAACGGGCGACCGATGTACAACCTCGACGAATTCTCGACCAGTGCTGCAGAACGGTCGCCCTCGAAGACGATTAATGCCACTAACGGTGTCCATTTAGAATATCGCCCAAGTTCTCCGTCGATATCTCTGGGACTGGACGAACAGCCCAGAGAAGCGCGTCCGGGCTACGGATCCTTTCGAACCGCGCGGCCCGTCTTCGTCCATCGCCGATACAATGTTTGCTGAAAATTTCTCGCATCCATAAAACGTTTCGCATCGTCACAAGGATTTCAATTTCCCCGTGGATCAAATCTCTTGTCCTCTCCGCCGTCCGATTACGTTTGCACGGCTCTCGCGTCGCCCATTTACGATTCGACCCGGCGCATTCGTTAATTATCTTGCTCGAATCCGTTCCACTTTTCGTCCATTCATAATTAACATTACGTATTCGCACTTGTTCCAAAGAATAAAGACAAGGCGCTCGTTCCACGGCCGTATTGCGTCGCTGTTTCCCGTCCGTTGTAACGGTAATGGCGTACACAATTCTCCGCTGTACAACCTGGGCCTAAGCGCGCAGATCTTATCGAAGCAGCCCCGAGTCGTGCACAAGCCGCGTTTCCGATCCGATCTCGGGTCGGTTTTCATTGTTTCGTCGTAGAAACTGTGCCCGGGCTAATGCCGGTCGCGAGAACGCAAGCTACGTACGTACTACTCCGTACCGTTACGCCACGTGCTGTCAGGACTTTATTAAAGCACCGGTAACGCAGGCATTGTCCTCCGTTTCGAGACTTTCCTAGGCAGCGAGACGCGGAAGGAGGCTGCCGTTGGACGCGGCGGAACGGAGTCCCGTTTCGAATCGAACGCAGCGGCTAAAAGCAGCCGCGATTTATTTATCGAAGTCTCCAGTTCCGACGGAGGCCGCGGTTTATTTGCCGAAGACAGTGGCAAACGAGATTTACTTGGCTGTGCGGGATACCTGCGCGAAACGGGGAATTGGAAAATAGGAACGGCAAGCTGCGCGGCGATACACTTCGATTTCTGTCTCCTCGTGTTTCACGTTCGTGCGACGTCGTTGTTGCGGCGTTTCTTTCCGCAATAATTAAAGACGGGTCCCGCTGTTTGCTCGATGCTCGTTGCTAATTTATTATTTTCTGTTGCTGCCGATATTGCGGAACGCGGCCGGATAAATATTTTTTTTTTACGATTTACGGTAATGAAATATTGACGAGGTATTCCGTTTTCTCTTATGTCTCGTGTCGTTGCATTATTGAAAATAGGGAAATGAATACAGGCTGTAGGAGGAGAATTACTGCAATACAGTGATCAACATTTTTTAATGCAACATTTACGTAATAAATTGGTACGAGGCTGGTATGAGGGTCACTTGTTAGAAAAGTTGATGCTTCGCTTTCGCGTTGCTCAACGGGGAAATTAAAATAAAAAAAACTGGAATGGTCGCCGAGAGAGCCATTTACGTGGATCACAAACAATTTCACACGAAGCAGTATAACTGCTGGTGAAATTACGTAGTTGCCTAATTGTTCGTCTAGCGGAGTTTGGGGTCATTGCGATCACACGTTGGTAGCTTCCACGAGGAAACGGGGAAACTGGTAAAGGTGGCGGGCAATTTTCACAGACCACCATCGGTCGATCCTCTCGATTTGTTTATGCGCTTCGATAATTAACCACGGTAATTAGCTACGTGCCGGGCATGCGTGACTCGCTCGGTGGCTTTCGTTCTTCTTCATCTAGGAGCGTTTCGAATATCGATAATATCGTCCATGCCCTCCATAACAAGCTGCAAAGCGGCGACTCTTATTCACGCGGCCGTTTCAATTACCATCAAGTAGCGGCGTATAATTTATTCCACGTGTCCCGGCCTTCTTTTCGAGGGGGCGTAAGAACGATCTTCCAGAAAACAATACACACACAGGATACAAGAAACACGATTGAACGAAGAAGCAGAAAGTTCGAGACACGAGAGTGTCCCGTGGTCGTGGAAGAAGGGGTCGCCCAAATTCGTAGCTCAACTTTCCTCTTCTGGTCGTGGACCCTTCGCGCGGCCCTCATTTCCGCGAAGACGTCCGGGTTCCCGTGGAATTCCACTGAAAGCCGCTCAACGCCCGGTGCATTCCGCACACGTAAATGCACTTCGTATGCGAGTATCGTAAGCTCGGGCTCCGGGAGCTTCTTTATTTCGAAAATTCCACATTCCGCGGCGGACATAATGGCTGACCGTCGTTTCGACGATTCATCCGCGAACAATCTCGCGTTCGTCGCCGCGACAGCCGGTCACGAGCCTTTAGGAACGACGCGAGGAATGCCCCCCCTTCTCGGCCCGGTCAGCGTTTTAATAAACTCGTGCAGGTTCCTCCCTTGGTAAACGGCCCCCTGACCCCTTGCTCGTAACGGAACGGGGAATTGGGAAGAGGCACGGAAGTCGCATCGACGCGGGACGTTCAGAAAGGATCGATCAAAGGACGACGTCGAACGTTAATTGACGGCCGTGAGCGGCGCGACGATTGCCGTAATTTCTTGGCCCATTGTTTCTGTCCGTTCAATTAAATGGGTCAGAACTGTGTATTGTGCACCGTGATTCTTGGATCGCTGCTAGATTTAATAGTGGCCGAATACGGGTCTACCATTAGGCCTGGGCAACTGTTTGGAATGGATCGTAAACGATTCTGAAATCCTTCGAACCGAATTACGTTAACACCGCAGTGATACAAAAATTACTCTTCCAGTAATAATCGGATAGGCTGCTACGACTATACTCCGCGTTGCTGCGTGCGATCTGCGACCCTCGTTTTACTATAACCAAAGAAGCAATAATCGCCTCTGCGACGGATTACGTCCGCCTGCAAGCGGATCATCCCGCAGTTATGACGCGATAATGAATAGGTTTTGCGTCTCGCTCTTAAAAGAGATGAACGTTTCCGAATGGTCGTCGCGTGGTCGTGAATGGAGCACAGACTCCGCGTCGCCCCTTTAGATCGTGTCGATTTTCAGTTCCGATACTCGAAGCACGTGTAATTCGACGCTTTCCTGTTTTTACTATCTGGTTCTACCCGCGAAGGCTACCGGTCTTGTGTGTTTATCGGTTTCATTCTTAAAATACGAGATTCCTCAATGGACATGGTGCGTTTTCGTCGGAATGGGACACGACCCCCGTAATTTCCCCCCCGTGAACGTTACGCGTATCAAGTTTCCTCTCCTATCCTCGAAACGTGGGTATTTTAACGCTTCGACGGCCTTACGATCTCGATGTGTCATTGACATTTTCTTCTACAGGTATAGGCCTCGAAACGTTGGGACACGCGTAATTCGACTCGGCATTGCGTTTTCTGTGCATCGCGTTTCATTCGTACTACGGTCTCTCGTCAGGAAAATTCTGATTCTTGTTACGACGATTTAAATATAACAAGGCGCAGCTATTAAATTACATTTCAGATTATGAATATCGAATGGCAATTTTTATTAGAATCATCGCATTAATTAACAAATGAGACTCTGATTGAAAAATGTACGTTTTTTAAAGGACATGTCTTGGAAAATATTATGTTAAACACTGAGATCTTTCGTCGCTTCTAATAGGGGCTACAACCGCGTTCATGTCAAAGGAAATGGCACCTCACTTCGTTTCTAACGATCCGCTACGAAGTCCGGAATCGTGTCAGCCGGCGTGACATGTTTTCACAAGACTTACGACTCTTCTTTCGACTTCGACTCGAAAAGAAATACGTAATGCAGTTGAAACATTGGCAAACCAACCGTGCGTGCGAAAGGTCTAATAAGGTCTGAAAAAAAAAATAACGTTAAAAACGGAAATAACCCGCTTATCTAAACTGCTTCTCCGACCAACGCATTCCAGTCAACAAGTATCTATTTCCTACTCCAATTTTGCGCCGCCGAAAAATGACTACGCAAACTCGCGTCGCGATATTAGATTGCAAAACGTGGCCGCTGCAACGCGAGTCGGCCCAGCTGACAGAGCAATCTTTCAGCGAGAATACTATTTGATTTCGCGTCGCGGATCTCTTTCCCCTCGCGGAATCACGGTATTCTCGTTAGACAGGACACGGTGCCGTGCAGAAAGTCGTCGCGTCTCCACCCCCCCCGTGGATCACGCTTGCCAGCCAAGCGCGCACCCTCGAGCGAAATAATTGAATAATTCAGACAGAGCCGCGTGGCGCGCCGGTTTTGCGGAGTGTCAGCCTCCGCACCACGTCGGCGAACTGGGATATTCCGGTCGTATAACCGGCTGTTTCGGTGTCGCTTTTCGCGTCCGCTTGATACCGAAACCCTTCTTCCTGACCCGGCGACGAAACGTGCAGGTTCTTCGCGCTAAAAGGACACCCGATACGCGGGGGCTCGTTTAAAAGGACACTTAATACGCCCGGACAGATGGCACGGCCGCAAATTCGGAGCCGTTCTTCGCGATTCTTCGACGCGACGACCCGTCGGTCGCGAATAACGCGATTAAACGTTACTCGAAGCCGTCGTTTACTTTGCCCGCGGGCGCCTAATCGAACGCGTTCTAATCGCGTTCGACGATAAATCCCGGAAGGAATTCGCATTTCGTTCGTAAAATAATGCACGATAAACCGGCGAGCAGGAAGTGGAAGAAGGTTTCCACGACGAAACGGGGGTTCCTTTCAACCCCAGGTGATTACGGGGTCGTCCGAGCGCCGGTAAATGACCGTTCGACGGTGGAAACGTCTCGCCGCGAATCTATGCATTCGATTCGATAAGGATCACCGGGACGGATAGAGGGACGTCCACCTGCCAATTAGAAAGGCCGACGCGAATACCTTCGTTAAGTCTGTGTACGTGGCGAATGTATAATGGCACGCTGCGTACAGCGGTCTGATAAAACTTGAATCGTCGCGATACTCGCGCGCCGATCCGTCCGTGCATTAATTCGCAACGGCTGTCGCGAACCGATCGCACCGCGACGGCAGGATCGTTGAACGATCCACGGTCGTTGGATCCGCGAATCCTGTGTGGCACTTATCAAAGGGCAGGGGTGGTCCGCCGCGGAGGACGTGTCACTCGCGGCACCACTCAAATCAGATTTTCTTCGCTTAACGCCCTGTCAGTTCTCGCTTTGCAAGCGCGTTGCGAACGCGTTGCTCGCTTCAGGAATCACGTCGGCGTCCGTCAGGTCGGTTTATTGCATTTCCAGCGGGTTTCGTCTCGTTTTCACGGTTTGTTTCGCCCTTCGTTTCCCGCCGCCCGCGACGACGGGGTTGGAGGCCGTCGACGACGTTCCTTCGGCGTACGCCTCGGCGAAGACGCCGTTCTTGCAGCTTCTGACACTTTTCGTCGGCACCGCGTCACCCTTCTATCTTCCTTCGCGTTTCACCTCCGCACAGTCTTCCGTTCTCCTCCCGTCCCACGTTCCGCGACTTTCTTCGCTCGCGCTCCCGTCCCATTTTGCTTCCTTCCTTCCTTCCTTCCTTCCTTCCTTCCGCCGCGTCAACCCCGATACAAAGAATTCGTCTACTTTGGCCCCGTCAAACCCTCAGCACCGCCCTCCCTCTTTTCATATTCAGCCTTCCAACGGGAATCGGATCAATCCGCGGCGCAGGGAAATTCGTAAGCGTACAAAAGGTGTATCGCGTTGGATCCTGTACCGCGTAGTACCTGTACTACACACGTGTACATGTTTCGCGACGCGGTGGTACACGATACGTAGGTACGCGTTCTCGTTCGTCGCTTTTATTTCGCGTGATATTCGAATCGGACGGTGTCTTCGAATCGACGGAACCGCGACTGCCGCTTCTCCCGTGTCGACCGTAGTCGTTCAAATTCTGCCACCGCGAATCAAGCTGTCCTTTATCCGCCCGTTCGCCACGCCAGCGCGATTAAACCCAGCCCAAATGAGAATAGAACCGCGAGAGGAGGTCGTTAACGCGCGGCGGCGAAAACGCACCCGGCCCCGCTACGCTTGTTTGGATATTTTTATTCCGTCGGCTGTATCTCTATCGGCGAGCGGGAGCCGCGCGGAATACTTTTCGTTTCTCCTCCCGTGGTAGATACGAGCGGATATATCCGTTTTCCTCTCCCGAGGATCCGTCTGTTGTCGAGAGCGCGTTCTCTCGCCGAATCGAATCAGCCCGGTGGCGCACGTACCGGAGGCGAACGATCCGTCGTTCCATCGCGGTCGCGAAATGCGTAGACCAGGCGTGACTGCGCCCGTGTACCACGCATATGAAATTCTCGCGTGGTCGAGCACAGACCGGCGAAAAAGGAAGCCGAGTTGCCGATGGAATGCGACGCTGGAATGCGTGGCTCGGGCGACGTCGCTTTATTTGCCTATACTCTTGGCTCCTAATTAAATACGACCCACACATACACACACACACGGAGAGAGACAGAGAGAGAGAGAGACCTCTCTATAAAGCAAAGAAATTCGATAGTCTAACTTCGCAACGCAGGCACCTCTAAAACGTTTGGACAATCAGGCGAAAAAAGAGGAGCATGAATTATTCACGACGGTTGGCTATATCTAGATGCTCGTTAAAGGTCGGGCCACATCTTAGGTTAAAAACATTATTCCCAGAAAAGGCTGAAAAAGTCGCGCTAAAAAAGGCAAATAACACCTCTATCTACACTGTCGCACGGACGTTTTATTCTCGAAAATAGAATGCGCAGCCGCAATTAAATTCCGCTCGGCGTTGCATAGGTAATTCAAGTTCCACTCCTCCCCGAGGAGTAGTTCCATTAATAATCTTCAGCCGGCCCGAAGGTCCATTTTTCTTCGTCCGCCGAGAAGTTCGGAGGTCTCGTTAAGACCATGGCCGTGAGTTTCTAATCGAGAAACGAAGGAGACGTTCGAACCGAGACGGGGGCCTCGTTTATCTCGTATTTGGCGCTTGCGTCCCCGCGAAGGTTCGTCCCCCGGTGCATGAACGAAGCCGAAAGGCGTTGTTCGAGGAGCACGGCGAGGGCCACCAGGCCCCTTCGTGCCTGACGAGCAAACATGCGGGATTATTAAACCGTCTACTGTGCGCCAGGAGACGTTTCATCTTTGATTGGCCCCGGCGTAATGGGAATTGCCGGTCGATCCGAAGTTTACGAAGGGTGGTGATACAGGAGGCCCGGCTTCACCGTGTGCGCGCACACCGGGTCCCGATCTTTCCCTCGCGTGTATACGTGTCGCTTCCCTTTACCTCGCACCGTTGTGTTCGATGCCGATGCCGGGCGTAATTGTGTGATTCGAATGGCCGCCGGATTGTACAGGGCGCGCGTATTCACGAGAAATTAGGGTGACGAGGCGGGACCCGTTTTTCATCCGTGCAAAAGGAATGTCAATAAATCGACCGGGGGGCCTGGGGCAAAGTTATTCCATGATTAAAGGCAAAAATTGAATACTTTGTAATCGCGTATCACCGAACTGTCCACCGTGGAAACGAAAAATGAAACTACGCTCCGTATCGCGGCGATCGATTAATTCCGGGACTATTAAAACGACCGCAATTATCGGTCACTCCGTCCGTGCGAGCAAGGCAAACTCCCGGATGTTTGTTTCCAGCGTGTACCACCCCGCAGCGGCAAATTACCCCGACAGAATTCGTAATTGACCCACTGAGCAACCAATAAATCGATAACAGTAAACAGAAAGCGGTTCGCCGCCCGGGTCTCCGCGACTGTATCTCCTCCTCCGCCTGTCCTCTACCTCACAGCCGCCCCCTTAATCTCGAGGGTGTTTTTAACGCGACCACTTTGCATCGCAACGCAACACCACCCGGCTTCTGTGCACGATCGTCGCGAAGTTGCTCCTCGCGTTGTCGCGATTCAGTTGTACGCCGGCTTCGGTGTCGGTTTCCCAGCAGGGATACCTCGCGCGACGTCTCGCGCGCGAGGTACGAGGAGCGAAGAGGAATGTCGTGCGCCACGGGGTTCCGTCGTTTCGCCGGGCAGATTTATGTAGCAAATATTTGCAAAGCGAGCCGCCCTCCGTCGCCTCTCCTCTAATGGATTGGACGCCCCTTGTCTATCGTGCTCCGGTGGCTCGTCGTTTCTCGCGACACCCGGCTCGTCTGCGTATCGGTAGGTAGCTCCAATTCCCTTGAAAGCGCCGTTGTTCCTTTCGCCGGCTCGACCTCGTTCGTCGTGACCCGCGATGATGTACGACGGCCCCACCTGGAGAGGACTGAGAAATCCGGAGAGGGAGATAAGGGCGAGGCGTTTGGGCGAAACCTGTCCGCGAGTTCGAGCGTGGAATATCGGGTACAGCGGTGGTTACCGTCGAGGGGGTGGATCTTTTTCATCTCGATGCGCTCGAGTCGTGCGTTCCCGTCGCGATTTTTCGGTAGAACGTAAAGCGTTACCGATTTCATTTCGAACTCCAGCTGATCAATACCCGTGGAGATTCTCGCGAGAACGTTCGACCGATCGACTCTGGCAATTGTACGCGCACCGCAACCTATTTACCGACGCCTCCGCGCAGTCCTCCAGCGGAGTGTTTTTAATTGCCGCACGAACAAACGGACGAATCATTCGTGGAAAAATAGCGTCGCTCCGGCGAAACCGGGGTAGATAGCTACCGGCTCCTCGCGAAATCGATTGGCAGACCGTCGGGCATCCGATAACCGGTCCAGGAATCGGACGGGCGCAATTAAGTTCGAAATTAATTTAGCCCCGGCCGAGCATCCGCGCGGCTCGTCCTCGCTGATTCCGCGTGCAATTACCAGGCGTTTTGTAGCTGTTAGCAACCGTGTCGCCGTTCTGGCAACTCGGGCGCCACGTGTATATCGTACACCGGGGCTCGTTCGCCGGAAATTGAAGGTCGGCTCCGCCGTCTGCCGGCCCAGACGGGACGTCGTATGAAGAGGGAAGCTGTTGAAAAGCGACGGAGGGAAGTTAAGGGGGTGGCGAATGATTTTCTTTCTCCGTTCCTTCGTTCTTGTTACGGTTCTGGCTACGCACAATGGGCCGTTCGGTCGTTTGACGTGTAAATTTGGAAGCAACACCGAATTCCTCGCATTATTCTGTTACCAAAAGAGGATATTTCCTTCTTCAAATATTAATGAAGAATATCGAAAGGGCAGGGGGGGGAGGGTAGACGCAAAGGGGAAGGAGAAGGATGGGAGCGAGCCCCACGGTTTGTTCGAATTAATGAGAAACAGGTAGAAAAGCAGAAATCACCCAGGAATTAACACAGGAATAGGTTGGCGTAAACAAGAAACGGGAGGGGGAGGAGAAGCGACGGGCAAAGGAGGATGCAAAAATTAAAAGTCCACGGATAGACAAAAGTAAACGAGACGATGGCGGAAGAAAAGAAGACACGCGGCAGAGAGAGGGGGGGGGGGGGAATAAAAAAACGAAACGAAAGAGACAGGAATCGGCGAATGCTGGAGCGGAAGGGAGGAAAAGCAAAAAGCTCCTTCCAGTCGGCGGCCGGGAGAGAGATAGAGGGATAGAGAGGGCGATAGAAGAGGAGGGACGCTTGTGCCTGGCAGTGCGTCGAAAAAGAGGGTCGGGATAAATGAGTTAAGTTGGAGCGACAGAAAGGGGCCAAGCTCTGCCAGGCGCCACGTCCGTTCAGATTGCTTGCCCGTGGACGGAAGAGGAAGACAGCGAAACGAATCACGGAACAATAATGCTTCGAGCGCCACGGCAAGGCCGCGATTAAAGTATTTCCTCTTTACACCGGGACAAGTACGGCGAGCCTCTTTTTTCCGCGGCGCGGCACGGCCGGTAATTCGATTTCGAAAATGAAAAGACTCGACACCGGGGCCCGGCCCCGTATCGGACGGAGCTTGCTCCGATATTTCGCTTCGGGGATACTCCTTCGCCGATATCGCCCTGGCCAAATCTCGTTTCGCAATTGTATCCTTTAAAGCGGGGACGGCTCACTTTTTCTTATTTCCCTCCTTCGGCGACGGGGAAATTAAATAATTCGCCCGTAGATCAAAGAACGCGTTTAACCCCAGAACCACTCAAAGACTTGCCGAAGTAATGCTCAACGAGAGGAACTTCCGACGTGGAAACGTTTCGGGGTACATAATTCCTTGCTCGCGATCGTTCCGTCCCAGTCCACCTTGCAGACGAGCCTCCTCTAAAATATCCTCGCCGAACTCGCCTTTTTCCTTCTCTTCTTCTTCTTCTTCTTCTTTTTCTTTTTCTTTCGCCCCGCCGGCGAAATGTATCAGCGAAATGGTTTAAAAGCGTGTCACTTACAAGGGAAGAGGTTGCTCCGGACAAATGACGGTCGTGCTTTCGTCGTTTCCGGGTCGACGGGAATCTGACTTTAAAATGAAGACGTTTCCGCGGCTCGTGCTTCGCCCGGAGATTCGCAGGCGAGCGCGACACTTTTCGTACCGGCTCGTCCCTCGAATAATGAGGCTCGGAAACGGAACGGGCGGCAGACGTTTCGCTCGGCGTCCATTGTTTTTACGTCGACGCACGATGGAAAGCAGAAAAACGAACCCGGAGCGAAGCTTCGCTTTGTGCTATCCTCTCTCTCTCTCGCAGTCTTCTCGTTGTCTGTGACCCGTTTACCTCCCTCCCCTTTCTAATCCGATTTCGAGCTGCGACGAAACCGTCCTCCTCTTCCTCCTCGTCGATTTCTCTACGCGCGCTCCTCCGCGCGCCGCGGATTCCACCCGCTCCTTCGAATTCGCGTTCCTCGCGGCCGCTCCCGGACGCACGCGCTTCCCTCTCATCGTTGGCCAGCCGGTCACGCGTTTCCCTCCCGGCCGATTCCTCGACGCGTGAAAAATTCAGCTTCGCCCGCGGCGCGGCGCCGCGTGTCAATCCGCTCGATCATCTTTCCGGCGGGAGCCCGATTGTCGCGCGGAATAGACGCGCGACCTAGATACCCGCGAAACGCAAATCGGGGCCAGGAGCTAAGCCAAGTGCGATCGGGCTTCGGTATCGCCTAAGTTTAGTGCAGGTGAGGTAATCTTTGTCCAGCACCGTGGCGGCGACGAGCGTAGATTTAACTGCGATCCGTATTACGTATTTCGGTGTGCCCGTTCGTGGGAAGTCTTGGCCCGTCCAAGTTCAACGCGATCTGGGTATATAGAACTAGGTGTAGCTTAAACGTCTCGCTGTATGGATTCAATACTGATTGCGTTTAAGATACAACGGAGGTAGAGACGTAATCGAGGTTCATGTTGGGTCAGGGTTTCACAGATTCGGTTAAATTTGGCTTAAAGAGTTCCGAAATTTGTTGGGATTAAATAATTTTATAATTAATTACAATGTTTCTAGTAATCCCGAAGTTCTTGTTTACATTGTTCAGATGCAATGCTCGTCCGATTGCGAGTTCGACGAGTAACGAAAGGTTCCCCGTAACCCAATTAAATTCGTGCAATTGCATCGGAGTCGGAAATTAATAGACCCCTGGTCTCCCCGTTATATCTTCGTAAAATTAAGCCGGCGACGTATACATATACTTTCGCCCCTAATTGCAACTTTCGTCGTTGAATAGACGATCGTGACTCATCTGGAAAGGGCTACGTTCGCGCGTGTGCGCGCACATTTTAATTCCACTTTTGGTTAGAACGTCGGCGCCTGTTATGCGCGCGGGCGGACACCTTTCCCGCGAGCGGGGTACGAAAAAAGTGCTCGCAAGATTTCAGCCCCGCGACGAACGGGGGAAACGGTGAACGCGACGATGGCGAGAAACTTATGAAAAGTTCCCTAACGAACTCGTCCGGGACGCGAGATCTCGTAGACAGCGGTTTCCCTGTCGCCAGTGCCGGCGACGCTTAATAAACCGTGGTCCAGGAGCGGCGAATAATTACAGGGATAATTGGCAGATAAAACTCTGGCCGAGGTCGGAAGGTCTCGACGCGAGCGATGAATAGGTGGTAATTATTCCGAAACTTTTTCGTCCTCGACGATGCTCCCGCCTCTGTTTCGCGTCGGTCGTTTATCGCCCGCGCGGAAGCTGCATTCGTACACGGATCCTTAAGAAATAATGTTACCCCTTTCCTCGGGGGTTTGTATTTGCAGCGAAGTTAGGGCCGCGCGGAACAATATTACGGTCGCGTTTAAGGTGCAAACGGCGCGCGTCATCTCTATACGGCGATCGATCGAATGCGCAACGGGGCAAACACCGGTGTGCAAATACAGACTTTCAGCGTGTATACAGGCCACGTATTAATCCCATAATGGAAAGACCCGTAATTAATACGGTGACTGCGGTCGCTCGTGCGCGACGGAGAATAAGTCGAAGCCACGCGCAACGATCGTCCGTCGTTGTTGGAACGCTTTGCAAACAATAGCGGTGATAACGAGCGACGAATTTCTCCATGGGAAATCTGGCTTCGGTCCTGTTTACGCTTGGGATAATGACAATTATCGATTAGCGGGTGCGTTGCGCAGAAAAATATTCGACCGTTACGAAGTAGCAGAGCGGGGTATAAATTCGTAATGTTAATATTTTACTAGAACTACGCGGCGATACCTTTTTATATGTGGGACGCAAGAATTCGTAGAAATGGTATGAGAGGGCTTTGTACGAATCGTGCGAAGGAAAGTATCGAGTATTACGCGAAGCGTGAATGAAGAGTGTTAGTCGAAACGTCGAATGCGGACCGAGTGAATGTTTATCTCGAGGATAGAGTGGATGGTGGATGAATCTAGGATGCACGGTGACCCGTGGTCGAACTGTGACACGTGGTAAGAGTGTGTGCGTCGGTGTGGGTCTTAATGAGTGAGAGCGAATGATGAATAGAACGAGAGGGAAAATGCATGAAAGAATATATACAGTGGATGATGCGTGCGAGGGTTAGAGTTGAGGTGGAGTTGAGTTGAGTCGAGACAGAATTGAAGCGGAGTCGAGCGAGAATTGTAGCGAGAGCATTGTTGGGATAAAATATATTGTGTTGCGAGAGAGAGTGATTAAGAGACATTTAATAATAAAGTGATTTTACGAGAAAGAAAAGGCAGTCACGATTTCCCCTGAAAAATAATCCTACATATATTTATCAGGGAACACCCAAGTATTAGGTGGCTAAAAATTCGCTCGTCGCGTTGGTACACTTGTTACGCCATCCCGACGATGTTGCAAACGACGAGCGGAAAAAGAAAACAAACTGTTCCGTTGCTAGAATAAATAACGATTCAGAAACGATCAGTACGGGGAATATGACGGCTCGCCGACGATTATCTTGCATCATCGGACATCGATGAGCAAGTAGATGTCGGTGGAACGAAGGAAAATGCGCGCACGTCAAGTTTCCGTGATCGATCACCGTCTAATCTGTCTCGAGGAGATAGCGACTTACATTGATAACGAGATCCCTTTGCTAAATCCTGCATCGTTACCAGGCGAACGTTTAACCGCGCTGTCAGTCTCGGAAAAAGGAGACGGAAAAAGTAACCTTGTCGAATAAATGTTCCTCCTTCCACAATCAATTAACATGACGCGCCGGTCGGTTTCAAATATACACGAACCACCGAAATTCGTCGACATTCGAACGGGTTTCGTTCCGTTCGCGTGATACGTACAGCAACGTGGAAATTATAGTTCGAAATTCCGAGCCGGAAGCGCGGGGTTCGATACAGTCGTCGGCCCAAGCAAACGGCCGACAGAAAATCGGACGACGGAAACGGGGTACGCGATCCGAACGTCTATTCCTCCCCCCGTTCGTGTACCTTTCCGCTGAAAATTCCCGTGAAAATTAAAATTGTATTTACACTGAGCGACGGGGACGAGGAACGCGATCGATTCCAGCGCGACTTTTCCCGTCCTGTGTACACACTTTTCCACCCTTCGCCGTGCGACGAGTCCTCGACGTTATCTCGCGAAGAGATCCGACCGTCCAGAAAAGCGTTCGAGATCAAATCGGGAATCGAGGATCGGTGCGCGCGTTGAAAGTGCCCGTCCCGGGCGTCCAAGGACGGTTTCGAATCCCGGGTGAGTCCCTCGAGGGGTCCATAAATCATACGTTCATAAGTTCCGTGGGAGTGGTCATTAGAAACGACCCGTGTTATCTGCTCGGTCCTGGCGCAAATGTACCCCTCGCTCGTCTCGTTTCGGGGAAGTGCGTGGCCTTTAAAGAAATATTACGCCGGAGTTCTGTTCGTCGTTTCGTTGAAACGGTAGCGTATAAATAGCGAATCCGGCGGATCGTTAATGGCGCTGCTAAACCGGGGAAGCCCCCCGGTCGGTCGACTTAGAAAAGTCGTGGGAAAACAGGTCGATGCCGATCCACGGCATATTCATTTCCAAACCAATTTCCAACCCATCGAATCGCGCGCACCGGCCCGGTAAACATCCGAACCCCGAAAACATGGAACGCAAACAGCGTCCCGGGCGAGCAACGACCATCGTAACCCGGCGAACTCCGGGTGCGCGTTTAGATTGGCCAGGGGCGTCTCGAAAGAAGCATCAACAGTATCGAGCAGGCTATTCCACGGTGCAGCGGAAACGCGACTGCCGCACGGTAGAAAACGGCGATTAAGCGAGGACAGAGTCCTTTTGATGTGGGATAAACAAACAACGACGAGGCTCCATCGCCGCGGCATATTGGGCTGCCGTTAATAAACAGAGACGCAGCCGCTTCCTTCCTTTCGGGCCGACCACGTACGGATTAATTAAACGTTATGCGAGCTGGAGGCGTAGGGGGAGAGAGGACGGTGGGGCATCGATCGATCGATCGGGGGCCCGCAGCATTAATCGAATTCCGTGGGTGTACCGCGCGTTTGCACCAGGTGCCCCTCCGTCGCCCGCGACGCCATAATCTGTGCCTCTGATCGCGAACGGGGCGAGGGGGTTGCGCACGGTGTCGTTAACCCTTAACCGGTACATCGAGCGACCGAACGACGACGGTGCGCGCTCCGTTGCGTTGATACCTGCGAACGGCTTTCGCGGAATGCGGCGGATGCGAGAGAGCGCACCCGCTGGAGCGCGAGTGGACGAAAGGTCAAGGGTTAACTAGCTTCTTCGTCGAGAGCTCGTCCATGGTTCGCGTCGACGGACGCGTTCGACGCTGGATAACTTTTACTCGAGTCTACGAATGCAGCGCGAAGACAGCGACGTACGCGATCCGCGGTGATTGGCGGTTGCTCGTGCGCTGGATGCGCGGAATTTAATATGCCGTGGGATGTTTCGGTGTTGGCAGGAAGTTTTACCGCCGGTGTTTCGTTCAACGAATGTCAGCCGATGTTTTATTAGCGGGACAGCGTTGTGTTGTGTTCACTTCCGAGCGGAAACTCGCGAGCTCGAGTTAGACAGACGTGTAGTGAAATTGATTATTATGCGGGGTGTAACCAAGGCGGTGCCGTTACCGTTATTTTAAATGTTGTTTATCGCGCGTCGCCGTAGCGTATGGATTTATTACGCAGAAATAGAAAAGCAGGATTTATTGCAGCACGCGGTAGCGGTGTTTTGATTGAACTGCACGGTGAAAGCTCGCGACAATTTGAACGCGAATTTAATAATATCGACGCCACGCCGAAACTGGTAGCGAGTTGATAAGAGAGCCGCGGATGGTACGATATTGAGATCGGAGAAGCTTCGTGGAAAGTTCGAGCGGCTTAATTGCGATCCCAGCTTTCGGCCCAGTAACAAGAAACGTTTGGGTACCCAGTGGTACGGAATTGCCTCGGTAATTCACTCACTGACCGAATTCTGCCCTTGTAATTCACTCTGGAAAGAGCAGCCCGTTTCTGACACGGTTATTTTCGCCCGCCGTCTACCCTACTCCGCTTTGACATCCGATCAAACTATTGTCGGCGGATGCACACCGCTGCCCCGGTTCCGTAAAAGTTCGACAAGATCGCCTAGACTCGCTTGCTTAAAAATTAACGTCCGACAGGAATTAATTATGCCGCGCGCAGGCAGCGCAGCCGAAATAATTGCGCCCGTCGAAAAGCCTTCGGTCGACGGTTCGTTCGCTTCGGCTCGGGTCATTAATTAAAAATTATCCGGGATCGCAATTAGCTCGAGCCGAACGGTTCGATCGAGGAAATACCGTGAATTAATTAAAATGGCGCGCGGGCGAGCGATCTGCGCGCTTACCAGCGTGCGCGTATATAATATATGACCCGTGGCCCGTTGCACCGATCGAAATTACCCCTTGCTCGTTTCGCGAGCACATTAAAGTCAGCGAAAGCGCTTTTCGAGCACGACGTCTTCAATGAGCTGGTCACAGGATCTCGCCGTCGGCTAATTATCCGTCCCTCCTCTTCCACTTGTTCGTTCCTCCCGTCCACTATTCACCGTCGCGTCGTCGTCTTCTCCTTCCGGCTTTTCGTCGCAAATGCGTCGACCCGCCCGCCCGGACGCACCGTGAAAACTCGTGGCTCGCCCGTAAGATTTCCCGCACGACGTAACGTTATAGTTCAATGAGCCGACGTCTTAACGGATAGCGGATAGCATCGAGGGGAAAATAAGGGGAGGCGAAGCGAGATGGCGAGGCGGCCGACCGTAGGAAAGATTCACGTCGCTGGGAGCGAGAGGTTTAGCGGTTGTTTGCTTAGGTATATCATAGGTCTCGAGAGGTTCTACCTGGGACGCGGTGAAATTTGTACGGAGGACGCTTCTGCCCTTTTGTTGGATTTATTTCGTCGAGTGGACATGGTTAAGTGGCAGGGCGGGGTGGGTAAATGAATTTCGTGGCCCGCTACTGATTGGGCACTGGGAAGAACCAGGAAGGGACCGTTTGAAAGGTTAGCCCAGAAACGCTGACCCAAGAATCCCTCGGGCTCGAAGTGTTTTAAATAGCCCGTTTAGCCTGTCGACGAATTCCTGTCCCACTTAACATCACCGAGCGATCCATTCTCCACGAACTCGTCCTCTCACGCGCGACAATATTGAAAATACGGGTACATACCGTGGACTTCTGTAGCTCGCGGTGCGGCGCGTTCGCGCGCCGGTAAAAGACCCAATAGAGGCAGGAATCCGTAAATGAATTTTCGCTAATTTTAGCGCTAATGTTCTGCCCGGCATCGTTCGTCAAGCGCCATTTCCTAGATGGATTATATCGAAGACCGCAGCGGCCTGAAGCGGGCTAAATATTCGTGGAGGACGCGCAAAGCACCGGTCCAATTATAATCGCAGCGTAATAAGTCCCGTGACACGTAATGAGTCTTTTGACGAGACGGTAATTAGAGTTATCCGCGTGAACATCAAAGGGGAGAACGCGCGCCGGCTTTTCGGGTTAACGTCCAGCCCGCGTGGACACTTGCCGTTGCGGATCGACGCCAACTGTCCTACCGGAAGCGGACGCGGAAACCGCGTCAGGAGCACAGTTAGTAACGGTACCGTCGGGGTAACGCCGCAGTTCAGGAAACTTTTCGAACGAATTTTCGAGCGGGCCGGTCGACGATGTCGCGACCGTCCCTTCCGGCGCTTCCTGGTCGTAGTCGTCGTCGTACGAGTCGCTCGAATAAGTCAGGACGGTATCGGGAATCGCGTTCGACCGATCCGCGACGATAACGGCACAGCGACCGTTCACGAGCGTCGAAATCGCGTTTAATCGATCCTGTCGACTACCGGGGAACGCTCGAACGATTCCTCGAAGAGAGATCGCCCCCCATCGATCCCAAGTCCGCAGATTTATCGTCCGTTACGCGTCGACGGAGTCGCTGCCCGATGGCAATCGAACGCGACTTTTGACAGAACGATTTTTTTAACAGACGGCGGGATTAATCGGTGTACGAGTATCGCCTGTCTATTTCGTTCTGTGCTATTAGCGGAGATCGAGCACCCTTGGGCGAGCTTATTGCCGTTCGTTGGGATTTACGGAGGTTCGGTGGATCGAAATTGAGTAAGATCAGAAATTCGACTCGGGGAAGGAAGTTCACGGCCGTTTCGTTTGCTTTTAATAGAATTTCTTGATCTCGGCGACGGATATAACGAATAGCGGGGATAATGAATACAAGGCGGTGCACGAAGAAAACAAACTTTAGGTAGCTCACGTTCCAACGTTTATTTCCTCGCGATCGAACGCGAGGGACGGTGGACGGTCCACCAGCGGCGGATTAACGAGGAAAATTAGCGTCCCCGGTCAGAAACGTCCACGGTGATGGATCGTTCTTCGCGACGAAACGAGGCGTCTCGCCGGGCGAATTCGTCGCGACGTGCATGCACACGCTTCCGGGTGTCGGCGAAATGGAAACCGCGGCCAATTGCTTAATTGCGCTCGCGATGCGCCGCGTAATCAGGATGCCGTCGTTTAATGCATTTACGGCGCACCTACGCTAATTCGTCTGCCCGTCGCTCTTGCGTCCATTTCGATTCCTTGGCTTTCGCTTGGCTGAAAAACGACCGTGAACAGCGGGCGCCGTGAAACCGTACCACTGCCCGAAACGCGAATAAAACTGTTGCGGAACCAGCGAAACTTTCCCCGCAGAAATTGGTCTCGAACCGCGGCGCGTTTCATCTCACCCGATCCGGTGTACACGCGCGTATCAATTCAATAGAATCGACCGCGGTGCCGAGTGTTCGTCGACGAGATCAAGCGAGCACTCGACGTCGAGTGACACTCCGCAGAATCGGAATAGAAGTGCGCTGGTAGCGCGATACCATCGACCAGCCGAATGTCGCAACAAGTTTCATGTTGCGGCGTTTAAACACGGCTCCGCGATTCACCCTGGAATACCGTCGCGCGGATTCCACGGGCGTCTCCTTCGGGAAGAGGACACCGGGAGGACGGCCATAAAGTGGCGACAACGCGAGGAATTCTTCGCGACCTCTGGCCGCCAGACAGTAGGGAGTCCACGATCTTTTCTCGAAGCTGCGTACACGCCACTTATTTCTGGAAGACGTCCCGAGAATCGACTTGTTCGCGTATTCTTAGACCGTGTTCCCGCTGCCGGGATTTGCCGGGTTACCCGCCCCTTTCGCGTCCGACCACCTGAACAAAGCCGCTGTTCTACCTTGCGAGCGCGTCGTTTCGGCAAACCGTCCCTGCCGGAAACGATGTAGTCGCGGCGTGTACCACTGGTTCACGGAAGGATCAAAGCGGAATAGGAATGGAAACCGCTCGACGGCGAGCGTACGTGTTGCTGGTCGATTAGCAAACTTGACGGGCCGAATCGATCGACCGTTTTGCCATTTCCGGCGACAAGTGTCGCCGTCGGTGGCAATTTGCCAAAATTTCGAGCGCCGGGTCGGGCAATCGACGCGCTGCAATCGGTCGCTAATGGATTTATGATTTCGGCTCGCGACGCCGGGAACACGTTTACGCCGCCGGTTACTCGATTCCGTCTCTTTGCAACTTCCTCCCGCTGGTGGAGGCGTAATCCGATGAATATGGTAAAGTTTAGGCAGCTCGGACGAGACGGGAGCGAATTGGTATCTGCACGTGGCGTTAATCTTCCTCGATGTGTGCGGTATTTATTGCTCCAAGAAAAAAATCAATTGCTCGTCGATTGAAAAATTTCAGAAACGTACAGGACGCTGCGGAGAAAATTCTAAACGCAGCTAAGAACGTCGCGAAGCCAATTCGAACGCGCGGCGACTAAGATTGTCAACCGCTTCGCCACAACTCTACAGATCTCTGCGAAAGCTTCCCCATCGGGGCGACAGATACCCGATACTAATACCCCACTGTTCGTCCCGAAGAATCGCGACCCCACGTCTTCCAACGTAACCGCGCTATTAAAAGACAACCGTGCAGTAGAAAGGAATTTCCACAGCGTCGAAATTGCGAGGCGGACAGGTTAGTTAGGTTCCGTTGGCACGTGCCGTAACTTCCTGTCGTGGCCAGCCAGGAGAAAACGAGCCAATCGCTTGCCGGTGACAGATCTAAGGGGTGCAGCAGTCGAAACCAATCGGCCGATCCCGGAATACGGGGATTCCTCCACCGGGCCACGGTCTTCTCGCGATAAGGCTTCGATAACGCGTCGACGCGACACAAAAGGGGCCGTCTGGTCGCAGGGGTCAGCTGCGAAATCGGAAAGGGGTGGCCGTGTTGACAGACACGTCCCGCTGGTATTTTCTCCCGTGGAAAAACACGTGGAGCGGGGAATCCGGTTAACAATGCGTAATGGACGGTGTTGCGTGCTCCCGTGCAATAGAACGTACCGACGTGAACGCGTCGCGTGTCCGTTTACTCGCACGTTTTTAATGCCTCGTTGTTGCAGCGGCGTTGTTTGAAGAAGATTGGATTGTACGGGGTCGGCGAAATTGCTGGTAATAACGGGGGTTAATTTGCGGGCCGTTCGCGGCCGCGATTAGTGCCTGTAAGTTTGGTAGTATAATATTTCACGAAGTTGGAGTTTAGCGGGGGTATCAATGTTTTAACAATATTTACGCGTATCGAGTATGGTTGCGTGGTAAAGGACCGTGGTGGGACGAAAATATATATTGTCCAGCTTTCACACGAGTATTTTAAATACTGCCAATCCATTAACCCGAGCCCGGCAGAAGCTCTTTAAAATGTTCCGAAGAATCGAACGAACAGCCGAAAGCCTAGTACACGGGGCACGAAGTTGCAACGACCCGCCCACGCGATCTCGGCTCCTCTTAGTTTATTTACAACGAAATCCCGTCGCACGACCGAGGAACAGACGGATGTTGGAATTATGCAAACGCCTCTGACGTACGGAACACGCGTAGACATCGGTACGCCCACGGGCTCGAATTTTCACGAAATTAAGCAATTCGCACGCGAGCTCCGCGGAAACACCGCGAAATTGCGAAACATCCATTCGACGCTTCGCGATCGATTCGCGAGCTGTCTGGATGGCTGTAGTCACGAGACGCTTACGAACGACGAGATTGCTCCGAAGAACACAGCCTTTTGCACGCATGATTACTAATATTTCAACCGCATTATATACTTTGTTCGAGTCGAAGTACACGAAGTTGTGCGCGTATTTTTTTTATGTTTTCTTGTTTGCCCTTTCCATAGTAAAAGATTACAAGCATGGCTTCGAGAAGCAATCCATTCTAATAACTTGATAAGAAGCAATTGTAAGAGAAATCCCTAATACTCGAATCGAAGTCTCGATTAGGTATCAGAATAATTGCGTAGGCGTGTATATATTAACAAGGTATTCCGTTTATTAATAGTATAAATATATATTAATATTTATAAATTGTAGTCTATACAAGAATGCCTTCCTTTGGCAAAAGCGTCGGTCGTCAGGACGCCTACGTCACCATGGCCTTTTTTAACCATTTTAGGGTTCGCCCCGAAAGAAAGCTACGCTAGTCAAAGACAGCGTGCATCGGCGAAATGCACGAGGCCCGCCTCGGCCGTTCCCGCACCTCGAAAATTCTAACACAATGACAGTAATAATAGTAATAATAGTAATAATCCGAGTTCATTTAAAACAATAATTGACATCAACAATTCCGGCACGCCGAATATAAGACAAAGTGAAATTTAAATTAAACCATTTCTATCCCTTTCTTTCGCCGGGCCCTATTTAAAATTCCCCTCTGTACTGTTTTTTCGGTTTACACGGCTGGTATACGCAACGGTGCGCCGTTGCAGCGGTGTAAAGCGCGAGTCGCATAAACTGTTACGGCCGTGTGCCGCCCGCTCATTTTTATTCGAAACCGGCCGGAGATATATTGCCCGGCGTACAATCGGTATACGCGATCGATACACCGCGGGACCGGTCGAACCGCGTCATCGATTGAACGCAACGGAACGAAACGGAAAGAACGGGTACGAGAGGGAAGAAAGGAAAGGACAAAAAAATAGAAACAAATGGAAAACAAGCGCGAAAGCGAAACGAAACTGCGGTTCGCGTTGCTTTTTTTTCGTTGCTTTTCACTCGTTCGCGCGCCCGTAGAACTATCGGGCGCATAGTTCCGCCAGCGAGTAGATCGGGGTGTTCTGAATGGTAACGCGATACGTTTACGAAATTGTGAGCTGCAACGTCCGGCAGCGGTACCAGCGAAGTCAAACGCCGAGCACACGCGACGCAAAGCGACGCGTGTGGTCCGCCGCGATTCCGATCTCGTGTTCCGCAGAACGATAATCGCGTTGGACGAACGGCGAGTCAATTTTGTCTTTCGCGAATATGGGCATAGATGCCGCGGCACTCGACGACTTCCTTCCGGAGGTACGTATCCTTTATTGAACTTCATCGAAGTCGGCCGTGTCGCGGTTGGAATCGTTTCGGGGCGTCCTTTCGCTCTTTCAAGAGAGTGAGTTTCACGCGCTTCGATACCGTGGCGCAGGCACAAATTATTCGTTCGACACGATTCGTTACAGGAATAGAACTTGTGTAGTCGATTGTAGAAAAATGGGGCAACACCTGTAGATCGACTGGCAAGCGAAGACGACGCGGCACGCGAATCGTAGCCAATCGTGGACGCGTTTTGTCCAGCGCACGAATTGGAATCGCGCGTATTGTATTCCTAATTAAGAGCACGGTTCGCTTATTTCCTGCCAGCCAACAAAGATAAGGATGTTAACCCCTTGACCAGGCCAGACGAGTTAACCGGTCCTTGCACCGTGAACAGTACGCGGATCGACGTCTTTGATGTCGCCGGGACAAACCTCGCATTGTGCACAAAGATACATTGTACTCGCTGTCGTGTTTTTCCACGGTCCACGCGGAGCGCAAGTATTGGCCCCCCTTGAGAAGCACGAAGACAGGTGACCCTTGTTTCGCCTCGAGCCAAATAACTCGAGCTACGCGACGCATCCCTCTTCTAACAAGTTGCGTCTCATATTTCTACTTCGTTGAGACAAAGCAACATCTTCGAGCTTTCCCGGGAAAAAGGGAAATAAGAAAACCGTGCGCTGCGTTCCACACGGAACATCAGATCGTGTGTTAAGAGACGCAGGAATGCGAGGGTCTGGTAGAACGAAGGTGCGAAGCCACTTACGGGTCGAGTCACCGGGTCGGCAAGGACCAGTCGACGCGGGGAACGTTTTCTCCCCCCATTCGATCGAGGGATCGTGATTCACGAAGGGCACCGCGTACCGCCCGATTAGATAAGGAATACTGGTCGACGAGAGACAAGGGAGCCCACGGTGCCACCGGGGATAATATTTATTTCGCGAATACTCACGGCGCGCCTTTCGCGTTTCGCGATTACCGATCGAACTCTCGGGGGGCTCGTGGGGAAGATCGATCGCGCGGCACGTCGGGTAATCGTCGATTTCTGCTTGGCACCACTTTCCAGAGTTTTGCTTTCATTGTAAAAGTCGTCGGTTCCCATATTTACTAATCAATCTGCATTTCGCGATTCACCGACACGCGTATACACAAAATAGTTCTCGCGCTTGCACTTGCTCGCCCTTGTTCGCACCGCCTGGCGAACCGCACCCTCTGTTCTTCTTTCCGTAGCGATCCATTTAATCGTATTGCCTCCCGCTGAAACTCCTCGAAATCGTCGCGTGCAATCGAACACGATTGCTTCCGCGAGAACGTATCGATTTCCCGTATCCGTGGGATGCGAGGCGGGGAGCAAAACCGCGCAAGGGTGGCACCCGTGGTCACCGTCGATCTAGATATCCCAATTGCTCGGATTCCCGAGCCGGTAGACGAAAGATCCGGACACGAATCCCGCTGGAACCGACCGATCCATCCTTCGCCCTTATCTCAACGTATCCATCCTTCCCGTGTCCGTCCTTTCGCCCCTCTCCCACCCCCAAAATCCTAAAAAATATACCTCTGACCCGGATAAAATTCTTCCCGTAATCGCAACGCAGTTCGGCTCGGTCCTACCGTCGATTTCTACCCGCGGGCCACCGGGAGATCGCTCGCCGGCGACGAAGGGGGCTCGGGGAAACGCGCTTGCTTCGCGGCGCGTCGGGGGTAAATAGTTCGGATGGCCGCTCCGACGCTCGGCCCGTTCGGCCCGGGTATCGTCCCGGTCGCGCGTTTCTTGCCGCGGAACGACGGGCACGGGGTCGTCGACACGGCCGCAGAAAACATTGCACCGAGCGGCTCCGGTCGCAATTGGCGAGCCGGGACGCGAGAGAAGCCCGTAGGACAGCGTCGCCTGATTATAGCCTTCGCGTGGGTCGCGCTTCTTTCGAGATGCCGTCCTCCTGCAACGTAGGAGAATAATGCACCGCGCGAACGACGGCCGCAATGACGACTACGATTACGACGATCGTTCGGGATACACCCGTATAACCGCGAACGTTATCTTGATTGCCGGTCAAAGCATCCGCTGCACGCTCGTGGGCGCCGTTTCCTGCACACGTATTCACCGCCCGGCGAGCTGAAACCCATCGCCGATTGTCGACGAGACGAGGATTCCGGGCTTTCGGTTGGAACGTCGGTTGATAATCGGCGGGGACGATTCCCGTGCGACGCTGTTTCATTCGCTCGGCAGAATCTTCCGTTGAAATATTTAAAATTCCGTTCTCGGCGAAATTAATACGCAGCTTTTAACAAAACCGCGAAGAGCGTCACCGCCTCTTAAATGGGGCGCGAAGCGTCGTTCATTATCGTTACAACTTTCAGCAACTCTTGCGAACCGGTAGCGCGTCCCGTCTCGGTTTTTCGACCGGGTTTCCGCTCGCCCCCCGAGTCGAGTAATCGCTTAACGATTAGCGCCGCGAAAGTCTGGGCAGGAGGCTCGTTTCGCGGGGCGGATACCAGGCTGCCCCCGGCGTCGTGAAAACATGCGACGCGTCTGGCGAGCACGCGGGGACACCTTTTTCTCGGAGTCGGAGGTCTGACCATCTGCCGCCAGCGTTTCGCGACAAGCGGACAGTGCCGTACAGAAATGCGGGTTACTGATTTGAATATCGGAACGGAGAGAGACGGCGGAACGGACGGCCGCGGGTTTAATTAAAACCGCTGTTTCGCTCGAAGTGCCGCTACGTGTCGCGTCTAAATGAAAATCGAAATATCGCGGGGCGTGCACCGTCTCTCACTTTTCCCTTTCTGTCTGTGCGAGTTTCCACCCGCACCCCCGCGTCGTAGACCCTTCTGTCCTCGTCCGCCGCCAGCCTACTGCCCCTTCCCGTCAAAATCGACCTGGCCCGATCGGCCCTGATGGGGCAAACCGAGTTATTCGTCATTCGCGAAATTGGAAAGCTCTCCGCGAACGGATATTGGATCAGGCGGAGCAGACTGATGTCGACCGATCGACTAAAGGAGCCGGAGTTTGCACGAACGCTGTATTAGACGAGCATCCAGAGACGTTTCGTGGACGGGGGGTGGTTATTGTAACGCACCGGGGTCGATCGTGGAACGGGGGACATCTTTGATACCGTTCTCGTGTATAACGCGCGGGGACAGACGGGTTTCGAGCAGTTCGCGAATGAATTACGAACGTTGCGATTGCAAGCTCGAATTATTCGTATATCTTCGATCAGTTCGCCGACTGAAATACTTCGCAACGTCCACCCGTGTTGCATACATCGCCGGCTAAATTACTAATTCTCGTCGGGACCTCCGAGCAAAGAGGTCCACCGGTTCACGCGCCCTCGAACAATAGAAGGCGAGGAAGAATAGCCTGCGCGGATCAAAGGAATTCCACACGATTTCCTCGCCACCGAGAATCAATCAGCGTCCAATGAAGCCGGCTACCGTGAAGCTCCTCCGAGTCTTTCTCCCGGCGAACACGTTTTTCCTTCGCGGTTTACGGCCAGCGGTGAAAAGAATTATACGAATGGCTAGACCCGTGGCTTCTTCCCGTCGGCCGCTATACTCATCGACAACTTAATTACGCCCGAGCGAGCTCGTCCGCCCTGTACAGAAGCTCCAGGAATCGATTCGCGCGAGGTACGGGGAGCAACATATGCGGGCGCGAAGGAGCCAGGGATATTAATCCGGCACGAATTCGCGCAATGATCGCACGAAAATTTATAGGGCGTCGTTTAATCGCGCGGAACACGACCGAGGCGGGCCCGAAAAGTTCGAAGACATCGATCCCTCTGCTCGTTATTGCCCTTCCCGAGGAATTCTCGCATGTGTCACGCTTCGCGGAAGGTTATCCTCGCGTCATTTCCTTCTCCCCGCAATCCTCGTACTGTGGCAATAAAAAAAAAGGCACCGCTCCCCCGCCTCGCGTTCTTGTCAACTTTCTTCGTTAACTTACTTCGTCTAATGTTCCCCAACGGCAAGAGCACGATGTTTACTCGTTACAGGCGAAGAAGCAAAACACAGTTGCTCAGCAAGTTCGCCAAAGTGCTTCTCCCATTTCCCCCCCCCCTCTCTCTCTCTCTCTCTCTCTCTCTCTCCACCTCCGCCAAAGAACAGCGAAAAATATTTTCGGACCGGGCGTTGCAGGCAAACAATAATCCCGCGAGCGTTGCATCACGGCCGCCCACGCGATAGATTCATCATCCTAGTTGTTCGTTTCCAGCTCACGTGTCGGCCACATGTTCATTCTCCTATTTCTTCCTTCCTGTATCCTTTCTTCTGCGGCGGAGTCGAGCGCGGCCAGCCCGGGCTTCCAGCACGACCGAAACCGGACTGATGGGACCTCGTTCTTCCTCGATAAATGATCGCGCGCTTCTTCAGCGATTTTCATCCGGCCCGACGAGCAGCTTCGCCGTCGCGCCCCATCCTCCTTCTGCCCCCCCTCCTCCTCCTCCTCGCCCCGGTGCAATGTCTCTCCTCTCGCCGAAAGAATCCTTGATAAATGATCGTGGCTAGCCGCCGTGCACTTTCCCCGGGCCGATTCGATCTGTTCGTGCGAGGCACCGGTTTTGCTGCCCTTTGCAAGTAAATTAGTGCTCCTCTCCAGCCGTTTTATCGATCGTTCCCTTCTTGGTTCTCGACGCTTCTGGCCGGCCGAGTGCAGGTGTCGAAACGATTGATTTCGTTCCGTTCGACTCGTTCGGTTAACACGACGCCCGACGATTTATCGCATCGCGGATTTCAAGAGGGAAATAAGCTGCAGGGGCATCGTGCGCGTTCGCGTTTGCGGTTCGAAGCGGAATTTACAGATGAACGTTGAGATGAAATCATTGATGGCGTTTTCTCGGCGAGTTCGGCGTCCCGCGCGACGGCCGAACGATATTTCCGATTACGCGTTTTCCTCGTTCTAAATCGATTGCACGTGTCGAGTGTCCTGCTTCGCTCTTTTTACCGAGCTTCCACGCGTGTACACGGAATTCCGTTTCGATCTTGGAGAAGATCGCGCCACCTCGAACACAGTCGAGGGCGGATTCGAAGTTCGTTCAGGCCGAGCCGCGCGGTTCGCGTTCGGCGAGCCAAGGTTAATCCGGTGGAATGACCGGTCCCTTTTTGGCACGATCTCGAGGTTATCGGCGTAACCTCTGAAGAAGGTGGTGCTCGACCCTAATTACGGGGCGGCGGCAAGACCGCAGCGGCGCGTTTTCCACTCGACTCGCACCCGCACTTGACGCGCGTCCAGATTAGACACGCGAAATCGACCGCGGAAACTTAAAAAAGAAAAGTTTGCGTACGTTCCTGTTCCTTGAAGCAATTAGTCATCGGCCTGGTCCGATACGTATTCTCTTTTTCTCTCTCTTTCTCTCTCTCTCTCTCGATTGCTTGAACGTCGAGTCGGTCCCTTCGTTCCTCGAATTCCGCGTTATCTGCGCGAAACGGAAATAGGGTGGTGCCTCCCGTCGTTTCGGCGTTCGGTTAAAAATAACGGAGAAGAAAAACCGAATGCGGACGAGCCAATCGGCCGATCGAGGTGAACGAAGCCGCTGCAGTCTCGCGCAGGAGATTTTTCTGCCAAAGCCAGACACGAGGCCCGTGCCGTGCTCCGTTCTCTTCTTGTTTCGTCTGACTCGCCCCTCCCCCCCCCCCTGGATTCGGCGTTCCTACGCTAGTTGGGGAAGAAGATTCCACGGGATTTGGTGGAGAAAAGCGTGCATTCGATTCGCGGGGCGATCTTGAGGGAACGTCGGCAGGCAGATCCTTGGGATTCAGATTCCTGAATAGATCGGGGATCTGTCAATTGGAGGTACTCCAAGTCGCATAATTGGCTACTTTCCCCGGCGTACCTGAGTCCGCCAGGTGGGGGGTTCTTCGATATCCGGTCAATTAAGAATAACACCATCGTCCAGCCGGGCGCGACGATATCTCCGCGCACAATTTCTCCCCAAGCAGGGAGAAAGAAAGCTTCGGATGAAGTCAAAGGGCTCGGGAGCAACAGGCCCGGCGCAATATTCCGCATCGCCATTATCTCGCGGACGTCGCGTAACGAGACGCGTCTTTGAATGAATACGCGAGGGGTGGAAGGGTGGCCGAGGGTGGAAGGAAAAAAAATGGCCGATCGCGAGTAACACCGCGGGCAAACTGCGGAGGGTCCGCGGCAAGAATGGCTCCTTTGTTGGCTTCCGTGGGTGACCGTACTTCCGCTCCTGGAAGAAGAGACCTCCCTCTCGCGTCCCCTCGGCGTCCCTTCGGCGTCCCTTCGGCGTCCCTTCGGCGTCTTTCAGCGACGCGCGACCCGCCTGCTCATAATGGGGGTCGCATGAATGCGTAACGAGGCGGTGCGCTGCCGGTTCGATCTCGCGCGGAATAATTCCGCCGATAAATAATTCCCACCCGCCTCGGGTTCTCCGCGTCTTTTCCCGGCGTGGACCGGTGCGCAACGAAGGAACGAAGCGACGAGACGAAGAAGGGAGACACGGAACTTGGCCGGAGAAATCGTCGCTTAAGCCGGATTCGGGCCTAATGGGCCGAACAGTTATTCCGCTGCCGAACGAGCGACCAGGCCGAAGCTTTCAGCCTCGCCAGACGTTTCGCTAATGGCAGCCGAACTTCGACGGCGAGGCTCGCATCGGCGAAACGCGGCCGGACGTTAATCTGGTTTCCTCGGTGCCGAGGATATCGCCTCTACCTCGGGGGGGACATCGCGATTAGGGGCTCGTCTTTTTATCGTCGGGACCACCGTGCTCGAGTTGCACGGCGACGCGATCGCGTCGGACCTTTGAAATCCTGCCGTAAAACGGGGGCTTAAGCTTCGCCGCGGATTTGCATTCTTCCGTCGCGATCCGTTTGACGGTGCCAGCCGTTCCGACGGGTTCTCTCCGCTTCCGAGCAGAGCGACGCTGTTTTTCTACGGAAACCGCTGGGGCGAATACTCCGTGGAATCGTTTTCGAGAAGCGCCGCGATGGATCACGAACCGGTTGAACGAGCTTGCAATCGGGCGATAGCCGATACATTTTGATCGCACCTCGTAGAATTGGTATAACGCCAGAATCGAACGGCAGTGCGACGTGTATCCTGTCGTATCGCAGCCCGAAGGCGGCATGCCTTTCCGGTTTGACATCGAAACAATCGCCGCGCTCGACGAGCGCGTAAAAGACGCGGTCCGGACGGAAGGCAGTCGCAACGATGGATCCGTGCAAGAAACGGAAGGGAAGCACGCTAAACAGCTGGTCGCACGCGAGTTTTTTTATCGTTCGATCCATTATGGTGCATTTGTCAGCGCGTTAACGGCGCAACCCCCGGTGCGTGTCGGCGCGCTCGTCGTCCCGGGGCGGAAAGATCGAGAACGCGACGCGTCCGCAGACAGTGTTATCGTTGCGTTCCGTTTTATCGCGGAGCTAATGCGTTTCTTGCAAGCCGAGATCCCGCGATGTCTCTGTCTGCGAACTGCCCCCGGATGCATCGAACTCTTTGTGCGCGGGTGTCTGCTGCGCCGCCAGTCGAAGATCAAGAAGCCTGTTTACGATCGAGTCAATGGCTCGCGCTGTGCTGCTACTGCCCGTATGAATGGAGGCGAATTAATCTGCAGGCTTTTCGCATCTGCCGTGGAGTTATTTGCGCCTCGCCGTGGCTCGGCCGCGACGTTAAAATTAGCGAACTCGTCGGCCGGAGATGTTTTACGTTTCGCCGTTTAAAATTCGCCGGAGCGAAACAGTTTTTTCGCGGAACACCACGGCCATCATTTAAAGATTGTCGCGCAGAAATTTTGGGAAACCTTTGCCAATGGTCCGCCGTAAATTGAACGACTTCCCGAGCAATCCAAAGTGTGTGCATACATATATTCGAAACGCGAGCATCTCTAGGAACCGGGTTACGAAGGCGATGAACCGTCGTACGCCTCTCCACTTTATTATTTCGTAGTAGTTTCGCCGCAGGGTGGCCAACGAGGGCGAGACAATCCGGTGGTCCATTCGAAGGCGGCAACAACGAGAGCCGCAAAGAAAAAGGAGGAGAAAAAAAATGGTCGAGAGAGCCGCGAAATACACGGTCCGCGGGCCCCGAACTCCCGTGGCGGTTTTATCGCCCGTAAAACTCGAGTTCTCGTGGTCACGGTGGCTCCTATAAACTCCCTCCCCTTGGATGGCTTTCTCGTTCGCCCTCGTAACTCCTCGGGATCGCGGTTCTACTCCCTTTTCTAACTGGGACGCATCTCCCGGACGGACGAGCCACTCCGGCTGTCGCGGGAAGAGCGTTGACACCGGACTTTTAGACCGCTTCGAGCGCGGATAGGAAAGGGGCGAACAGAAGGAAAAAGGTGCACCTCTCGCGTCTTTCAGGCGAGCGCGTACGCGGAAGCGTGTAATAAAAGAGATACAGGCTGTAAACGCGACGCAGTAAACGGCACGCGGAGAAGATTGCCGTGGATGGCGGGCGTTAAACGTGCACGCGGCTGCAGAACTTGTTAGAATCGGTTACAATGGCGGGCGTGAAAGGCGCGGAGAATACGCTTTCATCGTGGGCAATTAAATCGTAGCTCAACGTGCAGCGTGGTGTTAATTTTTTGGGGCGAAGGGAGGATAGGCGATTTTTGAGCAAGAAATCTGGATCTCAATACTCGCGGAGGTGTACCGGTCAACTGCATAGAGAATCGTCGAAGGAAACCCCTTCGCTCGTAATGGACCTTTTTTATTTATTGAAACTGCGACAGCGACGCCACCTGCCAAAAGGAAGCCGCTTTCCGAAACGACGCGTATGAACTGGACGAGCTTCCTCGAGGTCGATTAAATTGTGTGCCCTGTTCGGCCCGTATTTTATTCGATACGCGCGTTGCCGTGCGTCCGGGACTGGCACGCGCTGAAGTTGCTTTGTCGAATCGGGAGTCGATCGAACGCGGAGGATTTTCCCCGTCGAGGACTTGCGGCGTTCGGGTTTAACTACCGGGGAAAATCGGCTTCCGGTCTATCAATGGCAGGCGTGCATTTCGGTTTTGCGGGTGAACATGGCGGGCTAATGGCCATTTATCGACGCTGGCGCCTCGGTAAATGGTGCCGAGGGGGGCAGGTTGGACATTGAATGCCGCTTCCGTACACAGTTCGACGTCAAAGAGCTTCCTTCGCCGCCGTCCGATTCGGACTACGTCGGTCTTGCGGATTTGCGGTTTCGGTCCATCGTCGCTTGACCAGCATTCGATTGACAGTTCCCCAAGTATCGATCCGCTTGCGTAGCCTCGCGTCTCGGGCGGACGCTTTCGAGTTTCGCACGGCTGCCGGTTGATCGCGTCGCGGAGATGCTGCATCGGTTTGTCAGAAATTTGCAGAAAGCGAGAGCGGACGACCGAGTTGAAATGTTACGGCTCGCGATAGTTTCGGAATTCCGAATTCTTGCAAATTATTTCCGCGTATCCTCGGGGCGCGAGCGCGTTACTCTTCCGAGCTTCGGCCTCCGGTCCAGACAAATTGCCCCCGGATATCCTCGTAGGTCAATCGTAACCCGCGCAGACAGGGATTACTTTGATAAATTCGCCGCGTTATTAACACGACGGATCGTCTATCGGATTTCGAAGGACGGAGGAGAGGATTCGGATCGCGGAGGGACAGATTTGACGCATGGACTTCCGGCGACGGTTCCGAGCTCTTTCCCTAGGAAAATCAGTACGGAGAGGGGAAACGCGAGAGCCGTCTCTCGCCGGGACGTTGTGAGAAATTGTAGCGTGCGAAACTATCGGCCGACACTCTGTGCAAACGATCGTGAAAAATTTCCGCGGTATGTATCTAGACCGTGTCTAGATATCGAGGGGTTTCGAAGTTTCGAGCGTAACGATCCCGGCGTACGTCGTTCAATCTCGAAGTGAAATCTCTCCGTCGCAGCCAGACAGTCGGGAATTTGTTTCGAGCGGAGCTGGCCGCGGCCGTCCGTTCGCTCGAAAATTGAACGCGCAGTTTTATTCATTGAATATTTCCCGTCCCGGCAGCCACTCTATCTCATCCCTTATCTTGCTTCTAATTCCGCCGGCATTAAGCACGAATTTACGAACGATGCCATCAAATTTACCGCTCCCTCGGTCTCCCAGCCGGTCGTAAAACAGATTCTAAAGACTTCCGCAGATTCGATATGGCAGGAAACCTCCTACGATCCATCGATCCGACCGCGGATTTCGGTCGGTGCTCGGTTACCAAATGGAACGTTTCCTTTTCGTCGTTCCGCGTTTCGCATCCAGCGTATCATCGTTCCGTGGGGGGAACAACAGAAAGCAGACAGGCCAATCCCACGGAAGAAGTCTGCTGGGACAATAATTCCCCGCTGGTGATCGAATTATACGGAAACAAACTACTACATACCTACCAGCCACCGCGGCGACGATCTCTTACCGACACCGTCACCATTCTTCCTTCTGACCCACTCCAACCATCCCTTCTCCCCCCCCTCTTTCTTCCGCCATAAACTCCAACGTCCCTGCAATTTCTCTTGGCCGCCCCGCGCGCAGACTTCTCTACTGTTCCGCATTTGTGGCCCTTCATTTGCAGATAACCACTCGTGGAACCACCAAACAATCAGCAGGACCCTCGAGTGCATCCCACCATTCATTTCCTTCCTTCCTTCCTTCCTTCCTTCCTTCCTTCCTGCTCAGCCGCTCGCCATCCCACCGACCAGCTCCTTTTACGCGCGACAACGTTTAAACAGCCAACACCTGGAAAGGATTCGCAACGCGGGCGAACGAAAGGGAAAACAGGGCGAAAGGAGGGGGAACGATGGTAGGGAGAAGACGGGGTGCGACCGGAATCGTCTCGAGAGAGGCTTTGGAAAAAAAGAAGAAGAAGAGAAAGGGGTGTCTGGGGTCGAAAATGCGAGCAGAAAGTCTCCCACCCTTTCTCCTTCTGGAATTATACCGTGGCACGTCGCACAGTGGGGAAAAACGGCAATTTAGGCGTGCAAAAGTCTTTCTCTATGAAATACTTTTGAACTCCACTGCCCTTCGTTCTAATTTTTACATAGACGTTAAGAATGGGATGTCTACTATATGCTCTATAAAATTTGGCTGCAGCCAACTGCAGCTGCAAAAGTTATTGCATTTTTAATGGAATAGTTCCATGTCGAGCGTATACGACCTACGGTAGACTCCCGATCAACGTGCCCCGTTTTTTTTTCTTGACAATTAACTAGAAGAAAACGATTGACATATTCCATCCTTGTTAACTTTTTGTCGCATTTGTCATTGTTTCAATAGTTTATGGATATTAAATTATTTAAATATTTTTTTGGATATTAAATTTTTGTGTACTGGATTCCGTACGTCTTTATGCCTAGGAGGTATATATTGTGCGTTATTGATATTTTTATATGTTAATTTAATATCAGTGACCCTGTCATAAACCTCCAGAGGTTTGGCTCTGGTTTAATCCTTGTAATCATGCACCACGCTCTACAAATGAAGTTATTTTTCGCGCATTCTTTGATGAAATGAAGTGAAAGCTCTTCTCGAAATAGAGGATTAATAACTTTTTTTATAAATTTTTTGTAATTAAATTTTTTTTTGTTATTATTTAATATTAATTTTTTTATATATATTGTTATTGTCTTTATTGTAAATTTTATATCTGTAAATTATACATGTTCATAAATGAAAAAGTGGAACCCGATCATCTACAATCTACCGTAGGCCGCATCAGTGCGAACGTTCTCGGCTTTGAACTATTCTATAAAAAATGCAATAACTTTTGCAGCTGCAGCTGGCTGCAGCCAAATTTTATAGAGCATATAGTATACATCCCATTCTTAACGTGTATCTAAAAATTAGCGCGAAGGTCGGCGGAGTTCAAAAGTATTTCATAAAAGAACGCGTTGAAAATTAGTTTGTTGAAACTTTCTTGAAAAAAATATTAAGAAATTTTTATAAAATTTTTCTTTTCATTTTTACACATTCCTAATCTTTCTTGATACAGTTCCTGCAAACAGAAATACCATTAAGGTCCTGAGCATTAAAATACAGGTGAAAATAGTACTCTTCATTTTTAAGCTGTCTTCAATTGTTGACGTTTGTATCCCCTGCCACGCTTAACAACAATGGATTTAAGAAATAAAAATGTCATTTTTAGGTGCTATGGACATCTAGCTTGACATTGCATATAAAATTATAGGTCTACTCCGTGTTTTGTTTTTGGACTTTTGCACGCCTAAATTGCCGTTTTTCCCCACTGTGCGTCGGGATCGCGCGGCGCAACGACAAACGTTGTCCTTTTACGCGCACGGCTGAATGGTGTACGAAAGATTTCCGTATGTTTTCGTCCTCCCCTTTTCTTTTTTTGTTCCCCGCGGCAACGACCGCCAGCCACGGGCGAACGGGGAAAGGAAATGGGAATTAATTAACGCGGCGAGAGTGAATTACGGAAAGTTATCAGCCGGCCTGTTATTTCGTAATACGTATCACGGGAATAGAGAATTTCGAGATATTAAGTTTCCGCTTAGCATTATCGGCTCCCCGGCTCGCCGTTACGCGTGCGCGTGTTCAGCACGCGTAGAACAGCGCCGGCCGATCGGGAAAATTTGATTTATAATGACGCCGCTTTATTGAAAACTGCGGCGGATACGCGCGACACAATAAATACCGAGGACGCATTGTGGTATTAATTAAATCCTCGCGTTGTTTATACGCGCCCGGAGATCTGTTAATGAATTAATTGAAATATCTGCCTGCGAGTCGGGATAATCCGACAATTATCGGAAACCCGTCCAATTTTCATTAACGGGCAGAAAGGAAAAAGAAAAACGCGATACCCTGTATTAGCTTGACCGGGAGCGGGGGGAAAAAAAATGCGAGGAACAAAGCGAACGAAACGATGCCGCGTCCAATTTTTCCCCCGACAGTACCATTCGTGACGCCATTGGACGCCGTGTATTCAATTCCATTCGATTCGCCAGAAATTGTCGCGCTGCGATCCATTTCTCCGGGATCCCTCGACGAGAAAATGACATCGAATCGATTCTCGCCACCACCCTCCCCGCAACATAGATTACAAGGGATGACATCTTGGTCTCTCGCCCCCGCAGTCATACGACATCCAATACCGAACGCGTAGTCATCGTATATTTTTGTCACCCCCCCGTCTGTCTGCGCAAGCTTTTCTCTAAACCGCTAAGTGGATCGATATCGCCGCCGCTTCTGTTTTGAATATCAACCCCCGGGTGGTTTAGGCTCGGCGACGTTTCGTCATCGTCGACGGGGTGCGCGCCGGAAGAAGAAGTCGGTCCTCGTTACCGCTCGAGGGCCAAGGTCTCGAAGAGACGTGTCGCGATAGCTTGTCCTCCTCGCAACCCTCCTGTTTGTTTTCCTTCTGCACCCCCGCCCCCCCCCCCTGTTTTTTCTCCATTAGCAACCTCGCCGCCCTCTTCTGCACTTACGTGCAGCCGTCTACCACGGTCCCTCTGTCTGTTCTGTTGTCGCTCGGTTATCCGCCTCGACAAACACCCGACAACTTCTCACGATCGTCCTCGTCGTCGGAACTCGCCTTCGTCAACGCGACATTAGCAGAAGCGACGATTCGTTGCAACGTGTACGCGATATATTTTTCCTACGCGCGTGCACACCGAAACCAGTATCCGGTGCAAACTTCAAGGATACCAACTGTCTCGCGATTGAGCCACACGGAGCGTCCACGTCGATCCTTCCACCTCTGCGGCGGCCGCTTCTCGATTATGCAACAGCATTCCACGAACCAGTTACGTCAAGGCCGTGCATAACCACACGGATGAACGCTTCACCTGGTCCGCGAGACGCCGCGCGATCCGCTCGATCGTCGCGGCCATCGTCGAACGGTGTCGCGATTAAGAGAATCGATTCGAAACTCGGTTTCGAACGAGCCCGCGTGCCGCCACTCTCGCTAATGAAATTGGAGACGAAGCGAACGGTCGAACGCGGTTAAGTGCATTCTCTCGACAAAGATACGGGACGCGCGCGGAATCAGCCGGTGAAAATTGTCGAACGAAATTTCCCAGTCATCGAGGACGCCCCTCGTTCGCGGCTAATGAGAGTTCTCGCGACGGACGAGTTCCGGCACGCCTCCTCCTTGTCGCGGCAATTGCCCCGGCACCCGGAGGAGATCGAACGCCGACCGTTTCCAAGAGGAAAGGAACTTGCGCCTGGTTCGTGCCGCACGCGAGAACCCGATAACACTGCGCGAACTCTCCGGCCATCGTTGTTTCCCTCGGCGAGCCTCGCGATAACGCGCCCCGTAAGCGCACCAGGACTCGACTTTATCGCGGGTACGAAAAGATCCTGACACTTTCAATTTCCAGCCTGTCCGCTGAACGGGGTATCCGAGCCAGATCCGACCTAGACCTGGCGCGACGTGTGCTTTGGGATAGAGTTGCTGTTGTTCGGCACAAAAGGCGAAGATACCTTTGATCGTTACCGTGGCCCCTGAATGGAGTAATTAACTTAGATGTAATCTAGACTTGGCAGTGTAACCTAGCCTGAGCGGGGCGTAATTTGATTCGGCGACGGGGGGGGGGGGTGGAATTCGGCGTGAACAGGGTGGACGACGAGACGGGCTTCCGGGGAAATGCTTCGGTTAATATCGACGGGGTGATTTTACAGGGACCAGGATATCCGTTGCTTCATCGATCCTTTTTTTTTTCTTTATACCTCAGGCGAACGCAAAGAAGCGCGATAAATTTGTTTATGAATATTCATAGGACCGGCGCGCTATTATCTGGCAATTACTGAACGTTTCGCGGAACCCTCCGCAATTTGCAAAAGTCACCGGAAGAGGAACGGAATATAACCGTAAAGGAGAAAACGTCGGAGCTTAATATCGATGATCCGCCATGAAACCGACCCCTGTGTTATTATAATGCACCCGTCTTTCTCCGTCTCGCGGTCTCCTGCTCGTTCCTCTATTTGAAACGAGATAAAGTTAACGCGAAAATAGGAAAGACCCCGCAGTCAATACCCCGTGTATAGTCGGAAGTGATAGGGCCGAGGGGAAAAAAAACTTTTCCATTATAGGGTTTCCGATGGTCTAAGCTGGCTCCATCGGGGAAACTTCCCCAAGAATTCCGTGTGAGAGGGCCACGTGTGTCGCATGAATTATTTCCCCGTGCTTTCTTCCGTCTGCGGTGCAACCCTTCCGCTCTCTAATTGCCGTAATCGCTTCGGCGACGTAACGGCGGAATATTGAAAATTCTGCGCGGAACCGGGCGTCATTGCCCTCTGCGCTGTGCTCGCCTCGAATTACCCCGTTAAGCCGACCGAACCCCGTACGCGAAAGGGGCGAAAACAGAGTCGAACAGGGGTTCGGTAAGGACGGCGGGAATATCGTCGGCGAACCCTCGGGTCGTTACGCTCCGACTCGTGATCGACGTTCGATTCGATAATTCCGAGCGCGATATCGATTAGGCGAGAAACGGCGGATACTCCGTGGCGATACGAACGTCTTCGCGGCGCTGAAATTCGCGTGGAAATTTATGCGTCGCCGTCGAAGCTGCGCCGGGATGAACGGGGACAGTTCGCGGAAAGACGGGCCACCCTGTAATTGTCGCGATCGTCGGTTATTGCGGCTAATTAACGTTCGTTCGTTAAGCTGCTGTTTCCACGGCTTGCTCGTCGACTCTGTTCGCTTCGCTTGAACGTCCTTCTGTCGGTGTACTTGCTCTTAGCTCTACGGAGAACGTTCCGAACAGTCGGGAGGATGGAAAACATGAATCCTGAAGCGGTGGATTCGGTGAATGTAACTTCGAAGCGATACAAAATTATGCGTGCCGCGTCGGTGGTCGTATCGACCTTTGCGGATAATATCGTAATCGTAGTCGCGTATAGTTAATTGCATGATCGATAGACCACTGGAGTAGCGTAATTTGTCGTGGAACTGGTCCCCGAGCTGTCCATCTAATCGGACGACCTAACACATTAATGATACGGCCGCGTGTGTTATTTCCTTTGCGACTAATTAGCAAGGATAAGGGCGCATCTCGTACCGGACAGTCGGGTCTGTTCTTTTAATTGTTCGATGCGAACGACGACGAGACCATCGAGGTGCATTGCAACATAAACGGATGGGTCGACTCGAGATAAATCGATCGTCGCGAGATAAATTGTGCGAGCGGAACGGTCGCGGATAGATAAATTGACAGGGTTGCATTGGAACGAGATAGTTCAGAAGTGGGAAATTCTCGCTGGTCGTCGACGCGAACTTCTCCCGCACTTAACCACGTCTGTCGAAACTTTTCAATAAAGCGCGGCTCGGTTTCCATACATTCTGCCGCGGAGGGCAAAGTTTCGGGGCACTATCGCTTCTACGCAACATTTGCCGGATTCCCCGCGTGACACACCCTCGAATCTCGCGGATTATCATTTCTGATCTTCTTTCCGGGGGCCTCCCTTCCGGTTGTTCGCCGCGATACCGCCGCGTCCGCCGATTGAAAGTAAAATCAATCGCGGTTGGAAATTCGAAACGCGAATCGTTACGTTTATGGTTCTCGTAGTCGACGGCCGAAAGACTTTACGAAGTATAATAAATTCAGACGTAGCCCCGCGCTGTTTCTATTGGGATACTCTCGTGTCCGTGATAAAATATCCAGGGTTACAGGTTCGCGGTCGGATCGCGAGAGAATAATTAAATTCCTTGGGAGTGAATGTCTTGCTAGATCATTCAAAGCTTCAAATTCTTATTCGTCTTTCATGAATTTTATTATGGGGTGATTTTTTGGTCCTCTTTTGGAATTTTTAAAAAGAATCAGATCACTTCTTTGTATTAACCTTTTGCGTAACCATATATGGTGACTAATATTTTAACCGCATTTTATATCTTTTTTCAAGACAAGCTACATAAAAGCGGGTGGGCATTGAAGAAGTCAATCTTAGAAAAACACTCCACAATGGTTGACACGATTTTTCGATTCTTCTTTTTGCTCCTTGGGTAAGAAAAAATGAGAAGAAAGTTACATTGCTTAAAGATTTCGGTGCCTGCCACAGCGGCAGGTCTGCGGAAGAACCTCTCTAAATTTCGAGTCAATCGGATAGCTCGATCTTAAGACAGCGTGTCAGCCATGTCAGAAAACATGATTTTATGGAAACGCAACATTACTATATTGCTCTCTTTCGATCGTAGTTATATTAAAAATGTAATAACAGAAAGCTCTGACGATAATAATGATAATAATAATAACAACCGCAGAAAAGAGAACCGCGTCGGAGAACAAAAAAGTCGTCGTTTCGGTGGAAACTGTTGCTGACTCTTTTTACACGGACGAGATAAATAATATCTCTGGCTTCCATCGTGGCCGCGCGTAATGACTTCTCTCCTTCCCGTTCCGTATTCTACGCGAACCAGCGCGATACCGTCGACCAGCGGAGCGCACCTCTAAGTAGAACCGCCGCTAATTGCCGTCCGTATAATTACCATATCGGCCAGATAAATAAAGGCTGCTGCGTTGCGGGCCACTAGACACCCTGCGACGTTTACCCTGTTCGCGTATAAAATCCTTGCCCGCGACGCGTTCTTCCGAGATGCAAGAACTGCGTGACAGCCGGCGGACAGATGGAAAAACAAGCAGGACGCTTGTAATTCTACCAATTTTCATTCTTCTGTCCGCGTTCGCGTTGGCCCCGACTTACCGTTCCCGGTGAAACGAAGTGGTCCCGATTGCCTACCAGCTAGAGAAACGAGATCTCGCTGATTGCGAACGCATTCACGATACAGGACGGTCCTCTCGTCTACGTGGATGTCCCCCGGATACTTTTAATAACTTTAAGCCGTCCGCGGTTTAACCACTGCCACGAGGCAAGACGATACGCGGCACAAAAGCTTAATGACTCCGCGGCCCTTTTACGACCGACCATCCCCGGTTCCTTCTTTTTCCTTTCGCAAACGCGAACGATAAATAGCCACGGTGACAGGATACAATTAAAAGAAGCTATTTCGACGAGTCCTTTGTCAGGATTAAGCTCCCCTCCACCTCAGCTCCGCTCCTCGTGTCTCTCGCGCGATAATAGAATACGTATATTTCATCGGGAGCAACAGAGAGGAACGGGAGGAGCGGGTACAATCGTTCGTCCACCTCGAATGGAAACCCTTCTCGAATGGAATCCATTATTACAAAAATAACCTTTATCTCTTCCCCGTGGCCCGACAATGGGGGGTTATACTTCCCGGAGCCTCGAAAGTGGAGCCGCAGCGGGGTAATCCTCTTCGCCGCGAAAGACGTCGTTCACAAATTGCCCGTCACCGTGCCACCGAGCCACCGCGATACAGCCATCCCCCGTGCACGGTAGATAACAAGACGAAGAAATACGGAAAAACATTTGCCATACGCGTTTAAATGGCGGAGGTTCGGGCCAGCGGAAGGGTCGCGGGAGCAAGGCAAACGCGACCGTACCTACCGGCTCGTAACAGCTCCCTAATTTTCCCGACAGCAATATTTAATGCGCTTCCCCCCCTCGAATCCTTGGCAGTGGCCCGCTCCCACGTCGTTTCATTTCCAGCGGGACACGACCGGCCGGGGTAGGAAAATTATCGTGGCGCCGCGGCGCCGCGACGTCGAAGAGGGACGCGAAAGCCCCGCGACCCTCTTCTTCCCACACGGGAAACTTTCTCCGCGAGCCGGACGGCGCGCGGCTAATCGCTCGCGACGTACCACGGTGGCGGCTAATTAGCGTTCCCGGAAATGAACCGCGCCATCAGGAATTATAATACCTCCAGCCTTCCGTCGCGTACTCGTTCCTTCGCCCGGAGACATTGCTGGTCGCCCGCGCGTAGAACGCTTCGCGATTCTCGCGTCCCAGCGCGTACTGTTCCTTACCGTAAGAGAAATCACTAATACTATAATCGAAGTCTCGATTAGGTATTAGAATAATTAACAAGGTATTCCGTTTATTGATACGGTGCTCTCTCGACCGTAGTCTATACAAGAATGCCTTCCTTTGGCAAAAGCGTCCGTCGCGAAGACGCCTACGTCACCATGGCCCTTTTTAACCATTTTAGGATTCGCCCCCAAAGAGTACTACGCTAGACAAAGACAGCGTGCATCTACGTAATGCACATGGCCCGCTTCGACCGTTCCTGTACCTCGAATATTCTGACACTACGGATCCGGTTGCACAAATCGCTAGTGCTTAGTTCGCGCAGCATCGAACGATGCTTTGTTGCACCTTTAAGTGGTGAAATGAATACCCCGGTATTCGTTCGTCCCTGTCGCGACGCTTATCGTAATCCTGTCTATAATTCGCCGTTCAATACAACATTGGAAACGTCTCCCGATTCAATTTCCACCCGCGGACGCTGATAAAGCAAATACCGGATGCGGCCTACAGCCGCCGGACGGACGAAAATTTCATACGCGAACAATGCCCAACGCCGATTCCGCTGCAATTAAATCGATCGTTAGACGACAATCACCGACGGTGGATTGGCGAAAGAACAGGATTCGATCGCGACAGCTATCGCAAGCAGTCGCGAGTTATGCCCGCGACTATCGCCGGGATTGCGTTCCATTTACGGGCCCGAGTAATTAAGTCGCCGCTATATCCAATGGCGAAACGCCTTGCTATCGGGTGTCGCCAGGGTAATCCGTAATCGAATGGACGCGTTTCGAATCGCAAAACCCGACTGGCGCCGGCATATACGATCCGCTCGTTCCCCACTCCACCCTGTTTTATTTGGATTTTCACTTTTTGACAATAGCCCCCGCGTCGTTACGCCCGACATTTGCCATATCCGCAGTAACGTCACTTCAGATAGGGTGCGATTTACGAGTAACAACCCTCCGCGCTAAAACCGATCTCGCCCTCCCCTGCAAAGCGTGCAACCGAGGGATTGTTGTTATAGCGACGTTAAACTGGGCAGACAATGACCACTGACTCTGCAGCTCCGTTGTACATGGGTATCGTGCCTCGAGATTTAACCGTACCAAGGCCTCCCGTTAATGAGCTCATAGTCGATAAAACCATCTCGCGCACCTTATTATTCTTGCTCCTCGATCGATTTGTCGCCTCTCGCGATTACGTCGGCACGGCAGTCGAGGCTGTTCGGCGCTTCCGTGTCCCTTTTTGTCCCGGCTGGTCCAATGCAGCCGGACTCCCGTTACGTCGTTACATCTAGGCACGACCGCAGAAACGAAAGGCAGGCGGAAAAACTCGCCGGTCACCGTTGTTGTTTCCGTGCGAAACGATTAACTGCCGGCTAACGGGAAGAGGCTGCTCGTCTGACACGCGAGAGTTAAAAATGTAGAACGTTAATGGTTGACGGCCCGGTTGACCCTCTCCGCGGCGATCGCTGGCTTCGCTTTTGCGTCGCTCGTCGCCGCCCCGTCACGGTTAATCAGTTCGTTATACCCGGCGAATTCGTTCCCCGTGTACTCCAGAGACAGCGGCGGAGGTACCAGCGACCGTGCAACATACTTTCCACCGCATCCTCCTCGTGCATCCCGTCGACTCTCATTTTTTTTCCCCTGGAACACCGCCAACTGTACTCCACGCCTTATTACATTTCATCTCGCGGACTTTCGAACCGGCTCCGCCCTGGCTGCGACCCCGACACGCGTTTAAGCGAGACCCCTGACCGACGAGCGCGGGTCCGTTGTGCAACGTCGCCGCTGCAATTTCGGATTCCCCGACTGCTCGAGGAGGCAGCTTAGTTTAGAAACGGGGCAGCCGTCGATCTCTCGGAGTTGAACACGCCGGCGGTACACCGGAGCCTCTGTGAATTGCATAATAACAGCGAGGACACGGTCGCCGTTAGGGGGATGCTAATGGTCTTGAAACTTTCCGGCCAAACTTCCTCGTGGCAGTCGCGCACCAGGCTCGACTGGCCTTTGGGAAAAAACCGTTCGACTCTGTGCTCGATGACCGACGACGCGCCCTGTGCATTAATTGCGATCGGGGTAATGCCATCGACGTGCAAAAGCGCGAGAACCGACGACGGTAGTTTATTGTTTGCCGGACATGTAGCCGCTTTTACGATTTTCACGTCCAATGGGTAACACGTGACAGCGGAGGGTAACTAATATCGGGTACAAAAAGATGGCGAAATAATGTACGGTAAACGAAAATCAAGTGGCAAGTCGGACGTTCTAAGATGTACGCCCAACTTCGATCTAAATTACCAAGTATGCCGAGGTACCATTAACTTTGCCGACTTAAATACCAAACAGGAAGTCGATCGTTCGTTCCTCCAGTACTTATTACGCAAAACGGCAGGCCATCGGACTGCCGAAGGAGCGTTCCACGGTCTACCCTCGCTTCCACCAGATTCTAATGGAAGCCCCTCCGTTTCCCTCAACGCGAAACTCGACCGCGGTGTATAGCCAGAGTGTTTTATTGTTCGCGTTCCGTTTAAGTGCACAGAACGATCTCGTGTCTCGCGGCTTCTGCGTCCCCCCGTTGACCGTTCGTTTTTCTCTTCTTGCAGGGACCTAAGGCCAGCGAGCTTGGAGAAAGGCCAAGAGACCCTTCGACTGCGAGTGTACGCCTGCTACGCTTGGGGTGGCCCCCTCTTGGTCGCCGGTTTGGCTGCCCTGCTGGATCATCTTCCGCCTCAACCGCAGTACACGTTCCTCAGGCCACGTTTCGGCGAGAAACAGTGCTGGTTCTACGGTAAGTTCCCTTTTCCCTTTCATCCGCGTGGAAAAATCTCTGCGATCGCCCCGTAAGGGCTCTCGAATGTCGTCGGACACGGAAAGTTTGTCCCCGTCAAAGAAGTCGTTCGAAACCTGGACTTTAATCAAGGATCCAGGAAGATTACCTTCCCTCTCTGCTGTTCGGCGAAGCACGGGCTAATTTCGCGAGGCGGTTCGAGCGCGTCGGCAGTTTTAAGATTTCGAATCCAGTTCATCCGAGAGCCTCGCCGAATACTTCCGAATATTACGAACGGGCAATGCTTCGAATGATTTTCAACGAGCGGCAAGGGGAATTGAGAAGTTTTCAATGGCATTTTCGATCGAGAAGTTTGCGGTGGCGCACTGCGAACCGAGTCGCAGCACGGGGCGATTCGATCGCGGCACGCACGATCTTATCGGCGAATTAATTTCCCGGCGCGTGTACACGGGCGTGTACGTGGATCATTCCGGTGCCACCGTTGTTCTCCAACGACAGTCGTTCCGGACTTGCTGACATTAGTAACGGATCGGTAGCACGGCCGGTAATGGAGCCTATTATCGAAAGTAATACAGGCCGGGAGGAACACGGTTAACACGTAATTCCCTGTGATCCGATTATTCCGCTAATTAATAGGACTGGTCAGTCGTGTTCTGGTAGGCTGATTAAATCGGTTTCGTTAATCGACGGATCGATAGGCCAGCCGCGTATTAATTGCTAATCAAGCACAGCTCGCGGCGTCCTAGGCCGTGCGGTATCGCAAAGTCGATCCGTTGAATTTTATTCGTACACTTTCGAACGCGAATACGCTTATGTGTTCATCGATCAACGTAGAATCAAGAAATGCAGCGTCTCGAATAATTCAATTCACATACGTATTAAATCTGCGCAAACCGATCTACGATTTATAAAATCCCAGAGGTTCGTCCGTGCGATGTACACTATACACATGTACATACTTTCCCCCTTGCCAAATCCATCATAATTGGCCGTCTTAACGACCCCGTCGCGAAGCGGCAGGAAAAATGAATCAGAACGGAACGTAACACGGGATAGCTAATAGCGAACATTTAGGTAAGAGGATTACCACTTGGCTCCCCAAATATCTCATTACAGCGTGTACCCGCGTCCTCCGTTTCCCTCCCACGCATTTCGGTTACGTATGCGCAGGCATAATCAACTGCGATAAGAAACAATGGTAGCCCGCTATCGGGATCCGCATGCCGGGCAGGCGTACGAATACTCCGCTAAGAGGATTACAATAGCTCCCGAAAGATTGTATTTAAGTATGACGCAGGGCGGCCGAATAAGAAGATCGATACCCCAAAGTACGCTTAATACCTCGAATCCCTAATAATAACCTGGTGCAACCCCCCGCGGCAACCACGCGAACTGGGTTCCACGTACGCGTGTACGTACGCAGGACGGGGATAATAAGGAGGTGAACGGCGGTGTCGCGTCTTTATTCATAGCCCACGGTTGCAGGCTATTTAACGAGCAACCCCGTAATCCACATCCAGCGCAGCCCGTAATCCGACGGCCGCGCTCTCCCTTTACGTAATATCTCGCAGCGTCGCTGCAGAGTCTGAAAACGGTGCGTTTTGGTCTAAGAGTCGCGAGTAGCAATTTATCGATTCGTTGAAGTCGAAATCGTTCCCGCGATAGAGTCACTTCGCTTCGTTTATTGCCGCTTCGTGCCGCTTCGAATAATCACCGCGAGCGATTCCACGCCGCGCATGCTCCGTTTCGGAATTCCCCGGTGTTATTAGTTACCCCGGGCGTTATCTTGAGATTGTTGACGGTCATTCTGGAATTCTTGCGATTCGTTTTCCTTGGTTTTTGTCCCTTCTTTTTAAGCAAGTACCGATACAGCGATGGAGCTATTACTCGCGGCGTGCAATCTGCTCGAAACTCTCGTGGTCACTCGAATACTCGTTTCGAACGGCGCAACCGTGCCGCGTATTAATTTCCCGTGGTCGCAATATTTATTGTCGCCGTTCGCAGGAGTACACCCGCGATGATTAATATTTAGCTTTTATATCCTTTGACAAATATAAACGCCGCTGCGCCCCGACCAGTTTTGTGTATTTTCATTTGGATTTCCGGCGACTGGTTTTCGGCCACATCCCTCTCCCCCTCTCTCTCTTCGTCGCTTTCTCTCCGTTTATCGATCCACCCCGATTTCATTCGCCATAGAGTCCCCGGTTCGCGTAAATTTTCGAGCGAGAACGGAAGCGAAGGAACCTCTGCCGCGAATTAAGCTTCCGAATTAAGGTCAACCGTGCCTCGGTCCGTTCATAAAGACGACATCGTAAAACGGGATTCTTGGATCCACGCCATCGCGACTGCCCGGACTTCGACCGAGGTCCTCTAATCTCTCTGGTTTATTTGCCCGCTCTTCGCTCGATTCTCATTAGACTCGAAACAATTCGCGAAGCGGCAAATTGAAAGCAACCCGGCTGCCAAGATTCGTTCGTACCGCTGGACACCGATTCAATTAAACACCATTCGTTTCGCGCCCGCGTATAACCAACGCCGGTGCCATTAGATTCAGCTCGAGGAGCTCGTTCAAACACCGCAAACGGAACGCAAGATTGCGGCGGCGCGCCGCGACGGGCCACGGTTAGAAACCATTGAGAAACACAATCAGTCATCGAGCAAGGCGCCCATCCGAAACGCACTCGAGCAACCCCCTCGGGAACGCTTCTGTTTCGTGTTATTCGTAAATACACCGAGCTCGTTGAGCCACTGTCGAGGGCGCCTCTTTCAGGGCCGTCTCTCGTACAATTAATTGCATCGCCGGCAACACGGAGGACACCGGAACATCCTGTTTACGCGCACACAAAATCTCCGCTTCCACCCCCGTTCACTCCGAAGAGCGTTCGTAAGTGCCATACAAAAGTATCCAGCATCGGATCGTCGGCGTCCGGGTGTTCGTCGCAGGCTCGGCGTCGTGTTTACTGTCTCGTTCCGCGTCTTCGCGTCACGAAATTGCATTGGACAAGACAGCGAGAGACGCGAGTGCTCTCGAACGCGTCGATTTTCCCGGTCCGTTTTCTCCCTTCCCTTTTTTTCCGCGCGAATAAAGCTAAGCCGGACAAAGGGGAACGCGCGGCCGTTCGCCGCGTAGGAAATAGAGTCGTAACCGTGGCGCTAAATCAGGATAATGGTGCCCCGTGGGACGTCGCGCGGCTTCGTACCATCGCGAGCTGTTACGTTCTGACACAATGCTCTCGCGCCGTGGCCAGACGAGGGGTTCAACGGTACAAGCGGGCTCTGCCCTCCAACGGACGTTACCGTGGTCTGCGGCGTGTTTCGACCCTCTCCTCTGCCGTCTCTGTCCAGCTTCGACGCGGTCTCTGTCCCTTCTGCCCGGTCGTCCACTCCGCGGCCCATCCTCCAGGACCGCTGTCTCCCGTTCCTCTTCTTCCGCGGCTTCTTGCGGTTCAACCGTGGAATCGAATTCAATGTTTTTGCCACGCACGCCGATCGATCGATCGATCGATCGACCGGCAGCTAAGCTTCGTTACGTCGGCCCGCGGTTTACTAGATAACGCGCTGCGGATAATTCTTGCGGTCGCGAACGGCCGCGTCCGACTGGCACGGACCCCGATACTTCTTGCAGTCGTAAACGGCACGCTTCGTTTAATATGCATCGCGTTACTGACGAACGACTGCCGTGTTTCGCAGGCGTGCGACCGGCTCGCTTAACGCACGGTGCACAGGAGTGTCCTGTCGCGTAAATGCCGCGACTCGACGCAGCGAATCTACGAAACCGACCCCTAGATTTTCCTCGGCTTTCCGTCGCGTTTGATCGCCCTTCGCCTTCCTCTTCTCGCCTTCCACCCTTCCGCGGCACTCTTTCGGTTCTCCTTTCGCGCCCTTCCGCGTCCAAAGCCTACCCCTCTTCGCCGTTTCCCTCCGTTTATTCCGCCACCGATGTGCCCTCGCACTTCGTCCCCCCCCACTCTGTAACACTCGGGCAGAGCCCCATAACAACGCGGGCCGAGACGATGGGGTCGGGAGATAAACCTGGCGCCAGCCAGTCCAACCCCTTTCGCGAACGAACCGTTCAAACTTCCACAACCCCTTTCAAACCCCCCGCCCCGCCGCCCCGACGCCCCTCCATCCTTCTATGCATCGCTGTGTAAATCAGCGACAGGTAATACCGACCGGCCTGTGCGTGAATGGTCGAGTGCGTTCGTTCGTTCGTGTGCGCGCCTCGAGCGTGTAAACACGAACGGGCGAGCAAGTTTCTTGAAACGGCACGTGTCGCGCCGCGTCTTTAATTCTCGTTTACCAGCGGGGAAACACCGCAACGAATTTTACCGCCCCCTTCTGACAAGCAAGTTTCTAAACAGAAGAAGAAAGGGGCGAAGTTCTGACACGACTGCCACGCGATAAAGGGACCGGATGAATGAAAGAAGAAACGAAGGGACGGGCGAGAAGGGGTTGGGGGTTGGGGGGAGGAAGCTATTCCCACGAGGCCGAAGCGAAGGGGGTGAATAAACGTGGACGTAAGAAAACTCATTTACCAGCACATCGAAGGGAGTAGCCGTGCTCGATGCCACGGACTGGTATACGAGTTCTCCGCACCGGTATACATGCGCTCGCATTCTGGCGTTCCGGTGTTCCACCGCGCCCCATAACAGCATAGGCCGAAACGATGGGGCAGAGAGATAAATCTGGTGCCAGCCAGTCCCAACCCCAGCCTGCGAGAACGGCGGAACTCGGTTTCCCCTCTCTCTAAGCCTATACTAACTATCGTTCTCGGCCCACTAAACTGCACACGTAAACGCGCACGACCGACCGTTTAAGTAGCTCCGCTACAGCCGACCCCCCCGGTCTCCTTCGCGTTGATACGCGTTATTGCTGCACCTGCAACGCGGATTCTCCTTTGCCGCCCCACGGGGTCCGGGAACTGCTCTTCGCCGGGGAACAACAAAATTGCCGGCTCGGTTTGCTCGAAACGTCATTTTCAGCCGAGAAGCTGCGTCGTTCGCTCGGCAGATTTTCTATAGACGATTCGCGAAGAAGGATCCTGGAGGACGCGGCAATAATTTCACAGATCTTACGGGATGCACGGTAAATTCGTGTCTGCCTCCCCGTTGCAATTGATAATTGGCAACGCGAATAGAAAAGAGAATTAGCGTTTCCAAACTGTGCCTTGAAGTGGCAGGGTTCCTTTTTTTTTTTAAATCTTTGCGCGTATCGACGACGCAATTGTCCGCGCGTCTTTTCAAACTAGCCAAGATGCGACTGGGGTAGAAGCGGAGGAGAAAAAACTACGCGACCAGCGTGGCAAGGACGGCCGAAGACACGTTTCGACGGCGGTTGCCCGACCGGAGCGGAATATTCAACTAACGCTCGCATACATTAGAATGGTAAATCTCTCGGCTATCCGCCGTATCTATGCAATCTCATGCCCCCGGAACTTCGGCACAGGGTGGAACAGCGTGCACACGAAACGATAGGATTAGAGAGATAACCTGTCCGAGTCGACCGTGCGAGACCGGCGAAACGCTACCCCTATCCCTGGACCCACCAACACCCGTCTGCGAAACGTGTATGACTGTCGTGTGCAGACTTGGCGCGCGTGTACACCGCCTCGACGATATTTATTAACGCCTCGTTAGGGTCGCGAACTCTTATTGAAAGGGTCGCCAGCGAAAGGATTTGTTCGTTTCGCTTGCGCTACTTTTGAGAAGGGTTCGATTGAGCCTCGAGGAAGAACGAGGATACTCGTCATGCGCTGGGGAGATAGCGAAGAGCGCGCTGTTGGATATTGAAAATTATTTTCCTCCTGGTTCAAAGTGGATCCGATATATAGATATTAAAGAGAAGGGACAGCGATCCGTCGAAGTTGACGAATGAAGGGCGTTAAGCGTCGCCGAACGACAGCAGCTCGTACGGAATGGGACCGCACGGATTTAATGTGGCCAACAGGCGACATCGTTCCACGGAAAATTAAACGAATCAGCGCGGTCCGTTTGGCGCGATTAACGAGCAAGGAAAAACGAAATCCTCTGTGCGCCCGCCGATCGACACAGGAGGAGGTGACTCGGCGGAAAATCCTATCAGCGGAGATTGATATAGCGACCCACATTCGCGTTAATAATCGAAACGAATCCGATTGCGTTTCAGCGACGCCAAACGGTCGAATTAAAAAGGGATGGACATCCAGGCTCGTACGAATTATCGGATTCGCTTGGACGATCGGGTGCTCGGCTCGCTTTGACCACCTACGCGCCTCGTTACGGAATTTTAAGCGCAACGAACGAAATCGAGTGACCGATTTGTACGCGCGAGACGCGAAACGATATTGAAAGTCGCTGTCAATTAATTGGCACGAATCGTGGTGGAATCGGAAAGTGGAAGAATGAGACGAACGAGTACGGGTTCGTGGAACGATTCGTTCGAGAAGGGGATGCCAGCAACGAAACGGTCTGGAGGGGGTGGAAAATTAACGAATGCTAAAGAGCCGCGGCAAGTGGTTACTGCAACCCTCCGGCAGATCCTGCTTTATTTATCGCGCACTCTCGTTTTATTAGCTGCGCGTTAGCAATGAATCGGAAACGGAGGGGTTGCAAAGGAATTCTCTGATTGTCTTTCTCGGGGGACGTGAACGCGATCCATGATCGATCTTGGACCGAAGGCAGTGGCGTCGAGCATTTTACCCCTACCGGGGGAAATAATCGGCTCTCTCGACTAATGCCTCGAGTACACTGCGATTTATTTGGAAATCCGCGAACGAGTCGGACAGTAATATTTTTAAACCGCCGTCGTTGAACGTGACGGAACGATTACACCGGACGTGTGCAATCTCTCGGGTTCCTATCCTGCTGCGACACCTTTGAGCAGCCTCTTTATCGAAGCCTTTGCTTTGCTTTATCGCGACCCGACGAATCGTTACTCCGGGGGAAAACATTTTTCGTGAGAATCGCCATATCGATCGGGCCGGGGTGATCTAACTTACGCTAAATTGAAACAAACAAAAAAAAAACAGCTAACGTATCGATTAAAATTCGTCCAATTTTTTTTCCCCAATGCCCCGGGCGTAAATAAACCGGGCAAAGGTACCGCGAGGTAACAGTTTACGCAAATTCGTTTTCATTCTCGACTGGAAAATTTGCGATCCAATCGGTTTTTCTGGGCGGACGTGGAAATTTGTTGGCAACGTGCTGGCCGGCCCCCGATACGCTGATACAGGCTCGTGCAATCACTTTCGATTATCTGGAAAACCGTCGGTGATTAAAGTGACGCCGGCGATAAATCGCGATCCCGCGGAAAGAAACTGCGCGCGAGGTGAAATGGAAAATCGCGTCGGACAACGCGCGTGTCCGTTGCCTAATTATATTTGACGGGGATACGTGCGGGAGGGTTTCAACGAGTTTTCCAAATTCCTGCGCGATTGATTTACGCGGCCACGTTTTCCGTCGCGTCGCCCGCCTCGTAATTGATCAGCCGGGGAAAGGTTGTTGTTGCGCCGAAAGCGCCGGCCGTAAATCCCGCCGTCGATGATTCGGAAAAACAGCGACGATCAGGATAATGCCGAGCAATGTATCTTTGTCAGCCGGTCGAGAAGGAACGATACCATTAGCGCTGCGTTAGCCCGATGAAAGGTGCCTTGTCCCTAAGCATTCTTGACTTTAATTCTGTCGAGGGCACTCCGACGGTATTTTCATCCGCGGTAATTTCGTGAATAATGGTGGCCTTACCGTTCCTAAGAGACGCCTAATATCTCTTGCGTAACGGTTTTAATTCGGGGAGGTGATAAATAAGAAAAGCAGTTATTTTTACATTTTTAAATGTTGAATATTTTGCTATTGATAGTGAATGTAAAATATGCTAGAGCAAAATTGTCTCAACGTTCTTAGAAATGGCTTACTAATAAAGATAGTAGGAGAACCAGATGGGGCTCTAATTGGGGAGTCAAAAAGGGCCCTGGTTGTAAAATCAGACGATGCGCATTCGTAGGTATAAGTACCCAGTTCTTCTGGGCGCTTTATGCAGTTCAGATGAACATTTCATGGTGATCAGACATTCCTTCTGAGCTGTTAATAAATACACGGATTGTGATAAATATAATAGTTATTTCATTTAATACACCATTTACAATATTAAATATATATAGTATTAAGTGTATCGTAAAATGAACGCGCGACGAATTTTTCGACGCGGCGAATTTTTGGCAAATCCAAAGGAATACCCGTGTCTACTTGAGCATTTAATTTTCTGAAAATTACCTACCCGTTGCCTGTACCCCGTGCTCGATTCCTTAGATATTCTGTTCGAGGCGGTATAATCATACTATTGGAACAGTCACCGCACGGTATACCCGTAACGATAATCGCCGAACGCATTAAACTGTTGCTACCCCATCGCCCCGGCACGGCCTGAATATTCATTAACGATTTGTTTCTCGTTACGCCCGCTGATCTATCATAATCCCGATTTGCATAGCGTGAAAAATCTGTTGGCCCTGCTGCGGCGTGCGATCGGGCGAAAAACCGGCTCCATATTAAACGGGCGAATCGTCGAATGAGATAGAGGGGGATGTATATCCGCGAGGATACCAGACGACGGAAGGTGACAGGACGGCGCGTGCGATTGATCTCGCGAAGCGTTTTCAACGCCGAACTAATCGGGTTTGACCGCGAGCCCACCGTAAAGTATCGAACGGCACGCGTCGACATAATTCACTTATGTTTGTTATGGGTTGCCATGGAGTGAGATACAACCTAGCCGAAACAGCTATTGTTGGCGACCCGCCAGCAACTAGCAAATATAGACGCCCGTTTGCTCTCTGTGCCCCCCAAGATTCGTAACTCGTTCATTACTCTCCGCTCCGAACGTTCCTTTTGTTCCCCATGGGATCCGCGCCGTAGCTTCCGCCCGCCTCTGTAGCAGTTTTTATAATACTGGCCAGCTTGCTGCCCTCTGTCCGCCAGACGACCGCCAGAAACGAAGTTGACCGACCAATAATTTCGTTTAAAAGTTTTCGAGGATCAACGCGATCGTTTCGGCTTGCCGCGGCTTCAACGGGAACGTTAGATCCGAAGGTCGACGATAATTATCGAACGGTAATAGTCGAAGGGGATCGAAGAGGATCCACACGGAAATTATATTTAATCTCTACGCTTCTGGAGCGAATACCCGCCTCGCCCGTGTCCAGGAACGAAGCCACGTTCCTCAAGGAGCCGGGACCGGGACGAGGCTGATTAAAAACACGGGACGCGAACCCTGACGGGAAATATTATTTCTCCTCTCGGCGGGGCCAAACGAAATCCATTTGGAGCCGCGGCGAAGGACGATAACGTTTATATCTCTGTTCCCTTCTTCGCGAACGTTCGAGCGAAGGGGCGATCTTGATAGAAAAAGTTTCCGCCGTGCGGCGCCGGACGGTCCGCGATGGAAGAGGAGAGAGCGAGCGGCTTGGAAAAAAAGTTGTTGAATTTCGGCCCGGCACCGGGCGGACGGGCGCTGAATTTTGAGATGCTCTGATGAGCGGAGGCTGGATGAAAAGAACGACGCGAAGAAGGGAGCCCCGTGAAGGGGCATAACGCTCGATCCGGCCGAGCGTCCGCTTAATATTCCGGCGCGTGTTCGCGCGTAGTGCCGGTCCAGACGCAACACGCCTCGGCCATCCGGCGGGGACGTTCCGAAACTTTCGTGACAGCCCCACGTCGATTCTCGCCGCGACCCCTGCAGCCATCTCGGCGATCTCGCGGAGCCCGCCTGTCTACCACGGTGTACCCGGGCCTACGGCGACCTCGTTAACCCCCTCGCGACGCAGCCGAGCCGCGTCTCAGGATCGTTTCAGGCTCGCGATCTTCGCGATCGTCGTCGGGGTCGTGGCGCTCGGTCCTCCGGGGCGCAGCCGAGATCGAGTGATTTTATAAAACGCGCGACGTTCGTACTCGGTTGCCGCTTCGGTGTCAACGGGATCGTCGGGAACGTAATTGAGGCATAATTGTCCTTCCAATTCGTTCAACAACTCGGGCCAGGGTTTCGCGTCGAGCGTGTACTCACAATAGCGTCCCCCGGACTAACCGCGCGGAAGTCGCCGGGAGAATTACGGGGCCGGTGCGGGGGTGGAGTGAAAAGTGTCCTTTCAGAGAAACTTCGGCGCCGGGAATAAATTTGAAAGATCGCGTTAAACGCCCCGGCACCGAGAAATTAACGCCGTAATAGGATTCGTTGGAACTTCACGGGTAACTCAACCGCCCCTTAAATATCGTTCCTATTCATAATTCCGTTTTGTCGATGGAACGAAAAGAATCGCCCCTGTACGTCGTTGACAATAGGGCGATGCATTAAACATGCGTCACGAAGTTTTTAATTAAACATCTAAATCTTTCGTCGCGAAGCTTCTGCCGCGTCCAGCTGTACAACGTCCCTTCGTCGTCGAGCGCCGTTGCGAGGGAGGTAGGGTCGCCCGTTTCCGCCCGCGAGAAGAAAAAAAGAAAAGAGACGAACGTTCCGGGGCCACGCGTTTATTTATCCCCGCGTGTCGTTGACAGTCGCTCGCGGAATCCACGGCGCGGGCTTTCAACGTCGACGACCGGATTTTAGCGTGGCAACTGGGTCAGCTGCAGCCCCGATGTCGCAACCGGCCCTCTTCCTCTTGCACCATTCGATCGTGCGAATCGCTATCCGCGAAAGTAGCGGCGCAAGGATTTTATTTATGAGTTTGTTTGCGGTCGAACGCGACCCTCTCGCCGATAAGTGGCTATGGGGCCCTCGTGGAAGCGTGCTCCTGGCAGATTGCACCCGTGGTTATGGGGTAGCGGCGAGCGCAGGCCGCTTAGCACCGGGGGAATTGGCCTGATAACGGGTCCGTGGCTCGAATGGTTCTTTATTTACCATAAAATTCGGGTGGCGCCCCGGTCGAGCGGTATAGATTTCGCGACCGCGGCCAAAATTTGGTCACCTGTCGTACGACAAACCGCCCAATTACTTAACCATCGATAGGTTAATAAAGTCGTTGTGCCTTGAATAAAAAAAAAGAGGGGAAAGAGCGGGGTTCGTGAACGAGCTGACAAAAAAAAAGAAAAAAAAAAGAGAGAATTGTATTCTTCATTCGATAAGCGACACAGTGTTCACCGGCTGACCGCAAAAAGGGCATGCATTTTTGTTCGCGTTCGTCGACGCGCGTTCGATAAAACCTCGACGATACCCGGGACGGCAGTAGTGCGAACGAAAGAGCATTTAGCGTTCGGATCGATCGGTTTTATCCTGTCGAAGCGCGGTTAATGATCGGGAAAATCGACCTCGCCGCCGTTTCCTCCAATGGATCATACTCCGGGGCTTCTCTCGACTGGTCCCCGTAAGGTAACGTGTCCGTCCGTCGAGTCAAACGGCGCGACAGCAAAGAAAAAACGATGGAGAAAAAAAAACCGGCGTTGCGAGAGAGAGAGAGAGAGAGGGAGAGAGAGGAAGAAAGTTTCTGCCTCGATGGTAGTTATAGAGGCCTGCACGACCCCCGGCAAGGGCTGCAATTACTTATCGACCCAATAATTGTCCGGCTGGATTATACCTACCAAGGAGAAGGTCCCTGTTTCTCGACCCTCGCCGCGAAGGTACACGCGCATGAAAACATTATAAAAGGGTGGTAAAGGTGAACGGCAACGGCGTACCCGTCGCGACGTATCAATTTACTCGAGAAACTAGTTATCCGCGCTTCCCTCCGCGCGTATACTTAGCTGATTCGCCCGGTCGGCGGAACGCTCGCCTCGGTGTTCACGAAAATCGGCCCACCCCTCCGCGATATTACGCCGGGACGAGCGTATTCATATTCATAGGTGTTCGCTGAAATTCTCGGGATCTCGCGATCCCGCGAACGTATCGAGACACGCGCACCCCCTTTTGCTTCGTTCCCAGCGGCGTTTCGATAAGTGCGCGTTCACGTGATTTACCGTCGTTTCCACGCGGGGATTCGTGCCTCGCGTGCTCGCGACCCGAATTCCGTGCGGCGATTTTTGGGGAACTTTCTTGCGCTCCGGAAAGTATCGAGAGAGAGAGAGAGTGGTTGTTTGGACGATTAAGACGAACGTTGGACGAAAATAAAGGAAGCGCGGGCACGTTTCGCGATCTTTCTGCGGTAGGTAGTCTTCTAATTGGAGACGTTTTCGTGGCGGTCCAGGGTTATGGGCGAGGACGAGGATTATTAGCCGCGATTGCTCCGCGATGTCTTCGTTTGCGGCGTAATCGGCTTCACGAGCGAATCGTTATTAACCTTTTTTCCGTGCAAAAGTCTACTTCGGAGAACGGGTGGAATTTCGTGGCAGAAGTACAAACAGCGGTTAAAGGGAATGGAATGGGAACGATCCGATAAAATGGACAGCTAGACGAGAGGCTGTGCGAACGTGAAATGCGATCCAGTAAATCCACCGGCAGGGATGGCCATCCAGTGCAAATCAACGGTAATCAAAATCGCGGCAGAGGAGAAAACAATCGAAACGAAGGAAGGACGGTTCGAGCGGTGTTACATTGGCTTCCGTGTAACAGATTCGGTTTTCGAAATCGGTTCGGATAACGAGCGCGAACGAATGGCCCAACCAGGCAATGGAAATTGGAGAGAGTAATGACACACGGGCCACGGCGGAAGTGTAACCGCGAGAAATAGCCGAAAACCCCCGGGCCGCTCGTAATGGAATCTTGAAAGCGGAAACAAATGGATCCAATTAACAAATGTCGATGCGGGGAATATTGAAAATATCGAACGGAGTAATTAAAACGCGCACCGCCCCGCGGTCCGCCGGGTCGTTTCAACAAATTCGTCCTGACGTTATTATCATCCTCGCCTTGAACAGCGCGTCCGCGCACCTCCAACGCTCGGGCATATTTCATCGATACCGCGCGAACTTTAAACGTAAACGCAATGAAGTAATATCGGGGGAAATGAATCGACGCTAGGAGTTGTTGGAATCTGGATAGGCGGAGATCGAACGACACCCGCGATTCCTCCAAACGTATTTTTCTATGCGTCACAATTCGCAACGATAGAAGAAAACAAACCGATCCTGTCAACGAGCCTCGTCCCAACGATTTATACCAGCCTCCGTGAATTGTCGATCTATTTCTGGCATTCGCTAGATTTCTGCCACATTTTATTTCTGCTCGTCCGTCCTTGCGCTCGCACGCCTTCCCCCGGAAACGATTTCCCCCCCCCCCTGGTATCATTCGCGCCCGTTGAGTTAGCTACCTGCCTACGCAGCCGTGAAATTTAAACGACAAAATGTCTCGTATATTTATCATCGGGAGATCATTTCTCCGCGGAAGATCTCTATTGATAAACGACGCGGGCAAGCACGGCGAATTACTCCGTTCCTCGAAACGGTCTATAAAAACTGAGGCCAATTAAATCTGCGTTATGCGCGCGCCCGTCCTCCTTCAATTTGCCTCATTTAGAAACGCAAATAAAGCCGTCGGGTAGCGTATTAAAAATAGCACTTGCGTAACAAAGGTCGACCAGAAATTGGTCGATCCGTGATCAGCGAACCTACGATTCCGTGAATAGCACGAGAAGGATCGTAACGCGGATTCGTGAAATCGTAGGCCACCGCTACGTCGGTCGTCGTCGGATTTATTTGTCTGTCGTCGATTATCGGCCGGTATCGGCCGCAAGTTATTCCCGGACGAACCGAGCGTCGGGATCCGTACGTCGGACTCGTTTCCCACGCGAGTGCAAAACGGTACCGCCGTCGAAATTTCCGCCACCGTCCTGCGGAGAACTCTCCGCGAATCTCCGTTTCTTTCGTCACGTTCGACGGAACACCGTCCTTGGAACTCGTTCCTCGCGTGGGCCACCCATACGCGATTGCGGACTGCTTTTACCCGCTGATAACATCTGTCGCCTATCCGTCGTTCGCAGCTGTACGCAATTTTTGGAAACGACGGTTCTGAGGCTCGAGTTAATAAATTGGCCCGACAATGTCGCTTGTAGCAGCCGCAGAAATCGTCGTTGAAAAAGTGATTCAGGATGGTTCTCAGGGAAAAGAGATTTATCTCAATTTTTTACCTCGTTTAAGAACTTCGACGCCGTGCGGACCTCGAGGCTGTCCGCGTTCCCTGTCCGCCGACGAACCTTTCGAAATACAATAAGCAAAGCGCGACAACTGGCCAGGCCGGCGAAGTCGTCAACCGGACGGTAGGCAAGCGTTTCGCGATTTAAAATAGTTTTAATCGTTAACGCGGTGGGTACACGTAAACGGTGGGCGGCGTTGCTCGACTTCCGGTTAACGAGCGGCCCGACCGGCCGATTCTCGCGTCCTTCCGAACCGATGAATCGTGGCGCACGTAGACGTTGAATCGAACGTCGTAAAGATAAACTGGTTCGCCATTCAAGCGATCCGAACGTTTATTATTGAACGAGCCGGCCTCAAGTCGGCCCGAGCATCCAGACATTTAGAGCCGTTTCCAGGTCCGACTTCTTCGACGGTCCAGCTGCTCCCGTCGGCAACGACCCGGTCTACACCGATAGAAACTCGTTATTGTTTAACATTCCAACTTTTCATTATTATCGCAGTAGTTTACTGTAAACGTTGTTTCCCCCCTCGAGTCGATCCTTGTATTCGACATCGAATGAATTCGATTCGGTTGCAACAATGGAATATGTTTATTTTACAGGCGACATGGAGATACTGGCGTACTTTTTCGGACCAATCGGAGTTCTACTCGCGGTGAATCTTCTGTTCTTCGCGGCGACCGCCCGCGAGCTGACATGCGGCCTCTGGAAGGGTGAATTTGTGAAGAGCACCACGGAACGGTAAAACAAAATTCATCAAGTTCGATCGATAGACGGTCGAATGGCCGATCTATTGATCTATATTGCAATTCCGCATCCGAGCCACGCCGACCAGCTTCCTCGAGACTCGCCGATCTCGCAAATCCAACGGATTACGAGCGTTCCACGCGAAATTCGCGAGAGCGTAAAAAAAATATTTATCGAGCCGCGTTCCGATGGATTCGTAAAGCGTATTTTGCGTTCGCCGCGGCCACGCGGTCTTCGATTCGCGTAAATATTTGGAATATTTCTCCGCGGATGTTTAACAGCCACGATGTTGCCCCGCGATTCCCGTAGACACCGTTCCGCGAAAGGTGACCACGATCCTTTTCCACCGGGGTGAATTCGAGCGTCTTCTGTCGCGTTCCACCGGAAATTCTTCCCCTCGAGTTTTTCCCCTTCCTCGGGAAAGGCCCAAAAAATTGCGTCGAGCACACAGGTACCCCCTTTTAAGCCACGACCCGATTATTTTCAGCCTAGAAGGTTCGCTCTTGTCCCGTGCCGCGTTCGCGAAGGATGTACATATCGTTACATCCGCGTCGATTCTATACGCGACGCCGAAAATTTTCCGGTTGCCTCGGATCAGAGATGCCACGCTCTTCGACCTCGCCCGGATTTATCCAAAGTTCAATCTGGTTTGCGTTATCCAGCCACTCTCCGCCGATTCCATCTCGTTTCCCGGTTTCCAAGATAAGCGAAAATGATCGGAGAACGGTTTAAACCGCGCGTCATTGCGATCACCGCGGGGTTCGGCCGCGTTTCCATGATATCACCGCGGAAACTTGAGCGGGGAAACCATTACGCCGATCGTTGGCAACCTTGAGGAGCTTAAGCCAGAGTCGTATCGAAGTTAAAGAAGCCCCGCGTTTATTTGCCCGAGAGTGGCGGTACGGTACGCAACGTTCAACAGGAGTTGGCGAAACGGAAACGGGGTACGGTTCGCCGTTTTATTGCGCCCCGGGTGAGAGCGATGCTTTATTTCGGGGCGAAGGACAATGCACGGGCGCCGATGAGTATCAAGGATAACTGGTTCTATCGCGAGCCACGCGGTCCCGCGGATAAACGAGATCGGCGAACGCTCAACCACGGGACATTTGCCTCGAATCAAGGTGCAAGCCGGGGATAGTCTCCTCGGTCTTCCGCGGGATATTCGTTTAACGCGCAATTACCTCGGGTGGGGTAATGAAGAAGGCGAGTCGACGTTCTGCTCAGAGTTCTCCGGGAAAGTCGCCGTTAGCCGGTTTTTTTCTATCGATTTTTACTCCGCTCGCGGATTTAAGAGAGGGTTGTTTTCTGTTGATTTGTTGGGAATCAACAAGTACAGCGGAAGAGTAGCATCGCCTCCAGGATGTTACCGATAACCTGAATTTTGTTTAGAAGCTAGTCCGGACCGATAGATTCTCTCGTACGATTTAGAGAAATTGTTTAACGCGTTGTTCCGTGGGAAGCGAAATATTTTCGGTGAAATAGAGGTTCGTTACATTTTTCTCGTAGAAAATTGCGCTGCACCGTGGACGCGACGGTTCGGTTCGCGCAAGTTCAATTTACATTCGCGCAGTAATGCGTCAGAAGCGTAAAGCGGAAGGAATTCTCGAAGCTACACGCGCCCCGAAGAAACTGACCGACCGGACACGAAAATATCGTCGCCCTGTCGTTTCACTGTCGTCGCCGTGTCTGCACCCCGTCGATATCCGACGCAGGCGACCGGCATCGTTTGACGAATCACATTTTTCAGATATTTATGCCCGGCAGCCGGCAGCCTTTTCACAGGGCAGCCGGGCTCAAAGGAGAATTTATTTTATCACGGCCACGCCGACAGATATCAGGCATTGAATCGTTATTTTCCATTCGTAACGCCGTCCCTTCGAACCACCTTTGCTCCCTCGTCCTGCGCGAAATTGATATTGACGATCTCAATTTGCGATTCTCTTTCGGCCGTGCCTCCCACCCTCGCTCTGTCTGCGAGTGCAGAGAGGGACCGGGACACGCCGTGGCCATAATGGCGAATAGAGATTCCCTCGTGCTCGCATCTGCACATTTTTTTTTTTCGCCCTGCGCGTAATTTCGAGAGGCTCGCTCTTTTTCGTTCGCGGCCAGTTGCGCCAGTCACGAGGCTCGACACTTTGGCGTCACGCGAATCGCGCAGATTTAGATGACGGGACAGTAATGGTTCATCCGTGTATCGCGATCGTAACGATAATCTTTTCCTAATTGTGCTCGGGGTGTCGAGGCTTTATGAACGAACAGCTATGGAAAAACATTTTTGTACGAAGCACGATATTGCGATCTCTCTTTTTCCTTGTCCCCCCCCCCCCCCCCCTCCCTCCTTTGGATGAAGCATACAATCTGGAAATCTAGGTCAAATTGTATATTTCCGTGCAGCTGTTGAAGAATCGAGGATCCGTGGAAAGATTTTTGCCGACTTTGTATGCACTCGCTCGATCTGGTTTAACTTTCAACGAACTGCAGCTTCGAAGAATCGTAGCGGTAACGTTCGTTCAATTTTATGGGGTTATTTGTTAGCCGAACCTCCTTTTAGAACACTCCATGTAGCGTATTTAAAAAATATCTGATCAAACTTCGGTAAAAGCAAATAAAATACGCGTGTAAAAATAGATATCAAAGTATCGTTCAAAAGCCTTCCTGGCGGCGTCCTACATTTTCTAACAATAGACCGTGATCAGACTACACAATAACTACAGTTACTCTTATTAATGCTATTGCTATTCCTATTCCTATTCCTCATACTATTATTATTATTATTATTATTACTACCGCCGTGGACTACTGTTCCCCAAAATATCTCCATACATTACACTTGATATATAGACGAATATAAAACCGAGAATTAAAATGCCGCAAAGAGATAATAAATGTCACCGCCTAACGAGACGATACAGAAATATTCGTCGATATCGTACCAGCGCCAACCTCGCCGCGAACTAAAAAAAAAGTACATAAAGAACCCGTGTCTCGTTCATTCACAAAACCGCCCTTGAATGGCGCCTGTGGCTCTCGCGATTTAAAAGTCCAGCGTCGATGCCAAAATAAGCTCGTCGCAAATAAAGCTTCACTGGTGCGTCAAGGGGCTCAAAGGATAGGAGCCCCCTTTGAATTATGTTCATTTCGCAAACGACAAGGTTAATAATCATCTGCCTTATCGTTCCCGCTTCTAAAAATACCCCACGCGCCAGATACTCCATCCGTTCTCCTCGCAATTTCCAATATTCAGACACGCAGGAAAATTATGTCAGCCCCGGGGTGAAGTTCGAACGATACTCTCTCGATGCTCACACTTGTATCATTTTACCGTCGACGCAGCGCGGCCTGCTGAAAATCCTAACAATAGAACGCTGATAATAATAAAGATGGACATAGCGTCGTAGCGGTGAATGATGCGGGCAGATATAGTCCCCGTGGTATTATTATAGGTTCCATTTCTTGTTCCCCTTCGCTCTGCTTTCCACCTCGTCGCTCTGTCGATCCTCTTCTGAACGATTCTTGCGTCGTAAAGCGAGGATCTTCGTATTCGTCCGCTTCCGAGGGACAAAAGTGACAGCCAAGGGGTTAAACTCCGGCGGTATTTTAACGTCGCGCCTGTTACGCCTGGCGTATCGTTCAACCTGGACCGCGACCGCTGATCCCTTCTAGACCGTAATAAATGAATTTACTTTACGACGGCCGCCGTGTGCCGCTGGCGACTTTTCTCTCCGCCCTCGACATAGTTTTTCGCGTCCTATACGACGGGCGAGTCGGCGGCGAGGAAAATCACGTTTCGTCCCTTGTCAAACGGTCCTCCCTCTTTTCTTTCTTCGTTTGTTGTCAGGCACTCGTCCAACGAATTCCCGTTAATCCATTAAGGCGAAACGGCAAGAAACGAATCCACGAACGATAGTATTTCTGGACGGCGCAGTTTCTCGCGTGGCCGGAAAGTTTCTTGCGAATCGCGGTGGCGATAGCAGCCGGTGCTTTGAGCATCGCCGTCGATCTAATGGCGATTATGCAAACGGCGTCCGTTTGGTAATTGCCTGCGCCCAAAGGATACGATCCTCGTTAAGCGTATCTGTAATTCCAAAGGCAACGAACGATCGGAACAGGCGTGGATAATGTCGTTCGCAGATTTTTCGAACGAAGTTTTGTTACTTCCTTTCTCCGTTTGTCATCTCTGCCGATATTTCCAGGCAGACTGACGACGGCGTATCCATATTCACCCTTCTGTCTCGTTACGTCAATTAACTCGCCGCTGGATCCGCGAATCCTGCCTCCTTTCCAAACGCGGCGAGCGGTATTAATTTGAAGCATCGACCAAAAAAGTACGAACGGGGCTGTCTGTAACGAATGATTTTCCTTCGCTCTGTCCAGCTCTCCTCTGTTACGCCGGCCCCTCTCATTTCGGTATCGTTCGATCCGATGGAAATTATCGAACGACGACACCTCGCCGTGGACGTTTCGCGTGACGCTTTGCGCGGCGCAATTAAGAACGAACAACCTGTCCGTAATTATTATTATCGTACGGGCTCCAGCGACTATCCGTTCAGCGAACAACGAAGATCCGTCGACAGGAACATTTCAATCCCCCGCAAAAGGTCAATGCAAAGTGCAAGCACGTCGGCCACGCGAATCTGCGGAAAGTTCGACCACCGCCTCGTCCTCGCTTCTTCTTTGTCGTTTCACGTTCTAAAAGCCGATTCCCCGTACTTTGAACCGTTGTCCTCGTTCTTGAAAAGTTTCTCCTTCGAGCTCGCCCTCGCTTCTCGGAGATCAGCGGTATCACCGTTCTTGGAGGCAGCTGTTCCCGCACAGGTGATCGACCGTTTCTTTGCATACCTCTGCGCGATCGTGCCTCATGCTCGTCACGCGCTACCTTGCCCCATCGTCAGCCACGACGGGTTCAACCTGCAACCCGCGATTCGCATTCCGCTTTCGTGATCGTCGCGCGTCTAATTTCCTCTCCGCGTATATCATTAGACGCCGGGGACTTTCCCCGCTTATCGCGTACGCTCCTGTTCAGGTTCGTTGCTCATGATTCGCGTGAACAGCTGCACCGTGTCCGACGAATGAACATTTCGAAGTGCCGCCGATGTAATTTTCGGGCCACGCGATCACCAACAAACTGATGCTGGATCGTAAGGGTGTTCTCATTCCGTATCATCGCGATCTTTTGCTCGTCATTTTTACTTAAAGCGACGTTAACCGGTTGGAACGGTTGTTCGCTTTTAGAGGTAAATATTGTTTAACGAGCTCGAATGGGCAATTGATTCGCAAACAAGATGCCGCGGAAACGGCGCGTTATAATTTCACGCGCCGTGCTTTTACGCTCAAACCGCAAAAAAGCTTAATTATCCCAACGCGTGCGCGCGTGGCCGCATCTCGCAACACCAGGTACACGGGAATCTTCCATTTCCACGGGGTCGCTAATCGTTACGAGCGGGGCGCGAACGTACCGCGATTTCCCGGATACCGCGACCGGAAGCAACGTCGGGACCGACCCCGACGAAATCGTATAAAAATATGGCCGTTAAAGGCGTTAAAGAGTTCGAAAGACTTTACGATTCGAATTCCCGAGAGCCGCGCGTGATTAATGCTTCGGAATGCAATTCGCAGTTCTTGCTATCGTCGTTTAAGCGGAGAAAGTTGGGAACCGTAGACGAAAAACCGCAAGAAGACACGGCGAAAACCTCCGAAAAGATTTTGCGTGGGCCAAGTTGGAAGCGAAGGGGGGCAAAGAGGACGCTATAACCTTTACAGCGCCATAATTTCGCGACGCGACACCGTAACGGGCGTACGAATACTCGGCCGGAACGAATTAATAATGCTTTGACTTCGACCACAATGCGGCGCATACATTACGCGCTCTGCGCAACGCGTCACGGTGTACAAACGGATACGTTTGCGGCCTGATTTATGCTGGCCGTAATTGAACGCCGGGCTAATTGAATCGGAATGGTTTTTGTCAACGGGACATCGACGCCGGGCCCCGCGGCGACCGTGTGCGAGCGAAACACAAGTGGAACCGCGGCCTTTGCGTAACGTTTGAAAAAGGCAACGTTTTTATATTCCGCAGAAGCGAACCGTGGAACGCAAACGTGCACGGAATTTTCGGATAAGTCGTCGCCGTCACCGCGGATCTCCGAATCCCTGCTGCTCGAGCCTTTCTGAATTCGAAGCGCAATAACCGACATAAATCTACCGGGTTTATAAAAAAATCCTTTCAAGTCTCGAGCGATCGTCTGGAGCGACCGAGCCCGTATCTTCCGCCGCTTCTCAGACGACTACTTTAACCAATTAGGTTATCGAGACCATCGGCCGGGACCTTCTCCTCCTTAAACCTAATAAACCCTCCTCTTTGATTCTTCTCGCCTGAATAGATCATAATCCATTCTCCATCGGTCCTTTCTTTCGCGATGCGACTTTCGTTACTTACAACTTCCCCTTTCTCGTGTCTCCTCTGCTGCTAATAACAACGATGGTAATCATAATCGTTCTATTTCAGAGCCGCTCTGGGCCGCGTGTGCATGAAGCTGGTGGTCGTGATGGGCGTCACATGGGTGGCCGACGTTGTATCATGGGCAGTCGGTGGTCCCCAATACATCTGGTATTTCACCGACTTGATAAACGCCTTTCAAGGTGTGCTGATCTTCGCCGTGGTTGGCTGTCAGCCGCAGGTTCGCGCAGCCTTGAAGAGACTCTGCAACAGGAATCCAAGAACGAACGCTGGGAGGCAGGGAAATGGACTCAGCACCACCAGCCACGGAATGCCCAGCATGGGCGACAGCGTCACTCAGAATCCCAGTACCAAGACTGCTCCTCTGGAAACCATCTGCTAGGCGACTTCCATCTACACCCACCTGCCACCCCGGAAGTTCTCCGACAAGCCTGCCCCCGTTTCTGTTAAAGAACCGGACCGCGGTTGTCGTCGGCTGAAGAGCAAACAGGATCCGGCGGATAGATGGCGAACCGGGGTAGAAAGAACGCTGTACACGAGACGAGGATAAATCGATATCGAGACTCGATTATTCTCCGCTCGTATTGTGATATGTATTTAACTCGGTTCGACTCGGTTACCGTCGCGGAGGAGATCCGTTCCGCTGGCCGTACACCGCGAGATACCTGCGAACAGCGATACCCAGGACTATTGTCCGACGGATCGCGTTTTCGCGTAACGTTCCAACGGCACCGTCGAAGAGTCCGTCGGCGGAAGAAAGCGACCCGAGCCCCTCGGTATTTATACATCGCCCGACGCGACCCGAGTCGATTTTCGGTCGGTCAATCGTCCCGAACGGAGTAAACAGAGGGTCCACCGGTCGTCGACCTCGAGGCCGTGAGTCCGAAGCGCTCCGTTCCACGGGACTTTCCTCGTCGTCGGGAGGTTTTTCCGCGACGATCGTCCGCCGCGATATTCCTTTGACCCGGCCGCTGAAAGTTTTCTTCTCCTCGCGTCGCGGGTCGTCGACCTTCGAGACGCAGCGGAAGCACAGTTGGCCAAGAGTTGCACGCCTGCCCCGTCGCGGACGATCGCTCGTCCCCGTGGACCAGGCGCGGTAAATACGCGAGCCTCGCCACCTTGAACAGTCCATTGTCCTCGTCGGGGAACGGGTACGGGGAGCGGAGGAAACAACGCGACGCGACAAATATTCATAGAGAACCGTCCCGGTGCGAGTCCCCTCTCGGGGGAGAGTCAGCGTTTCCGTGACTCTCGGTTCGGCTCTCCCCGCGTCAATCTCCCGTTATCGTCGTAATTTGCCGCCGGTGTCGTCCTATGGTTCGTCCATCTTTTCTGTACCGCGATCGACGTTGTCCGACAGGTGAATCTGACGGCTGTTGCGATCGGGGAACGAATCGCCCGTCGTTTGCGATCGCCGCGGTTGCAGAGGCGGTCGCCATTTTCGATCGATTATTGCATATAAAGCGAAGTTAATGGGATGATGTGTGGCCGATACGAGACAGCTTGGTATTAATAATAAATGGCGCCGGTCAACGACGGGCAACGGAGATGTGTACGGCTGGCGAATGCTCGTCGATCAGTTGGCCAGACGGTCTGCTTTATTTTACGTTCGCGACTCGGCGCTTGCACGTCGTGGTTCGTTTATCCGTTTGTCGTTCGTAGAGGGATCGGTTTCTCGCGGGGGACGGGTCACTGGGACCAGGAAGATTTGTGCACCAGTCTGACCGAATAATCGGCCCTGACACCCGGGTCACCAGAACGCCGAGGGCGTTGCTTGAAAAGGGCGAACCAAGAGATCTGTGCCACGATCGATCGTTCTTCAATTGTTTCTCTTAAACGCAAACTTGCATTCGCGCACAGAATTCGACTGCGATCGTGGTTGCAAGATCAAGAGACTCGGATTTCAATTTCGGAAGTCGGCCGTACAGTTCTCGTTAAACGCGTCGGACGTTCGATCGAACGCGCGTGCGAGACTTTTATGCCACCTCGGTAACGAACGTGAAAACCGAGAGGGGGGGGGGCTCGAAGAGGAAGTACCCCGCACTGCCAATATCGATTTTTTTTTTTTTTATTACAAGACTCGAAGCAACCGACCTTCTTCAACACCGTTGCAGCAACTTTTGATAAGACTTTTACACTGGCGTACGCCAGTTTCACCGGAACCACAACGAAGCTACTGTAACCGATGTTCTTTTGATACTTTTATTACCGCGAACCGACTTCATCGGGGACGATCTGCAGCATTAAACGCTGTACCGGATAAAACAAATGAAAAAGCAATGAAATTAGAGGACCGAACGGGAGAGACGGTCCTCCGTTCTTGTTCGCGTGAGTCACGCTTTCACGAAGTCATACGTAGGTAGGTCAGGGCATAATGGACGACAACTCGTGACAATACACACTAGGAATTCAATGCCTTCTGAAATGCCTTCCAAACGTGGTGTTCAACGTGCCGAATTGTATACAATGGGAAATCAGACGGAGACCGAGTGGAAGTCTCCTTGGTTCTCCAATCGCGTGCAACCGCGCGAGATTACCATTTCTCCGCGCGATTTCCGGCGTGACTTCCGATGACAATCCCTCGACAGATTCATTCATCGTTGCGGCCATTAATTAATTATGATTACGCGTCGTCCGAGCGCCAGCTGACTCGCAGGCAATCGCGAATGTCGGTTTTCTTTTTTCGCGATTCTCCGTTTTGTCGGTCCGAGCCGAGACTCCTCGGATATTTAATATTTATTTAGATGCGTCAATGATTGGCCAGAATGTACGCGGCTTGGAATTAAATTTAATAACAATATTAGGTTTCGATTTTACTTGTTATAACGGAGTTCGTTCAGTTGTGCTCGGTTAACGTTTCTATGTATCTGTTTAATAACATTTTCAATAGACTTATTGCTCGTTTAAGGATCCCGTTGAAATCGGCCCGAATTCCTGATATTTATTTGGGACGAAACTTGTTGAGGGAATCATTATGAACGTCATAGGAAGTCGCCGGTGCAATAACACGCACCGCGTAAAAACCGTCTCGCGTCTACGTAGAATTAGTAGCTCGCGCTCGAGTTTGCTATTCTTTAGACCACACGTATGCGTAGTTCTCGTCGCGAGGACGGGAGTAGAGTAATCATCGTCATTGTTTCTTCAGGTGCATCCAAGAGACTGAGCTATGTACCGTTCGCTCATGTTAAACGAAACTATCCGAGCTGCCTGCGAAGATACTCAAAACTGTTATTCGAAATAGGAGCTTCCTCCCCCGGAATGGAAGCGAGATTACATCCGCGTACGCTCGACGAACTTAACGACATTCGAAACGAAACGTCGTTCCCGTTTAAGAAACAGCACGACGAGTCCGCGCAGGCGAACAGATAGTTTCGAACCACGTCAGTTCCTTTTCTTCTAAGTGTGAACGTGGCGTAGACCGAAGATCGCGAGAGATCATAGAAATCCGTACCACGAGATCCTCGATATTATTGTATTACCGATTCTACAGTCTACGCGGTGTGTATGTTCTGCTCGCGCGCAGACAGCGAGCAACAGCGTGACAATTGTCGTGTGAATGGAGCCGTGTAATTAGTGTATTAACAAGCAGCAACCTCGTTATAAATCCCTTGCTGTGTATAATTGCGGCCGAACGATTCGCGACGAGCCGCTGACAATCGTGTCAGCTTTTTCGTTTCGCGTTCGATTCGCGACGCGTGCTATAACTGGTCGCGTTATACCCCCTGTATCGGACGCGACCGATGCGGATCGAGCCGCCCCTTCAACGATCGATCGATCCCGTGCTCTGGATCCTATAGTCGCGCGGCGACGCGACGATCATCGTCGGGCCGCTCGTTTCCGCGTCGATCGTCGCTCGTCATCGCATCACCTTGTAGATAACATTTCTCTCTGTCGTTATGTTACTTGTAATTGTAGCGAACGTTGCGCCGCGTCGATCGGACGACGCTGCCCTAACGGGATCGCATTAGCGGTATAAGTCTGTTCGTGTTCGTTCTGCGCGATTGGCTTTCGCGAATTCGGCCGAGAGTAACGCTGCCCCGGGCAGTCCCCTTATTCGAGAGAGGGAGGGAGAGAGAGAGAGAGAGAGATAGCTGGCCGTCGAATGAACTTCGGTGTACATTTAATTCAACATTCAACGTACTGGACGATAGTTCGTCAGATAGTTAGGGTATACTGCACATAGACGAGATAAGGAATACAGCGTAGCCTTAAATTAATTTATTCAGAGTAGTAGTTGTTGGCGTACGAACAATAAGAGGAGCGTAACGTGTAAGGCGCATAAAACTACGTACACGTGTAAACGTAAACGGTAGCTTGCCAGTATAGAGATGTAGAATTAAGAGGTAAAAGAATGGCGCGTGAATCACGACGGGGGCACACGGCGGAAAGGGAAAAGGAGAAAACAGAGGGATTAACCGAACGATTGTTCCGGGAGAAAATCCTGGCGATCGGTCGAGACGTGTAACGATTATCGAGGAGCGCGTGCCTTCGCGTAATTTACGTGCGCGTGTTCCGCAGCGTGGAAAATCCAATGTTGAATTTAACATCGACGACATTCCTGGGCGCGATGAAACGCGCCTGGTATGTCAACCGCGGCGGGACTAAACGGGAATATCGCCGAGCAGAAATCGTAAAAAGTATGCAAATGGACAATTGAGTGTCGCAAATCGAATGTGTACATCGACAATGGATTTCACACGGGGCAGAAAGTTTCGCGGATTGGCCAAAATAGTTCGTCACTTTTTGTATATTTTTTACCCAGGATATATGAATAACGTAAAGTAGAATCGTTTCGTCGCGGAGATTGTTATATGTGAACAGAGATAATGCTGATTCTTCGGAAGACACGGAGGCTATTATAGAGAGACAATAGTATTAACTTCAAAGAGCGCATTGGAGACGAGCTTTGCGCCGGCTCGTCTTCTCTCGATTAACAATGTAGAGAGAACAGCCGGATTACCATGGTAGAGAAATTTATCATTACAACGACCCTGTACTACGGCCGATCGTACACCATTCCTGTACAATGTATCGTAACAGTATTTACTATCGCACTAATGGTAATAAACGATAACTGTTAGAACATCTGCCGTTCCGGTTTCGAACTCCTAGATTTATTACCCAACCCTTTGACACCCCCGTACTCGCAGTTCCATTCGTTTCTCTAATAAAATGCGACTGAACGATTGACTTGGTGAATTTGTTGCTTAAAGAAAATACATAAACGTCAGAGCAACCCTCGCGGTCCCAATCGTAAAGAAATTCGTAAGGAACGTTTGGTTAATTCCAAGATTGTAAGCAACGGAAGGACACTGTCGCGCGTGCCTTCAGCCAGTAAATTGATTACGCCAGTAATCTCGTAACGACGTTTACTGTGGGTATGCTTCATCAATTCGGTAGTGAGAAGTTTGAAGCTGGACGAACCCTTCCTAATTCAATCAGGCAACTTCCCTGTCATGGACTCCCTGACATTAGATGCGCCTGTTCAAATGGAAACTTGGACCGTATTGTAACTTGGGCACAATTACTCCGGTCCCGTTAAACGAATAAATTTTCGAAGTAGCCGCAATTGAATTTGTTCCCTTTCGTGTAGAATTTCGCGATGCAATTGGACCATCTCGAAGTCCGTGTGAATATAAAGGTTGTGTAAATGAATGGCTGGTATCGATTTGGGAAAGATTTACTTTGATATTGAGGAGAATCCATGAGTGGCACTTCGAAAATTTGTTCCGATTCTGACATCGAGTCGACGTATTAGCGAATGCTTTCAATCATTCAATCGACAGATGTGGGTAAGAAACAGAAATATTTATTATTGGTACAATTCGGGCGTATTATTTACTTGAAGCGATTTAATATTTCAATCCACTTGTATTATATACATTTGCTCTTATATGATACACTAATCGTGCAATTGCACACGGAGTGATACCAGGAATTCGACTAGCTGCGGCGATCTGCAAAGCAAAAGCAGAAGCATATGGGAAATTGGAAATTCAAAATAATAGAAAATTGAATAGTAAGCTGTACTTACTGTACGCGGCTGCAGTCCAGCGAGCTTTTCTCTTTCTTCTATGGATAGGCTTAGTTGAGGTCTATGTTGAAACAGAGGGGCAATCATTTAGAAGGACAGTTGCTCTTGATAGATATCAACAACTATCATTTCGTGTAATGAAACTTACATGTTATAATCTATGGATGGCGGTATGATCATCTGTTCGTTCTTGCGAATTTCATTGACCTCTTTCTGCTGTTCCTTGATTCCCCATGCATAAATACCTTCTGCCTGCAGGATCAATTGATTGGTCATAATAATCAACGTTAACGCGGTACTGATTTGCGGGCATTACTCGCGACGCGATATTACTGCTTCCGTCTAGGAACGGCAAAAAGCGAGCGTACTATTTTCAATAATCTCCACAAACCTCGACTCTCCGTGCGAAATTTGGATCCTTAACGAGATGTCTCAAATGATCTGGAAGCGCCGGAAGCAACATGTCCATCGTTACATTAGGACCACGTAGTGCATCGAAAGCTGATTTCAGCTGAGTGTTTTTGCACTCCGGCAGATTGAATAATTTGTTCCACTTTGAATTCGGGTATTGTATGTCTTTAAGTAGTTTTATAGTTTCCTTTAGCGTGGATAAAACGGAATCGGTTTTTTTCATCCTTTCCTCCGACACGCAACCACTTTCGTACCCTTTCCTGGTGAGCCGTTCATCTGCGTTATCTGGACGAAGGCTTAATCGAAATTCTGCACGACTGGTGAACATTCTGTACGGTTCATTCGTGCCTCGAACAATTAGGTCGTCAATGAGAACGCCAATGTAACCTTCGGTTCGGCTTATTATTAATGGTATTTTGTCAAGGACCTAATAAAAGATAATTGTGTGTTGCGAAAATGTAAAATAATTTCGCTACTGTAGGGACGCAGAGGTCATAGTAGGTGCAATACCTTGGCTGCGGCATTAACACCAGCTATGATTCCTTGAGCGGCTGCTTCTTCGTAGCCGGTAGTGCCATTTATCTGTCCAGCAAGAAACAATCCTGGAATTCTTTTCGTTTCGAGGGTAGCATTTAATTCTCTCGGATCAATATAGTCATACTCAACGCCGTAGCCTGGTTTCACTGTGCAAAAGATTAAAAACTTCATCAAATGCAATTCGAATTGTTATATATTATGAAAAAACTCTAGTATAAGTCACACCTATTTTTGCATTTTCTAATGCTGTGATACACTTGACAAGTTCCTCTTGCTTTTCCGCCGGAAGTGTGCACGATAATCCACTGGGATATGTTAAGGGCGAATCTAGGCCTTCTGGTTCCAGCCAGACTGGATGTCTTATAGCTGTAAACTTAAGAACTTTGCTTTCTATACTCGGGCAATATCGTGGACCCGTTAATTCTTCTGTGACGTGTGCGTTGCAGTGTAAATTCTCTTTCACAATTTTTGCAACAGCATCGTTTGTGTATGTTAGATAACAGTTTAACTGTTTCTCCACGGGCAACCAGACAGTCTCACTCATAAATGAAAATGGTGTCGATACATCGTCTGGCTGGCGTACATCACACTTTGAAAAATCAATGGTAGATTTTTCTAATCTTGGCGGTGTGCCTATAAAAGGATAGTAGGAAAACGTTGTATATTCTGATCTTTTGGAACGAAGTATATTAAATACGAAATATTCACCGGTCTTCAATCTTCCCATTTTAAATCCTATTCTCTCTAATGTGTTAGCTAAACCTATGCTGGGTTCATCTCCAAGTCTACCGGCAGGCCTCTTTTCTAAACCAATATTAATTTGACCCTTTAGGAAAGTGCCTGTTGTTATAACAACTGCATCGCTGTATATTTTCGTTCCATCCCCTGTAGTAATATAATAATACAAAATTCTTGCTCCTTTTAAAATTAATGGCATACAACCGGTATTGATAAATGTGACCGTACTAAGAATTATTCCATGGCAACTGGGCGAATCTCCTTGTACGAGTAAATCTTCCACAGAAGATTCACATATTTCCAACCCTGGTGTATTGAAAAGTTCAGCCTGAAGATGTTTCTTATATAAATCACGATCAATTTGAGCCCTGTAACCCCATACAGCTGGCCCCTTAGACCTATTTAATATTGTGTAATTGATTCCAGAAAGATCACATATACGGCAACAAACTCCATCCAAAGCATCCACTTCTCGCATAAGGTTTCCCTTCCCAATTCCACCAAACGATGGATTACACGACATCTCCCCTGTAGAAGCAGTGGTATAACTTTTACACTATAACTTCTGATAGCTAAAGATAATCAATGTTCATACCTATTGTGCTTTTTTTATGGCTAACTAACAATGTTTTGGCACCCATTCTAGCAGCAGCTGTACAAGCTTCTGTCCCGGCATGACCACCCCCAATAACAATGACATCAAATTTGTACTGATCATTGTTAGATGACAAGTTTCTTACGAATTGAAGAAATCCTTGTTTGTAAAGCTTGCCTATTGGAGGCACTCTGATTTTTTTATAATTCATCTTACTGGTAAAGAATCCTAGGAAAGAAATAAAACAATCAATAAATCATATATTCAATTATTTATTGCAGTAGTTTTCGCATACAGCGTGTCTGTACAAAACATATTTAATATATAAAAATGCAAACAACAATATAAAGGATATAAATAAATATATATATATATAACTCTGCTTATGATACTAAGAATTCATTAGTCTTCAACTTCTTAAATATTGAATTATATTTCAGTGCATCATTAAGTTTTGGTATTATTAATTTCTCACATATGCTTTCTTTATTTACAAAGTTCATGTTCATGTAATGCAAGTTGTTTACAAAGTCTATCACAAAGTTGAAACAATTCATTGATATATCATTGTAATTTTCGGACCTCCACTTTGGATCATTTAACATTGCTTTTAACAGTTCATTCCAATGATTGTCCCAAGACAAAGGAATAACATTTAACGCAATACAGTTTGTCCACTTTGAGCAATCATTTACTATCAAACCAGCTTTATCATATTCAAACACAATTCCTTCTGAATTCGTTATTGCTATATGTAAATCATTAATAATATTGTAGTCGTTTAAAAAATTGCCCTGAGATGGCCTTATAACTATAGCATTTGGCTCCTCTGCAGCATTAGCGTACGGATATGGAATAAGGAATGGTTCAATGTTATAATTTGCTATACCCAAATGGCAAATAGGACATATCTCTGGAACGGTTTTACAAAATATACTCTTTGTACAGCAGTGACGGAAACATATTATTTTCGTATCGGGAGCCATCATTTACTTTTAATAGGAATAAATGGGATGATGTAACAAATATCATCTGCACATAAACCTTTAGGTTATGCTATTCAGATTAGCCAGTATTTACATTGTCTTTGAAACAAAAAATTAATGCTTTCTTCTATGTTTAGCAAAATTCATGCGATAGTAGCTACAAAAGAGAAATAATACACTTGCATGAATAAAATATGCTTGACACTTGAATTATAAAAAGAGGAGCAGAGAAGTGTATATGAAACAGTACTTTACCTGCAGATTTTACAATCGCTTTATACAATTAGAATGTCTGTATGCATAGCTTTAATGTTTGTATTTACATATTTATAAGCGTTGGCACAAATTAAAAAATTTTAAATCCGCGCATAGACTTGTTTCACACATTTTAACCATGTATTAAATACGCAGCCACCAAGTGTGCATTTAGTACATTATTCCATGATATGACGGTACCCACGTGTGTATTTACCGATACCAAATTGCCATTTAATGGGACGCTGGAGTCCGTCAGGCAGTGACTAAAGTAATACGTGGCCCAGCAAAAGCCGAGATAATTCAATTTGTTTAAATATATTATAGACAAATGCGATTACTTCGATTTACTGACAAGCTACAACAATAACCAACCGACATAAATTAAAGCTAGCACTATAAGCTACCATCTCCAATAGGTGTGATCATTATCATATTTGTTCTAAACAACTAAACAATTGAAATTGTTATTACGGCCAACTGCACATAGTTGCAGCAACAGGGTATTTTTTATCGTGTAGTTAATTCGTTTCCCTTTCATTTGAAATGTCGTTGATTTAAATCGGTCAAGTAGAACGCGAGGTAATAATTTTTAAATATTTTGTCGGAAAAGATATGTCGATAATCGTGTATGTGGCGCCATCTCGCGTTTGCGGCCTTTTTCACAGCTTGCCGTAGCTTCAAAACCGAATTCCTGGATTACATTGTTAATTTAAACAATTTAATTTTTCTCAGCTTGTGGTGCATTTTTTTTGCCCGGACTTGTCTTGAATAGAAGCTATGAACCATAGCTACGTCCTCTAAGAGATGCAACAATATGGCATTTGTGGTCTAAACGTTATTAACAATTAAAGAATCGTCAAAATTACACAACAGTACACGATTTACAAAACCTGCAGGCGCGGTTTATTTGTTATAAACATATTCCTGCAGCATATGTAAATCGTTTACTGTAGCGTAGGAGTATGCTTTAACTTCATTTTAAACACTCGTTCATTAATCTAGCGCATCCAGAAGTCGAGATAATCGAAACGACCCGAAGATCATTTTTGTCGATTATTTAAATGTTAATAACTTTTAAAGCACAAATGTCATATTGTTGCAACATTTGGAGGGCATAGCTATGGTTCGTAGCTTTTATTCAAGACAAGTCCGGACTATAAATATGCACTACAAGCTGAGAAAAACGCAATTGTTTAAATTAACGATGAAATCCAGGAATTCGGTTTTGAAGCTGCGGCAAACTGCAAATAGGCCGCAAACGCGAGATGGCGCCACATACACGATTATCGACATATCCTTACCGACAAATCCTTACCGACAAAATATTTAAAAATTATTATTTCGCGTTCTACTGGACCGATTTCAATCAACAATATCTCAAAAGTAGGGGAACCTAATAATCTAACCGATAAAAAATACCCCGGTGCTGTATTTATACGTAATTGGCCGTAATAACAACTTCAATTGTTTAATTGTTTATAACAAATGAACCGCGCATGCAGCATATGTAAATCGTTTACTGTAGTATAGGAGTATGCTTTAACTTCATTTTAAACACTCGTTCATTAATCTAGCGCCTCCAGAAATCGAGATAATTGAAACGACCCGAAGAACATTTTTGCAAATTCTTTAATTGTTAATAACTTCTAGACCACAAATGCCATATTGTTGCATCTCTTAGAGGAGGTAGCTATGGTTCATAGCTTTTATTCAAGACGAGTGCGTTCATAAAATATGCACTACAAGCTGAGAAAAATGGAATTGTTTAAATTAACGATGTAATCCACGAATTCGGTTTTGAAGCTACGGCAAGCTGCGAAAAAGTTCGCAGACGCGAGATGGCGCCACATGTCCCGTTAGCGACATATCGTTACCAATAAAATATGAAAACAATTGTTATCTGGGCTCCTGAATATTGTTTCATAATGAGTGGGATGTCAAATGAAAGGGAAATGAATAAGCTACAGGATGAAAAATACCCAGTTGTTGTAGTAACATGCATTTGGCCGTAATAACAATTTCAATTGTTTAAGTGTTTATAGCAAATGAACAGCACATGGAATGATTGGAAATGGTAGCTGATACTCATAGCTTTAATTTATGTCCACCGAAATATTTGTAAAATTATCATTACGGCCAACTGCATATAGTTAAAGCAACGGGATTTGTTTCCCACTCATTTGAAACGGCGTTAATTCAAATCGGCCAAGCAGAAGCCGATGTAATCGCATTTGTTTATAATACATTTAAACAAATGCAATTATCTCGGCTTCTGCTTGGCCGATTTGAATTAACGCCGTTTCAAATGAGTGAGAAACAAATCCCGTTGCTTTAACTATATGCAGTTGGCCGTAATGATAATTTTACAAATATTTCGGATGCTGAGACACCTCGCGGTTGACAAACAATAATCTATATATATATATATCCACTTGGACATTCAAATAATATTAAACTTAACCTGCCTTCCCGCCCTTCCCCCACTTCTTAGTTCGATCGCGTGCCGTGACGCGCGGCGGCGCTGCGATGCCAGCAGCTGATCCATAGAACGGTGTAAGGACAGTCGGGTCGTGTTCGTGCCGCGTTTCGTAGTGTGTTCTTACCGGTACGCTTAAACGACGTTTCACCTCGTCGTTTAGTTCTATCGTAGTGATTCTCGTGCATGGTACTCGTGACAAGTGACTGTCCCGAACCTGGTATTCCACCGATTCAGCCGCTGACACGTTGCGAAACAGTGAAAGGCAAGGAGGACGTGCAGGCAGAATCCCCGTCACGACACGCACGTCACAAAAAAATCCTGGTGAGTCTTAACTCCACGTTTATTCGACATACACGGACAAGCGTTGTGGGAGATCGTGCCGTGGAAAATAGATGGAATCGTGCACACGTGTTTCGATATTGTACTCCAGGGTGGGCGTATATACACACGTGAGACTCGTGTACCCTTTCGAGGTGACTGACACCTGATGCGTCAATGACCATACCACGCGTATGAGTCGCGTGTACCTCGTCTTCAACTCCACGATTCCAAGTCGCATGACATAGAAATGCATAAATCGCATCCGTGAACGCGTGTCCACGTATCCGGGGTACTAAATACAATACGACTGTCTCTCCTAGGGGATATAACGATGCCCGTGTGTTTTTGCTATCAGTGTTACGACAGGCGGAGGGAAATAGGTTATGTCACAGATGCCAGGAGCATTTTTTGTCGTGGGATACTCGGGAGTGGCGGGTCTCATCCCACGATAGATAATTCGAATGTGTATAATACGTATATACATATGTATACATGTGTTTAACGGGACGCATCTTAACTCATCGATGTGCAATCCAGTGGCGCTCACTCCGCGTTTTCCATCGTGCTTGCCTATAATTAAGATACACATACCCCGCTTTCGCTGTCGACGTATAGAGTACATATGTTCAAGGTCACCTACTTTTATATGCACAGTAGAGATAGCGTAGCTCGTTTGTGCAGTGGAAATTCATTAAATAATTTAAGGCTGTAAAAACGTCTGCTATGTTGTGAGAAAGGGAACAACGTTCTGTACACGTTTATTATTTACCATGTGCTTCCCGTATATCTATCTCTTTCGTGCCCACTTTTCTAACGATTACTTTACTATCAGAAGACCATATGCGATGCTCCTCGCTGAACCCCTCCATTTATTACTCCGATGCAATTGATTACTATAGCTGCTCCGTTTTAACGATTGATAACACGACTTCTGCTACCTGACCGTATTTACTCTTTCTAACAACAGCTGGCTATTTCCCTACGACACCGGTATACAGTTTTAATTATAAATATTAACGCGTGTTCACCGTGGTGTTCAACGATCCAGGTCGCTCTGTCTCCGTTAACTTATTGCACAACATTACGAAGAACAGTTATTTTATATACCATAATAAATATTTTATTATTTCTTTTATTAAGCCGTTCGTCCATTGTTTCTTTTCGTTGTATAAAATACAACTGTTCCTTCGTACGAGAATCATTAAATGTTGTATTGCCCGTAGTAATTCCATTGACATTTTACGGGTCATTCTTTTTCCAAGCGAAACGGAAGTGAAGGAGGCAGCAAAAAAAAATAGAATAGCCGAAGAACTGGGAACGTGTTGCACTCTTGAATCCACAATAATTATTTTCCGACGGCGAACGTTTTTTTTTTCCACAATTTCGCACGCGTGCTACGACCGTGGTTCCTCCGGTGAAACTTTATGGAAATTTCGGAGCAACCGTGTTCATCCCTTCGTGCTTCGTTTAAATTTCATTATCTCGAACACCGGTTAAACGGCACGTCTCCTGTTCTCAACGATGCGACCGAAACTTGCCCCCCCCCCCCCCCGTCCCCGTTTAAAATGAATTAGGTGATAACAGTAATAACTCTACAGTTCATTATTGTTCATAGGCGAGCCACCGTAGAAAAAGTACGATACAGTGCAAGGAAGGTATAAAACGGTGCACAAATATACATGCAATAAAATATAATTTCATATTTCGGAGTTTTCCTTCGCTTTCATTCGTAATCTCTGCAACAGCGGTTTAACATTTTCCCTCCGTTGATTAATTTCATTATCGAGGCGGAAGGCGTTCGTCGTAAATAATCACATGGCAAACAATATTCGCATCGGCGAGCTTCGAATCGTCAACGCGTGTACGTGTGCACAATGGGCCGATCTTCGATATTTGAACGCGATACACGCTGCGTGGCCGACGAGCTTGTCCATAAATCAGGAAGTGCACGCGAGTACACAGTTAGAACGGTTACACCCTCGCGATACTCGTGTGCTCGCTTGAAAAATCATAGCTGGCACTAATAGCTTTCCACGGACCAACGGACGTTCCTGAGAATCGTGAATCGCCGGTGTCCCCATGAGAGATCGGTTGGAAATTCCTTGGGAATCGTTCTAGACAGAGATTTTATTCTTAATAATCGGATCATTCATTTTCGTGCGTTCATATCTTCGCACGTAAAGAGATTCCCTCGTATCTGCGCTGATATTCTTCGCGGTAAATTACACCGCAAAGAAACTCATCACTGACTAGATAAATCGTAGTGGATCTATAGTGATTCGTTAATCGATTACTCCTATCGAAACACTCACGATCGCTCAATCGGTGTTATTAAATACGAAGAGTGTGTCTGATAATTCAGGAATGCGGTCGCGATAATATATATTTATATCACATTTGTTTACATATTATTCCTACTAGATAAGACCGAACTCCGATCGATATTGCAACGGGGTATCAACTATTTCCGATCGAGAACTCGTCGAGTACTTTCCCGCCGCGGCTTAATCGAGTGTGAAACGTCGAACTGGTTTCGATGCTTGGCGCGATTCGAGACACGCGAAACTTGAATAAAAGGAGCGCGTCATTCGAAATAGTATTACGTTTATCGCTGGCTCGAAAGTCGTTTTAAGATCACCGTTAACAGAGTTAAACTGAGAAAAATCGTCGGCTATTGAAACGCGTAATCGATAAGACAAGTTTCTCCCCATTGGATACCCCAAAAAAGTGCATTTTCACGGGCGGCCCTGTTCGATTCATAACTTCAACGATTCGCTAACGAGTTTAACGAGTCCCCTGTCCCCCGTCCGAGATAGGGCTGTCTCGTTACAGTTCTGGGATCTTTACGAGCGCCCTCGTGCACGCGTTCCTCGATGCTTATTGATAACAGATCGAACTGATAGAATCGAAAGAGATTAAAATCTGCCGCTTGAACGCGGGGTGTGGCCGACAACGGGTTTCGAGAAGTTGAAATTAGGGTAAGCTCGCGTGTTTCGCAGAGGGTGCATTACAAGATGTTTAACGACGCGAGAACGTAAACGATTGTTCGTTTTATTCGACGTTCTAAGTCGTTCTAAGTCTCCTCTTCCGTTTCGTTGGTCATTACACGAGCGAAATAGAAAACGATGCAGTTTAAAAGGCGGACGAACGAAAGCGGGGAAACCTATTGGTTGAGTCGACATTGTTTCTGGGGAAACGCAGGCCCCGTACAATTGCCGGGGGTTCGAATAGACGTAGAACGGTTCCGCGTAATCGGTGCACCGATGATTTTAATTGAAATTTCGATAGTCAAATGAACATTCCGGGATTGAAAAGGCAATTAAGATCGGAGGGGGCGATATATCGGCGCCGGTGACGCAAGTTCGTAATCGAAATCGGTTTTGCTGCCGCGCTTCCGATCGTTCGAACGAGATCACGTATGAACGATTCGGAAAATTGAACGAAGATACTCGATCGAACCGCTGATATTATTGTTAATCACGGGAAACGTTTTTCTCGGGCGGGGTTCAACGATTCCCGCCGATATACAGCCAGCAACGGCCGATCGAGAAAATGGACAGCCAGTCGACAATGGATCGAGCCGTGCACGACGCCAGGAAGAGGAATTTTTTACATTATTTACGCAAAATGCGAACGCGGAATAGAAGCCGCGTAAGGAATAATGGAACGTTCGTTCCGTCTCGGGAATTTCTCCGTGTGGTAAAATGAATGGAGTCGGTGTATAATAAATGCATTAAAGGAGGAGCGCATAAAGTTGTTGCATTGTAAAAAAAAAAGCGAACAATAAATTGACTTAATAGCTGCGTAGGAATAGAGCATTTACCCCCGCCATCGTGCAAGTGTTTCAGCAACATCGTACTTTCGGTATATTTTCTTCCGTGAAAAGCCTGAATATCCTGTTATGGGCTCGATCAATGAGAAGCGCTCTTTCACTGGGCGGAATTAATCTTCATACACGTTTCACTTACCTCACCTTACCTTTGTGCTCGCAATAAAACACGAAGGAAGGAGTCCTTTGCCGTCGGTTTAAATAATCGTGCAGAATATTGCGTTTCGGACGCTGCGATAAGCTGTGCTGGATTATTAGCTCCTCGAGTCCTCCGCCCACGAAAACATTCTATCTAGAAAATACGTAAATACGCAGTGAAGCAGACATCGTCCGAATGAAAGTTCTCTTTCGTGAAAGCAAGGAAAGAATATTGTATTTCGCGGCGGGGTCCGCGATTTAATTTACAAACATCCTCGCTCGAGTATTTAGAAGATGCAAACCGCGACAAACTGATTACGAGACAATATACGCGTTTCCTCGACGTTTTCCCGTGAACGATGGAAAAACGTCTCCGTCGAGAATTATTTAAATAACTGGCCAACGCGCGTCTCTCCTCTCGTGAATTACGCCAGCCGCAGCGCGTTGCACAAACGTCGCTGAACAAACAAAACGTTTAATATTATTCCGCAAAAGTGTATATAACCTGGTCGCAGTTCCACCTTGTAAATTTCATATCCACATCTCGTTTCAGCGTCCCGTTCCTTGCGCAGAAACTAACCACCCTTATCCGTGCAGGGTCTCTCGTAATCCTCGTACGAGCTTTCTTCTTCTTCTCGCCGCGTCCACGCAGAGTCTCTTCTTCATTTTTGAACTCGTCGCGAACACTCGTCGGCGCATCCGTTCAACTTCCACCCCATAATGCCACTTCCATCGAACACACTTATTCCATGTCTACCATGAATCCCGGCCACGTATCAAACCGTGATTCTCAAACAAAGCAACGTTGAGACTTTCGGCAAGCTTCTGAACGATCGCGCTAGCTAAGCCAGCAAGCTTATCCGCATCATTCACCGTGCGGGACACGTGTTTGCGAAGCTTCTTTGTCGTTCAAGGCACATCTGCAGTGCGCGACCGCCTGAATAATAGGTCAAACAGCGTGGAAAAGGGATTAGGAAGCTCAACGCGAGATAATCCGAAGTGAGGGATTCGCGCGGGCCAGCGAATTTCGGCTGGAAAACGAACTACATAATTGGATCCCGGTCCCCTTCGCTTGGAAATCTGACTGGTCCTTTTAACCCGTTCGTGCCCGCGATGTCACATCGGAACGCGGAAACCCGTGGAATTCGGACGTCGACGCTACCGCAAACGCGTCCCGAATAGAGAACGCGGCGGACTGCCTTGTTTCGCGGACCAGTTTTTGATGTCCCGACATAATTGGGTTTATATTTCGACGGTAGGACCGTAGAACGATCGACCACTCGTTGTATAATATAAATTGGCAAGAACCAACGAAGAATCCTGATTCATTTGGACGCGGTTTGGTCCGACGAAGCGTACTAACAATTTATTGAACACGTTTCCCCGTTGGTCGTCCGTCCGACCGATATTCTACAGGAAAGTTTTCTCGCAAAAGTTTATTGAATTTCAATATCCAAGTAAATACGGACTTTCATTCTATTGCCCAAAGAAACCGTAAAATTCGAGCTCGAATCTCGGAATTCGCGATTCGTTCGGCCACGAAATTTATCATCGTCGCTGCCCGCGCTCTTAACTTTCGCTCTGCACATTGTTCCGCGAGCTATCGATTCGGAAAATATCGAAGCGGGCCGCGTATTCGCGGAAAACGCCCAACGGCGCGATACAGGATGTATCCGAATGGCTTTGGTCGTTCGTGATCGACGAGGAACGCGGCCGTTCCGATGGAAAGAACAGTTCATGACGTGTAGGAAAGTGGCACTTCTGAACTCCGCCCAGCTTCCGTGACCCCCACGGCCGGAAATGGTCTTCTGATTCGGACGTCCAGTCCTGGATTCGATGTTTTCGTGCCGCTGGGCGAATCGCCCGATTTACTTGCTCCAATTTTATTGCACTTCCATCTAGACTACATATTGAACGTCCACTCGTGATTTGAATACCCCAGGAACCCTGCGACGACACTGCTCGCAGAATTTTGATCCCCCGCAATGCCAAGCGCTAGCATCCCCCAAGGTACTCGTCCGTTTTATCACCGTCGAAATCGTCCTGCTCCGCGTACATCTTTTCCTCGGCCGAGATTATCGCCTACTCATTAACCAGATTATCCCGCACGAGTTGACGAACGATAGCCGACACCGTTTACGCGTCGAACGAAGCCAGCGAATCGCTTCGAAATTCCGCGGTATCGCGTGCACGCGATTGTTCCGCGTCCCGCTGGCAGTTCGTTTCGCCCCCTCAGTCACGGTAAAATCGCGAGATTGTTCCAAATATCCCTAAATTTCGCGCGTATCGTCGGAGCCATTCAGACGAAGCCATTCCCCGTGTTGGCGCGGCGAGACACGGCGAAACTGGAAATTTCCCAAAGTACACGGCGACAAAGTGGCTGTAACTGTGCGCGCACCAGTTCAGAAGCACACGTCGCCCGATACAAACACCGAGCATTTGCAATATACACGCGAGAACGCGAGGCGAAAGAACGGAGGCTGGTTCGCACGGTGCAACCACTTTCCTCTCCTCTTCTTCGTCCGCGTTTCTCTTTCGGCGCGTTTCCCTATCCGCGAGCAACCAAGGCGCCAGACCTCCACGACGATGTTTCGCTTTTACGTTTCCTCTCCAACAACGACGAGGTGCACTCACGCCCCGTGTACACCGTGTTTCCCTCTGCCCGCTGTTCGTCTGCTCCTCGACCGCGCCGTTTCGACAAGTCTCGCGACCTCTTTTTCGGCTCGGGTTTCTCTCAAACCGAATCGATTCGCGCGGGTGTAATAAATGGAATTTGGAGATAAACGCGGAGCGGGCCCGTTGCAAGCGTTCCTGTCGCAAATAACCGGGGCTTGTGCTTTGTCGATGGTAGTGTCCGTTGCTTTAAATATTTGTTGAACGACATTTTCTCGCGCGAGGAACGCAGGTCAGCCTTCTCTTTGCCCGGCTCGAAAAATTCCCGTCACGGGGGGACTTTGAAAAATCATCGAAACGTTTCGAGGTTTGTTTGAAAACATTCTTTCGCAGCCCCGCGCCGCGCGATGGGGGATATATGCAATTTGGCCGGGGCCGGGGGAACACGCGAGGCCAGGAATAAAGAGCGAAGAGGAAGAATAACAGAAAAACAAGGGGAACGAGCTCATACTATCGCGGTGCTCTTATTTTCCGTGCATTTTTACCGACGTCCTCTCGTTCACCAGCGTCCACGTGATGCGCACTCGCGTGCTATCACAGGGGCGGAACTGGGAAAGGGGGATCAGAAATTTTCCGCGTTGAAACGAACGTTACCGAAGTAGGGAAAGAATTCGGATCAAACTGGAAACGGGAACGTTCGCTGGAAATTATTGAATATTCCTGGTTCCAGTCTGGCGACGTCATATTGACCCATATGCGACATAGGACAAAGCGTCTGTGCCTCGAGTGCTGTGTTACCTCTGTCGTCTTCAGTTTTATGCTACATTCGATGGTGCTGGATGTAAAATCTGACGCGAGAAAATCAGCCAATCGATACAAACTACTTTGCATACTTTATTACGCTCTTTATTTATATTATTTGGTTGGCCGGCACTAGAATCGTTAAACGATCTTAATTTCTTCCAATTTTTTTGTTACGGTGAAGGCAAGAAAACTTTTCGCCACTGGGGACTTCCTATAATGCAAAGTATTTTCTACAAAGAACGTGCCGAAACGCTTAATCAATTTTCCACGTAACCGTTTAATCGACGATTCGTCTTTACCCGGCGATCCATTAAGCTTCGACGCACCTTTTCGATCACGGGCTTTTCAAAACGATTGAACAACAGCGAAAACGGCGACTCCGAGCGAAATAGAAACAAGAAAGAATTGTATATCTAGACCGGCGGGGATATCAATCGTCTGTCATTGGGAAAACGAACGCACCCGAGCTGAACCCAGCCATCGTTCGATATTTTCATGCCGCGTCGAATTTTCCGTTTCGACAGCGGCCGATAAACTGTCGCCGCTGTATCGATGGCCGCGGCAGAGATATCTATAGGGTCGCAGGACCGTCGCGTGCACGTAAGTCGCGGACCCGGCGACAGGCCAGGTGGAAAAAAACGTTCTGGAACGCGTCCAATTCTCGCGGTTCTTCCCTGTCGCGTCGACCGATCCCCTTTGTCCGATACAATGGCGAGGTCGCTTTGCGCGAGCCGCGTAATTTCGACTCGTCTATTAGCCAGTCAACGAAGAAATAATTCACCGCGTGAATACTTGGGACGGTGGCGTCTCGTCTCGCGTCCCCGCGCTGATCCTAACGCGACCGCGTTCCCTTCTTTTGTAGTAGACGCTTTTTTGATTCGCGTTTCCACGTTTAATCACGCCCGTTCGGGTGTCCCGTTTCCCTTTCCGGTTCTTCGTTTCTGTGTCGTCGCGACGGTGCGCGCGTCGGGACAATGAAAAGCTCCTTAACCAAAGTCGCGTTGGTCCTAGGCGCGAATCTCCGAGCTTTGCGAGACACCGGGGAGTCATGGAGTTTAACATATTCATTATGACCTCCTCCTCCTCCTCCTGCCTCGCTACCCCCAGGTGCCGCACCCTCGCTAATGCATCGGTATTTCTGGGCCGGCTGAAAGCGGACCGGGAAACTCTCATTGAATTTTCGGCGCGACCGACGCCGTTTGCCTTCTGGAGGCGAAACGAATTGAACTGTCAGCGCGGTCTCGGAACGGGGCTCTGTGATTGTTTTAGCCGGTGTTTAATTTTGCGGGCCGGAATCTCTGCGGAAAGGGGAGAATCAAGGGGCGCTGATTATTCGGGGGTGTTCCGGTGATAATGCCTCTGTCGGAGGGATGGCCCGATTTTTCTCGCTAATTGCGTATTACTTGTACGTTTCAAATGTGGCAAGACGTTATTCTACTTATCTGTCCGAATATCTCGCAAGGGAGACTCGACGATCCCCACGTGTATCCGTTATGGGGCTGCCATGGCCCTTCTCAGCGTCCACACGGTTACCCCAGAATTAAGAAGGGTCCTCTCTCAATGCAAACACCATTTCCGTCTTGCCTGACCGATGCGAGACGTCCCGGGATGTTCGCCAAGGCGTGTTTGGATTTACCGCACAATTCGAAACGTGCAATTAGTTTCCGATGATTCTCCGGAGACACCGCTGGTCCACTGGTCGGTAACGATCCTTAACTGAATGTCACAAGGTTATAGAACGTTGCGCGGAACGGAAGGTTCACAAGACGCCTGGGAGCAATGGGTTGTAACGCTCATTATATGTCGCACGACGTTTCTGCAGCAGCAAGTTAAGGCGAGGCGTGGCTCGTGCATTCGGCGTTCTCTGCCTTTCGGCAAAAATATGCTAATGGCCGCGCGAAGTTTAAAGTGGCGTCTTTAGTTTCGCGAGAACGTTGCGAAATTCGACGAAAAGTTTTTTCCCCGGGACGTCTCCCTTCGAGGGTCGAACATCGCTTCTTAAATTCCCTTGGAAATTTCGCTTCGTTGAATTTGCCAACCGTTCGCGGATTCATTCGACGTCGCCCATAGACTCGAATATTTGCCATCCCCGTTGTACCTCCTATTTAATATTTCGCATTTTCACCGACGACGTAACGATTTTTCACGCGTCCGCAAATCAAACTTTCCTGCGCGATTGCGTGCCACGAGGAAATTGTCGCGAACTCGATTTCCCAATGCGCATCGATATAATGGAGGAAGCCATGCATCACTGTATCTCTTGTATTATCTGCGCACACGTTGCACGAAGGAAATCGACTTGCACGCCTGTCTTAGTAAATTGAAGCTGCCTCGCTGGCTAGTTACGTCAACTACAGACAGCCGCGACACGCATCACGGCGTCAGGCCACCGATTCGCGTCTGTTAAATACAACCCGATTCCACTGAATCGTTAAAGATTCTACGGTTTTCTGCTAACCGCAACTTCTCCATCCTTCAATTTTTCGTCTTAACTTAAAACTTAACGTGTAATTTCGATCTCGTGTGTTCGAGCTTCTCGAGTAAGCCAATCCTAAAGATTGGATACTTTGTGCTTTACACGCATCGAGGATAAAAAAAAGGGCCCTTGACGTGAAAAACACTGTTGGTACCCGAGGTAACGCGGTCTTTTCCTCGCAACAGATTTTCATGAAAATTCCCGTCGGCTACATAGTCTCGACCCTAAAATTACCTCGGCAGCTTACCTTCGTTTTCAACAAATTTTAAAGCGGAATAGAGGCGGAGGAATGTTCAAAGGGGTGCTTTACGGCTAACGACAAGCCTCTCGTCTCACCGGCTGCATTTGGATATTGTCGCGCCCAAAACAGAAACCGACTTTTACCGCGATACAGTCTGCTGTAGCGTTCTTTCGTTCTCGAGAAGTCGCGAAAGCTTTCGATAATCGTTATTAAAGGGACGCTGTTCCATTTAACACGAATATTTATAGGAATTTAATCCACTTGCCACGTTTACCGCGAAGGCTGTCCCTTTTTAAACACACCGTTCCGTGTTCTTTAGCAAAGCTTTAACGCGTTTTTTGGTAAAACAGAGTGAAACACGCGAGAAGATTGAAGAATAACCTTTTCCCATTGGCCTCGCTTGGAGATCGATAGAAATTATTCAGCAGGAAAAACCCGTGGATTCTGGTTTTTGAAAAGCAATCGAAGCTTGGGCAAATACACGTGGCGTGCTGCGAATATCGCGCGACAGCTTGATTGCTTTTTCGGAAACTGATTTTCGCGTGTTTATAGCCGCGGGTAATGCAAACATTTAACAAAAAAAAAAGAGACGCCGATTTTCTGTTTTTCAGAAAACAAATAGTACGCGGGTTAAAAATTTCAGCAAAACATTGATTCGCAGGAGAATCCTCGGTCTAGTATCTTGTTAACAATAATTGATAAGATCGATGGATCCGTTGCTGAACTTACTGTAAGTTCTGTAGCTTGTTAAATTCGCGTTTGCACGCGGCGCTGCTCCTTCTGAAAACGGAGCGCACGTGTTGACGCTTTCGACGAAACCCAGGCAGTTTTACAGCATAACGAGGGACCCCTAAACTGATATGACCGTGGAAAAAGTAGCTCGCCAGTTAGTGCAACGCTTTTCAGCCGACTGTCGGGAATAAATTGGCACAGCTAAACGCTTTGAACTACCCAGTATATTATGTATACGGGTACTATAATACCACCTCTTCCATTTTCGATGAATATCATTAACTCACTCTTTGCTCTAGAACATTCAACATTTGCATCATAAGTAATGCGCTATTTCTACCGCAATAAAGAAAGCTGTAAAACTGATACCGACTTGTTTCACACAGACTACGTTCGCGGACATTAACGTCCAGCGATACCTTCGAAATACAAGCAGATTTAGTTATATCGTAATAATAATACTAACAATAATAATGATAATGATAATATTACATTCCCCGGCAGATAATATCTTTGATTCTAAATACTACAGCCGTATAGAATTGCGTCGAATAGTACAACTGATTGTTTGAATACAGGATTGTGTACCGATATTTGTTGAATAAAATCCATATTCTCGGAGCATTCTGCGCTAGGGTAAAATCGGTTCATACGATTTATTGTGATCCAGCTGTCTTATACACACATGGTTTATAATACAGTGCAGCCAGTATATATACAGTGTTGCGAGAAGTCCAAGCCCGGCTGGATCGCAGCCACAGAAGCTCTTGAAATGGTCTCGTTCGAAGTGAAGCAACAGTTGCTCGGGCGAGATGTTCACGCGAATCCGTGCAAAGTGGTTCCGCGGAAAAGCATCCGCGTGTAGGTCGACCGCTTTCGAGGACGATTCGAGAGGGTTGAATGGGGGCGACTCGAACCCATTCGACGCCGTAAATTATAGACGGTCCCTCTTAAGCAAAATACGCCCGAAATTCGTGGCACTTCGCGCACTTACGCTCCCGCGTGCCCGACTTTTAATGGAACGTCGTCCCCGTTCCTCGGCTGAACGATTTATTTATAAACTTCGCGATTCTCCCACCGGATATAGCCAACTTTTCTATCTCCTTACGCGTCCACTGCCCTCGAGAATATTTATGGAACAATATGTTTCAAACAAATATGCCGCTGTTTATACAATCGATTGCAAGCGTCAGTTAATGCTAGGACGAGGGCACCGTCGGGAAATCTAGCGGGGTCGATTCGACGCAGTTTTTAATTACTCGACGGCGACGGGGATTATTTGACCGCCGCGGAACTACGCTTCCTATGGCTCGATTAACTGCGTGCTTATTACCGCACGGGCGAGCCTCTAATTGAATCTGATGTGAATCGACACGCGGGCAACTCGTGTTTACCGTTTCAAATTTTCTAATCACACGGCCATTCGAACTTTAAACACCGTGAGATTGGATTTCGATGTTCCTCGGATTAGAAGCGGGACAATCAATTCGCCCAGCAATAATAATTGCAGTACGAAGGATAATAAGCCGCAGCTTCGCCGTGCAAAATTTATTGAAAATCGAATCTCTACATCGCACAAGAGATCAATTCGTCCCCCGATAGCACCGACGTGTCTTTAGAGGTATGATGATGTTCGTGAACGAATGTCGGCGCGTAACCGTGACCTCTGACATCGCGCAACAAACCGTTCGACTCTTGTGCAGAAGCTTGTGCCATTCAATATTAGCCTCGGTTCAAATTAACCTCGTTACAGTCACACCGAATTTCTCGCTGCTTTCGGAGTTATCGAAAGAAAGCGATCGAACAAAGCCGCCCGCACGAAAAACCGCAAACAACAGCGTCGTCGAAGCTTTCCTCTGCGAACAATCGGTAGCAGTATCAACAGTTCTACGGTTCCAGCGTTGTTCTCGGTGAACGGTTTATCGAACTGATCCCGGCCAAAGGCGCCCGTTCGTTGGAGAAAATTTGCAAACAGCTCGGTCCGCGTTTCTCTGTCAATACAGGGTGGTCGAGTGTGGACTCGCGGGCACGGGACCGCCCAGTGTTTCCCTTGTTTCCGGCGAAAGCGAGCCGAAAAAGGGGGGCCGGAATTAATCTGGAACGAAATTCAATTCGATTCGATTCGGGGGCGGGAGGGGTTGGAATTATTTATCGGGCCGGTCCGATCGCGTAGCCCTCGTTACAAATCGCACGGCGGCACGCGAGTTGGTGTTACAATTAGCATCGCTACGCGGAACAGAGATCGATGGTGTAATTACGGGCACTCGGTTGGCTCGACCCCCCCAATCGACTTGAACTTGGCGCGGTGTAAATCTTGGTAAACGGCGCGTCTGCGGATGCCAATCGAGAGCGGAATCGGACTTCTTGACGAGGTTTATACCGACGCGGTATTCACAGATTTATTGGAGGCTCAATGACGTTTAGTTTAAAGTTCGCGCACTGTACGTACTTTGGGGGGCGCGTGGAATTCGTAAAGTACGTTTCATATATTCGTAAAGGCGTGTTACTGATTCCATTGTATACCATTTATAGTGCTTATTTTATTACGCGATTTAGCCTGTATTTTCAGTATGGCGACAACAATAGGCCGCGTGTTAAACGGTTCGTTTGTTTCGAGAACGCTTTATGAAGTGCACTCGCGAATCGTGTCTATTGCCCTTTATTTCCTCTTAAACGGTGACGCCAAAGGTCTAGCCAGTAACCCACTTATGGCTAAAATATTCCATAGATTCAGCGCGGGTAGCGTGCAACGTTCTCAACTAGAGCGCCGCCGGCTAACCGATTTCTTTTCATCCGATCGGCGAAACAACCTCGTCGACCCGGCATCCGCAATGCCGTTGCTGGAAACCCAGAAATTGTCCGAGCCCGTTGGCCTGCCGTTAATTCATAGATCCATGAATTATTCCACGTGTTGCGCGAGATACGTTTAGTTAACCCGGTTAGAACAGCTCGGCTAAATTAATAGGGCGTAATTGTTCAAATTGTTTGAAATTCAGTCGCTCCCCATCGAATCGCAAACGATTCACCCTTCTTACGCGAGTCGAGCCCTCGTTCGCGTGGCGATGTTCAATTCAAAACGAGGCAGGAAACTGGCAAATGTTGGTTAATTGTTTCGAAAATTCCACTCTCGATGGTAAACGCCCTGGTAAACGTTGGAACAGCGGCTAGATTCTCGACGATATCGACACCCTGACGGCGACGAGACAACGTAGACTCCATAGAAACTGACGATTCGCGAATCGCGAGGAAGACCGGTGTCTATCTATCAAACGCACGGGCACCGCGTTCAGTGGCCCGTAGCTGGCAAATAACGATCGCAAACGCGGCTCTGTTTATGGTGCTTGCGTACAGAACGAACGAATTCGCAACGAAGCAGGGGTGGAACGAATTCGCAGTGGTCGGCTCGGTAACAGTGTACCGCGTCGTCGTTCATTGTTTCATTGAAGGTCGTTAACCATCGTTAGCGGTTGTTCGTCCGTTCGTCGACGTTGGTTTGCGGAGTGCCGCAGAGGCCGCGATACACGCGGTAAAATCGTCTCTGCGCGAGAGCCACGACTGGCTATCGGTTACTGGTGTTCAGCGATCGGTAGCTGAATGAAAAAACTGAAGCTCCGCTAATTCGCCAAGAAATTGTCCACGAGCGCAGGAGCGCGACCGGAGTGGTTAAACACGACGCGTTGCGTACGTGTCAAGAGGATCTATGAAACGATCGGAAGGTAGCTTGATAAGTATTCGACGGAGCGTTAATATCGATCGACCGAAACGAGCCTCGAACGGGTATTTACGAAAATAGAAAATAAATAACAAAAAAGGTGGAATTTCTGCGCGTCAGTTTCCAACGTACCGGCGTTGTATTTTTTGCACGGTAAATTGTGCATCGCGATTTTCCTGCGACACGCGATTCTATTATATTTGTTCGCAGGTTATTATATCCTCGTTCAATATCAATAGTTTTTATTTACATACGCGTATTGCCCCAAATTCGAGCGTTCACTCTTTTAAACGGCACACTTCCCTTGCGCCGTATTCGTACGCTATCAGCGCGAACCTACGTTTCATATTAAAACTCGCACGGTCTTCCGTGAAACACACGATACCGACACTCATCAGATTATATTTCCATAATGGAACAATTAGTTTAATAACGAACGCCGTCTAAGTACACCCTGATATCGCCGGTTTGCAGCTGCTCTGTCGATCGTACGATTCCCCCTGCCATATCCCCGCCTGAAATTTCATACTTGACGCTAAATTAACTTTTCTCCCAATTAATTTAACTACGCGGCTACGCCTCCGCGCGGACCACCCTCGCCGTAGAACCACGCTTTTTTATCATCCTGAAAACGTTCCCGCTGTTAACGACTACTCAAGGGAACAAGATCGCCCGGACCTGCCGCAGCGTCGCTAATAACAGAGAGGAGCATTGTTTACAGACGTCCCCTGTTCAGAACTTGGAATCACCGTTCGCAAATTGGCCCCGTGGAACCCGTTCCTCTTGCGGGAAACGACGGTCGACTCTGTAATCCCGCGGTTCGTGGGCGGGACCACGGTAACACCTGCCGGAAAACCTGGAATAAAGCGACGGGACCGAGGAAATGGACAGCGTCGTCGCGTGCGATTCACCGAGAACACAATATTTCGGCGGCGGATACGTTTTTGGCGACGCTGAAATGCGGTCGAAACTAATTGGCCGCATTAGGGGCAATGCAGCGCGTTTATTTATTACCGCCGGGCGTGGCGCGGCACAGCGACACATTTTGTGCATAATTCTTGCGGGGAATTGCCGTGCCAGCCGCTGGTCACTGGAGACGGAATTAGCGATGATTTGTTCGCAGCACACACCGGGCAGTCGTGCTACCAGGCACGCGTCCCGTTAAGCTACGCATCGCTAGAGTGCCATACTTTAAACGACACTCCCCAGAGTTCTGTCGCGCAGCCGGATTTGTATCTGAAGCATCGTCCCAATAATCAATCCAATGGCACTTGAAACGTGTTATGTGCTCGTCAAGGATCCGCCGCGCGTGTACCGCGGCGAATTGTCACGAGTTCGCGAGGATTTTCCCCGGAACTATCGCGCCGCGAGGAATTTCGTTGCGCGAAAGGACGCTCGTCGCGCGTACGTATTCACCCTGGAGCAACGTTCGTCAAAGTACACCAGACGTCGCAAAGTTGCCCGAGGATGGCTGGCATTTCGTGGCAGAAAATTGCACGTGACACGGGAAGAAAGTCTCGCTCGTGACCCGCGCCCCGCCGAAAGTTACCCGGCCAACATTCTGGACGTCCACTTCCACGTATCTCCCTCGCCGTGGGATTAACATCACGTGGAAGCGTCGCGGGGCGAACGTGTCCCGAAAGGGGAAGGAAGTTGGCGATAGTGACGTGCTCGTAGGTGACGGAGTATCGTCGACGGGCAACGTCGATCGGCCCCGTCCGCCAACTAAATTCGGCTTGTCCGTCTCACGACGCGAGGCGTTCGCTGTTCGGATAACCGAAGTGAATCCAGGGGAACGATTTGGCAGAGGTCCAGACGCTTCCGGCGGAGGGTTGCAACCGCCCCCCGACGAACGGCCCGCCACTCGGTTTCAACCGTCGTCATTATCATTTCGAACTGGCAACGGGCAGAATATCACGGGATCCGGCGGCCGTCGATCACGGCGATAAAAACCGTATCCGTCTTTTTATCTCCTCGAGGAAATTGGACAATGAAGGCTGTACTATTACTTTGGCGGGGATCGTTAAACGTGTTTGGGAATCAATGGACTCCGCTGGTGTATACCCGAAACGTTTTAGTGCTTCTGGCGGTTTGCTGCCGCGGGCACGGGTATATTTCCCGGTCGATTAGTCGCTACGGGGGCACGCGGTTGTTCGTTAACTTCCCCCTTCGTTGAAATGAACTTTTTGCCCCGGGTGAATGTAAATTGATGTCTGGGATGATTTTGTAAAGTGAAATACCGCGTGCGTGGCGAGCATCGGCGCCGTGGATTGCACGATTGTAGAATCTCTTTTGGATTTCTCCGTTCGCTCGGAGGATGGAGTATTTATTACGCGTTCGATAGTCGGCGCGCAAGCGCGAAGAAAGAAAATAAGAATGGAGAAAAATCGTCAATCATATTGGCCGATCCTCGTCGAAGCTACAGCCACAGAGCCGGGGAATTCGTTCGTCTGCTAATTTTCAGGGGAACGAACAGTCGAACAGTTTATCCCTGTACAGCGGCCGAGCCATAAACGTAACAACGGAGTTCACTTGAACGGGGCTCGACTTCGTACGGAGGAGAAACATTATCCGACGAGTTCATTATCGGGATCGAGGGTTATCGATGCGTCGCTCCGTTTAAAGCCAGCCCGAAATTCGGCCGGCATCCCTTTGGAAACGAATCGCTCGGTTCGACGGAGCGAGACGAGACCAGGAACGAAAGTCGGAGAAGCTTCGCTACTTGACGGATCCTTTTGATTCGGTGGCAGGCTTCGGTATCTTCAAAGAGCGTACCCCGGCGGAAGCTACGGCCGCCGGGCCGTAAAAACAGAGGAGATAGCTGCTCGCTTTTAATTTCGCTCGGCGCCGTGCCACCATCCCCAAAGTTATGTGCCGCTAAGTCGACGCACCGGCGAGGCGGGGCCCGCTTGCTCTCCTCTCGTCTCTGCGGTTTAAACCTCGGAACATTAGGCGTCTCGCGATTCCGCTCGTTCGTACCGCCGAATCGTTTACCGCTCGAGCTCGCGTTCTTCGTGGCGAATCGCCGCGTCGTTCGAGCGTCGAAACGACTGACGCCGCGTTCCGTTCTTTCTGAGAGTTCGTCAGGACTTTAATGGCCCCAGCTGCCGTCGTAGCCGAAGCGTTCGCAACGCGACGAATTTTCATTTGGCACGTTGCAAGCTCAATCGGAGGGCGATTGATCCGAAGGCGCAGCGCTTCGTGTCCGTCTCTCGACGTATCCGGTCAAATTAATTATCGAACCGCAGAGAATCTACGACACGGCGAATACCCGAACACGCTCCACGTTCCTCCATCGTTCACGTTCGAAACGCAGACCGGTCGAATCGCCCCAACCACGGTATCATTCATCGAGCGACGACGCGCTCGTCAAGGCGGCTCGCGTCACAGAGCCGCGCATAATGCGACATCGTACATCGAGGATGAGCCCCGGTGACTCCGGTAGCGGTGATCGCGTCGAGAGCGTCGTGTTTTATGCGCGCCGACGGAAACGAGACGGCGGCCCGTGTCGACAACGAATCGAGCTGCGCTAGACGGGATTACGTTACGGTTCGTCGGCTCCGAACACCCGGATGCGGAAGCTGCAGCGATGCAGCGCGTCACTGTAATCTATGTTCCACCGAACTTAATCTGGTGTCGCGCAGAAAATCGACGGGACCGGCGTCGAATAGGTACCGGATGTGGCGTCTGTGCCGCGCGGCTACGTTCGACCGCGGACGCTTCGAAGCGCAGATCTTGCGAGCGAGCGGACCTAGCCGGATAGCCGGATAGCCGAGCGGAAGTCCGTCGGCGCGGATCGCGAATTCCAGAGGGGGCGAAAATAATGTCGGGATCGATCGAATCGATACCAGCGGGAGTAAACCGACCCCGAGCGAGGAGCGCGCGACTTCTTGCGCTGGAACGTTCTTACCGCGGCAGTTTAACGAGATCCTTGGGTCGGATATGGGTCAAGCATATGGCTGCGTTAACCCCTCGAGTCTGGTCACAAAAAACTTTCCTCGCGCCGAGCGAACGGCTGTCGTTTCTACGGCCGCCTCGGACCCCGCGTTCGTTATCGATCCCCGGTCCAATAAAATTGAATTAAGCTCCGCCGGCAAGAGGGCGAAGCGCGGGGCAGCGGGACGGGATTAAAAGGAAATACGCGACGGCAGGTAAAGAAAGATTGGAAACTATGGCCTGCGAGTACCGCGGTGCCGAGGCAACAGAGATGAGAAAAGGAATGGAACGAGCGCACGCGGAATCCAAACGCGCTAACGGCCGGGATCCTTTAACGCCGTCCAGGCTCCGACTCCAATTAGCCGCTTTACCGATTTCCTAACCGAGATCGAATGGTTCGCCTGCCGCCCCGGTTCGCACCGGGGGAAAGAATCTATCAGGAGGAGGTGTTCGTTCATTGAAAGGAAATCCGGCGAGGTTTCACTTGCCCTCTCGGCGATACGCTTTACCGGCTCAATCTGAGAATGCACTTCGCTCCGGGCTGTATCGTTGATTCGAGCCTCGCGGTCTGTTATTACCGTCCCTCGATTCCTGTTTTACACGCCCGTGTGCCAGCGATCAGAATCGTTTCCGGCCATTAGGCGACCACAAGCAGAATGCAAGTGGCGCAAATCTGGCGCCACCGCGTCTGCTATCCTGTTATCGGGGCATTTCCTACAATAACTGGATATCGCTCGCCTAACCGAGCAGCACGTGGGCGCCTTAAGCGGCCCGGCGTACACACCGCGTCCTGGCCCTTTGACTACGTGAAAGGAATTTCTCCGTGGCGTGTCTGGTTATCGATGGAATGCGTAGTATGTTGGGGGTTGGGGGGGGGGGGGAGGGGGTTTCTAAAGTTTTCATCGACGTAAGAATAAATGAACGGGTGGACAAGGACGATGGCAAAAGCGACGCGAGGAAAGTTTCCGGAAGTGTGCCGTTCCGTTTCCCCGCGGGATTCATGGAAGTCAAATTTGACAAACGGCAACGGATAATTGTGTGGACGCGACAGAGTAAGTAGGAAGCCCTTGGCCGCTCCGAGGGACGGGCGTTCGATTAAATTGGATTTCCAACTCGGCGATAATTACTATCCAATCGTAATTATATCCTAACTACTCGGCGTTATTGCACTATAGTTCGACGGCTCGCCAATATCGAAGCCGGTGACTAAATCTGAGATCTCCTGTCGCGCGAACCTCACAAGCTGTCCGCTTCTTTATCTTCTGTTCGACGTGCTCGTCATTCCCCGCAGCGAACACACGGATTTGATTGTTCGACGTGTAAAACGAACAGAGCTGCGACCATCCGCCTCGATGTTCCAATCTGCCAGTTTTTCCAATTCTGTTTACGAGCCCGCGATTTTCAAATATCTCCCTTTGCGAATACCTCGGTCGAATGGGGCCGACCGATACGATCCGGTGCCCCAAATTCCGTCTCTACGCGCCGATTCGAACACGAGAACCGACGCTCATCCGCTACCGTATCCATTTTCATTTAGCCAACGTTAATCAAATACGGTTGGCAATTCGTCCGCGTGCCACACTAGTGCTTGCTATTCATATTCTATTATTCGTATAAGATTATCCACGTTAATTTCCATTCAGTCGCGATGACTCGCGCTAATTCTCCGCGTTTCTCGTTTGATTCGTTAGTCATAATTCCCGTTTAATTCGCGTCCGTTTGGTCGCATTGAATCCGTCGCTAATACAAACGATGATCCCCCGTGTATCGTACAATAGACGCAAAACAATTTGAAACCCGTCAGGGTCTCTCTTTTATATCCCCGGTCGGAGGTCCCCGATGTTCACATTTGATTCACCGCTCCCTGGACGTTTCGTTCCGCACGCGATCCGGCACGGAGCCACGTAAATTTCGCTTTATCTGCATGCGCGCCCCTGATTTTCGAATGCGAGAAACAACGCGACGAACCAACCAAAAGTTTCTCTATTCCCGTGACGGAGTTCTAGCTCACCGAATTTGCTTCTTTTTCCTTCGCTTCGAAGCCAGCATTCCGGTTCTTGCAACTGCACTTCCATCTCGAAATTTCTATTACTGTTATCCGTGAACGGTTTGAAATTTTCAGTGATCGAGTGTTTAATGTAGTCGAAGTGCTCGCAATAATGTGTGCAAAAAGGCCGATGCAAAGCTGTGTTCTAAATGCAAACAAAATTGCAATAGAGGGCATAAAAAATGAGGGTAAAAATATGAACACGACCCTAAGGGAATTCCAACTCCATTAGGGAAGTTTGTTGGCCTACCGACGAATTTCAGTGGTCAAAATTTTCATCTGGATCCGGGTGTAATCGCATCAGGTTACGAACCACGTCGTCCAACGCTCGGAAGCCTCAAAAGCGCAAAGATGAGGGGGACGTGTGTCCGTCATTTTAACGAGAAACATGCAGCCAGTGGAGAAGCATTCACGAGAACCGAGCCCTGACAGAATGTTTAAGTTATTCCCCTGGTCGGTAGATAGCGTGAAATTCTGGTGGAAAAACTCGGACGTTAGTCTAAAACTTCTTTCTCTGTTACCAATGTTAGAACTACCCAGTTTAAATATGTATTTAAGCGTCGAGATTATAATATTCTTGATTGTATTCGTGGTTCGCATTTTCCACGCTCTGTTCGGATTTTGTCGTAATTTATCTATATATATATATATATATATATTTTGTTGGATTTAAATGGAGCGCCAGAGAGAATTTTCTGTTAAAATTCCGTGAAATAATGGTACGGGCTTAACTCGGCGGTAGCTAATCCCGGGCAAGACTCAATACGGGTCAGTGCTTTGCCCCTGCGAAAGATAATACCATTTATAATTTCCTGTAGTTGCTAATATTAAGCGAAACGTTTGTTCCACCTGTCTTTGGCGAGACCCCGCGACACTGCAGTATAATTTCCTTTATCCGTATATTGTGTGCACGCAGTGAGCAATCAAAGCAACATAGTAATAATAGCAACGTGTATCCATCTAACCGAGACTTGCCTGCGCTCGCGAAACTTTACCCACAGCTACAGAATATGAAAACATTTGTGCAGACTTGAATGCTTAGATAGATATACGTAATCTCATTCTACTTCTTCTCCTTCGTCGAACTTTGCACGCGTGACGAATTCGCAGTCCAATAAAAGCGCCGCTCGACTAATCAAATTGTACCGGATGAAGAAAAAAAAAAATTCAGCCGTCCCGGCAATGAGCAGCAGACAACGCTGACACGAACGATCATGCTTACGTCTCGAATGGAGAGTCATCGAACTCAATGAACGCCGATTATACCCGGTCGAGCCTTGTAAACGGAGGTGTCTTCCATTAGGTCGATACCAAGTACGGGCAGCGTTACATCGCCGGCAGTTACCTTCCCGGTTAGGAACGTTGAAATAACGAGGTTAATTGGTCCACGAGGAACGTCCACTCGAAATCCTTCTAACGTCGTCAACAGCGAATCCTATTATCGTCCAGTGACCGGTCACGCCGTTGCCCGATTCGACAACCCATCGTTTCTATATCCCCGGAATCGACGACAATTAGTTCGCCTACCGACGAATTACGCTCCTGCTTCCGGTCACGAATGACCCTCGAAAGTGCGCAATCGAATTGTCCCACGCGGGGGCACGCGCATATTCGGTGACAAATTTCATTAACATTTTGTCGCTCCTCGAAATTTCGAGGCCACTTTATCTATTCAGTTTAAGCAGGACCCCCGCGCGTTCTTAATTCCATAACGTGCATCGTATTGTTACTCCAATCTGAATTAACATTCCTCCCGTGTCTACCTGCGTGCCAAGCACCTATTGTCTCGATGGACGCCGGACGATATAAGCTCGGATACGATCTGGGTCCTCAAGGTCCTCGGACCGGAAGATCGAGCCGCACAGCACGTCCGATCAGACGGTGACCCAACAGTCTAACGTGCACACGCGATAACGAGGTTAATTAGCTCACGGCGCCTGTCGCCGGTTCGTCCTGCTGCTGAATAATTTATCGACCTGTGGCAGGCACGTGTGTACACGTGCATAGAGGTCCTGCTCGAAACCGGCTGACGTGGCGGCGGCGTGTGCACTTGCGGTCCTTCGGTACTCTCCTTATATCCGTGGAAAATTGTTTCCCGACAAACTCGTTAACGTTTGGTCGGTGACTTGCCAGTGACGAGCAGGCGCCTACGTTTTCCTTCTCTTGATCACAGGGGGAGGCAACCCGGCGTTCAGCTTTGCCGAGCGTTTCGATAAATTGTTTGCAATTAATACTTGGTCCGGTGTCGGTGTCTCGTTCAGAATTTAGAGTAAACTCGTCTGGGGAATTGAGCTTGGCCGTCGCGTCACGTAAGACAGGATAATTCGAAATTCTTGCCGGCGGGCCTCGAGGACCGACGTTACGTTAATTATGCAAAGTGCACGACGGGAAGGAACAACGAGGAGTACGGCGCGGGGCATATTTGAGCAGCTCGTCGCTATTTACGGTAGCTCGGAAAATCTTAATTTTCCTGGCAACGGGAGTGAGATGAATCGAATCTCATCGAACGTCAGATAAAGCCTCGAGTCGGCCCGAGGAACGAAGAGATCTCTTTCGGGGAGGAGCCGTTCAAAACTTTCAACCGATCGAGATACGTCCGATGCAGAGAGTTTTCGTCCCTCGGGTTGCAGATGGATCCGATTTGAATAAAAACGGGGCCGGATCTTCGATCTTTGAACCGAGTCGAACCACTTTCCGCGATAGATGTTTAATTTTCGAGCGACTCCATAGACGTCCGACGACATCGACTGTTTCCGACCGCGGAAGATCGATTTTCCGTCACGCGTCTCTTTAGCCAGCGATCGGAATTTTTACTGTGCCGAATTAAATTAACGTTCCATCAAAACTGTCGGCTAGTATCGCCCTGCTAACCGAATCGTGATTTCCTCCGTTGCGCGACGATATACAAATCCGTTGATCCTACACCGCGCAGCATCTACGCCGGCTTAGTTGGCTTTGCATGAAAATGAGCGAATACATTTGTGAAAATTTCCCCCGCGTTCGTTGAAACTTGTTCTCAAACAATGTCACGACGCCGCAGGGGCCGCGGACGGTATTAAAACGACAGGAAGTAGGGCACTTTGTTTCGAAGAAAATATAGCTGGCGCATAGCGTAGAGCAGATAAATATCTTGTGCATTATCGCTTCCACCTTTCCTTCTGCAGCAGTCGACGTACAAAAAGTTGCACCACCGCGCCGCACGATAATCAATGTTTGCGTAAATATACCGCGATCTTCCTGTTTACGTATAGACATCAACGATTCTCGAGTATGCATGTACATCTTCAGTCCGAGCACCCATCTCATCCCTCGGAAGCAGCCTTATCGTACTCTTATCGAGGCAAACGGCGCGCGAAACGAAAAATGTAAACTCCTGGCGCATTTCGCCGACCAGAGGGAGGTTCCCGGCTCTGCAAACGGGTCGAGGAGCCCGGAGATAATGCTATGATATTTTTCTGGTTGCCGTGGCGCCGCGGGAACAGGTTGGCTCGGTACTCGTGGCCCGGTGAAAATGGAAAAGGAAAGGATCAATGGTTGCGCGATCCCCGTCCAGTTTGCAGCGTGGAAACGGTCGTGGAAACAAAACCGGGAACCACCGAACGCGGCGTTGTTGTCTATTGTCTTGGTAGAATTCGGCCGGAGATTTTCGCGAGGAATTTCGTACGCCGGCGGAGGCGGATAGCCGTATTTCGGCTGTCTGGGCTGGTCGTTGCTGTTTACGTGACCGCGAAGGGAGATCATTTTAATTGGCCAGCCGGTTGAGGCAGAATTTTATGCTTATCTGCTCGTTGCAGTTATGCTGCATCGTTTACGAGCGACAGTGAAATATTTTGGAACGCGTAGGGTCGGGGGGTGTTTCTGGTATCTCGTTGCGGGCAACCGCGTAAAGGAAAAATAGTGTCTTCTGCTCGTTTTAATGAACCGCGAGAATTCGTGCCCAGTGGTCCAAATACTCCGCGATAGTACACGTTACGAAAGGAACTCCGTTCGCCTTAATATTTATCGTCTTATCGTCTTAATATTTGTAATATTCATCGTCAGTGTTGCTCGGCGTGTGGCGTACTGATATCATTTGCGTTTCGTTAACATTTTATTTAACGCCGATTCGTTTTGCTTTTGTATAATATTTTTTGATGTAGACGCTGTCTCGGGTGTCCGGCCTCGCGTCGATTTCTCTCCCCCGAAAAAGTAGGCGTCGATCGGGGAACGTTATCGTTTAATTGTTCGTCTCGTAGATGCGGGAACCGTTGATGCCGAGTCGTTCTCGTTTCCAGTCTCCCCGATTGCCGTCGTTCCGCGTAACACGAGCTTGAATCGGGCGTCGATCGAAGCGAAACGTAGCCGGCAGCGCGGTTATATCACCGGGGACCATCAGCCGGCACGGATCGAATAATAATCCGGAAATTCACTGCTCGCTCGTGAAGCAAGTCCACGATTCCGCCCGGTATTCTTCCCGTTATTGCGATCGGCTGTATCTCTGGTGCATCGTTGCGAGGCGCCCCCGCGATCCGTGAAAATGAAAACGGCCAAGGGAGAGTCGTTCCATCCCCCTTTTGTTGCACGAACATCGTCGCGATCCAACAATCACCGGATGAGAGCGACTTCAGTTTGACAATTTCGTATGGTTCGTTATAGGGCAATCGAAGGAGGAGAAGGAACAAGATCGCCGACGGCTGCGCGGCTAAGAAACATCTGGTGTTCGGACCGAGGACAACGAAAAGTGAGTGTTACTTTTTTATTTGTTATACGTAATAGAAGATTTTCGTAATTCGTTGATTGAAGAATTTTCGCGAACTGGACATAGAGGGCGATTCGACTTTTCCTCCTTAGAGGGACTTTTAGTTTTACGCGATTGCTGAGCGTAGCGATCGTCAAGGTTTCGCGATCTTTATTATATCTATTTGATGCAGCGATAGAACGGTGAAAAAAGAAAGTCTAACTCTTTAATACCGTTGGCGCAACGTGCTCGCCACCGCGATGGCGCAGGTGCGTACCGAGCCAGAGCAAGTTTCCTAAGTCGTCCTAAGCGATCCAATTGTGTTACTTTAATCGAACTGAAGAACTCGATTCAGAGTAGCGCTCAGGTCAGCGTAGTTGCTGGAAACACATTACCCGGAAAGCATCCTCTGCCGGCTGGCAAACACTCTTGGGTCTTCATTGCTCGCAATAAACTGGCCCTTTGGTGAACGGCGGTGCCGCACTGGTGCGAAACTCGAAGCGTATTTCAGCTGGCTTCCCCGCTACGTCGGACGAGTAAACAAGGACGGCGGAAATGGGCGAAAACGAAAATATCCAAGAAAGTAGCTCGCGTTGAAGGATACCTCTTTATCCTGTACATACGTATACACATTATACCGTAATGGGTCTGACAATGGCCGGTGATTTTTCACCTTCGTCCCTTCAACGGAAACCTGTAACGCCTGGAAGGGGCGAAGCACGGGACAAACCTTGACGGCCGTGAAAAAAAAAACGAACCGAAGGGAAAGGGGAAAGGGAAAACGGGACGTGGGTGATTCGAGACGAATTGCAGGAACTCCGCCACAGAAAAGCTTCGCTGAAGTACCTCTTTTGAAGCCGCCATCGCCCCCTCCGAATCGCCGAGGGTTTGCACGCGCGGAAGTGGCGGTGGGTCTCGGAGAGGGACGCGTCGCGAGCTCACGGAGGGTGATTCGTCAAAGACGAATCGTCGCGACGGCTATGCCGCGGCGTGAAAGGTGAGGAGGAACGGCGAACCCGCGGGCCGTTTGACGTCGCCCGCACCCCGACGAAGCTGCACGACCGATAAGCGGGGCCGACGTGAATTTTACCGCGTCGCGTGAAATCGATGCGGCTGTCGATCGTCGAAAATCTTCGCGCCTCTCGTTCCGAGGGCTCGTCGACTGGCAATCGAGAGGCGTTCGAGTGACGCCCCCCGTCCATCGATAGTTCCCGATCGACGATTTCGTTAAATCGCTACCCGACCTCGTTATCGCGAGGGCAGAACGATCTCGAACGCGGCCAAGTTCTCGCACACGGCTGGCGAGTCGTTGTATAATACGCGCGGAGACACGCGCGAGGTTTATCTTGTCCGCGGAAGAAGTTTCTCTACCCTTGGCGTGTCACGCGTAACTCGCGTGCTCGCGTAATGGACGGCGGTGCATCGTTACGTGGAAAGTTTGTCGATGAGTGGGGGGGCAGACGAGGAGAGAGCGTAGGCGAATAGGGTGGTTCAGCGATTAAATAAATTGTGGAGGGTAGACGGGAGCAAGTTTGGCAGTTCTGTGATCCATTTGACGTTTCCAGCCGCACGCTAACAGGGTTGATCGTTGGAGGAACGGTCTTTATCGTTCCATTAGCCTCGGCTAGGTAACACATTTTAATTAACGCCGGTGTTCGCGTGTGCACGTGTCCAGGCGTTAGCTACCGCTTTATCGCGGTTAATTTCTTCTCAAATCTTTGCGAGCGGCGACTGGTCAGCGGGGTAAGATGGAAAGAACGTTGAACGGGATAATGCGACGCGGCTTTTTGACGGTATCCCGTTGCTTTCCTGTTATTTTTGTTACACATATACGTCGTTTTAGTTTTACAATGATTTCCGCGTAATCGAGTAACAAAGCGAACTGGCTCGGAACTTTGTCCATCGAATAATGCGTAATCGATGGTCGCTAATGAGCGAAATTATTCGCGTCCGCCTGTGTAGGGGGTATAACGCAATTTCGAGATACGATCACCGGTTTCAAACACCTGGATTAATGGCCGGTGTTTAACGGTTATTAATCGGGCCGAGTGAATGGAGATATCGTTAAAGAGCTACCGTTGCGCCGCCGTTGAGCTCGCCGTGGAAAATGCAGTCGAGCCTCCCGAATGGGATCCGTTACAGTTCCGAGGACCGACGCGTTTAATTGCCACTTACGTACGCTGACTAGCGTATTAACCCGCGATATATATCTACCGCGTTTCCTTGCGTTTTACTTTCACTGGAAATTATCTTGCGATTATCTTGATTCCCTCGCAACCACCTCCGCTTGTGCTCCGCGTTGCTGCGAGTTTGACGGAGCTCGTTCGACGCAAGTACGTTTCGTCTTTCCGGCGTGGAAAGTCGCGATCTCGTTGCTCGACGAATTTTCAATTTCTTCGGAAAATAAACGGAGAGTGTACACACAGGAGCCGCGGCAAATATTAGCGGACGGTGGAAAATACGCGAGGCGTGTACTTGCAGGAAATTCGCGTCACACGGCCGAGGCAATAATCCGGGAACGTGGTGCGACGCGAGTAGAGGGACAGAAGTAAAAAGGTACGGAGAGGCACGCGTGCCGCTCCATGCTCGTATGAAAATAATACCGTCGCGACAGGCACATCGGGCACTGTCTGGCGGTGGTCGTTAATCCGCGATCGAACCGGCGCGAATTACCGATCGGTAATTGCACGCTAACGAGATGGAAGTGAAAGAGGATCGTTTGTAGGTCGGCGTGGCCGCAAAATCGTGCGCTTCCCCGTTAAGGTTGCATCTGTGCGAACGCGATGGACCGCCGATTGACATCCGCTAACCGAGCTGTCCGCTTTCCTCTCCGCGCTCGACGCCATCTACGGTGTCGCGCGAAATGCCGTTTTCAAGAATCCGGGCGATCTCGTATTCTTACGCCAGAGATTATCGTCACGGCGCGCGTGCGACACGCGAGTTCTCTGAAAAATTTTTTCACCGCTCCACCGAAATAACTTCGTATATTACACCGCGCCGCTGTTCCGCCACGGCACAATAACGCACTCGTGGCAATAGAAATCTCCACGGTGTCGCCAACAGATCATCGAATTTCCTCAGACGCGTTGAATACAGCCCCGGTTTCCACGACCGTTTACCAAGTGCGCTTATCTGCTCGGCTGTTTCCCGTTATTGCGATCATTACGCGGGCGTAGAATTCAATCTCCTTATCGGTCGCGTCGTTGCATTCGCTTCTCGGCGTTATTTCGGCTCCCTGGAGGGCGAGCAGTCCGACGCCGGGCGCAGACGGGCGGAGAACGCCGCGACGGGTCCAGAGGGAAAGAGGAACCGAGAGGCGTGCGCCGGATCCCGGTCTAGTTTAGACGAAATTGCTTTTGACCGGGTCTCCCGGCTCGGATGTCGCGAAAAGGAGTCCCTTTAGCCTCTGGTAACGAGATTTCACGGGACACGCGTGTACCTGGAGCTCTTTTCATCGAGCGCTTGCACGCGCTTCCCCGAGAGATGCAAAGGGAGACAGCGCGCGTTCGTATTAGGACGAACAGCCCGTTGATTGTCCAGCAATCGTCGACGGTTCAACCGAATTTCAGCGGCGGGGACTAAGGCGCGGAATTCGAGCTTGTCCTCGTTTAATGGCTCGCAAAGTGCTTTTCATCCGTTGGCGTCGCGAGTAACGCGGCCGGGACGGCTGCTTAGCCTCCGTTTAGCAAATCCCGAACGAGGACCGGTCCTCCGTGAGATTGTTTGACGAGATTTCGCCACCGCGGTTTGGTATCTCGTGGCGGGTTAAATAGCCGCGAGGTTGAGTTCCATTAACGGTCCGCGCGAAGTTCAGAACGACACGGGAGTGGTCCGCTGTACGGGCTTGGATCGCTGTTCGCGAAGTCTAATCGGATCGAGCATCGGCCCCCTGCCTGCTTGGAGAATCAATTTTGATAAGGAGGAGAAGAAGCGCTGGATGATTCATCGATTGGGATATCCGAGAGGAGTTCGGGTACGGAGACATTCGAGACTGGAGGAGCGACCCAAGGCTGACGCAAGTGGAATAGGTCGCGCGGTTCGAGTAGTCTGGCGTGAAGTGAATTTCCATTTCCGTACCTCCGACTTTGTTACCGGGGGCACCGCCGCGGCGGAATGTCCGCGACTCGGTACGAATTTTCTGCGGTAATCTTCGCGAGTGCTCGCTCGTCGCGATACGTCGTCCATTGATTGCGTTTGCGTAACCCTTGTGTTACGTGACGCGAGCGGGGGACGCGGTTTACGGCAGGTGCATCCGGATCCGGAGACAAAAATAGGCTCGGTTCTACGTCTGGCGCACATGGCCACGCGTTCGCCGCTAGCGTGCACGCGAACGTAATATTATCGCTAATAACGTCTGCAAATTGTCGGGCGGATATATGCGTTGGTCCGCGCGCGGACTTACTTCGTCGCAGAAGAGTATTCGAGGCGGAGATGCAAAAAGTTGTAAAACGCGTCTGTGAAAGACGCTAATTAAACTATCTGGATAGCGTCCATCCAACTTGGAACGGACCGAGTCTCGCGTACTTTGCGAGTCTTAATTAAATCCGGCGCTCACCATTTAAAGCGCGTCGATCCTTTTAATTAAGGAAGCGTGGCGATTTGCGGAACTTTGTCGATCCGTTCACACCGTCGAACCTTTGATCACCCTTTCGCACGCTGTCTCCGCTGACGTCGCTACCATTTCATCATCCCTGCCACTTTGGACGTCGAAGTATAAAGCTTCGGCGAGCTGAATTAGAATTTGAAAAAAGTGAAACGCCAGCCGCGGCGCGTTCTCGCGGACGTCGGGTGAATTTGCCACGGGCATGAAACGCTTCGTCACATCGCGAAATTATACGCAATGTTCGTTGAATACTGCCGAACGTCACCTTCGATGATAATCGGGAGCTGGAACACACGACGGCGTACACTAAACGAAATTGAAAGGCAGCAGGCGTGTGCGTTTCCGCGGAAGTCGCGTCGCCGGAAGGAAGGAACTTCGTTATGAAACGCAATTACACGCAACGATAAAATAATGCAATTAGATTCGACACGTTCGGCGGTACCGCGGCATTCAATTATCGAGCTTTAATTGCAACGTCGTTATTCCGAGAACAAATTTGAACCGTGCGTTTCGCGGCAGCTTCGATCGCGTCGTTCGGCGTGCAGGTATTTTTCGCTCCGCTTTCCCCGAAGCAGTCCATGGAATCACGCCACCGTTCGTACGTTACATCCAATTGCTGTCGAAAATTAAACGATCTCCGCGCCCGTGCGAGTAACCGAAGCAATCGCGGCTGGACGCGTATTTCAGCCGCGTTAATAAAGCCACGGCTGTTGGCGCAAGACGCGGTTCCGCATAAGCGATTCGCGAACCGTTCGTAAACGTTACGAAAATTCCAATGAATCGCGATCAAGTAACCGGTTTCTTCTCCGGCCAGAAAATTGCGAAGAGTCCCCTCGCTCGTTACACCGATGGAGTTACGTCGTTTCTTGATCTCGTCGAGCAGTTTTTCCGGCTACAATCGAAACGGTTCCGTCGCACTAACGGACTCGTATACCAGTCGAATGCGTGGCCCGTGTTTGCAATGGTACAGATAGAAACGTCGCCGGTTACCGCCGTCGCGCCCTCGTAAATCGTGATTACGTCGCGCGACCGAATCCAACGAATCGATCGACATCCTGAATTATCGCCATTTAGGCTGGAAATCGGTATGCTCGAAATGTGGAAAGCCGCGGTCGTTTTCTGTCCTCATCGTCCAGCCGGTTGGAAAATACTCGACGGCTGTTCGTCGATTCAGAAACGTTGCACCGAAGGTGAAACTACCTGTGCCCCATCGGGCGTGGTTTTTGTCCGCAATTGGAAATTCATGCGGCGGAGCCGCGAACCCTCGGGATTTACTCGGTCGAGGTACTGGATGGGCAAGTGTGTCAGCCTGAAAGGGAGATCGTAAAATGTTTGGGGAGAGGTTGCTTGCGCGAGACGGCTAATAAGAAGCAATTATGCGAAAGATTTTAGTTGTTTGCCCGCGCAGAGAGAATTTTAAGAACTCTCGGTGACGTCTTGGCGTTCGTGGCTCGGCGGAGCGGATCTTCTGAATGCGACAGAATAATGAGCGTCGCCGAGGCATTTTAATTGTTACGGTTATGCCGGGCATTTCCCTCTTTAATTCTACGTCTCGCGGTAAGTAACATCGCTACTTGCCGAGGTTCTACCATGGTTGTAGCAGCTGGAAATTATTCTCGGTCAAACGTCTTTTTTTCTTCCAAAGCGGATGAATGTAATTCTTTTAATGTGTCGATAACAGAGGGTCGAAATTCTAATACCCACAGGGTGTTCCCGTAATTTGTTCGCACAACTTATTATTTCATACGTAAACCCAGGCGATATAGAGGAACGTTGATATCGAATTTTCACAAAAGTTTGTTCAATTAAAAAAGAAAGCATCCGTACTCCGTTTGTAACAGCGACAGACAGATCTGATTTTCAATCGATACCTGGTAGCCGCCAGTCACCAGAGTGAACGAAGGTGAACGAGCTCCAATTAACGCCGACAATTATCCAAGCACCTGCGCCGCTACCTGAGCCACAATTGATTGACCTGAAAGCGGAAAACCGTGACGAGAGCGGACGCTGTTTATCGGAAACAGTCGCGTCACAGGGTAGGGGACCGAGGATCGCGATTAGCATAGATTTTCGTGGGAAAAGTCGCGGTTGGGAAACGCTGTCTTGCGACCTGCCATCAAAGTGTCTAACGGGTGACCCGAATACCGTGGAGAGCGCGTGGCATAAGTGGAAAACGAGACGGTGCACGCGAGGACGTATATATCGCTTCGCGCATAATAATGCCTGCCGGACGTTTTACTTCTGTTTCTGGTGAACGGTAGACGGTGGAAAATTAGAAAACGTTTGATCGACTTCTTCCTCGAGTGATTCTGGCACGCCCCCCTCATTAACTGCGCTATTACCTTCGTTAATAGTGCATTCATGAATCGATGAAAATACTCGTTCGAAGTTTCTTCAATTAATACATAAACGCTCTAACATCGACGAGGTATTCGTCTCCCATATATATTTTTAATTGCGTCACAGTGTTTCGTGTCGCACAGGGCCAGTACAAACCGAGCACCCAGGAACTAATCTAAATACGACAATAACCCAAGACGCAGTCGCGCGTCCAATTCAAGCATTCGACACATACCTCCATTAACCTTAATTAGTTCACGCGAAACTCGAACTCCTCCCGTTCAGCGCGAAGCGCCGAGCTTACGTAGACGCGAAGTCGCGAACGGGTTAAGTCGCGACGCGTCCTGTCCCCTCCATACTAATCGCGTATCCAGCTTCCGTCACGCGATCATCCCCCAACAGAGACGTTCCCCGGGAGATTTTGTAATCCATCCACGTGGTCCTCATAGCGATTTCATCGTCCTCCCCGCGAAACATATATCACGGTCCCTGTTTCGTATTCACGACGCTTCAGGACAATTCCAGATTAATCGGCCGGCGAAATTACTGAGTACGCGTGACGAGAGAACACGATGCCCCACGGCGCGCGTTTAGAGGTGCGTCGCAGATGATCCGCGTTCCATCGGACCTGCGATGAACCGACCAGGAAGTCGAGCCGGTCGACGCGCCCGAGAATTCGTCGTCCGACGCGGAACGATTTATACGCTTGCACGCCTCGCGCTGATTCCACCTTTCCCCGGCTTTTCCACGCTCGGTCTGCTGTCTTCCTCCCGTGTCGTTTCGCGGCTCGCGTCCCTGCGATTTCTCGACGATGATAAGATGGTGACGCGATAGAACATATCTATATCTCCCGTGTCCGTTTGCTACATGGAAAATACTTCGCGCGAGATCGAGGGATCGAGCGTTCGGGTGCAAAGTGTTGCTTCTACGCGGAACGAGAGGTCGTCGGCCGGAGTTTTAAACGGGGAGGATCGATCGACGATTTAATAATTGAATTCATCGGTCGGAGAACTACGGGCATTAGAAATCGTTCTTCGCTCTGTCTCTGTTACGACAGCGCGGATACTTTCACTGATACTGTCTAAGATTGCCGTTTCGTTTTTTCGCCGTGTCAATTTCTCCCATTCGCGAACAATCGTGTCCTCGTTAGCGGACGTGTCAAATCGCACGTTAAATAGAAAACGAAAAGAATATACCAACGCTCCGCGCTGTTGAATACGCGCGGGTGTAAATATCTCGTCGCGAAAGAAGACTTGCGCTCTCGTGCGGCAACGGTTACGGTCGGCACACAGCGAGAAGGAAAACTCGGCTCGCAGGATGCCGCGTTTCGTTGGAGGGGGGATTCGTTTCAAAGAGCGATCGCAATTTCTCGCGAGCGTAACGCGAGCCCAGTGCTGACAAACTCCTCGACTCCGTCCCGAAATTGCGATCCATGTGATACTTCTTATCAAAGGGAACGCGAAGCCCGCCACAGAATTCTAGTTAACCGCACATTCTTGCCTTTAGCCGTCGCTTCTCCGCGGGTAAAATCGTATTACGTAACGACGTCCGCCAAGTTTCGTCGACACCTTTCATTAGGAAGATCTCGCTTTTGGCAGTGACGATCATTTGCTCGAGCGATTCAATTTTTACCTTCGCCTTGACGCGATCCCCTTTGCGGCAATTTGTTCGAGGATTCGAATTGAGATAAGGTTCGCGGTTGGCAAATAAGATGGTGCATTAGGGGCAGAGAGGGTGGTAGACAGTAGGTGGGATGAGAGGCAGTGAACAATACCGGGTGGCAAGTTAGTAGTACCTAGAATTACTTGACGCGACGAAAACCGGCTCAGATAAGCAACGGGGATGATTCGTGTAATTATAATGGAGATAGATATGTCGAACTAGATTGAGTTATGATTGGGATTGGCCAGTGCGATGATAAATTGCTTCTTTGAAAGGTGGACGCTTCTCATTTACCCGGTGCAGTGCAAACACAGTGATTTCGATACTTGTTAAAGTTTCGTGTATCAACGACCGTCTAACACAGCCGCTGGTACGATACACGTATGCATACTCCTTTCACGGGCTGATCGATCGAGCTTATATCCGATGAGCTTATCGATAAACACGATAACTTGGCTACACAGTGTACATCGTATGAATTAACGTCAACTGAGAGTGGAGGATGATGGCAGCGTACACGAAACCGAGATCGAGGGAACATCGTGGAAGTTTGCCACGACCGAAATCTGATAACGCGGAATCGACGTTAATGGGGAACGAATAATTGCGTAACACGTCGATATAATTAGTTCCTCTTGAATCAATAGTCGTAGAAAATATTACATCGAGCGTCGCTTTTAGTTCCTATCTCTGTAGTGTGTCGTCACTTGATTCCGACTACACAGTAAGTACCTATACTCTCTAACTGCGTTCTTCCACGTCTCTTTGACGTCCCGTTAGCTGGTTACACAGTCGCACCATTACTCGCCCGTACCTGCGGTGTTCGTCATGTTTCATACCAGCTTCGAACTCTTCTCTTGGCACTTTCCCTTAATTCGTTCTCACAAGCAGCCACAAGCGCGTTGACTATTCATAATCTGAATCCTTTAAACACTTTCTACTATCGACCTAGAATACGCTGTCGCAGGAAATAAAATAAATGCTCATGACCCTGATCCGTTCAGTAGTTTTGTACGAGCAAGATGCAATTAAACGTCGCGGACGAGTGAATGAAATATAGAACAATGCGTAATAACGTCTGAGAAAATGCTGTCGTGCTACGGAAAGTAGTAGCGAAGAACCGATAAAAAAAAAAAGAAACGCCGACGGTAACGAACGAAACAACAAAACTTTGTACTCGATGAAGCCGGTCCCCGACAGTATTCTCGAAGCTCGATCGAAGCGCAAAGAATTTTCAAACTCCGCCTGTAAAGTGAAACCAGTGAAGCCAATCTAGCTGTATCGGTCGCCGGGTTAATTTCGAGGGGACAAGTCGATTCGTTCGCGGTTGATCCGCCTCGAACGATAATCTCGCCGGCTCGACGAAGCTCATTACGAATTGTTAGCCCCGTTTTTGCGAACGGCGTCCTCTAACTCGAAACTATCACGAAGATTCGCCCGTCGAATTTCGCGGAGCATCGTTTAATCCCGTTGCGCGGCCGGCTAATCGAGAATGCGAAATCCAATCAGCGTTGCAAAGCGGCTGAAAATTAGTTCGGGCTGAATATCGAACAGCCGGTCTTTGCCATCAACGTGTACACCGACGTGCAGTGGGTCAGCCTTTGTTCCGGGGCCTCTCGTTTGCGAAAACGTGGCGTTCCTCGCGCTACCGAATTTACGGGGTCGGTTGCATCGAAATGAAGCGCGCACAGAACTACCTCCCCCCCGGTGAGATGCAATATGACAAGAGACTTTGAAAGTCCCGAATTGAACTATGGTTTCACGGAGAATCGAAGTGAACGTATCGATGTTAATTGTCGTGGATCGATTTGTTTGAAACAAAATATCCGTACAGGAAATGTGAAAAAGATACGAGAAATGTTTGTCGATAAGTATTCAGATTTAACATCATCGACCTGTTAGTCGAATGTCGGGGTAAAAGCAACAGAACGACGCGGCAAAGATCATTTGTTCGCAGTCATTTTTGGGGAGAAAATGTTTTGCCCTCCACGCAGCGAATTGTTCTGTCCGGTTATTTTAATGACAATAAAGGGAGCTGCGTCGACGCTGGATAGGGCGGAATGAAAGCTTTCTAGCACGTAGAAAACAGCGCGTGTCGCGACTCCGCCGCAGAAAAGTAACAGTTAATGGATCGTTACCAGCGTCGGGCGGATTTTGTTTCAATGAATTTTTCGCGGCTAGGTAATTATTAATTTTTGCCGGCTCCGCGTCGCGACCGCACTCTAGGGGAAACCCAGTGAAAAAGCAAGTCGAAGCAACCGGATCGCTGTTTTTTTCTTCCCCTCCGCGGAGACTATTATACCGCGAGCGTACATTATTCCCCATTTCTCTGTTCCTCGCGTAATTCTGTGCAAATACTAATTACCAGGCGGTCGTCGTTTGAAATTCGGACTAGCGAAACCAGGCGCGATAAATATTTTTCGACGCGTTAATGAAAACTCCTGTAGCTCGGCTGCGCATCATTTTAACTCGCATGGAATTTCAAATTAGATTAATGTCCATTCTTGCCGCAAAAGTTGCGCCCGTCTATTGTGCGCGACGGTGTCAAAAGGTCGGGCGACACTTCGTTCTGCCGCGGTGTCGATGAAAGTCGAGAGGTGTGCGAGCAGACTATCTTTGCCCCTCACCGAGCTATCGACGATGGAACAATGAGTCCTGCTTGTCGATATTTCAAGGCAGGTGAATTCAAGCGAACGACAGACTTCGACGAGAGACGGTCGCCGCGACTCTTGGATAAAATTCGGCTCTCGCGTATCGGCTCCTTCCGTTCCATTCGTTTCGCCGTTAGTGATTTATCGCGCCTCACTGTCGAATAATCGAACGAAGAAGCAACGCGAAAATGAGAAGCTTTCTTAAACAAAAACATTGACGGTCGCCGAAGACCTGTCTCTCTTATAAAATATAACAAAGTTAAGGGCGGATCTGTCCGTTCAGACGTTTGCAACGAAAATGCAGTCGTCGACCTCTCGACGTCGCGTACGAGGCTCGCACGCACCCCGCCGACTCGAGGTTAACTATCGATATACGCGAAAGGGTAATAGAGCAACGCAAGGTCTGTCAATATTTCAGCTCAACGAACGGCCGCGTTTGACAGTGGATCCATCATCGGCCGTGATCCGTGATAGCTGAATTTTATGCACTGCCGCGTATCCTCCATTTCGCCTATTTCCTCGACGCGTTATAATCGTAGGCCGCGTCCCGACGCAACCACTCGCCGGATGATCGATGGCGTTCGCCACGCCGGAGTTATGACGCGACGTCTACCACGCTTTTGCGTTAGAAGTCACGCGTTCTGATCTCGGTTAATGAATAAGTGGTCGATGGTATCGGAAGGTGTACACGAGAAATAACTTCCTCCAATGTTCCATATATTCCGTTTCGTATTTTATTCTCGCTGGATGCAAACCTCGAAATTTTCTGAAATTGATCGTGACGAATTGCACAATCGTTCTCAGTACACATACTTCTGAAACATTTCATTCGGTAGAATCGAGGACCAAATTTTTCCACGAACAATCCCCGACGGATATGAATTCGATTGAATCGATCTGTTGAAGATTTACAAAAAAAAAACATCTCTGCAACCCCAACGTGCAGGATCACGGAATCATGCGCCAAACTTCATCGACCGCTTCCAGGCCACACGGGCCCCGCGGCGGTTCATTTCATCACCAAAAACTGTTGACAACGTACCGATCGCGTTCGATTAAATCGAGCAGCGACCGAGCGCCGCGGGTTTCATCAATTTCCCAATATGTAGCTGGCTAACCGCGGCGTTCGTATTTCAAGAGCGGTCGGTCGGGGCCGAGTTACACGGCCCGCCGGATTATACTCTCGTTATGCCGATTTTCATCTTCCAGAGACAAAAGACCCGCGGGTCGAGCTTCCGCGGCTCGTAATTCTCGGTTTCCCGGGATGGCGCGAGTCGCGCGACCTCGTCGCGCGTCGCCGTAAAGGGCGAAGGAACAAATGAAGAGAAATGGGTCGCGGGTAAAAATTCTTGGCGGAGAAAAAGGAGCCGAGGAGTGCGAGATTCGAGACGATTTCGTATCTCGGGCGGGCAGGTCGCGATCATCCTTGTCTACGTCATCCACCTGACTCGTAATTCAATATCGCACTCCCTTTGTTCCATTTCGACGGACATTTAACAATAGGGCGAAGAGCTGTCGTTGCTCCGTAGTTGCGTGCAATTTAGATTGCTCCTTTCGAAGAAAGGCGAGACGTGAAATATTCGGGCCCTCGATTCGTGTCGAGTGTTTCGCAAATGAATTTCTATAACAAGGGCGGCAAACGTTGAATACAAAAAAAAAAAGAAAAACTAAGGAAGCCAGCGGCGTCCGAACGGAGTCAGGAAACTGGGTCGAAAGCCCGCTTCGCTTTATTCCACCGGCTCGAATTAAAATACGCGCCCCGTCTGTGCGACGTTTCTTCCTTCTTTTTGCTGTTCGGATTTTTTTTGTTCCGGTTCCAAAGCACGCGCAGCGGCGCGACGATCGAGATAGCCGAGCCGTCTGTTTCTCGTAAATTCCTGAAACACCGATCCCAAAGAAGCGGTCCTCCCGACAGTTGCATCCGGAATCAGCGTGTCGTCGGAGTTTCCGCCGCGATCCCTCGAAAGTTGGCCCCGATCGTTTTCGATTTTATGATATCGCGGGAACATCCGTGGAAAGTTCGCGTATACTGTTGCATCCCTGGGAAAGATTGTCTCGCGTCGTTTTGTCTCGTTCGAGGACGAAAAATTGTTCTTCCCTTTCTTTCCGTTCTCGTCTTTTCTCGTTTGCGTTATCTGTTGGAAATACGCGACACAAAGGTGTCCCCACGGCTTTACGACACCCTGCGCGCTATCGCGACGCTGCGTTGCGCTTTCAATTCTTGGACGGTCGTAAAAACACGCGGGAATGTTTCTCCACGTGGATCGAGGCCCGGCGAGACTTGCACGGGGTCTCGACTCGAATGCTTCGACATCTGCCACGAAACTCACGAACAAGCGCTTCTTTACCCGCAAAGTAGCCGTTTCAAGCATTCTCGAGGGGGCCCTTTCTGTCGTGTTGCCATCGCCATGGATACAACATATCCCGTCACGGTTCCTCACCAGGAGAGTCCACTGACTTTCATTTTTTTCCGGTTTCCAAACAACACGTTTCCCTGGAAACGTCCGAGGTATTTCACGTTTACAAGCGCTTTGAACGTTGACGAATTTCTTTGAAATTTATCCCGGGTATATCACGGTAAATCGGTAATACAACTGTACGTGTTGGAAAATATAATTGCCAATGGGAGCAACTTTTTCAATCAGACTCTTTTCGGCGGTACAAAAATTAGGTACAGACTCAATTTTAATAAACGCAATTTCCCGTGAAAGAGAACAGGAAATGGGGAAGGAACAAGTATTTCCAAGGCGGATGATATTATCATTTAACAGTAATCCGGGCGAGAAGGTAATTAATTAAAATAAATCTTGCTGCTATTCTCGAGATGTAATTGTCTTGCATAATCGAACCATTTCCATGCCACACATCTGTTTCCCTAATTCGCACGTTCCCCATTAGTCAATCGGGTACCGTCTGCCAGACAATTTGCAACATAGCCAACCTCCTAAATTTACTCTGTTCGCGTGGTACGCGTGGAACGACGGGAATAGCGGGCCAGTTTCGTCTTCGTCCTGTTGCACGACGAAGTTTTGGCTGCGATAACGCCGGAAGATAAATGAAACGACGAGCAGCCAACGAGATTCGAGTGTCGTGGAAAAGTTTTCGGGCGATTCGCGCTGAATGTTGGAGCTCGTACTTCGATACGGTCAAAGGGTAAACGGGCCTTCAATTTAACAGAAACGGGGCTTAACGCGACCGATTCGTTCGGCAATTGTTTGAGGAAGGCGAGAATCGTAAAACTTTCGATGTCGTACTTCGTAAAAATTCAAACTTGTATGGGAGAAGCTGTTACGATTTTATGCGTTTGATATTTTTGTTGCCCACTTGTATGCCAACGTCGAGAAGAATGTTCGATAAAAAAGAAAAGAATGGCGTAATCTGTAGTGCCTCGAAGTCGACAGTTTTTCTCGTTAAAACAAAGATTAATTGGACGAATGCTACGACTGTACGTTTTGCTGGAACGGCAGAAATTAATGGTAATCCGTGTGTCGGATGTTCGTCTTTGATTAATCGAAAGAAATCACAGCAACGGAGCCCGGGGCAAGAAAACTTGCCCGGTGATTTATCGTTTTGTCCGAGCGAAGGGATTCCGCCCATGGTATCAGAAAATTCTTTCGTTTCGCGCTGAAATGAACCCGCGTGTTCACCTTTTCGTGTACAATCATTTTTGCCCAATGGTACTTTTTCTTGTACCGTTCCTTCGTTCGAAACGTAATTGGAATTATTTTCGAATCGAATTGGTAATCGGATTAAAATGAAAATATTACTAAGAAAATTCGCCAAATTTATGAACCATTAATAGTTTTACCACGATCGTTTTTCAAATAATGGCAGTCGCAACAGTGTTTGTGCAGCGGCATTAAACCAGATTTACCCGAAGCAAGCGCAACATTATTAACAGGAATTCAAACAGAGTTCGAGTAAAGCGTTGCAACGATACAAATGCATCGTGCCCAAATAGAGGGCTGCGGCTGCGTTCGGGAACAAAAGGCTCGTTCTGAATTTCATATATCTTAAATTAATTGCATTGCTTCATTCGTGAAATTCGCGAAATTCGTGAAATTCGTGAAATTCGTGAAACGTTTCTACCGGTCTTCCCGAGTAAATCACCGGACAACGACCTGCTTGCACAATTACAATTAATTTAAAGTTAGCTCCGTGTAGCTCAAGTAGCCATCCATGCATCATGGGCTGAATAAATTTCGCAAATGAAACCGGAATTCTTCGCCGTAATTTTTCAACAGGCTGAACTGTATATCATCCCGCGTTTCAACAACAAATTAATTCACCCTCTGCCCAGGGCAAATACAAAGTGGTATTACCGCTGTAGAGACACAAAGTGCACGAGCGGAACAAGAAACGCGAGAAAACCTCCGAGCGTAAAGGTTAACAAAATGGCAAGGAACACTGAAACTTCGTAAGAGAGCTGGGCAACAACGATCCCGGATTGTACGAGCAATCCTCCCGGCTCTAAGTTCGGAAGAAACTCTCCCCACGTGTGTTTCTCAGTTTCCCGACGCACGCTGAATTTAGTTCGTCCTTTCTTTTCGAACGATTTACCGAACCTTGTTAACGCTGAACCCCTGATGATCATAACTTCCCGGTAAAACGAAGCACAAGGCTTAAGGGTACATTTAACTAAAGCCACGCGTTACTTGGCGCGATGAACTCTGCGTACTTTGAGACAACTTTGGAAGAGAGAATCCTTCCAGGTTGTTGTTAACAATATTCAACGGGGCGCACAGAAAATTCTACAATTCACTAGCACTAGCTCAACTTGACGCGAAGTCTCATAAATTCACGGGGGCGTTCTGCGCGCAGCTTAAAGGATTTCCGCGGCACGCGAAATCTGAATGGCGCGGATTAGCCTTGCATTCGGTAATTTCAGGAACTAGAGACACGTGTCATTAAATTATTCTCGCTTCCCGTGACGCTAACCAGCCAAGCATGTGCAGGAAATTAAAAGGAGATCCGAGGTTTCCGTCTCTGTTGCGCGCCACGAAGCAGAGACACGCGCTGTTACAGCACATTTGGTATTCTTCGTGCAGACATCGGAGTGTCTAGGGACGGCAGCTTTCAAGGTAGACCACCTTCTGGTACCGGCCGTGTTCTAAGAAGTCGAGTGCTGGAAAGTTTTCGACAGAAGATCCGTGGAATCTGCGTCTGGCTCGCTGGATCACAACTTCTGCCTTTGGTCTATGAATCCTGCAGAAAATGGCCATCTCTGAAATGTAGTCTCCGCTTTGTATGAAACGAAAAGTTTTCCGCGCATGCATATAGTACCAGTGTCTATACCTTATTCGCGATAAATGTTATTAATATTGTGCAGGGAGGAGTCGCTTAATCGGCCGCATTAAAGCGATGCAATTATACTTAATGGAAAATAAAAATGAATGAATATGTAAGAATGAAACGAGATTAAACTCGAATTAGAATGGTCAGGGCAGGAAGAGGACAAAGAATGCACTAAAAAGCAAAGATATGACTCAGTGCGAAATGCGACATCGAATTCGATGTCCGCCCGTGGAAATTCAATAAATGTCGCCATATTCTACTGCAAACAACGCGAAATTACATGGAACAGGCAAAAGTGGTTATCACGACTGGCGGCGATCGAAAGTTTCCGCGGCATCCAGTCGTATCTGTGTAATTTCATTCAGTCGATTCAATGATTCGTAAACAATGATACGGCTTTATCGCGCTAACCGACGCCCGCGAATGAATACATAATGCATGAGAGGGACAGGGTTGCCTGCGGTCCCATTGTTCGGGGACAAAACAGGGGCGCTAAGATCGCGAGGGAGCAACTTTTGTCATCGAAATCGCAGCTGGAATGCGTCTTTCGGTTAGCCCGTTTCCCCTTCTTCCTCATTCCGTAAAAATATTATTGAATATTGAATGCGAAATATTGTTAAATATTTTGCCATAGGTTCGCCGCAGGTTCGCCGTATATTTGACTGCATCGGCGAGCGTTCGATAACAGCCCGCGGCAGAAACTGTTGCCAGTAGATACGGTCTATCCTAGACAGACCATCCGTATCGAGGAGTGACTCGCGTCTCGGTGACACGGGTATGCCGAAAAAGCGAGCGTAAATCGGCGGACGAATGGAAATGAGTTAAATCTGCATCGATAACGTTCTCGGGATGGAGTGGGGGCCGATAGAAGTAAGGTACAAAAGGTGTGCTAGTTCATTCGGATTTTATTATGCCCCGGCGCCCTTTCGCGCACGGCCGTCATTCTTTCGTAATTTTCTAAAGCGACAGGTACCTTTTGTTTGGCCTCCTTTATCGAACTTTTTACACACCTTCGAGGGGCAAAGAGTCGCGGCATTAAGATTCCATTATCGCGATTAGACGAACCACGGAGGGAATCACCATTTTCTCTCGGCCGATGCTCGTTTTATCTCGCTTGAAAGAAGTTCCCCGTAACATTTCAATTCGCCGCTCCGGGAATTTTTGAAAGTTCCATTGCAAGCCGCTTAAGAACTTTCTTCCTCGACACCGTGGCGGTCGTCGAAGTCGCGTTACCCCGCCGCAACATCCGAATTATAGGGAGGACTTCATTGATTTTCCTCGGCGCAACCTGTGTCCACCGATGTTCGTCAATAAAGAAACACGCCGCGCCGCCTTCTTTCTCTCAAGTTATTGTTCCTCCATAGAGTCACCCGGGAGTTTTCAAGAGTTCTCTCCGGCTCTTCTTCCCCTAACCATCTTCTTGTACCTTTATTCGAAATAAAACGTCGACACTTCCTAAAGCTGCACGAGGGATCGGTGCGTTCGGCGGATAGCATTCTCGCGGCAAGAAATCGGTGTCAGGGCTGTTCTAACCTCGACGAGTACTCGCTCTCGTCCCTGGCGATGCGATCTATCGACAGCACGTTCCGTTCTAAAAGGATCTACAGGATCCACCGGTTCGGTTCTTCCAGATAGAATGGACTTTGGAATTTCCGCGTTTTTTCGCGCACGTCCATGTTTGTCGCGTGATCTCGGAATAGAAAAAGTGCACAGGGAAACCGAGAGCGCGTCGCGAGGACCAACAGCGGGGGGGAAGATTGAAGAAGGGGTTATTAACCGGTGGAATGTCGAGAAGACTAGCGGTTGCCCATCACGACCGTGTCCCTGCCAGCTAAAAATATTCTTTCGCGAATAAGCGTCAACCGAAGGGAGGAACGTTCCGTCTGCCGGAAATCCAACACGACAACCGCCGAAACGAGATTATTTTCGCGGCTTTCGACGCTGTGGCCCCCTTCACTTTGTAGCTTTGTGTCGAGCTTCTTTGAACAGTGGTATTAGCAGGATGCGCGGGGTGTTTCGTAACGTGCGGCGATGGAGACAGAAGTTTAGTACAAAATTGTAGTGGTTTCGACGTCGACTATTTTTGGAATTTGGAACAATGGTACGAAGAGTTTCGCTCTGGTTGTCCTTAAGCAGCTATTTCCAATTAGTTATTCGTTCGGCAGACCGTACTACTTCTTTTTCCGTACAGAATAAGATATTATTGTTGTTCAACTGTGAACGAGTTTTGCCCGTATCGTGACAGCGTTGCTTTCGCAATTAGCCAATATTTGCCGGTGTTTCCGTCAGTCAACTGTAAAATACGAAATGACGAGCAATAAAGTCGCCGAGCTGCGCGCGGAAAGCGACAAGATCGATGGCGAGCGTTAATTCATAAGCGGTGTTATTGTAATTAACATGCGCGGCGGCGGGTTCGCGTGGGCCGAGGGGGGATGAACATCGAACGCTATAATTAATTTTCGTATCCGATATCGCGAGTTTCACGCGCATCCCCCATTCAAATTCGGCCAAGAGTTTCCCCTGCAAATAGTGGCCCGTCGATGCGCAAGTTTCACGGCTGCCGTCGCAACAGTTCCTCGCTCCTCGTCCCGAACTTTTATCCCCAGGACAATATCGACGAGTTTATGGCAGCAGCTGATAATCGAAAGATTTATCGTGTAACCCAACTTTCCCAACGCGTTGCCCCGTGTGTCTTCTTGGATCGTCTCGGTGGAACCAGGTGTACGAACTCCATGAATACAGCGACGGGAGAGGGTGTATCGATTCGACGTGGCAATGAGAAGTTACATTGACTTCCGTGAATTGGCGATGGGATTTGTTTCCAGGGAAGAGAGCTAGAGAGAGAGAGGTAGGGAGAGTGATCGATGAAACAGAGATCGTTGGAAATGGTCAAGACCGAGCTAAACCGACTAATCAATTGGCCGGAAGTAGTCCTAATGTAAATCTGACCATTGCACCCTGAACAAACACGAGATATCCCGTGTGTCCAGTGGTAGAGGGCCCGTCATTTGTCCTCGGTCGATCGATCGTTTCCAGGAGGGATTCAACCGGGTCAGGGTGACGAAAAATTGATTAACCCTTTCCAAGATACATATCGACTCGTACGAGAATTACGTAGCTCGTTCTTGAGACTCGAATCGGCGGTTCTTTTCTATATATTGCATTCGTATAAAAAGTAGGAAGATACTGTTTAATAGCTGCGATATTACTCGCCGGGTCTTATCTTGTATTTCCAGCCCGTTCACGGGTGTCCATGGGGAATAACCGGTGCACTTTTCGTCTGGCTATGCGCTCGTTACTCCTCTACTTTTTTCCGCCTTCGTGTGTTCGCGGTCGATCCTCGAGGAATTAAAGCGTCGACGTTCTTGGCCGCGGAGCCGGCTAAAGTTTTAAACGTCGACGCGAGCCACCTCCTCGCGGAACGCTCTCGCCTCGGACCAATTAAATTTTGCAACCCCTCTTGGGTCGAATAGAAGAAGTCCACTCCCTGTGCGTTCACTTCCTCGTCCCGCTTAGATTTCCCCCGAAATTTCTCGTTGCAGTCTAATTCCCGCGGCGAGAACGTTCGTCTCGTTACGATGCTTCTTACGTCGGGAAACGTGTCCATCGGACTTTCGTTGCAGAAAGTTTCCGTCGCACTGTTTCGTTCGTCGCGACATTGAACGCACTCCCCCGTCGCAGATTGCAATTTTCGTATCGCTGCTTTGCTTTGCGCCTTACGATGCGCTATTGAGGGGCCTCGTGACATTTGTAACGTTTCCAGGAAACCTTCGTGTGCATATCGAGCAGCAGGTCTCAGACGTAATAAAATGAGACCGTACTGTTGCACCCCGAGTTCTCGGCAAATTTTCACCGTGGTATTTTCAAGACTCCTTATCTCTCATTCTCTCTCTCCCTCTCTCTCTGCTGCCGCTCATACATATTATATTAACAAAGATCCACGGCACTGAGTGAATTATAACAGCTCGCTTGACCCAGTGAATCTTTTCGGCAACGCTGCAATTAAATTGTCTCGCCTCGATGCATCGTGCTTGGAGTTTAATTGGACGTGGGATCTTTCGCGTAAATCTCAACTGTTCATTTCCCGTGTTACTCTTCGGCGCTCTTTCAACGCGTGGTTTCTTGGTCAAGGTTACTGAGTTGGAAGAAAGTTGGATGAAAATTATGCGCCGAACACACGAAAATATTTGGAGTATGACTGTATTAGAATAAAAGTAGTAGCGCAACAGCTTCGGGAACGAGAAGCAGCGGCGCATAAATTGTTATGCAAATTTTTTTAATGAAACAGCGCGCTCCCTTACGTGGTTTCTCGGGTCTGACGAGCAGAAAGCCAATTAAACAGCGTATAAAAATAAAAATCATTCCGTTCTCCAACCGGAAGTACAGGGGAAAAAACGTTGACCGGTCGCGAGCACAAACTCCGTTAACCCTCGTACATCGAACGCTTGACTCTATAACCGGGATTCGAATTAGTCTAACTTTTTTATTGCAAACCTCTGAAACCGGAAAATACTCAACGGGAATGTTGACTCGTCAGCTCCCATTTAAATCTAAAAACTTTTCAATAAAAAAGTTGTACCAATCTAAAGCTGGGATTAGTTCACGCGTAAGGGTTGAACCCCCCCCCCCCGGGGGTATCGAAAACTTCGAAACAATTCGGACCGCGCTGTTCCCCTCCCCCCTCTCTTAAAAACTCTTCTACAGCTACTAAAACGGAGATGAACGACCGGGACGTCAACGTCAAAACGGTGCACGCGATCGCTTATTATCTCGCGAATTCCTCGCGAGCGAGACGTCGCGTAGCCGCGAGTTCAAGATCTTCGAAATCCGTCAGGCTTTCGAGTCGCGTCCCGTATTAATTCAGGGATATGCGCGTTCATGACTATACACGATACAGGGCTGAGCTTCGATCGTCCCACGACCGTGGCCCGAGAGTCTCGCGAACTCTGCCAAAGTGCATTAGCCAGATGAAACGGAATTCGTGAGCGTAACGCTGCGCCGTGGAACGTCTGAACACGCGTGTACCCTTATCGCGTCCGTTGCTAGCTGAAACAGTCCGGAATCGAGGGGCATTTCAACTCTTTGCCGGCGTTGTTTGATGTGCCGATGTTTATTTTTGGTTAACATGGGCTTCGCATGATACCCATTTGGATGATTAGGTGGGCTCAGGTTGATTGAAAGATCGAGGATCGAGCTGTGTGCGCGTATCGTGTAATCCGGATGATTTAGAAATATCGGTTTAATAAAAAGAGCATAGGGTTCCTTGCGGAGGATTGATATCGTTGATGGATTATTTTTTAACAGGGCAACGAGCTCCGATGGTCCCGAACGTCAGTCAATGTCCCGCGGGTAATCGATGAATAATGGAATAGATACGAAATTGATAAAATCAAACGGGTCGCGTTGCTCCATTTCTGGTTCAATCGGGCGTACACAAATCCTGGCAGGTAACGCGGCCCTTTGGACGTAGAAAAGGACTCGCCTCCCGAGGAGGAGCGCCGAATCGTGGTCAGAATTTGTACGTTTTTATACCCGAACGTAACTACAATTTCGCGGACGTGGCGCGGTTCGTCGAAAATTTGCCGAGCTTTCGGTCGAAAATTGAATGCGAGATAAGGGCCGGGGAGTAAAGTTCGTTCGAGAATTCTACGTCCCGGCCGATTCGAAGGTGGAAACGATAACACGGCGGCAATAAGTCAGCCTGATTTTACGATGCAAATTTTTAAACGGGATAATAAATATCCCGGGGCGACTACGTGACACGTCTACGAAACCGGCGGCCGTCCACCGTTCGGCTCGTCCTACTCGCCCAATCTTGTCACCCGCTTCGTTCCCCGACTTCGCCATTCCTTCTTCGTTCTCGTGCCAACCGCTGCTCCTTCTTTTTCTTCGTTTTCCTTTTTTCCCACGTCCGAGAGTTTTCTTCCGCCGCCCCTCGTTTCGCTCGCGGTTTGAATTTTAATCCCGTCCCTGGACCGCTCAATTGTCGAACATCGAGAAACTTTTCTCGCGATCCCACCGGTTGTCGGTGTTTTCACCGGCAGTGTTTTTCTATTTAAGCGACTCGGAAATTATTCTACGATCCCCTGGTGAAACTTCGCGAGCAATCCAAAGTTTCGGATTTCGATTATTTTCCGCTGGATTAAGTTACGTCCAGATACAGTTAATCGCTCGGCGGTTTATCGATCAATCTTTCCGATTCCGTGGGACAATTTTTATTGGTTCCAAAGGGAAAGCCCGTTGAGTAATTCGTTGGGGGCGAATAGTTAAATTAACCGTCTCTAGGATTTAACCCGCTTCGCAGAGCTTTGTCTTCCTTTTTTCCTTCTCGCAGCGCAGTTTCCTTTTTCCTTTAATTTTCTTTCCTTTTGTCGTCTCGCCTCCCGGCTTAGAATAACGACAAGAATGTTAATCCGAAAATTGCCGATCTCGACACCTTCTCCCCCTTGCCATTTTTTCTCCCCCTCGACGCGTCAGCTTTATTTCTCCACCGAGCACAAGAACCTGAATCTCTTTGACCGGTTCAGGACCGACTGAATATGCATCCCGGTCCTCTGAATATTCGACTGGGGGCCGCGTGATTCGTGGTATTCTTTGTTCGCGCTTTTCAATGGCGGCGACAGTCCCTTCCTCGTGGACGGACGTGAAACAACGAACTCAATTATTGCAGCTCTTTGATCTACCCACCTTTCCGGAACGTTCCTTTGTGCGACGGTTTTCCCCTCTCCTCGGTTTTTGGGGAATACATCATTTTGCGTGTCTTTTTCATTCTCTTCTTTCTGGGTTTTTCGTTCTCGCGCGCGGAGCGATCACGACTTCTGAACGCGAACACAGGTAATTTTCATGCATTGCACGCGAATTATCTCGTGGCCTGTATTGCGACGCACTTGAAAGAAACTATTGCGACAAGCTATGTAGGATTTATTTAGTCAGCTTTATTAATGTTTCTTCTACCCTCAACTTGCACTCCAATTTTATTCGCTTTAATTATTTGTCCGGCGCTCATTAGCATAATCTGTCAGAACTTGCTCGAACGATATAGGACCCGCGCTTTTACTCGTTCCCTTTTCTACAAACTACTTTGACAGCATTTTACCCAGCCGCCCTCCAGCTTCTCGAAGTTCTATCATCGTGAAGCGTGACGCCGGCGAAAAATTGCTTTAACGCGAAGCGTTCGCACAGTGTTTCCCCGCTTTTCCATTCTCTCTGGCTTTCTCCGCTCCCTCCAACGGGCGTCCAAGAAATGGTCCAGCCCGTCCAAGAAATATTCCTTATCTCCCGTCGTTCCCCCTGCGCCCCTCCGCGTCTCGAGTTAATCCCAAACCTTATCCTTTAATTGCGCGCATCGTACAATGAATCTTAACTACCTCGACCAGCTATTTAATCGGATGATTCTGCCCGGCACCAAGAGACTGGCCAAGAGTTTCAGAACCTCCTCCCTCGGTTACGTGTTATTATGGAAATTGCCAGCATCCCAATTCTAATCCATGGGACGCTTCTCCGCGCTTGATAACAAATGATATTAATAATACTAACAGTTATTATTATACTTTGTAATCGTTCAATTGCTAGAGACAGTAATGCGTTCTATCAACAGATAAGCAAGCAAGGTCTACTGTAAATTGTAAAGTATTGTTGAGCTTAAAGAAAATTCAACTTTTAACGATAGTATACCGCAAAGAAATGGAATTTGGCCCTGGCACATTATTTTTATCTGCTTCCTCAAAAATTAAAGAAAAACAGACGCACGGAGAAGCGTGTCTGTCCTGTTCCCGCGAGGAACCCCATCTTTCTTTGTACTTTGTTCGATTCTTATTCTTTCGCCGTTAAGTCTGTAGCACGAGCCCGATTCAGGGGTACACCGGTAGTAGGAGGAAGGCAGGTTGTAGCGAATCCATTCTCTTCAATTCGCCTTCTTTATTGTCTTTCGTTCACCGAATCGAATGAATCGAGCACTTCTCCGTGTCCTTCGTGCCCCCGCAGAGCACTATGATTAATTAAAGCGTTTTTTCCCTCCCCTCCGGTATCACCGTCTCTGAATACACTGCACTGACCGTTTAATTACGAACAATTTATTCCCGAGCAGCAGCTTTTAATATCTACCGGTTCGCTTTACCTGGCTGAATACGTTCCGGCTCTTTCCAGGCTATTCCCAATTATGGTTGAATGGCTGTTCGCGTGAATGGGAAGCTCGCAATTATTCCTTTTGTCCTCCGAACGTAAAAAGGAGGCTCGTGTACTATATTTTCATTACAGCTGGCTACTCGAGTTCCTCAATCGGGGCCGATAACTTTGAATATGAATATCCGAACCCGGCAATAATTGCAGCAATCGACGGTGGGCCAACAAAGGAATCGCTCGCGGTTGAAATATTTTCAGAACGATGCGCCGCCGCTTTCAGCTTAGTTCTTCATTCATCATCTTCCTTCTAACCATCATAGATGCAACACTTTTCGAACAAAATGATGGAATACGAATAGAGGAGAGGCACGCAATCAACCCAGATATGGCTGAGAGGCTGATGGATGGACAGGGTACCGTTTGGATGGTTTCTTCTGCTCCCTTAATCATCCTCCCTGTTTCTTTTACTCGCCCAGCACCCGGGGGCTTTCTCCGTTTCACTTTAATAATTTCCCGGCCTCGGGCCCGGTTCCGTCCGAAACGATACCAAGAACATAGACGTTCTCGTGCTCTGAACGTTGAACGCACGTCGCGGTGTTTGGTCGTGTTTCATGTATGCGTCTATAAGCGTCGTCGGGAAATGACGTCGAGGAGCTGCGTGCGAATTTTCAAGGAACGGCGTGTACTGAATCCTGGTAATGCACCGGATCAGCCCCGTGTTGTTCTGGTGAGCAAACAGCCGTGCCTGTTTCCGTTGACTGTTATCGTTATCGTTAGTTGGTCGAAGGATGTTTCGCAACACGAGATCCAAATGGACGACACCGCCCCCGAAAATTTCGTTCGCCTCGAGGATGCTAACTTGCTCCCCTGCTTGTATTTTAATTACTCCTGCGAGACATCTCTTGTTTCCTTATCCTGATGAGATTAGTACGCGTTCAGGGACTAAGAGATTGGATAGACATGCGAGGGAGGAAGACGAATGTGGTACAATAAGATGAAATTAAACTACATTTATCTCGGGGAAATTTTACTCATCCCTGTGGTAATTGAATTATCACTGGGTACCAGATAAGTTAATATTTTATAAATATCAACGCTTTAGTATTCCCAAGATTATTTAAATTGCCTGCGATTAATTCAAAGAATTTATTAAATTGATTTAATAAATTGACGAGATCGCGGGAAATAAATTTTTGTCTCCAATTTGTAGAAGTCATTTGCTGGAAACCTCACGTAAATTGGCATACGGGGCAGGTAGGCTAATAAGACCTCAGCCTCCTACAATTAAACACTAACTTTGTTAATATAAAACGTCGACACGCGTCAATTGTCGAAGAACAACGACTCTCGCACCATTCTCACGATACTCTCAATTCAATGCTCTCTGCTCGCGATACGACTCTCTTAAACTCTTCAAACTATTCTGCTCTATTCTCAATCGGCTCTCCCCTAACTCTCCCTAAACTCTGCCTCGCGCACGCGTCGTGCTCTCTGTACATTCTTTCGCTCTTACTTTCTCTCCCATTTCATTCCTCATTTGCTCTCACTCGTTTACGATACACACTGCGGATGCTCCTTGGTGACAGTCAATCGTGTCCATCCGAACCCTTGACCCGCTGCACCCTCTGTTCACACGATCTTCTCGAGTACTCACCCCTCAACGCGTATCTTTCACGGCTCGGAATCATTCTAAACAGTCAGTCGGTACTTCCAATCCCACGCAATTGAAACTTGTGCCGACAAAATCCCATTGCTTGCTTAACGATTGTCGCGATTGCCAAGAAAAACTGATTGCCTCGAGAACGTGGCATTTTCCTGCGGAGAATGAGCTAGTGTTCCGATAAAACTGGGGGCTGATCCACAGTGGAAACGGTGCACGTAACGGCGCCTCGACGCGAACAACGTGACGTCAAGGGGCGTCGCTCTATTACCAGAGACTTTACAGCCCGTTTACCTTTGCGCCGACAGGTGAACACCGATTCCCGTAACGAGACGCTCTCGATACAGAATTCTTTTTACCGTCGAGGCGGGTGTAGCAATTGTCGTGCAGTTAGACTTTCCACCACTTCTCTTCTTTATTTCAACAATATTTCCGGTAGCGACGGAATAGAGAAACATAATTTACAATTATAAATTATCTATCCTAATTATTTGCAAAGACAAACAAATCCATTTACGTTTCAACTAATCAGGCAAGTTTTCTGCAAACGGAACCACGTTACGATAGGAGCAGTAATTGAATCATTTTAGTATACCCCGAAGAGACATTCGAAGCAGCAAGCGGCGCGATAGCGAAATAACACAATTCTAGACTAAGAAGCAAGAGATGGAAAGTGTTGACTCGCGACCATTCGTAAGGGTCTTGCTCAGCACCAATTTTTCCATAACCAGGTATCGCGCCCCATGCAGGTAGACCGCGCGCCAGCCGGCATGCACGTGTGGCGCGACCAGGCTATTTTCTAACGGTGCATAAAAAGTCAGCGTAAAATAGGGAAAACCCGGACCTCGGTACAGTAAGAAAAGAACTCACCCCAGTCCCACTCCTTTCCCTTAACGTCCCCACCAACTCTCAAGTCATTTCCAAAACCAATCACAATCAACCATTAATACCCTTTCCTCCCACGTCCACTAATTCATCCACCAATAGCTTGCTAATACCAAAAAACCGAGGTTACATTTTTAGCAACATTCAAGAACACGAGGAGAACAAAACTAAGATCGCGAGGAGAAGTAACTTAAGAACTCACTTATAACACTACAAATCTAAACGTTGCACATTAATACAAGAAACACGTAAACTTCGAACAGCATAATTATAATCAGTGTAATATTCAAAATAAACGTATATATTTCAAGGTGTATATAGTAACTTACAACTACTTGGCATACTTGAAATTCTTCACACCTCTAACACATAAAAAATAATACTAAGCGTGGTCGTAACGAGTCTGGACACACTCGATCTCGAACTGCTACGCAACAGAAAGATTCGCGAATACTTTGAGAGGCGTTGAATCTGGTCCCTAAAAACGCGATGTCCCTCGCGGGGGGGGGGGGGGGGGGGCCTTATCGGTTAGCCGAGAACTCTGCGAAAGAAGATCGATCGCTTGGAAATAACGGGCTGGCTGTTTGGACGCATCTATTGTTTATGGCTCACCCCCGGTTCGGACTTTTCAGTGAGATTTCAAGCCCTGAATGATTCACGGGTCACCCAGATATCCGTCTCGCCCCGGGAAAAAGTAATTCCAGGCCGGGAACGTTTCATGGAATTACTTATCGAGTTTGTCAGGAGTAATTGGGGCCGTTTTTAAATCGTCGGGCAAATAATGAGAGCTCTAATTGTATTGAACTTTCCGAGCCAAGGGTGGATCTCCTTGAAGCTGCTCGACGAAGAAATCGTTCTTCTTTAAATGCTTCAAATTGGATTCAATCTGTTCTGTGATGTAGCGAATGTTACGAATGTAAAAGGAAAACCGTGGAAAAATCGGTTGCCGTGTAAAACGAGACGGTAGAATTGATAGCTTCTTATCTGAAAAGTGCGAGGCGAATTAATCGAATCACGAACGAAAATCCTCGTCGGCTCGTTTCGCTTTAAGCCACCCCGACGAGCGGAACTTTCCGCCGTCTGTTTTTCTTCGGTCGAACGAACGCCGACTGGCTGGCCCTTTCATCGGCCATTAATTACGTTTCGCGAACCAGATCATAATCCCTATCGCCTTTGAATCACGAACGAAGACGGACTCTTGCCCGAGGTACGGGCGAAGGGTATATTACACCCCCGGGGAAATCAGCAAGACACCGACACCGCGAACACTCGGCAACTTTTTCAAAAAACTTTTTATTCCGCTCGAGAGAACGAGGAGAACGAGCATGTAAAGTTCCTCTATGCCTCTCCATCCGGGGTATTTCTCTTTTGTCTTACCTCACCCCCCCGTTTCCACCGTATACCCGCTCCCATCCCAGTTCTGCGCTCTCCTTTATGCGCCGGGAGAAATGAAAAAGTAATGGATTATTTCCGGGAACTGGTAGCGATCTCCCTGATGTGCCATTTGTCCGACCATTATTTCGTTACGCCCGTAAATCCATCGGTTCCATCGCGTGGAACTCGATTGATCGTATGAATTTTACAATGGGTCCGGTGGTTTTACTGCTGAAGAATCTATGAACGCGACGGACTAACGAGATACAAGTATCGGGATCCAGAAGGGATCCACTTAAAGTTTATTTCTTCCCGTTGCCTCGAAACGCAAACCCGGAGAGAGACACGGGGAAACGAAGGGAAAACGAAACCGAATAGTCCCGTAAGATGTTTCGCAAAGAAATCGTCTAAATCTAAAGCATTCAAAGTTCTCCCCCTCGTTCCGGTCCACTCTAGAAAAATATCGCCAAAGAGGATGGAGTCTTTGAGGGCTACGTAAAAAAACCCGGGGGAACTTTCCCAATTCACGAAATGGACACGAAGCACCGGCCACTGTGCAGCAGCCTCGTTCTTTCGTAATTAATTAAACGAAGGGTTTCGACTGGTCGCCGCGCGAAGAAGAAGCAAAGTACCCAAGAGAGCTTTCGTCCAACGTGAAAGCGAATCAATCCCTTCTTTTCTTGTCGCCCGTTCCTCCGTGAAGATACTTTGCGCGTGTTGCGATTTTCGAGGAAGGCGTGGGGTTGGGGGGGGGGGGGTAGTTTAGTAGAAAACGAGTCGTCCTCGAGTAGATCGTCCCGCGAAATCGTCTTACTTCAAGCTCGAAGAGTTAACAAATATTCCGTGGCTTTTTTAGCGAGCGCCTTTAACGTTTCCCTGTCGCATTGTTCTTCGCGGCCCTCGAAGGAGGGTGAGCGCATCGCAAAGGGTCGCGGAATGTCCACGAGCCGCGCGAGGGGCGTCTTTCACCCTTAGATACAGGTGGATCCTCGGGGCGCGGAGCACACTCGACGAATCTCACAATGGCGATTAAGTAGGCGCGCACTCAGACGTGCCCTCGCGCTTTATGGAAAAACTTGCTGCACGAATTCACCGTTTCGCATCCTCCCTGTCCCTTGTGCGAACGTGAAACCGTGCATCTGATTCTTTTCGCCGCATTGTGGGAAGCCGCGGAATTAATTTACCGTTTTACGGAAGAACTCCTTTTTTTTCATTACTGCAACGCTGGAAATTTTTATCGCCCCGTCTAAACGCGTAACACTGTTTACCGTTTTTATTTACGAAGATGCCATCGCGATGTTTTATGCCTTTTAATTATTTTCTGCCTAATCGTGTGCAACCGTTACTTAGTCCCCGCATCTGCTTCACTTGAAAAGTCTGTTACGTAGTAAAGGGATTATAGGGTGGGCGAGGGTTAATAGAATCCCGAACATTTTCCTTGTTATAGGGAATTACGATATTTCGGGCAATAAATCCTATCGCAAAATTGATTAAGGTCAATACTCGTTGGAAACTCGCAGTTCCGAATTTTGAATTTCGGGACCGGCTCGCTATTGACCTACATGAAACTACAATGGACCGGCGAGCATGGACCGCGCTGATATCATCTCGAAATTACCGGGAAATTACACGGGACGGAGGGGTACATTGAAACCGCCTTGAAACTTCATCGAAGTTTCGCAACACGCGTGGGAAAACGAACCGACTTTTCGAAAGTTCGCACGCTCCTTCAGCCCACCTAATTGCAGCAAAGTGATTTCGCCCGTACGATCTAACTAATCAGTTGTATCCATTCGTCAGTCACGTGCACGCGTAAAGAAATGTCTCATAATTTCGTTGCGTAGAGTTCAGAAATTGTTCTCTTTATCTCCGCGATTTCCCGCATCCCGTTTCCACCGGCGGAAACACTTCTGCCACGAGATCGTCCGTTTCTCTTTTCGTTTGTATTCCGTTTCGACGCACGACGGGTTAGCGACTGGGGCGTTCCGTCGAACGTCCGTGTTTTCTTTGCGACAGAAATATACGGCCGTTTCGACGCGAACTTTTATTGCTCTCGTCGGGGCAAGAGTCGCGACCCGTGCAACGGTCCGTCTACCGCGACGCACCGTCGACATACGAATCTACAACATTCTGTGTTCTCCCACCTCGTTTCTGTATTCCCGTGTTCGACAGGGTCGGGTAAATAGCTCCATCGGAAATTGCCGTCCCGCAAGAAGAAGTTGCCGCTGCGTTTCCGCGTCATCCACTCTAGACGAGACGCCCGTTGGTTCTTCGCAGCAAAATTTCCATGCACTCTATCCACCTTTGCCCCCTGTACACCTCGATTCCTGCGGTACGTCGCGAAACGATTTCACCACTCGTGTCGCAGAGAGCTTCTCCGGTGAGCGCGGCATTTTTCTTTTCTCCGCCGACCTTTGCCAAACGAAAATCCGGATACGACGGGTTCCCTCGCGCCGCGATGATTTTCGAAAGGCTGGGGTCAACCCTGGAGAAGCCAGGTTCGGTTTCGCGTACGCAAGCCCAGCCCTTGGCATTTTAATTGTGTCCGGGAAACCCGAGATTAGCTGGGTGCCCTGGCAAACAGTCGCAGGAACCGTTTACGCCACGATCCTGCGTCGAACGGAGAGGATTTTATTCGGAGGGGAGGAATTTGAGGCTGGCTATCGATGCGACGAGGTTGCTTGAGATAGCCGAGGATCGAGGCTGGACCGAAAGTGCCGACTATTGAAATTCGAAGACGTTACGGTGTTAGATTTCGCTCGACGACCGCTGGAAAGCTGTGTTACGAGAGACTTGGGTGCCTTGGAAGTTCGGGTAACCAGGAAAATGGTCTGCCCTGAGCGATGGATCAACGGTTCGGAGTTGAATTCGATGTCGACGCGCACGGCGCGATAAACTTTCATTTAGAACTTTAAAAGTGGATAATGGTTGCATTCTGTCAATCGCATCGCGGTATTAGGATATTTCGTATTGCTTGTTCTGTTGGGGTAGAAAGTATGACTGACGAGATATTCCTGTCGAAGAAGATGTATTAAAAATACCTGTCCATCAACTGAAAGTGCGTTGGCTTCGACGAACCAACGCTGTCAATGGCATCCTCTTGGCTTATCCATGCTCGAACTGACGGACGCGATTGAGTCGCTCCTTGTAAAATATGGTGCAACCTTTGTGCGCAGACGGTTGAGACTAATTACCTGTAGAGATAGCTTGCTTGCGATAGGCGACGCGCACAGGTGCGAATGACACTGGCCTTTTTGTCCGACACTCATCACGATCGATATTGTATCTCAGCCCTCTCCAATTTTCTACTTTCGCTTCTGTCCCAAACCAACGACCAAGAACTATCGAGTATGTCTCCGGTAAATATCCTCTAAACTCTCGTTCGAGATGTCGCGAAACCGAGCTAATTCTATTTATCAACCCCATCCACGATTTTTACTCTAAACGAATACTTGAAAATATCTCCAGCTGTCTCTACACAGAAATAAAATAATAAATGAGTATGCGGATAACATCAAATTAATAACGTCAGGGTTCCGCGGCTTTCATACAAACCAAACCCCCCCCCCCCCCCAAACATCGATTCCTCGGTCTCTGACCGAAAAGCGAAGATAGTTTCGCCAGTAAAGAGGAGCTCGGTCGTCTTAAATTTCCCGGAGAGCACGGCGCAGCAGATTCTGCCCGTAGCCCCTGGCATTGTTGGCCTGTCCCGATATTGCGGTCGTCGCGAAAACAAACTGCACCGCGAGTGCTGCGAAGATTTCGCTTCGAGCCACTGTCCGAGGACCGCGCGAATTTCATCCCAGACGAACGGCAATATTACCGAAAACAAACGACTCGAGTGATGATCATCCGAGCCGAACGAGGTCCTGCTGCGAGCAATATTTTACCCTTCTCCTCCGGCGATGCAACGAAACGTTGGATAAATCGAAATAGGGGAATCAATGACCCATTGAACAAATTAATAACACTTCTTCATATTTCCTTTACATCCCTCCTTTCGTTCGGTGTATTTCGGTGAATGGAGTGTTTGTCTACTTGGAGATAATATCGATCCGTCGGTTATATCGTGCGAATTAGGGGTGCAAGGATAGTCCAGAGTAGAATATAATGGAATACTGTCGTTTCTATATTCATCCTTCCCCTCGCAACCGAATGTCGCAACGAAATATCGCGTTTCGTTGACCTGCCATTTTTCCGCCGAGTGTGTCGCGCGTCCACATAGCGGAAACGCCATGAAACGGTCAATTTCAGCGTGGACGCCGAAAATGCGCGGACTGCGGGGAACAGGCCGCAATGAAAGAAGAGCACCCTCGAAACGCCGCGATCGCGGTCGAGATTGGCCCAGTCGAACGACTGATTCGGGGTAATGGGAATGACCAGTATCGTAATGGAAATGCAAATGTCGCGTGTGTCGAGCGTTTGAAAGATCAAACAGCGCTTCATTCGCGTCCGACCGCAAAGGATCGAGCCGGTATAGTTCGATCCTATTATTCAACAGCGGTCGGCCTGAATCTCTCGATTACCTTTCTGGCATTTCTGGGTCGATCGACCTCGACATTTGACGCGGCTATTTATACGAGCAACGGGCAATCGTTCGCGTAAAATCAAGTCGGCACTGCCCGGTGTGTCGGCCCTACCTCGCGGAGAACGATTACGCGAGTTTCTTGGCGAAAGCTTGGCTCGAAAGCCTCGTCGAATTTCATCTTTCACCGTGGATCGGCTTAGTCGCGGCTAGACCGACTCGCGGGAACTTTCCCAGAATGCGACCCGGAGTGCGCGATCGTCGACAAAACGATTCGACATTGCGGATCGGACCCGCAAGATAGAAGACGACAGACCCCGCGCTTCTACCCTTCCGTTTCTTCGCAATCGTTTGTTTAAAACGTGATTAAACGAACCGGCGGGTATAAGTTCGGATAGAGAGGGACGGAGTAAAATCTTCCGAGATCCGTTACATACGCCACAAAAATAAAGAGAGATTAAGATAATCGTTAGAATTAGAGGTTTAAGTGCGGGAGTCGAAATGAACGATCGTCTGGAAACTTTGCCCGCGACATCTATCCGGCGAAGTTCCGGGGTCGGAAAACTGCGCAGCGGTAGTTTGTAGACGGTCGCGATTGCCAAATTCGCGAGATTTATTTATCACATTCCGTGTTCCCTGCCGGATTAATTAAACCCTTGCCACAATTTGTGCGCCGCTTCAATGCCAGACACGGATATCCTTATTTACGTCGTTCGTTCCGTGCGGCAACCCGTCCATCCTTGATACTGCGTGCCGTTAAAATCACAAACCAACGCCTTGACCGTTCCACCCCTCGTCTAATTAAATACCTGCAAATTTATCCGCAGGCACGCGCGTATAAATACACTGTGCGCGGTGACCGTGTTCCTCGACGGCTAAACCTGCAACAGCGTTAACAAACGCGGTCCTCGTTGAATGGCGGAGCAACGCGCGGCTAGACAAGAAACGACGGCTCGCCAGGAGTACAGGGTTTCTTGAAGTGCGGCGAAGGGCAGCCTATTAAGCGGTCGTCATTGATTAGAGGAAGGTGCTCCCAGGGCACGAGAGCGCGGTATTTCAATTCTCTCTTCTGTACCAGGCCCTCGTCTAACCACCCCTCCGTCGTTCCCCTGACATGGCTTTCATTATGCAGAAAGCATACTGGAACTGGACACAGTGGAGGGAAATATACCTGCAGGCGGCTTTTGGTGCTCGAGTTTGCCGACTATAGAACCGGAAATTTCAACGACCCCTTTCACGACGACCTACCCCAAGCAGAAAGGCGGCCGTTGCTCGACTCGCCACGTATCCAGGCGTAGACAAACGTATACGTTCCCCCGGCCTCGAGGTACGGGGCAGATCGCCTGGCTTTTGCATGAATCACCGGAAATCGTCTGTCGGTCCGCGTTCCTATTCCACGGATATCGACTGTTCATCCTCTATCCAGTCGTTCCTCGTTTTCGTTCGATTTAAAGTTACGCCGGAACGATGCTTCCATTCCTTGCAGCGTAAGGCAAAAGTACACCGTTTCCACTTCCAGCAATCTTGTCTCCTGTGTGCATACCTTTGTGTCCCGTGTTTCGGCCGAGTCACCGGTGCTATTGAACGATTGGAGATTAATTATCCTCGGCGTGGAATTATTCCTCTTCGCGGATTCTTCGATTTTTGTTTGTTAATTTTGGGGGAGGGCGAATTTGTTCTAGCCGCTGCACTAGGAGGAGGCGAGTGTCTCGCAGAGAATTTCACGAATTCTTCGAGAAATTCCTCGTCGCGAATTCGACATTTTCGACCAGCCTCGTGGCAGAATATGAGCTTCCTCCTTTCATAAGGTACAAACATAATTCTTCGATAAATATTCGTCACAGCGAGCGTATATTAAATTTCCGTGGGTTTCGTGTCAGACCAAAGGGACAGTACAGACGGAGTCCAAGCGAAACACGGAGAAGGAATGGAATCGCGGCATTTAGACTTTCCCTTCCGTTCAATTTCTCGGAATGATCGTGTCCAACTCGGCGGGAGGAAGCTTCTGCGCCAATAGTTTCGAGCCAATCGCGTAGAAAATTGCAGGAATTCCGCCGGTATTTACGCGTCTTTATTACCATGTCGGCAACGGGCCGGTCCGTCATAGAGACACTGCATCGTGTACAGAGCCAGGCTATTCGCAAACTTGCTAGCGTATTTACTTACCTTTTAAATTCGCCCCGAGTCTCCGCTCCATTTGACTCGTCCCCGACAGATGTTTGCCTATCCTCCGCCCGGGGGTGTAATCCCCGATTCCAGATACCGCGAACAACAATTATTGTCCCGTCGACGAAGAATATCGTAACGTTCCACGGATGTTCCCCTCAACGTACACGAGGGCAATGAATACGCACGGAGAAACGAGACGACATCAACCGTTCAACCGTTCGCCTCGTAAAAATCCGTTTCCCAACGAACACTGACCCGTGGCTATAAAGTTTATGTTTTCAACGATCCGTCTGAACTTTATGCCCCTTCACGAAAGGGTCTGTCGTCGATCAGATTTACCAGAGAATCAGCCGCCAAAGGTATCGCGAGAACGTCGAGACGATATGATCAAAGACGTGACCAATTCCTCTGGGCGACAACAACTAAGCCACTGATCCGGTATTCCCCATTTCCGACCGCGGTATCGCAACGATCTTAAGTAGTATAGGTCAACGATACGGTCGAATATATACTTTTTTACGTGGCACGGGCCAGTGGGATTGGTTGGACCTCCGTTTAAGTAGCGCAGATCGCAGATACATTTTTTAAGTAGCATAGGTCGGTATACTTGGATAATTGGAACGCCTGAGGTACCCAGATACCGACGGCTTTAAAAAAAAGACCGTAAACATTTCGGTTATTGACGCCGGCTTTAATCCCACGTTTTACGAGTCACCAGACTGCCAGCGTGCCCTGCGAATGTCTCCTACTTGTCCTTTTTTTTTTTTTGTTTCGACGCCCGATTATTTGGATCTTTTCCTCCACTGACAGTGTGTCTCAGCGTCGGGCCGGCGATGCTAATTTATGGAACGTAACTGGTTACTGCTGGAACCGCTATGAATTATGGATCGAATTAGTGCTAGCTTCCAAGCCGCGACATCGTGATGCGGCTCAACGTCCCCGTCGGCCAGGAAAACCTAAAAAAGATCCTCCCTTGGTTTACCGAGCCCTTGGAACCGAAAGCTACCTTCTTCGCGCTCCGTTCTCCTGCGTCCACGTTTCGCAGGGAATAAGATGGGTCCGCGTGACGTCGTGGTACGTGGTTTGCATCGTCTACGAATCGCCGGGATTCCCTTTTTCCTCGACGGTTAGTTGGAAACGCCTGAACGCTCGCTCGACATTGTCCGCGGAACGAGATTATAACGGGCATTCGTGTTTAACTGTGACGAAGGGTTCCGACTTTAAACCCCCGCCCCTCCCCCTCGGTGTCCGTGTAAATTGCATTAATTCACCTGGGGTCGTCGGTGAGCAATTTCGCGCCTGCGACGGAGCTGGAGTCCTCTGCGAACTTCTGCGACCGCGTGAGGCTAGTTTGCCTTGCTGATCCTCCCAGTGTTTAATAACAACTCCTTCTCGTTGCAGTGCAATTTTATGCAAAGCATTTTTACCACAGGCACGGCGAAGTTGGAAAAGTTAATATATTACTTTACATTGGCCTAGACATATAAATAGTATATCGCATAATATTCCATTGGAATTAAAATATTCAGTATTTGTTCCGTAAATATCAACGATGCACTTGAATATTCCGTCTCTTATTTGATCGTAACAAATGTTCGAGGTTTCGAACATTTAATCGAACAATAATCGAACAATTAAAAATAAAGGGCCCGGCAAAGAAAATATTGATCCTATTATTTTTCTATATTTCCTTAAAGTAATCGTTATACGTAGAAAGTAGGAAGCGTGGATATGACACGAGTTGCGAGAAATGTTTATTAATAGACAGATCGATAGGGTCCTTGGGCCGGTGACGAAGTCGGTCGAATTGCTGCTGAAAATTGACGTTGATCACAAATTGTAATTTCGAGCAACTTTGTTCCCCTTCAGGTACGAGCCCGAATAAAAATCTGACCCTTTGTTCATTCATGTTCGTCCCCGGGCCGCTCTCTTGTTCCCCGCGACGAATTTCTTTGCTCTGTTCCACTTACGAAAATTAACGCTTCTTCTTACACCACCCCGGTATTGTTACTTCTAGCATTTCGTCGTTGAAATTCAACGCCCAGATATTAATAAACTTCACGGAGATTCTATCTGTTGTTCGTCCCAAGAATGACAAAATATTTCACGAGCTCTAGATCCCCGCGAACAACCGTTTTTCTTAGTCTATAAGTGTGCACCTAATCAAGCTAACGCCCCACGGAGAACAAGAGCTAGTGTTTCACCCGCTACTTTGATACCGGTCGTAATGCCCCAGATCTACTCACTAACGCGGAGTTGTTTCGCGCACAGCGGGATCCGGACGGTTTATTAGCGGCGAGCCTGCAGTAAAGTTTTTGATCTAGAGCTTTGACCGTGACTCTTTTCGTCCCCGGAGAAATTCCCCGGAAAATGTCCCGTGTAATTAGAAAATCGGTTGACTCGAGAAGATTGGACACATGGACGCCGGCCCCTCGAAATTGATTCATCGACGTATCCTCCTCGTTCTACCTGAGCAAATAATTCATCCGACACCTTTAATATTTCTGTGCGCTCCGCTTCACAGAAATTGCCCTTTGTTATTTACCGTAGACGCGGATCAGATTTGGAAATTTCTCGCAATGAAAATAAGAGCAGCGCGAGCTCTGTAGTAATGGCTATCAAGGGAATCAGTGATATAGGCCGGCGCGTGGCCAGACGCCGCCGCTATATTTCTCCCATGAAAATTGCACGCTTTGCACGAAAATTTCCGCGCCCCGACTGTATCCTTCTCCCTCAGAACTGTCTCCGGTATTCGTAATTAACATAGCAAATGATTTTTCACCGACGTTCCACCCACGAAATATTCGTTCGAATCGTTCAATCACGATGTGCACCTATCGCGTTCAGTTCAACCCGAGCAACCCAACTTCCCCCATCGAACTTCTCGGAATATTAATCACCGTGATAGCAACGCGAACTTGGAAAATCTCTTGCCGTGCGCCCGGTCTCGAAGCCATTTCCCGGTCGGGGCATTTCCGCGAGCTGCATTTTCCACATCTTTCGATGCACCGTCGTATCCGTACGAGGTTTGAGAAGAAACAACGGTCCCGTATGAATAAATTCCGGCGACAAGAGGAGCCCCCCCCCCCCCCGAAATCGTCTACCGGGTTTTATCAGACGACCACTATCGGCTTCGTCATCTTTTATTCAGAATAGATTCCGCAACACGGCCACAAAGATCCGAGATTGTCCTCGATTCGCTGTGCGCTCGCTCGTGGGGCATAAATCGAACGTTTCCTGTCACGCGCGTATCAACGGGGCAACCACCAAGATCCCTTTAAAAGACGTACTGGAACAGCAGCTGCTTGTCCCGAAATAAGATTAACCTTCCCCCCACCCCGTATGCAGGAGCTTCAGTTTTCCGCTAGACCTGCACCGTTCCCGACGGAACCAACGTGGCGTATGTAAATTTCATGAGGGCGAAGGAAGAGGAATAAAGGAGCGGAGACGAAACCAGCGCCGGGGAAAAAAAGAGAAACGAGCAGAGACGGAAACCCAGTTAGGGTATCCTCCTGAGCTCGTTTCTCGTGCTTTCTTCCATCGAAGGATCCTTCAACTAGGACGAGTGGATGGAATGTCCAGGGGTGCATCGTTAGGCGCGAGTCTCTTGCCGAAGAAACTCGAGATCTCGAGTTTTTCATCGAGCATTATTCTCGCGATATCGTTACACGCTTCTTCTGTTCGTCTCGGTAATCACTCCGCGCCGGATAGGCTGACGCGATTTCGATGAGCGAAGGTTTCGCTTTACTTGGACGGCGTTCGCGTTGCGTTTTGCAACTCGCGCGAACAGCTCCCCCGTGGATAGTCTTCGGGAAAAGCCGCTGTCTCTTACCACGAGGAGTGGAGGAGGGGTTAGTGTATACGCGACGCAGAAGATACTACCCGATGTTAGTCGATTCGACAGCACGTTGCTGCTGGAACATGCAAATTTCAGCAGGAAAATAGGGGAACTTCCAACGGAGTCAATAGTGCACGGTTTACGCGCGTGTCTATGGAGTTTCACTCTATATGCACCGTCCCCCGTTCATATTTTCTGATGGTTGGTTAAACAAACGACTCAACTATCGCCCCTCGTGCAACTGCCTGCTATTTTCAGCAGACTCTGCCTATTATTCCGTCATTGACGGCAAACTTTTCCTACGCGGGTATTCTTATTCATGGCGATGTTTATATTCTACTTTCTGTTCGAGTGCGTAATTCTTTTTGTTCCCGGAGAGCAGGGCGTGGACCGTTTGCCCGTGAATCTTCTTTGCTCGTATTATAATGCTTTCTGCGAAGAATACTGTCTGCCCGATTTTCGTCCCTTTTTATTTCCTTTTACACCTTGGTGCTGGTTAAATCCTCGGTGGGGAATGGACGACGGAAATTTATGACCTCCTCGAGTATGTGTACGCAACACGGAATAACCGTAATTAAATGAAATATTTTTAATTAAATTAATGCAATGGGTACACTCGCTCAAACCTAAAAGCATACGAACTTTTGCTTCGCGCGTGATTAAAAGAAACAACGTTACTTATCTGACGACCAAAGAAAAATGGGAGATCTTTAGAAGAGAAACGTATCTCGACGAACAGTGAAACGGAAAGCATCCCGGTAACGGCGACGATCTTGAAATCCGCCAGAATCCGTTCAGCTCGTTCCATCAGTCGCGGAAAAATTCCATTGTTCACGAGGATCCCGGTGCTCTTTCTTTTCGTCCATTTGCCGTGCGTTTGCATATTCTATCCGGATTCGTCGGGGGTTGAAAACGAAATGCGCTCGTTGTCCCTCGCCTAGACTTTGTTTCCCCTTTGTATTATAGACAGCGTCGATTCGGAAATCGGAACGGGAATTCCTGTTCCGGGTGCAAGAGGGCTGTAACGCGTGCAATCTGGATGCATCGAGACTAAAGCATTATTGCCGTTCGATTCTCGATGGCGAAGTGTTGAAAAAAGGATGTAACGCCGTAGGGTGGAATCTCGAGAGCGTTAGAACTCTTAAAGAGTTCCGCAGGATGAAATATTGACTATCTGTCGCGTTACGTGGACGACAGTGTACGTGTTTCGAGTCGACGAAAGCTCTGCCATACTTCTTGTCAATTTCTCCCTTTGGAAGGCGGAGTAGTAAAATGTCTTTTATTTCTTTATGAGTGTGGAAACAACGAAGCTGGGCACGATTCATCACCTTTTATCGGGGCGATTCTTATGCAAAGTGCGGGCTCAGAGAAGATTCAGGGAAAAGGTAGAGCACGTAGGTCGTTGGAAGACTGTCCAGTTGGATGAAGATTTAAGTGTAGGTGTCGCGAAGGTGTCTGTTATTCGAGTTTAATGGAAAGAAAATTTGTGGCACGAGAATTGTATTTAGTTTCTTATACGAATATATTATAGAATGTACTTTTTCAACTAATTCAGCCGTTTTCATTAAGGGTGTATTTGTGCTTTGAACTTTGAAATAATGGATTTTCTTCTCTTTGCGTTTTCTTAAAGTGCATATGTTCGAAGACATCTGTGTCGAAGGGTATGCCGGAATTCGTGAAAATAACGGAGTTACAGATATTATCGCTTTCTGCCATGGCTGACATGATGTCTCAATGCGCACTTGCTACTTGAAAAATATATAATGTATAATAGCTAAAATATCTATTATTATTTTTATATATATATATTTTTATTATACATATTTCAATATATATTAAATTTTGTTTAAATTCCGAAGGTGGACTAAAAGATGTTAAAAACCCAAGTACCTTCTTCTAATGCGTTTCTAAGGGAATGGATTTCTCTTTCGATAGGCGACTGTAAATCTTTTCTGTTGCAATATATGTAGTGCCTTCGCAAAAAGAATTCCTCTTCCCTCAATTTTACAAAAAAGAAAAAAAAGGAAAGGAACCACCTGCATGCCAGTGTTACACTAGCCAGGTAAGCAATAAATCTTGGGGAAAAAAGGAGTGGACAATGGTGATCTATAGCATCCAGCGGTCGATTCTACTCTGGGTGTAACGCGAATTCCTCTGTGGTGCTTGACGAACAAAGAATTATTGACACTCGTTTCTCCACCAGTGGCGATCGATGTGCGGCCTGACGCGTGTCAGATGCGAAAGAAAGATGGTCGTTTACTATCGATTTTTTCCTCGCTATGGAAACGACTGGCGTGTCCGAGTCAGGAATCAAAACGTTCGAGCTTCTTCGATGAAGAGGGGAATCGATTTATCAAGGTGTTCCGCGTATTTTGCTCTCTAAACGAACGAGGACGCATTCCGTTCTGTGCATTGAACGAACGAAAATCCAAAGAGATAAACAATCTCTTATCATTTTCGTTAGATGCCTCGAATTTTGTTCAAGCATTTTCTTAATACAGTCCAGTTGTACAGCTTCGTTCGTACCGGTCTGCGGTGCTTTTTTAAACGTTTTTATCAAACGTAGTGAAATCGACCGCTTTAATATTATTATTAATAATTCGTGTTTCGTGGCAGAGAATTTGCATATGGCCCATTCGTATCCAACGGGTTCGAATTTCCATCAAATCTACGATACGACAGTCTAAAGGAGATTTCCGGATATACGAAGCCCAATATAATCATATCCGTGCCTTCATCTCCTCGGACTCTCAGTGCACGACAATAATCCTGATTATACCGATACGTGCACACTGATGGGGAGGCAAGAGTGAAAGCATCGTGGGATACGGAAAAATCGTTTGAGAATTCAACGACGACCCTTTAGCTCGCTCTCTCTCTCTCTCTCTCTCTCTCTCTCTCTCTCTCTCTCTTTGGCCGGCCACTTGCCAGATGCATTCGACGAAATTAGAGATTCCAGGTTGGATTAGGAAACGACTGAAATCCGTGCGGAATCCGGTCGACTTCCATCCATTTCCTTTCTTCCTCTTCTTCCACGTATCCGTTGGATCGAGTCCGTCTATCCGCGTCATCCGGATTTGTCCTCGATGCAGATCCCCCGAAGGAAATAACACGTTGCCCTGGTCAGATTAGAAGAGTACCCTCGTTGTCTTCCAGCCACCTGCTGCAGATGTTGGCCGGGCCAACCAGTGGGATTATTTATGGGTCCCATGGGTGTATAATGCAGTTTGTAGTGGGTGGAATTAATACGATCCTGTTGAATCTTCTTCGTCGTAATATAACGTGATGTTCTTGGGAAAGGGGGCAAAGCTTGACTCTGTCGGGCTATTTGCATAAAACAAAGGGAACGAAGCTAATGCGGACTAACAAGAATAAAATGAAATACAGGCATCGACTAATATGAAAAATAAAGTATTTTAAATAATATTGTACGAGTACATACAATTATAGGAAATTCGAAGCGAGTAAATCCTGGTGGTACGGATTAGACAGATTTAATTAAGTGCGATTAGAACATCGTTATAATCTATCGTCGTCGTTGAAACCGAGCTACGTTTCCTTACTTTATTCGTCTTTTTCGCCGGTCGTAATCGCGATCTCGCCGCAGCTCGAATATAAATGCAAATGTTCAATTTTCTCGCGTCGTTTCGCATTTCCAGTCGGGAGTTTGTTTTCATTGCGCAGAGAAGAACTGGGCGATCCCGTAATCGCATTATCCCCGTCGACCCGGCCGTAGCTTTGTCGGAAAAACTCCGCTCCGTTCGAGCGCAGCGTCCAAGAAACGTGTAAAGCAATTTGCGCTACAATTAGGGCATAATTGTTTTCCAATATATCGACCGGTTACGATCCAGCGATATTTTCCGCGACGGCCGGGCAATTTTCTCGGGAGAACTGCTGGAAAAATCGCCCTTCGTCCTTCTTCGACATCGTTCGCGCGAGAATTTTGACACTTTTCGCTCGAGCCCGATTTTCTAATAACATTGGTCAAAACGACACGTAACATACTGTCGTATCTGCGAACGCCGGATATTCTCGTTCACCGCGATTCGAAAAGCTGTCGCGTTGCGAGCGACGCGACGAGAGTCGGCCATGAATTAACGAACGCTCGAATCGACGCGTTAAAAGGGCGACCAAGGGGTTTCGAGTGGCGCGTGGCCGAATACGCGATGGCGTGGAAACAATGCATAGTGGATTATAGTGAAGCATAACTCGTCGATGGCCAGTTCGATTAGTCGATGCTCTTTGAAGTGTTCCGCTAGCCCTTGATAGAAAGCCGCGAAGCTGCGCGCTCGTTGAAAGCATGCGTCGACCGATGGATAATTTAAAAAAGGGTTAATTATTACTTAGGCGAGCGAATACCACCACGATTTATGCCGCGATTTATTCCCGACTGAACGAGTACGAATGTTTCGCGGGGATGGGTTTCAGGCTTGTCGCGATATTTTGCGGACGAGACTGTCAATGTGCCGAGACGGGAACGCCAAGACCCAAAGCTAATTAACAGACACCACGGTAAGTAAATAAATCCACGCCGGTCTTGTACGCCTTGGAAGCCCATCCGTTCCGGTAACTGACGGTGAACGAATGTCCTCTCTTTCCATCCGCGACGTCGCGTCGCGACGCGATCCGCTGCACGATAGTCAACTTGCGCTAATTGAATCGCACGGTGCAAAGCGAACCTGTCCCTCAATAAGAGCTGCAAATACATTAGCATTCAATCTCGATTGGATGCCGGGGGTTAGGATTATGATTCGTGAGATTCCGCGCTGAAATTCCCCGCAACGACTGTCGCACAGATTCCCCGGCGAGTTCTGGCTGGTTTGTCATCTCCCGTGTGTCTTTGTTTGCCCGATTTTCCTGCGCTTCCGCGGTAATCAGCTCGCTGCTGGCGTATTACAAAGAAGTAATGTAATCGTTTATGTACGGAACATGGGGCGTGGTTGCGCAAAATGCCTCCTGTTTCGTTGAAAAGAAGCAACCGAGAGAATCCACGTTCGGAAAACTGAAATGCGACTTTCAGGATGCCCTCCTTCTAACGCGGACAGTTATAAAGGTTTCCGGGGAAGGTAATATTCGAAACACTCCTGAAATTAAATTGAAAGGAAAGAGCGAATATTGATTTTTATCTTTCCGCCGCTCTAAAACCTCCCGCTATCTTGCGTACTTATCGCTCGACGTCATTCTTTCTCCAATTTATTCTCGCGATAATCAAGCAATCATTCTCGCCAGTAAATACAAACTTTCGCCCCTGCCCGCTGCGAGCTCTCAACAGCCCCGGCACAATTCGAAGAAAGCATCGTCCCCGTCGTTACCCGTAACAAGATTCCCACGGAACGCTTCCTGGACAAGGGTCTGGTGGTTGTTACTTTCGAGTCGTCATCGGGAGTGGAGACGAAAAGACGACGGGTCCACAAGCCGGTCGAACGTTATCGCTTTCCGATAACAGCGGACACAGGCGTTGTTCGACATTAACAATTCAATTCCATATTTCCCAGGGGCCCGAGGGACTGGCATTGCCGGCTTCGTGCCCCTCCAGGGAAATACGTTGTTAGTTAATGCGGTCAGACCTGGACCACGTGCATATATATATATATATATCTCTTGTCCAACAATCGACGTTGTTCTCATTATTGGCCCCCTCGTGCGACCCATAATACGTCAGACGTGTTTCTCGTGCCTCCACGCCTCGAACATGATGTTTCGTCGCGTTGGGATCGAAGAACTACCCCTTTACTTCATCTGAACAGCTGTGATAGTGGCCTATCATTTTATCGATAGTGTACGGAACATTGGTCGACGGATAACAAATGGAACGGCTTCTCGCCAGTTTCTTGTGTTTCGTTTCGATTTACGTGCGGCGTAGAAAGTGAAATTATAGTTTCTCTTATTGTTGCCGATAAATGTAGAGCGTGTATTATTTTTTGTCGTTTATCGTTCGGGTTCGGGATTCTTACAGACCGTTGACGGTTTAAGGTACCTACGGTAGGATGGTTTTGACAATTTATACTCTTTTATTTATTTTTTTTTCTTTCTGTACCATTCAAACAATTATATTTCAAATATTACTACGTAACGCATAAGCAATTTCGCGTGCATCACACTGAATCGCATCTGCATCAACTCGTCGGAGGTTCATTAATATCCGTGCAACGGGCGTTTTACGATGCAAATGTTGAAACACGCTGACTCGGTGCAATTTGTAAACCTCAGCTCAGCAAAATAGGCAACGGGCGAGTAAAAACACGCATATTCATATCGGCCGAAATTTACCAGGGTTTCAATTTTCGAACGATAAAACCCGGGACCGTAAAGCGGTATTCTATTAAATCGTTTGAACGATTAGCAGGGCGATGGTTGAAAAAAGAAACGATTCTCGATTTTTCAAGCAATTTTTTAGGGATTAGCAACCGTTTATCGAGTTTACTCTCTTTCTCCCTCTCCCCCCCCCCCCCCTCTCTCTCTCTCTCTCTCTCTCTCTCTATCTATCTATCTATCTATCTATCTATCTATCTATCTATCTATCTATCTATCTATCTATCTATCTCTCGATAAAGATGGAAATGCAGCAAGTGGTCCGCGTTATGTGTCGCCGATTAATGGAAACGGACACGTTGAATACAGACGAGTCTCTTACTTTCTTTTTGCAGCCCTCTTTTTCAATTCCTTCTGACATCAATTTGTAGTGCTCCCTAAATAATTTTCCTCCACCTCGTCGATTTATTCTGCACCGATATTCCAAACCAGCCGCTCTTTATTTTTACCAAATGGTAAATATAATCACGAATAAGTGGCGTCAAATTCTCTGCAAACTTCAAGGTAAATTCTTCACGGTAGAATCGAATTACGTATCTTCTCTGATGGCTGCGCTCTGTAACCGTGCCTCTCGTGAAATTTGCATCCCCTTCAGGATCTTCCCCGGAATCGCGTTCCTCCAGGCATTTCTCAGTTCCTAGAAATCGTATTCTGGATAATGCTTACCGATCGATCGATCGACGGAACAACTAGTTTGTTACGTCCTACCGTTGTGCGCCGTTTATGCGTTTTCTCTGTACTCTGCGTCGTCCACGTGTTTCGTTCGAGCGAAAGTGATCGCAAATCGTTAGCACCTACTTCCTTCATAATGGAGGGAAGCCTAGCCGACAGTTTCGATTTGCTCGCGTCAACAGCTTCGGTAAACAGACGGATGTAACGTTACGAGACAATGACGAGTAGGACCGCAACCCCTTCGCACTCGAATCATAGCGACGTCGAACACAATTTCCCCCGAGGACGTTTCTATGGAATAAGAGAGAAATTGTGCGCTCGAATCTCGACGTTTCCGTCGCACCACCTACTTCATTTGACTTTAAATGAGCGGTCGAGGACACCACGACGAACGTCATACCTATTTGCGAACGATGATACAACAGAGATGCGATCTTTCCTCGCCCCAGGAATACAATCCTCGAGTTTTCGTTGAAGAATTATTTTCGGGGGAGGGGTCTTTCAATCACGATCTTTCGTTTCGACTTTTGCTTCGCGCAGTATCGATCCCGGGATTGTTTTATTATTTAAATATCGCATCGCTGTCTATCGTGAGAGAGCAGAAAATAAAGGGGAAAAAAGTGTTCCTGGTGGACGCGCGTTATTCTTGTTGCCTCGTTGCCAATTTTCCTCGACAAAGTTGCCGATTTAATTACTTGTTACTCCGAAAAAGGATTTGCGTGCATGAAACATTCACGTAGCTCGTCCCTGCCGATAAGAGCCGCTTTCTAAAAGCTATTTGCTCGCGGCGGTCGGGCCGGCTATAGTTAACAAAAGTGTTCGGTATAAACCAGCTGAAGCTGAAAAGCGCGTGATAACGCTGGTTATGCGCACGGTCTGACCCTGGATAAAATACACGCGATGACGCCGGCACCTGCAGAATTTCGCCGGACCCCTGACATTTTCGCTGAACCTCGCTTTCTAATTAGAATCAACAAAAACAGAAATCCTTTCCGCCAGATTTTCTGCGGAAAGGATCGCCCACATGTTCGCCGCTGGTTTAAAAAAAAAAAACCAGAAAATATTCGAAACCTCTTGCGAAGGCTGGAGAAAAATTTACGACGCCCGACTCGAACTCGCATGCAGATTTCGAAAGCGTAGCGCGCCGCGACGGCGCGTCGTTGTAACCAAGTGTGGGATTGGAAGTTTTAGGAGAAATTAAGCCGGTGCAAGTGCAGAACGGTTGGTAACAGATATATATGTATATTTATTAAACAGTTTCTACACTAGTCCACACTCTGTTACTCTGTTCTATTCTACGCTGTTCTACACTATTCTCTAATCTACACTGCTGTCTACACTCCTTCGCTGCTAACTCTACACTGCTTCGCTGCTCAATCTACACTGCCCATTGCCATTCATACATCCACTCGTCTTCAGTCATTCTCTCTCTCTCTCTCCCTCGCTCTCTCTCTCATTCATATCCTTAAAACATAGAAACAGGGGACACGGGTCTGCAGGCCATCGTTGTATGCCTGCAGACCAGCTGTGTCCCAGGTAGCCCGGTCAAAGACGACCCGTGCCCGATCGTTGGGCGCTTCGCACTCCTACACAAGTATGACAATTTTCGAGTGGAACAGAAAAGAAGGAAGGAAGATAATCGACGTTCGATAGATAGGAACAATAGACAACGAGGGGCCACCCGAGAGAAATGGAACGAAGCCCTTCTGGGCAGAGTCGGGATGGAACGACGTGAGAACGCATTAACAGCGACGCATTCATCTTCGAAACTTCAGAGAATCTCGAGCTCCGCGCCGAGGGAGCATCTCGAATCGAGCTAGGCGCGCAACATTAGTCGATCGACGCTAAAATTCCGTTTGTGGCAGGGCACAGGGAAACGTTAGCAACGAGTAATTCCTCGAATCAGACGCGGCCGGATCCTCGAGCAACGCGGAGAGACAGCCACTGCGGGCTGGTACGCTTCGAATGCAAGGCAGAAGCCTCGCGAACCACCTCGTTACACCTCCGGGTGGGATACGCTCGTGTTAAGTTTCAGGGAAACCGGGCGAAATAAAGCCGTTTCAATTTGCATCCGCGGCCTCGATGATACGAGAGCTCTCCCTACAGATCATCCTGATGGATAACAATTAGTCTAGGAGCACCGAATTCAACCGGCTTTCCCCCGTCAAACTTTCCGGGCAAAGTAGTTCTCGGATTGAAATAAACGCTTGGGCTGATGGAAATTCGATTACATCTTCCCGGTGAATGATATAATACAGCGGCGCGGCTATTTACGAGCTGCACAAACGACGTGAACGTTGGCGCAAGCGGTTGGAAAAGTTTGGGACGAGGAGGGGAAGATGGGCGACGTGGACATATATGGCGGATAAAGTTGATTGATTACGTAATTTTCGATGTCGTAATGCGTTGAAACGTTGCTGCCGTCGGAATAATGAATATTGATGATGACACGGGCGCGATGAACAACGATGCGTCAATTTTGTCAGAATCGCAATTGTGCTTCTGTTTCGTCGAACGTGTTCGATCTGTAATTAAAATATATTGCGTCGGGCCAGAATTTCGCCATTGTACCCGGCCATTACCTTGCCAGGTATACCGTTTATTGAAAAACAATTCCACCGGCGGCGCTGTGTTTTTTTTCTTTTGTCGCGGCAATAATATGAAAATTTTGCTTTCTGTTGCAGATCACGGGGTACGCAGACCGGGACGATTTATTCTCCTACGAGGAGCTTCAGATTTGTTATTCAATCTTCCACGGTATTTGTTAAATGCGCAGGTGCCGCTCGAGGAGCTATAAAGATGGTAAAACACTTCCGGGGAAACATAAATTCCTGTTTTACGCTTCTGACCGTGCCGCGGGTTCAACGCGGAAACTTATTCCCCGTCCCTCTTGTTCCGACTGAAAAAAATCTTTCGCCCGAATTAAAGTTACGTAAACCCCCGACGGCGCGAGGCTTCTTTAACAACTTTGTTTCTTGTCGGCAATCTGGGGTCGGACCGGGGAAGAAACCTCGCGCTTTTCCTTTTTATTCTTGCCGAAGGAATAATACAACTTACGACACCGTTGTGGGGCAAAATATTATGGTCTTCCCGTGCAACGCGCAGCCTCTAAAGATCGCGAAAGAGTATTGCGAAAAACTGCGAGCGAAAGATTTTTAAGGGGAGAATTGTCGGGTAATCGACAATTAACCGGCGCTCGGTCTCTGGAACAAAATTTCCCTGCGCACAGGTGCGCGTCTATTGTCAAATAACTTTTTTAATAACGAATTCCCGGAAGTCTCGAACCAATTGGAACACTTTCTGGCACATTTAGTATACTGATTAAATTCGGCTTATAATTACACGTGTTCCGTAAAATACGTGTCGAATTCCTGTCAAGATATTTCGCGAACAATTTCGCGTATTCTACAAATTCGTGCGCGCGGAGATCGGAAATAATGTTCCCATTTAAACGGGACAATAAATAGAGTCTTACCATTTTTCATCCATTGTTCCCCGGAGAAAAATTACGCGAGATCGGTACGCTCGTCGGAGCTGTTCCTTCCCTTTTTTCCTCTCGCCCTATTTCGCGGACACGCGCTTCAACCGCGGATCGACTGACGGCCGTATTAATATTCATCGTTCGTGATTTATTCCGCGCGAGCGACGAGTGGCCAATCGGCAACTGCGTGGATGAAGGGGTTGCGGAGGTGGTTGCGCAAAAAGGGGTTAAACGGGCTCGCTGGTGGCTGCGCCTTCGGCCTAGTTCCCGGGCCGCATCGAGAAACCGCTGGTTCGAGGTTACAGAGCTTCATCCACCCTTGAAGAACTATCGAAGTAGAGCTGAATTTCGAAAGAGACTAATTGAAATTCCTCAGTCATTCCTTGGCGGATGAAACTCTAGGCGTGCTCTCGTTCCCTGTCCGTTTGAAGTTTCTTTAGCTTTATTCTTTGGTAGTCTCCCGCGGGTCGATATTAAAGTGGTATTATGAAGCTTTCGAATAGTAATATCGCATCTAACTCGGGGCCAATCTTGTCCGCTTCGTGAAATATCCTCGCTGTTTTTTGTTTCCTTTGATACTCGCTTTAGGCTTTACACGCGTGTCGTAGTATGTAGTACTTACAGCGCGCAGGCTCCTTTATCAGTCCATTTCGTTAATTGCCTTAATTATGCGTTTCAGAATTAGCTGTACATGTTTGGTTCCTTGAGAGAGGTAGTGTAAGGATGTTAGATCTACGCTCCGCGTCTGCTCTCAATTAATATTTGAACAATCTTGATTCCAGATTAAGTAAGCTTTCTTGCCGAAATTCTGGTTAATTCGCCACGAGTGTCAGTAGTCCAAAATGTAAAATATCCTGTGTTTACTTTTACACGGCTTGGAATACTGATAAAGATGTTAGCAATATTAATGAGAGTATGCCGAGTGAAATGTATTTTCTGCTCTTGGAGCATTCGTTTTAAATTGTTGCATAATCTGTGCCGAAATAAGCAAGAGCGTTACGTTTCCCGTGGATCGAAACGAACGACGACAACGGCGACAGATGTGGAACTCTAATTCCGAACGAGAGTGGAGCGAAATGAAAAATTCAGTTCCAAGCTGATCGCGAGCGGACCTGGAAAACAAGTTCCTGCGTCCGTGGAATCTCGTCGCGCACGTTTATCGCACATATAAGAAGACAATGAGCTATAAGTGTGACGGGAGGAGACGGCGGAAGAATAGTTCAGTAATTGTGCGGCCGGCGAGCGTGTAAAAGCTTTCATCGGTCGGTTAATGCCTCGGCCAGTAATACTCCTCGGCCGACCTCCTGTCCCTTTCGGCGTTATATCGTGAATGAAAAGTAGAAGAGATGATACTGAAATGCACTCGTTGAACCGCTAAATCGATAGCTAGAAGCTAGACATTTAATTCAATTAGCCATTATCATTTATGTACGTTATTTTGTTCGAGGCAATCCTTGGACGGACAGAGATCCAAGGAACTGAGCAAGTGCATTTAAAGTCGACCAATTCTGTGGGGAGAAGAATGTCGCTTTTTAATTAAGAAACTCGTTCGAGGAAGAAATCCGGTTGTTTTCAGAAATTTGCAATTTTCATTGCACGAAACTGTCGTACGGGGTAGCAACTTCAAAGCCAGCGGGTTCTTGCACTTCAGGTAGTTGTAGAAAGTAGCAGCAATCAAGGGAGCACGGCTGGGGAACAGAATTGCCATCCGGCCCCGCCATTCTTTACGTGGTTTCGTGTTAAAGTAAAGAGCGAACTTTATCGCACCACCACCACCACCACCACCTCCCCCATCTACCCTCAACTTTCCTAACGAAAAGGAAAGGAACAACCCTTCGCTCAACAGAATTAACAGAGAAAAAATTGTCAACCGAATTACTGTTCAACCGTAGAACAATGTATATCGCGCGATTGAAAGGAGGCAGAAGAAAAGGAGACACGATCGAGATAACGTGACGAATTCTCTACGGTCCGTGTAATTTAATCGGCTCTTTCGTCGTTCGTCTCATTCGTGGCAATTTTTTCGCGGCCACGACGCGCCGAGTGCAAATTTCCCTCGAAATTTAAGTGCTCGCCATCACGGGCGAACGAGCTTCGTCGCGCTTGCTACGCCGCGATATCGACTAGATGTCGTCATTCTTTCGTATCGGGCTTTACGCTTCGACGCTCGATTCTCCCGACGATAAACGAAATTGACTTCGATTTGCAAGCGAAAGATTAAAATGGCAAACTACGGCAGGCGCGGGGCACACACATGGCCGCCGTCGATTTTATCGGTTCGATTTATTTATTGTTACATTCGCGTTTCTGCGCGACGCGCTACGGTGCCATCGACACGCGAAACGTTTCGCCGAATCATGATATCGACAATAATGATAGCGCCGGTTCAGCGTTCGTGTAATCGCGTATAGCGAGGTCCGCGTTTGTTGCCCGTCGATTTTATTATAATATTCCCCGCGCGACCCCTATTTTATTCATCGTGTCGAATACCATTAACGAGTCCCGTTGTTGACGTCGACACCGCTCCGTACATATGTATGTAGAGGTTGGAAAATCGATGCGTAAAAATTCTCGCGAAACGTATGTACGTACATGGTTACGATACATCTTGTTTAACCCTTGTTTAACCCTTTAACCCTTCTAAAAAATTAATCTGAAACAACGGTAAGATATTCTTCTCTCCGCGTTTCCTCGGATCTGCTCTTTTCTTTTTTAATTCAAAGTCTACCGCTTCGCGCGAAATTCTTGAAAACGTAAATACGTCCAGAATCTCTTTGCCCCCAAAATCCAGCTCGGTCTCATTTTTCGCACTCTTCAATTATCCCCGGGAATCTCGTGGAATATGCATCGCAGCTGCATCGATGGCCGCTACGCCAGATAGATCGATCATCCCGTAAAACTTTTATCGCCAGCTGGATTCATACGCTCGCCGCGAGAAAGCGGTTCAATTTCACGCTGGAATAAGTAATCCTGCGTCGCGAAGGGTTAACCGAGGATCTGAGCGATCCCTAGTGAAGCCTGTGGTAATCGAGCTTGCACTCGATACTATGGAGAAATTAAATGGGTATTACGTGTTAATTCTCCGTGAATTTTCCGCTATCGTCCGACGGTCCATTAACGAGTATATTACGGGGTTAAATATCGGTATCGGTATTATTATAGGTATTAGAGAAGCGCCAAATGCGACTGCAACCAGATCAAAATTTCGAAAGATTCGCCATATTAATCGTAAGTATTGTTTTAATAATTCAATTCAAGGGTTACTCAGATCGGATTGCCGGCTAGTCGATCGAGTTGATAATAATGATTTTGGGGGAAATAGTTCTCGCGCAAATATGAATATATTAAACACTCCGTGGAATAATTACCGGCCCAACCCACCCCGTTAATATTATACATATTGACAACCCGTCCATCTGCCTTCCAGTAAATTCGATAATATTGATAATACCGCTGCGCTGATAATCCCGATCGAATGTTAAGAGTTCCCCGGATAATATAATCGGCGAAGAATCTCCTCCGGACGCATTATCAAATGGAAATACATGCCGCTCAATGAATCCAACGAAACCTAACGGATTTTTACTAACGATCCAAAAAGGAGTGCTAGTCAGTCAGCACAGAAATTCCAGACAGCCAACAATGTCCCATAGAATTCCGAAACTCCGGAGCCGGCGTTGGAACACCTGAAGCGTCTTTGAACACGCGAAGTGTGCATAGAAATATGTATAACGCAGCTACAAGGGAATAGGGTAGTCGGGCAGAAACTTATTCCCCTGGCCAGGTATGGACGTCCACGGAGGTTTTCGTGGTTCAAAGGGAATGCAAAAAAAGACGAAGGGCAGAACGCGAGCCAAGATAGATCGCCCTGTTCCCTGCACATGCACGTACAATATATATTTAAAACAAACAAAATTCGCGAGAAGAACGGACCGGCAAGAAGGAACGCGTCTCCCGTGTTCGCGCAGTTCGACACGTTCTCGTCTTTTCGGGGGATGATTTCGAGCGGCGATACGACGAGCCAGGCTATTGGCCGTCCGTCTTCGTTTTCTCGGGGATCATTTTTATGAAACGGAGAATCGGTGATCCGTTCAAGACGAAGGTCTTGTCGGGGCACGGTTCCCTCCTCTCTTGAATACGTTTCCGACGACTTTTATTGAAGCGGCTGGCGATGAAAGATGGATGAATTTGGAACGCCAGAGGCAGCACGGCGACGCTGGAAAGAGGGGAACGCTAGCGTTACGCTTTCGAGCGAGGCTTTGCTGCGTTACTTCACTTGTTACGGTTCAATTTACCTTTCTTACTTCGCGTCGAGGAGTCTGCGCTGGTCTCGGATAGATATTTGCCGTCGAGTGTGTCAAGATCCCCCGTGATACACCGTAGGAAGTGATCATTCTTTTCCAGAGAAGGATCTTTTCTTGACGGAAGAAACGTTCGATAAGGAGGAATTATCTTTCGTTTGACGGATCGATGGGAAGTAAGGGGCACTTTTATCTTGATATTATTGCAATGTATTTTCTTCCTCTTATCTTCCGTTCGGCGATACTCGTGGAACAAGATACGGAGGTTGAAAGTTCCGGTCTTAACGAATTCCCATTTTCTTTCAGCATTTTAATCTGGCATTTTCAGAAAAATTGTTCGGACGCTTTTATACGTGATTAATGATTACCATGACGGCAACGTAACGAAAGTAGTTGCGCCATTATTTATCTCTCCGCTAGATATTTGCTGAACTGCAGTGCACGGTGCATTGCTACGGGCTAGCTCTTAGGAAGTAAAATAGGATCATCGAGCACGGACATTTCAATTTCACCAGAAGCGTCTTCGTGACGTCTGCGGATTCGATCAGTCTGGTGTTTATCTTTCTTAGAGCCCGCCTATCGGTGGAGTGATCAGCTGACTCGGCTGCAGTCGTCCCGATAGAGTTGCTAACTTCCTTAATTGATTTCGAAATCAATTGCTCAGAGGTTGGCTTCCTTCAGCGGAGATCCGTTCGGTAATATTTCAAGCGCGCGCACGTTTTCAGACGTTGTTCAAACGACTTAACGTTCGCAAATAAAGACGCGGCTGTTTGGGTTCCTGATTATCCAAGTTTATTTCCGCGGTATCCCGAAAACGTTGCCCGCGCGGTAATTGAAACGAATTAACCCCGCGCCTCGCAGGTCCAAAGAAGGTAGCAATATTCCCGAGAATCCTTCAAGTCGCCCGAGAAATATGATAACTTCGTTGCCGTCGGGAACGGGGCGAAAATTTAATTCACCTTTATCTGGTGTAATTTTCCGGATCCATAACGATTATTCCGCCCGCGTTACTCGAAAGTGCGTAACGTCCGAGACAAAAGTTACTCGTTCTAACAAACGCGACGTCGTTCGTTTCGAAAATTCTCTCCAATTTCCTAAATGGAGAACGCTGACTTTCGAACTACGGTTCGCCGAAATAGAAAGAAGTTACGTCCGTTCTCGTTCCGGCAGAACTTCCCCGGGACAAGGGCCGAAGTACGAGATTAAAAACACCGATCGGCCCTCGATCCAAGGGAACAGGAAATTCCCATCGAGCAAACTATTCGACCGACCGATCCGGTCGAACAGAAGTAGCGACGAGTAAAACTGCGGCAGAGACACGTGCGCGCAAAAAAGTACGAAAAGAAAAGAAAATACACAGACAGCGGGGGAAAAAAGGAAGACAGAGAAACGGTCAATTGCTTGCACTTAAAACGATCGGAGCAACTTGTGCCTGTCGGAAACAAGTTGCTCGCGTGCCGTTGAAAAATATCCGAAAGTTACCCTCCTCGTTGGTCAAACCCGTCGGAGCAGCGGAGTGAATGAATACACGAGCGGCGAAAACACGTCGAAAAGTTTGGCACGTTACGTCGGATCCCACGCCGCCGTGACGATCGATCCGTCGCCGTGGACGGGCGTTCTGTAAATGGGTTTAATTGGACTGACAACTTGCGCGAAAGTATCCGCATAAAAAGCGAAACGCGGCAATTATCGGCTCGTTGATCATCCGGCGTAAAGAGGGTGCAAAATTTTCTGCGATACTTTTTTTAATCAAGCGATACTCGCGCATCCCATTCTTTCCCCCTTTCCCTCCCTGTCTTGCTCTCTCTCTCTCTCTCTCTCTCGTCCCGCCGGGATGAAACTGAATTCAGCGGGGACGAAGCCGGGAATGAAGTAACTTTTCGAGTGGATTTCATGTTTGGCTTCCGCGTGTGTAATGGGCGAAAATGTTTCAACGTATTCATTATTGCTACACCGACGACACGGCGGGCGTCACGTGTTACTGTTAGGGGATTAAGTCGCGAAATACCAGCCCCTGGGTGCCCGGGTCCCACCCCGGGAACGAACGGTGTCGGGCGAATTATCATAGTCCAACTGTAGCAGCCAGGGGGTGTTAACGCAGCGACACATCGTTATCGCCGGTGAACTAAATTAAACAGAAGATACGAGCGCGGCGGGCAAAGGACGGATGGCAAAATTCCTTGGAAGCTGTGTGTCTCGGGGCGGAGAGCGTCTCGCTGCGAAGATAAAGAAATCGCGAGGTGCCAGGCGATTCTAGATGGAAGTTAATCGAATCTAACCGAGAGCTCTTGGATACCCGAGCTCTACGCGCGTGATATCCAGGTCGCGCACGGAATTTAAAAGGAAACGCGGATATCCTGACTCTCGATTTTTTTTTTCCTTTTTTTCCTTTTTCCACTGCAGGACTGGAAAGTCGACGAGGGGGAGCGAGCAGGACGGCGAAGCCAAAGTAATGGAACCAGTCACAATGTAAAACCGATGCGAACGACCGCACGGACCGGGTATAAAAAAATTTCATTTCTCGGGCTGGTTAGGTGAGAGATTGAATGAAATCTGAACGAGGAGGTACCGGGCCGATGGAAAAAGTCGTTGCAGCCGTAGCCGCGAAAGGCGAGAGGTATAGACGACTGCGACCGCGAACGGCTTGCATACTCGAGTGGGAAACATAAAGAGGGGAAGGGAAATAATTCTTGCGGGTCGTCGACCAGGAAATATATTTACGGCTCGCCTATCCCGTCGACCGGCTGTAAATTTTTTGGCAAGTAGTGCTTCACCTTCTGCACCGCCTCCCGCGGCTCGTTGTCTCCCTTCCGCTCTGCCCTGCCCCTGCCCTTCTCCGTTCCCCTTCAACGTATTGCCGAATCGTCGACAGGAGCTTTGCAACTTGCCCAGCCACACGCTAAATTGACCGTTTTACGAACTACGTAGCAACCTCGGTCGCGAAACTGGACAAGCGCTGGGTGTACGGTATCGAAACCGGTACGATCGCGAAACGATTTCTGGTCGTCTGGCGTCGTGCCCCGTTTCCGCGAGATTAGACTGCCATTTATTTGTTGAAACGTATGTATGAAATTTTTAGACCCACGGTACCCGTGTATTCTCGCCCCCTTTTTCTTCCTGAAACGAGCCGGCTGTGAGCATCGCCGTGTCTGCGAAATTCTATTTCAAGGGTCATACCTAATGCACGATTCTCCCGTGTCGGAGGTGGGCAGGAAGAAGAAGAGTGTCGCGTTAACTCTAACCCTTTATCACCGAGAGCACGGAAAAATGCAGGACTCGACGCGGAGAGTTGTGTGCGTCTCGATGCGCATCGCTTCCTTTCTCCCTCGCGTTTGTTTGCTTTTTTCTCTTTTTTTTTCCCGACTTTTTGTTTCTCCGATACACTCTCGACTCCGGCGGTGTCGCGACAATTTTTGTGATTCAGTGGACGTAACGGACGGCGAACAAAAATTCGCCCGTACCTTTCCGCAGTTGCAGAACTGCGATACCGAACTTTCTGTTGGCACGTTGAATTATCGGTCGCGCATGCTCGCGTCCGTGCAATCCTGCTCGTTTGGGAATCAATTGCACCGTGAAAAATTCGGGTCATTATCGTCGGACAACGTTGCGCCTTGAACGTGGCCTTCTGTGCAAGAAAAGGGAAATCAACTTTCTTCGAACGAGCTGTAGTATTTTAGTAGTTTTGAACTTCCTTGCGTACGAGACTCCTGGGGATTCGTCAGGTCTGTTAAGATACTTCGCGGCGCTCTCCTGCATTTCTTGTACGAGCTTTCGTTGAAAGATAACATTGTTTCGCCGAGTTTAATTATATTTCTAGGATTCGGGGGGTGGTTAAAATTTCTTGAATCGGAAGAGTGAGGGCGCTCGGTGGGACGCGAAGCGCGTAAGAAAGTTGTCTGGGGTGTATTTAACTGTGCGTGAAGGGCTTCAGATAAACTAAAGGTAAGAATTTAAAAACGTCGGTGTTTAATGTCCGTGCATTGTCGTCGCCACGCTATCTTCGTCGGAACTCTCGTTCCGGAAAATAATATCCACCCCGGTGCACGCGGGATAGGAGAAACGAAACAGGGGGACTCGGGATGGCGGCGTAGATTTTATTAAATCCCCCGCGATGAAATACACAGAAAATATGTAAATACAGTTTCTGAACTGGACGAATGAATAACGCGTTGCAACGGCTGGTTAACTGCTTCACTCTTGTCGCGACTTTTATAAACAGGTTTTTAACGTTTCCGTCTGCTACAAAGACTTCCCCTCGTATTTTGTTAGACTCATTTTTCGAACAAGCAGGTACGTCTCGAAGGTGCAAAGCAAAGCTATCAATCCATTCGGACGCAGCTGGATATTTCGAGCAAATGGAAATGAAAATTATTGTTAAACGCTTCGCTGAAAATTCTCTTTTAGGTGAACATGATTTCGGGGCATTTCAATTATCGCAGCTTCTGCAGCAGAAAATAATTGAAATATCTAAAAATTACGATCAATAAGCGAGTTATATTAAATTTCTACAAAAGGCACGGCGCGATAGAGCCAACGCATTTCAATTTAATTTTTGCCACAAAGATATTACCTCGGAAAGCTGTTGAAACACCGTACTGTGGGATCGGTCGCCTCCATCAAAGTACATAGTTAAGAGGAACAAACGAATAGCGAATATTGGGAAGGGGCCGTGGCGTAAATGGACTGATCAGTGCCTAGTAATACGAAGATCTCGGGTTCGATTCCCGAAGCCTGCCCTTCCTTTTTATTCGGTTCCTACAGTACCATTCCGCATATAAACCCAGGTGTTCCCCGCCTAACACTTTTCAATCGACCTAACAGATCGGCTTGATCAATCGATGGCGAAACAGCACGGTAACCGTCGAGATAGATCGATTTTCCGTTCCTCTTCAACGTGAAACGCGGGCATTCGTCGCGAGGACGAACAGCCTCGGATAACGATTTAACGGGTGAAAAATGCTTCGATCCTGGGGAGACGAGAAAGTGTCTCGAGAGCGAAGGAAATCTCGTTCCTTTCACGGATTCCTGTACCGCCGCCCTCTGTTTCGAATTCCTCTCGAAGCTGCACGTGCTCGCGACGGATTACCTGGGTTTCGTGTCAGATTCGCGCCCACATAAATACGAGGCATACGCGATTCTTCGCCATCCTCGCTTAATTCCTCCGCGCTCTACGCAAAAGTGTACGCCGTTGGATGAAAGAATCGAATGGTCTAGAGTCTAGAAAAAATTCACGGACGAGAAACGAGGACCCTTCCGTGCCCAGAAAAATCCCTTGGAAGAAGATGCATCCGCGAGGGACGGCCTACGCGTGTTTCTGTACACGGGTGCACCTTTCATGCGCACCCATGCCCTCGTCGTTATCGATACACATCTGGAATTGTTCCAGAATCGTTCTCGCGTAACGCGTACCTCCAGAGTGGAACGCCTCAAAGGGGCCTCGGTCGCAAAAGACGGACGAAAATCGTCGGCGTGATGCTAACGGGAAAGGAAACGACTTCCAAAAAAGAAGAGACGCGAATGGAAAACGTGTTCCCCGGTGCCACGCGGTTAATCCGCTATGGAGTATCGATCGCGGTCCAAATCGCGCGTTATACCGGGATATTTTGGAATGACACGAGCGCTAATAATAGACGGCCCGAATACTCGCCAAGCGACGAATCGTTCCGCGTGCGTTTAATTTTAGACGTTTCATAAACGTACGTGTCCTCGATATCCATTCCCGAAGTCGAGTACTCCTCGCGCGGCAATCAGCTGACCCATCGCCGACTCGATCTCGTTCGCTTTGTTTTTACTGCCGCGAAACGTTCCGCCACTTTTGCAATCTCGCGAACGTACGAACGATCGAAGATGAAATGTGCGAGCGAGCAGAACGTTCTGTCGTTGATTAATTAACCCCACGGCGAGGGGGGATAAGAAAAAGTGTTCCGGGGAAGATGGAAAACCAGTGGAGAACGTTCGTTCCGTTATCTTTCTCTGCGCCACGGTTTCTTCGTTCTCGCGGACGAGTGTCGAGAGAATATTAGGAACGTAAAAGACATCGGGTCGAATCTTTTTTCGTTCCTTTTTACCGTCCCGGGCGGAAGAAAGATTAGAGACGAGTTTTCCGTCGCGACTCTTGAGAATCGGGGGCGCTCCCCGCCACCCTCTATTGAACCCGTGAAATTTTTACCACTTCCAATCCGAGGATGGAATTTTTCCGCGCGCGGAATTACAAATGGCCGGGTTATTGAATGAGCCTTCCACGGGAAAACTGAGAAACTCACGGTTACTCGGCAAAATTTTACGATCCCGACCGGAATTGGAAAACCTGCTCCAAGATTGGTGTCGATAAATTAAAGGAACGAAAGGAGCGTGTAAAAAAATTATGGGACGTCGAAGGTAGGAAGAATATTCAGGACCAATTAGGAACGTGGAATCATTGGAAGTGCGGGCAATTTAATCAGGCTTCCACTCTCGTCTAACATTTCGAATCCACCCCGCCGCGGCTTGTAATTAAAACGCCTCCTTGAACGCCGGCTAGTAAAATGCAAGGAAATGTTAGCCGCGACGCGAAGGTTCGTTCGTAACGAAAACGAAATTGTAGAAGAGAAAAAAGTAGAGTTTCGACCGGGTTTGAAGAGGGAAAAAGGAAATACGCACAGCTACTAGGTAGCGCGATCTTGAATAAACCAAATACAAGCTCCGAGCAAGGTGAACGATTCATAAGAGCGTGGCGTTTCATAAGGCACGATGGTGCTTTTAAATTATGCACCTGTGAAAAGCTCATTCGGGAGCCAGAGAGACGCCTGCGTGTCACAAATTCGAACGCCCCGTATTTATGATATATTTACTTCGATTTTCCACAAACAGCTTTGCTTTCTCAATATTAATTGACCGTTCAATTTTCTACGTTAACCCGAGTCTGAAATCGACGGGTGAAATTTGCAATTTCGACTTCAGCCGTTCTCTCCGAACAAACAGAGAAGATAGGGGAAATCGAGGATCATTATTCAGGGGATGTCGATGAAAGCCACGACACAGGATCCTGGGCAGAACGATGAACGCGAGCCTTGCCGTACCGTGCAAGTGAAAACGGCAAAAACAATGGACCGTCTCGGGCACGCGGCACGATTTATGCCTGGCCCCGTTGAAAATTTCGACCCGTTCGCCAGATATTAACACTTGTCACGAGCACTCTGCAGTGCTGGCAAGGAAACATAGCCGAATGGTCGCTCTCGACTTTGATGAAGCTCGCCCGATCTGTTAGATGTAACCGGAACTGAACTGTAACCCTTTCTACTGGACGCGGCCTCCCCCAACGACCAATCGTCGGATCTTAATTGCACGCTAATATTAACCGAGGTATTATACGCGACGGCGTCGCAAAATTGCGGTTCATTTTTTGTATTGCGCGCAGGACGCGACACGTGTAACTTGCGATATGATTTCGATAGCCGCCTCTTCCGCGAAGTAGAATGTCCTCGTCGGGCGATCGTTCTCACGAGTAAACGATACTGTACTGGGAAGAAACGAACAAAAGATATTGCTGCAAGGGTATTGTAAATGATAATGTTGTCCGGTAATCGGAGCAACCCGACAGTGGGTTATTATTAACGGACACAAAGCTGCGCTAATTGCCCTAGCATTGGCAGAGATCGTGGGCCCGCGTACAAAGCTTCGTTAATTAGTTAGCATTCGATCGATCTCGCGTACCAGTTCGTAAACACGCTGCATTAAAACATTGTTTACAATGCACAATAATACGCCGCGGCAAACACCGCGACGAAATGATATTTGCGACGTTCGCGCAATAGTTGATATTCATTGATTGACTAAACCATTAGTTGACAAATTTGAATTCCCATCGCGGGAATACGTTCACCAGTCGAATGCAGCGCATCGCCTTACTCTATTCGTATTTTATAATTATTTACCTTACACAGAAAAAAAAAAGAAACTTCATTACGAGAAACGTCGAAACAGCCGCGACATTCGAAAAGTTTTCGTCGCTCAAATTTACTTATTCCTTGTTTATAATACAATTCGTACAAAGGACGCTAAAAATAATAATGCACATTAATGCATTTTCTGAGTGCCCGTATGTACGCTCTAAGTGATAAAAGGGTTAATTTGTCGCTGACTAAAGGGAAGCAATTGTTTCCAACAATGCTGAAATATACAACAATCGTGCGCGATGTGAAATCTGGAAATTCGTTGAATAAGTACTCGGTAACCGCGTATCTCGACTGCCGTTTCGTTCAATTTTTCAATGATTTTTTTTTTTTGGATCGAGATTGATGGACTTCCGGTGAAAAGCATTGTTAAAACTTCAACAGAAGCGGTGGCGTCCGCCGCATCGCAGGTCGGCCCGGGAATATTTGTACACTTTATTCGACGCCGTGCAAAGGTAATTATGCGGCGACCATTAAGCAGAAACTAGTCGAGTTAGAGCGATTTCCGTGGTCGCGAATTTTACTGGCGCGGCCCGGTCCCTTTTGCGAAATCATGCCAGAACCGTGACATTCTGACACGAAGAAACGTCTCATATTGCAATCAGCGGAAACGTATATTTTATTCAGTTCCTATCATTTCGGCGCGGCGCTCTTTTGATACCGGATTCCCTAATAACGCTGCTCTCTGTGTTGCTACTTTTGGGGCAAAATAAAAAGACAAAACGAGCGTAATATTCTTTTGAAATGCATTTGGAGGCTTCAAATGTAACGAGTTCCTGCTCGTGTCCATTTTATTTTCCGTTCGCCTCAGCGTGTCCCCAGTCGGCTTTCGTTAAGGACGGATAACGTTTCGCTTTGTTCGACACACGAAACGACGGGGTTACGTGGCGCCCGATCAGGCCTTCGACGAGAATCGCCGCTGCGTGCATCGTTATTGTCGCAGTTAACTGTAATTAACGTTAATTGAACGAAAAGAGTGTCCTTTCGAGTCGCGGCGCACGGCCGCTTAACGGCCAATTAAATCTCTTCCCAAGAATCGCATCGGCGATTTCACTGTTTTCGCCGTTCCGTTTTCCGGCTCGCTAATTTTCCCAGCGATATTTCGCGCTAATAAATTATCGGCCACTCGCGGCCTTTTATCATATTTCCGTTAATATTCACCGAAATTGCACAATCTTCCCCAACCTCGTGGTATATGCATATCTGTTCTTCTTGAATTCGTCGAAAATTTTGATCACCGCCGATTCTCCCCGCATTAATCCGATTACCCAGCGACGAACGTGAAGTTGAAATTACGTCTTCGTCATCCACGTGAAGCAATAGATGACTTTCAAACGCGTCAACGCGTCAACTGAATCGGAGCTAACGCCTATTGTTCCTCCTCGCGACGCGAACTTAGATTGTAGATTGCTGGAGGAACAGGGCTGCCGTCGAGTTTACGCGTCAGCTTATATACAGCGAGGCACTTCCATCAAAGAGATCCTCTCGGTCCGACCTCACTAATTAAATCCCTGCATCGATTTGCCTAAGGTGTCGCTTGCTACGAACGCTGGCACAAAAGCTTGCAAATTCACGCGCGCCCGGTCCGTGTACAGCCGTTGCTTCGTTCACCTTTCTATTTATACTTTCCGAATTTATATCACCTGCTTTCGTAGACAACGCCAGAGCAAGCGGCGTTTGTTCTCTTTCTTCTGTCGCAGTGTACCTCTGCGAGCCGTCGCGACGCGTCGTGCTCCACTCTCGACCACGGAAAGTGAAATTGGTCGGGCAATTACCGTGCTGTTTAATCTGTTAAATTGATCGCGTACAAATTACTGTCGTTAACGTTGAAACGTTTCCTGGAATCAATGTTACCCCGTCGGTTAGGGATAATCGTTCGAGTTTTACTTCGCGAGAACGGAACATCGTCCTGCTCAGAACGGGTCCACGTTGCGAGCGGGTCGAACGCCAGGAGAAATGGGGCGAGAGCGTCTTGAGAAACGCGAAGCGGGGCTCGAAAATTTAAAGGAGTGTCACCGGCAAGCGGCCACTTTGTTAATAAGCTCAACAGGTGCGACTGGCTCTCGAAAGCGGCGAAGAATAAGGGAAGATCGTCGTGGAAAACGATGCGCGAACGTTCACCGCGAAACGAGGTAAATAAACCCTTTTCGTCGGCTAATTGACAGGTACTCGCGGTCTCAAACAATTTCCATTGTCTCGCGTTGTCGAGCGTTCGCGATCCCATGCGCTCGTCCGATCTGTAATACCTCCGAATAAATTTCCTCGGAAGCAACCTTTTTCGTCGCACCGCAAAAACGTGCGACGAAAAATTGAAGTTCCTTAGAGGATGGTGAAAAGTTTCCGGCAATTTTTCCGCCCGAGAGCTCCGTACAATTTAAAGTTCCAACGAAATGGTTCTGATATCGTGCAACGGATGAACTGTCGATGCTCGACGATCGATTCGCCGCACGTACGCGGGGACTGGTTTGTCGAGTTCGCGGTTTTCTGTTCGTCTCGTAATGATCGCGCGAGACAATTCTTGCGACCCGACGGTCTGTCAAGGATCTAATTCGCGGATGACGAAAGACGCTTGGAAAACCAGTTTGTTCATCGCGACCGCGTCCTCAGATTACTGCGTTACCATCGCTAGAAACCGAAGTGGCACTCTCACAAAATTTCCAAGGGTGTCTCGAAGACACTTCGTATAATACGGGGTGCGCACTTTTACGGAAGTAAACCGACCACCGCCGTTCGTTTACCTACCTGGCTTCATCAACTATTGAAGGCGAACGAAAGCTTTCTGTGCTTTTCATCGCGTGGCGTAAAGGAGACGCGTGGACGTTGCGCTCGCGGCACTCGAACCGTGCGCCGGATTAATTTTGTTTTCTCGCAGACTGTAATGCATATTTAATTAGAGTCGAGACGAAGCCACGGCGAAGCACGCTTATGACGGATCACGGCTGCGCCGATGCAGCCGAGTTTACGGTAGATTTCTGGGCAAGAAGTTTCGTGTCCTTCAATATTCCAGTAGACCTCTTTACTGCCTCTACTCTGGCAGAAATAAACTTTTTTTTTATAACTCTGCGTGTTACGACTTTTTTCGCAGTAAAATAGCCATGTCGCCGAAGCAATAAACTACAATAATTATGCTTGAAACAGGTTTATCAAAAATTACGGATATTTACTTTTTCACCGCGTTCGATATATTAACGAAGTATCCTCCGTTGCCTAGAATCGGAATTGAAAGTGGAATCGGCCGAACCTTGCACCGCAAAGTTCGCAATATTGTCGTCCTTCTACACGCCAGCCCCAAGGGATTCAATTGCCCCGCGTTAGACTAATAAAACAGCCCATTTCCCGGACTTACTTATTCATTTGGTCGAACGACTTGGCCCGGGCGAAAAACTCGCGGCCGCCTCGGGCAGCGAAGTAATAAAGCTCCGGGTACGTTTCTAAAGCGCGACGCATCGACGTCGACGGAGCGCAAAAACCGTGCCATTAGTACAGAGTCGAGGTGAAACCGAAACGAAGTCCGGACGTTTGCACCGGCTGATGCAAATCGTCGACTGAATTATTCATTAACGACGACCCGCCGCCCTCTTATTCTTAAAGGATGCCCCGTAAAGCTTGCAGCCTTGTCTCGACGGTATTGTCAGGAATCGATGCCATAAGGGAAATGCTTCGCGATCCCTGGGTAGCTACGGTGCTACCGAACGAACCGGATTGCGAATATTAATTTCGGAATGACGGAATGGCGTTCGTGTTTGTCTACGCTATTAGTGACAGGCACGAATTACGGATGGAACCTTTTGGGTTCTTCGAAGAAGGAGATATTTACCTGTGTTCGTTATTTTCCTTCCTTGGAGGCACCTAATGGGTTGGCTTGTTTAGCATGCAATATTCCAGGCGTTCCGGTGGTCCGTTAAAGTTTGGTTGCCTTTGCGTTTATATTTAAAGGGGGGGGGGGGCGAAATTGATCGGATAAATATTTGTAGCGTTTTCTTCCAATATATTCGCGAGTACGAAAAAATAGATAAGAATCGTATAGATAGACCTTGGTAATAGACGAATGTAAATAATTTATAATTGCTTGGCAATTGAACGTTTATTAAATTTGGTCAATAGGATGTTGAATTTCTCTTTATAAACTGGGTGCGGGTATCGCCGTTCCTGAAATCCGTGTCGTTGTCACTCGAGGTAGATTACAAGTGATTGCCTAGTCTCGTTAATTTTACGCGACGCCCTCAACTAAAGCGAGCGATGGGGCGTCGACTTTACGAGGTAAAATCGGTTTTTTAAGTAGCTCAATTTTTATCGCCTCAGCGAAATCGAGCGTCGTTACTTATAGACGGCCGCTAAAAGACGACAGTCTTCGTGGTAAAACGCGGCCGCTGTTAAAAGACGATAAGTTTCCTTTCAATGGCATCTTGGTGCCATCGTATCACGGGACTCATCGATTGTACGCTTCCTCCCTGCTGTCCTTTACGACTATCGATTACCATTCCGTCGAGAACATTACCGTGTCGATTGCCCTTATATTGCGCCTTTTATCGGCCATCTTCGAATATATTCCGGCGGTGGAAAAATCGCCGTACGTTCACGGATGGTGTTTAAAAAACGCTTCAGCTTGCTGGCGCGTGATGAAGTCGCGGTTCGCGTGATATTGATAACGGGGATCGAATCGCAACACGAACAATTCGTTTCGTTTTGCCAGAAACTCGCCGCAAATATTGGCGATCGGCTAACTATTTGTCAAAGTGAGCCACTCGAAAAGAAGGTTCCCAGACGGAGAGACGAATTGGAGGAACTTGATACGAATGCCACGGGGTGTCGGGAATTCATTTGATCCCCGAAATCGCTCGTTCCCTGGTCGATGGCCGATCCTTGAAGCCTCGTACGCGCGAATGTGACTAGCGGAAGAAACGTCGGAACGTAAAAAGGGGAAACGGAGGTGATACAGAAGTAAAAAACCGGGGTAATATCGTGGTGCGCGGAAGGGTTGGTTGCTGCTCGTGGCGTGGCGGGCAATCTTTTTGCCCAAGCTATCGTGAAGTTCTTAATTAAATTCACCGGCAACCGGCTAAACCGAGGGGGCCTGGGCGGTGTATGGTTTTAGAGAAAAATAAAAGGAAGTACCGAGGAAAACCGTGAGCCCGTGAATTAAGTCTTTCCGCGACGAGTCGTAAGCATCGTCCGGATCCTGTTTCTAGGCGAATTATTCCAGCGACAAGTGCCTCTGCGCTTCTGCGCGAATAAACAATGAATTACGAATTACCCTGCCGGCGGGGGACGGCGTTTCGGAAATTGCGCTGACTGCGAGCGTTAATAAAGCGTCACTCGCACCACATTGTCCGTCCGTGTGAAAACGATAAAAGAGAAACTTGCGTTGCTGGCTGCGTGCGATTCGCGATTATAATTAATTGGCCTGGCGATGGTTTTGCAGCCGCGGAAAACATTGCGCTGTTAAATTAAAGGCCGCTCTCCCCTCGTGTTTGCGATCGTATCAGAAATTGCTTGTTCGGAATCGTCGAGTCGTTATTATTGCTACCCGGTGATTAATCGGCATGAATGTTATGAAGTGTATTCGTAAACGAAAGAGTACGAAGGGAGGAGATTGCGGTTGTCAATTATAGCCCAGTCGGTGTTCATTATGCCCGAGCGCGAACGACTCGCGAAGAAGATAACGAAGTGTCGCTCGATTGTGGACCGAGCCTAATGTGGGCGAACATCTTGCACCCAAAATTTTTGTATCCATGGAGAAAACGGCAAGGGGACATCGAAGTGCATAGGTGTACAGCGGGATCAACTAGGCGGAATCCCTATTTATGGGAACTATTTCGACATACGTGTGTAGGCTATCCTACCCCTTGTCGTCGATCCACCATAAAACATTGAAATCCTCGATAGACGCGAAATCGATAGGGCCTCAGTTCGTTGGAACGATAGATCGAGCTTATTTTGTCAAATATAGGGGTAGCTTAATAACGAAACTTGGAACGGTGCCTTTCGCGTATCTCTCTCGCGCTCTCTCTCTCTCTCTCTCTCTCTCTCTCGGCTTGATAAATTTTCCTTCCACCGTGGATTTCTTCCTGCGATATCTTTACTGCAGCCTGCTGCTGTTCTTATTCCTACGGGCGTTGGTAAACTTCGATATTTTATTTGGGGAACTGGAAACGCGGTGTTCCAAGAAGTGTATATTTTGAATATGAAAAGTTTACTGTGCTTGAAGAAATAAATAAAATGAAACGGGAACAGGTAATTGTTTCGACGTGGAATAATACATTTCGTTTCGTCCCGTCGAAGTCGTGAAAGACGAAATTTTTGATAATTGGATCTATTACCGACAAAGACTCAACGGCGAATAATAGCATTACAAGTTCAAAACTTAATACATCCCGCATCGTGGCCCGACCAATATTAACGAATATCGCGCTGATATTTTCCCCCAAATTACGCGAACAACGCGGAGATTTAAGCATCGCATCGGTTGAATTCGAATGAAAGCACGCCAGCCTGGGATTCGCGCGAATCGCTGGAGAGAAACGAAACCAGCTACCCGACTATTCTACACGAGTTTAGACAGCGATGATTAAATTGCCGATGTACAATTGGGATCAACGAAAAATGATGTTTCCAGGGCTTTGAATGAAATTTACTGCAACGCGATTTCGGAAACAACGCGTACGCGGATAGAGATATTGAGAAATATCAATTTTGTGGTCTGTATTATATCGTTAAGTATTCCTGGGATCCACTTTGATATCGACGAGAAAGAAAAATTGCTATAGATTATCGATAAATTAATATTTGTACAATGAATTGTTGCGAACGTTCGAATTTAACTTGGGCGTTAAAGGGAAAATTAAGATAAACATTGGCGCTCGTTTCAAAAACTATGCGTCGTAAAATGAAATGGTGGTCAGCGTGAATTCGTGTTCGAAACGTCCGCGTGGAATCACGAAGAAACGCTCACGATCATTCGCGGGTACGAATTCAACGCCTCAGTATTGTCACTTTTACGGCCGCGATAAGACTGTTCTGAGGTTTATTGCGGTGAGGCATTGGTCTCAAATAAAATGAAACGTTGAGCCGGTTGAGAAATAGAAATCGAAAATAATGAAAATTTCTTTCACTCCTCTAGCACATATTAATTTATGCATGGATTTAACTTGTTATAACTTTAGACGGATTTGTACATCGTAATCTGTATTATTTTGTAAATATGCAGTATACTTTCTATTATTTTCTGCGTAAATATTTCGCAATTCGTATTAACAAGCATACACATGGAGTGTATGAATATTCCAACCCATTTTAAATCCATACATTTATTACCAGCGCTTTCTTTATTTCGCAAGCCAGACTGCACACCAGAATTTATTAATTTACTTAAAATGCTCATTTGTTACAATGATTAAAATTTAATGCGAACGCGGAACAAACTATGCGAGAGGAGAACGTGATGCGTGCAAATTATCCATTTATTTCATTCTATTTATAAGCCATTGATAAATTGAATGCACTATTTCAATGTTTAATACCGAACAATCGAGCCTGTGTATTAATTTTGTGACATACCCTCATTTGCAGGTGATTAATTAATGAGAAGCATTCAGAGTCTGTGGGCCCATACAAAACCTCACCAATATTTCTCGCTTCGAGTGGACAGAATTGAAAAGAAAGGATATCGTGAGTACAATAACCCGCTAACTAATTAATACTTACATTATTAAATCCGCCTTTGAATTTAATTAAAATTAATTGAATCAAAGATTTCTCCCCTTCGCAATTCCGTTTCACTCCCCGCCAATTTCTATCTAACTCGGCGACAACTTAAACTAATTGTAATTTCCCAATAAAAAATATCTCACCTGCGAAAAACAATCTCGTATAGCCCGCGACACGAAATATAAAACGCCAAGCGTCGCCTTAGTTCCAAAGCAGACGAGATCAAACCAATAGCAGCCGATTCGAGAACGGTAAGCGTAAAATATTTACGAGTCGCGCGATTCGCGATAAAGGGATGCTGGCATGGCGCAACGAGAACAGTATCAATCTCCGGCGACAGAAAGTTGTTTCGGAAAGGAGAGCTCGCGTGGTACGCCGCGAACGGAAATAAGCGCAGAGCCGAACGGTAACAGGCAGAAAGAGGATGCTACACTGAAAATTTATGTCACCCGGTGCCTATAACAGTTCGCGTCGCACCCTGTTTACCCGGAAACTTTTCCATCTGCGCGTTACAAGTAAATCTAGACGGGACAGCCGGATAAGTGAGAGGGCACGTGGTAAGGGCCGCCAATGAACGATACCTCGTCTCGATCGTGCATTGGAAAACTCAGAAAATCCTCGACGACGTAGCGGATCAGGATATTCAGCTTATCCATTTCATCAGCAGAACGGATTTGCGCTGCATAGCTTTGTGCCCGCGAGAAGCCCGTGAAGGTATGCCGCGATGAAGAAAAACGAGAAAGCAAAGTATTCGCCTAAACATTCTTAATTATGGTTGATCGTGGAAACATTAATTAAAGGTAGCAGGTACGGTTCATATTATTTCCAACAGTTTTTCCGGGAACTCGTAAAACAGAACGGATATATATTTTCGTATCTTTGATAGCGTAGCGCGGAAAAGCTTTTCCCGAAGTTGAAACGGGAATGAAACGTTTGAACATTCGTTCCAATCCGTGGGGAAAATCTGGCAGAGAATTTGGTTACTCGTCCAACCAGAACTATTTTCTTCCGCAACGAAGGCTGAAACTACCTCGCTCTTTTATTAAGCTCCCGTTCTCGCCGGCTCGTATTGGTTTCCACTTTCCTTATCTCCATGTGTTCCACGCCGAGGAAGAGCTTACCCCGGCTGACATAGAACGGATGCACTCTACTTGCTCCCACCGTTGACCGCCTATGGATCGAGTAAATCACACGCAGGGGAAAGTGGATCGGAGTTCTTTCAATTTCGATGAGCGAGCCGAAGGGAATGGATGGCCCGTTAAAAAATGATATAATTCAATGGAATGAATTATACGAACATCTAGATTATCTCAAAACGTATATTTATCGCAGTAACCGAGAAAGATTCAAGTGGCAATTCTATTTACATACCGAACAGAAAGAACGACTAATAAAAAATGAAACAGCTTTGCAGTAATATAAATATATAGCAAATGCAAAATCGCGCAGCAGCAAGTAGTTCACAAACTTGAGTATATTGCTAAACCAATTCGGCCGGTCAAGGAGCCGTTTGACTGGGCACGAACCCATTCTACTGTTTGCCCTGTTGTCTCATTCGCGACCGCGTTCTCTATCATTCTGGTATGTTGCCCGCATATACGCATTGCCTTTCCGTTTCCCGATTCGGCAGGAAATGAATCGTTCTCAATTAAGCCGGCAGAACCGATGGGCCTTCATATAAGCCCTAAATGTTTAACTAACGATTTATCGATGCTCATCGAACGACTACCATCGAGGCTCTCTCTCCTCGTCCACGGTAAATAGTCGACCGTGCAATTGACTTTTTCATCCTTTCCACCGCGCCACCACCCCCCACGATTTACGCGCTATCTAACCAGGAATTCCGTACCACAAGTGGCCCTCTGGCTACGGCTTATGAGCAATCGGTGCGTACACGCATGTCGCAAATTGCTCGCGGCAGTAGGCGCTGTCCCTAAATTAGTCCTTGTACGCGACAGCTGCGATGCCTTTTGGCTTCGACGTCGATCGTAAATTTCGCGTAACGCCACATTTTACGCCGCATTGTGCACACGTAAGAAACCTAGCGTTCCATATTCTGTATCATCAACTGTATTCAGATCGATCGATTCGTTTCACAATTGCTACGAGGAAATTTAAAACAGCTGCAATTAATTAACAACCGCGACAAACTATTCTCTTCGTCAGACTACCCGACGATCTTTGTTAACTAACACGAGCCGGTCTGCCATTGTTGTTAAAGATTTGTATCGCCACTTCGCTCCTACCAGGGGAGCACATGTTGTTAACCGTCGACGAGTGGAACTCGAGATCTATTAAGACGGACATTCGTATGCGCGATGCAACGATTTTCCAGGCACCCGTTGAAATTTCTCGCCCGTAGCTTCCGGATAAATTTACCGCCGGGCATTTTGCAAACTTCCGTCGATCGAGGACAGCGCGCACTGTCCAACAGCTGAAATTCGAAGGGGTCACGCGCGCCGGATGATTGCGTGGACCCGATGCAATCCTCCCCGATACGTTCCTCCTTGCACACACGTGCGAAACGCGCGATTAGTCCAACTATTCTAGCACGTGAGCTTCGACGTTCGACGAAACCGGAGCAACGGTACGTGTTTCTTTCCGACGGGGAAACTCGAGAATATCGAACGCCCAATTATTTTCATGTTTCGCGGGGCGGTAACGCGAAATGGAGCGTACACATTCAATAACGGCGTTGCGTTCTAAATTACCGCGGTATTGTTCTGCCTCTAATTATGTCACATTCGATACGTGCGCGGCGTCCAATTTCAGCAAAACCGTTCGAGATCCCCTGCAATCTAGACAATGACGTTCCAAAATGCTCGCAGCTCGTAAGTGCGACGCGTCTCCGGTAAAGTCTGCTCGTTTTCCCGGATTCCTTTATTCCGGATAAAGCCGCGGATCGATGGAACAACAATTGATACGTCGTATTATAGGGCGGAATGAATTCCGTCGAGCAGCCTCGCGAACAACAGGAGCAATGAAAAAGGGACAGGCGTCGCGACGCGTTGGAAATTCGACGCGGAAAACAGTTGGTCTCCGTTTGCCGGCGTTTCCCCCGATTTGATAGTCGGATACGATGAAAACGACGTTCGAACATCACGAACGACTGACGGATGTTCTAATTACTCCCCGCTTTGTGCGTCATTCCTCTTTTGTTCCCTCTCTGTCTCTCCCTCTGTCTCCCTCCCAACCTTTTTGTTCGTTTTGATTCTATTCGAAACAATCGCATCGACAGGGCGCGCGGAGCATCGATACGAAAAGGAACACGGATTGCTGGCCAGAATGATACGACAGAGAGATAGAGGGAGAGAATCGACAGCCGATATTTGCCGCACGCGGTATTGAAAAATTGAGCCGGCCTCAGCTACCGGCAAACACGTCCTCTCTTCCACTCCTTTCCCCCCGTTGTTCCTGGACGCTGAAGCACTTCCCCATATTTTCAGATATTTCCGCGCCAGTCAAGGTTCCAACGAGCCGGATGGTCCATGGTCGAGCAACGTTCGATTTCTATTGCGTTCGAAGACTCAGAAATTCGCCCGCGGGCAACGAGAATCGGGACGCCTCGCGATTCAATTCAATTTATTCCCCATGAATTCTAATTTTCCGTCGACCAGTTCCAGCTCGTTTACGACGCCGATTGGAAATCGAGGGGGAACCGTCGGTCAAACTGGCGAACGCGTAAACGTATTTTTCGTTCCGCGACTTCGATATTTCCCGCTGGATATTTCGCTCGCAGTATTTACTCGTCTCTCCGTCCGGTTTAATATTCTTAATATGTACAAACGTTCTGCCGACTCGCGTAACCATTACAATCGCGTTTCCGTAGCTGTCGAAAGAGTCGAACGAACCGACCCCGGTTTCGCGTTTCGATGTGCCGTGTATACTCGATTGTAATGATGGACCAACAATGAAGTTGTACGGTAGAAAAATAGATTGACCGGCTTTTCAGAGAACGCGTTGAAACGAAGTGGAATTTCGAGTTTAATCGTGAATCGCTTGGACAAAAGAATACATCGGGAACTCCTCGTAGCAATTGAGTTACACCGAAGCACCGTGAACGAGAATGGCTTGTTTCTCTTATGGAAATAATAAAATTGGATTAAAGAAACTTGTTACGACAAGATTGTTATTTAAGGCGATACTTTGTTAGTCAAACGGTGCTCAATCTAACGTGGACGTTTCGAAGAATCGCGATACCCCGAAACTTTTAATGGGCAGCGGGACGAAAAATAGCCTCGATTTTGTAGCTGCCGCTGGTGTTGCTACACTCGGATGCTTTTATGCGAGTATCGCAATTTCTTAGCAATTTTTTTCCAACATAACTCGATCCCCTTAGGTTCGAAATTCAAGCGCTGCTCGTTCGCAGGAACGAATAGTGGCTCGTTGGAAAATACTAGGCTGTTTCGAAATGCGAATGAACGGAGACCGGCACAAAATTGATGCAGAAGTTGTTGGACGCGCCGCTCGAACGCGAGGCGTCCTTCCTCGTTCGCCGAGTACTTTTGCCCTCTTCTTTGAAATGATGCAAGATCCCGGAACGTTAAATTTATCATCGTCTTGTCTTCCATAAAAATTTTGCAGCTTAAACTGTGTCTCAGTATTTTTATTAAAATAACTGTCTCGCACTGAATAACGGAACATATGGGAAACGACATGAATAAATAAGGACGAAAACGTGCACAAAAGAATACGATTGCATTCGTACGATACCGCGCGTACATCAATTTCACCTTTACAAGAAGAATGGGCATGTTCATCAATCATTCGCGTTCCTACAGAGAAATTGCTACTTTCACGAGACACATTTTTCTTGGCACGAAAGCGAAGGGTATTATGCAAAAAAAAAGTTCTAATATCGACAATGTAGCGGTCAATGTATTAAAAAAAGGAACTCCTTCGAAGCAGGCGAATTTTGCGATCATTCAAGACCGCAACTACTGACACGATTGTCAGTGCCCGGCGCATATATTAATCACGGAGGACGATCGTTAGCTTGAAATTTGCATAATTTCAAATAGCTGGTCGGGTTGCGATCGATTTTCCGCCCTCGAGCTTTAATGCGCCATTAGAGTGTGCTGAATACCAATTTTGCGCGAGGCCGTCCTATAAAATGTACCTTGTAACCTCCAATAAAATATGCGGCTCGCAAATGAAGTAAGTAACCGTCCGTGTAACATCGAAATTCCGCGAAATCCATTCGACGAAACTCCAACAACAATCCGTCGAAGCTAATTCGATTCTTTCCCCGGCCGGATTACACCGGGGTGCGAAACTTTTGCAGGTGAAAGCGCGCCGGCAAACGGCGCGGCGCTTAATTAGGGCCACGAATTTGCGAACGCGACGGGATTTCATTAACGGACAGCCGGTAATTTTATCTCGTCCATGTTTTCCCCCGATTTACCGTGCAATTTTAATATCTGGCCCCCGCGAGAATTTCACGCCGGTCGATTCGATTATTGTTCGCTAACGGCATTACGCTTCCGTTTTTACCTCCCGTCGAATCGGTGAAAAAAATCCCGGGGGTTCGCATAATTTCGCACCACGACTGCCCGGACGCCCGATCGATTCAACATTGATGAACTTTCAACGCACTCCGTGTACCACGCACGATCGGCAAACACTATGGCGCCAGATTAATTTTTCCCCGCTTCGAATAGCGTTTCGCCCCGCCTCTGCAAATATGCGAGGGGAAAGTAATTCGTTTGTTCTTTCGTCGTGAACAAAGTCAGGATCGAGCGTCGGAAATAACAATAAGCCTATGGGGCGTAGATGGCGATACGTTCGAAATTGAATCGCACCACCAGAAATAACTTCCCAGCGACGATAATGCTTGGAGCGATAATCATAAACCTCTGGAAGATCTGCGTGAAACTATCAAACTATCGCACAGTGGGGAAAAACGGCAATTTAGCCGTGCAAAAGTCCAAAAACAAAACACGGAGTAGACCTATAATTTTATATGCAATGTCAAGCTAGATGTCCATAGCACCTAAAAATGACATTTTTATTTCTTAAATCCATTGTTGTTAAGCGTGGCAGGGGATACAAACGTCAACAATTGAAGACAGCTTAAAAATGAAGAGTACTATTTTCACCTGTATTTTAATGCTCAGGACCTTAATGGTATTTCTGTTTGCAGGAACTGTATCAAGAAAGATTAGGAATGTGTAAAAATGAAAAGAAAAATTTTATAAAAATTTCTTAATATTTTTTTCAAGAAAGTTTCAACAAACTAATTTTCAACGCGTTCTTTTATGAAATACTTTTGAACTCCGCCGACCTTCGCGCTAATTTTTAGATACACGTTAAGAATGGGATGTATACTATATGCTCTATAAAATTTGGCTGCAGCCAGCTGCAGCTGCAAAAGTTATTGCATTTTTTATAGAATAGTTCAAAGCCGAGAACGTTCGCACTGATGCGGCCTACGGTAGATTGTAGATGATCGGGTTCCACTTTTTCATTTATGAACATGTATAATTTACAGATATAAAATTTACAATAAAGACAATAACAATATATATAAAAAAAATTAATATTAAATAATAACAAAAAAAAATTTAATTACAAAAAATTTATAAAAAAAGTTATTGATCCTCTATTTCGAGAAGAGCTTTCACTTCATTTCATCAAAGAATGCGCGAAAAATAACTTCATTTGTAGGGCGTGGTGCATGATTACAAGGATTAAACCAGAGCCAAACCTCTGGAGGTTTATGACAGGGTCACTGATATTAAATTAACATATAAAAATATCAATAACGCACAATATATACCTCCTAGGCATAAAGACGTACGGAATCCAGTACACAAAAATTTAATATCCAAAAAAATATTTAAATAATTTAATATCCATAAACTATTGAAACAATGACAAATGCGACAAAAAGTTAACAAGGATGGAATATGTCAATCGTTTTCTTCTAGTTAATTGTCAAGAAAAAAAAACGGGGCACGTTGATCGGGAGTCTACCGTAGGTCGTATACGCTCGACATGGAACTATTCCATTAAAAATGCAATAACTTTTGCAGCTGCAGTTGGCTGCAGCCAAATTTTATAGAGCATATAGTAGACATCCCATTCTTAACGTCTATGTAAAAATTAGAACGAAGGGCAGTGGAGTTCAAAAGTATTTCATAGAGAAAGACTTTTGCACGCCTAAATTGCCGTTTTTCCCCACTGTGTATCGGCGCGCGGGCCGGACTCGAATTTTAATGTTCCTGGCGCGGGATTGGCGACAGGCGGAATTCACGAAAAGGTTACGTGGTCTGTGCTTATTGGGGGAAAAAATCATCGAAGGAAGCCGATGTCTCGGACTACCGGCGTTAGATAACGTGTAATAGAATTTCCACGAGGAGATACGTTCTTCGCTGGATACCCCAGGATATTAGAAACGTGCGTGGATTGCAGACCGACAGTCCGGTGACAAGAACCGGAAATGGGTATGGATGCCCGATACTCGTACCGAGTTTCTCTAGACCTCGGCTGGACGGAGATGGAAGAAAAAAGGAGATTTAACGGTCGAAGAAACTCGAACGGGCAAATGGAACGGGGTCGGATCGTAGGAGGGTGGAAACCCGTACTCGCTCGTTCCGAGTTTCGAAATTGAATGCGCGATTCTGCTTGACCGTATAGAATCGCGACAAGGGGAAAATGGGGAATAACCACCCGTTTCCAATGGCGTGAAATCAATTTTATACCGAGAAAGAGACCGCCTGTCGATTAACGTTTCGATAGAAACGAGACCGATGGTGCTTGATTTTTAACAGGGTGTTGCGTTGCGTTGAAACTTGCTGCTTATCGATAAACACGGCGAATATTATATTTGTTGTTACATCGGGGAACTCAATTTCATCTGTAATTAGAGACGCGACGGGGGCGGAATACTGCTTCGGTGGCGATACTGTGTTGCAGCCGCCTGTTACATTCGCAGGGGAAACGTTTCCGATATAAATCAACCGAACAAGAGATTCCGAAAGGGGTGGACGGGAAACATCAATTTCTGTACGTGACAAAAATAAACCAGTGCTCCGCGTTCGAGCTCCTGCAATTTTAATAACGTCACCGGGAACTAGACCGCCGATAAATTCATATAATCCGTGCATAAACATATTTTTGCCACGGCCCCGTCGTATCTAGCACATTCTGTGCTATTTCGCGTGCCGCGTGTTTCCTCGCGGATAGATGTTCTCGCAACGTCGCGTCCCGGCAGCGGTTCGCTTGATATTTTTAATTGCGTGTTTCACGGCGAAATATCGAACGCGAGACGATAATCCGGGGTCGACGAATATTGTAGGTGTACACTTGTTTGTCACATTTATCGGCTCGTCGTTCGCTAAAAGTCCGAACCTTCCGTCAACTGCATATCATTCGGCGTCCTTGCCGCGATATCTCGCGACACCTTTCGCCTATCCGTTTCTAACAGTCGCGCGATATTTCTGTTTGAATAGAAATAAAACGCTCCGCGGATCGAACGTTCCCCGTAGAGCGTGCCGTATCGCCGCTTTTAATGCACCCTAACTCCATTCGAGAAGCGAATTCGAGGGTCCGACAGCTCGTACAGTACAACGCACGATAATAAAACTGCTTTCCAACAGAATTGCGTTCTCAACAATATCGGCGCGGGAACTGCCATATCTCTTTTCCCAGCAGCTTTCCGCTCGTTCTCGGGATACTACTCTTCGCTCGAAGTAGACAGCCCCCTGCGAATAAACGATCCCCGTGGAAAGCAATAACGTCGAGACTGTTGACGCGTATAGAAAAGAAAACTCTTGCCACTTCTAAGTGTCCTTAACCGCGTATGCGTTGCGTATGCTGGCCGTTTCGTTACCGATCAGCTTCGAACGGTCGCGCGACGAAGATTCTTGTTTCTTGCGAGGTCCATTTCTTGCGACGTCGCGCAAGATGCGAGGGCAAAGCGGGACGACCGCGTTACAGCGGTGGAACGTGGTCAATCTTAATAATCATAAAAGTAATAACGGGCATTATCGCGACGGAAGACAATAATCCGGGCGGAGCTTAAGGGGCGGCGAAATTGTCGGCAGGAAAAGCTTAGCACACCGTCGATGCGCGTCGTTCACCGCGGTTAAGCTCGGTTGAAGTCGTGGCCGGCGTTCTCTTTTCGTTTCGAGCGTAGGCGCCTAACGTGTTTCAGCCCTCTGGCTGTCTCGTCGTCGCGGGAGGAACACGGACGACTCTATCTCCTGCGAAAGGAGAAGGAATATGCGCGAAAACAGGCGAGCGAATAGAGTGGAAACGCGGTTATCCCGTTGGAATTCCAATTTAACGAAGCACGCGCGGGCGCGGGTATTTTCGCCCGGCGTAAAAAGAAACCAGCCCCTCGCGCTTGAGGAAACGGAACGCATTGTCCGGCGGACGGGTCGAGGGAGGGTGGAAAAATGCCGCCGGGAATGGTCCCTTTGAGCTGGGCACGTCGATTGAACGAACCGCGTCGTTCAAATTCGACGGCCACTTTCGTCGCCGAGGTGTTCGCGTTGCTGAAATACTGTGACGGAAGGCATCCATAATAGGGGTGCGTCGGCTGGTTAAAAGGTGATGGAAACTGTCCTGCCAACGTTCTATTTACGCGAGATCAATGTCTTAACTTGTTCGGGCCCAAACAGTAGACTCATAAAGCCATCGAGTTCCTTAAAATATAATTATTTACGTTTCGGGTGTACTTACTATATTCCACAGCTGCAAGCTATATATCTATAAATTCGTGCATCGCCTGTTTTTTGATTAGCAGGTTTTATTGAAAGTCACAACGTTTTATGGCTTTACAATGTGCGACCCTTTAGCTGCACACGTGGACTCCGCGTACGGCACCCTCAGGTCAGTCACTACCTGAGAGTGACCGGTAATTAGGGGCGTTCATTTCCACTTCCACCAGATTTTGGAATATCCCTTCCGTCACGTTTTTACATTAACAAACCCCCTGAACTAACCAATCAGCATATTGCCAACAACAACACGCTAATCCCCACGTTTTGCGAGTCTTCGTTAAAGCGAACCTAAGTAAGACTCGGCGGTGCAACTAGATCGTCAAGTCAGATCGCATCATCAATAGTTACATCAACATCACCTTACTATATCATCATCTTAAGACTCGCTACATCAACTTAAAGTATCATCGACATCTTCAAAATCTGGGCAACACCTCCAAGGTCTTTACACCACCTTGCGAGGCACTCTTACCATCAACCTTGAGTAGTCGCAGCTAATTATCATTTTGTACATTAACGTGTAAATATACGACTATTTATCAAGTGAAACCAATTCTCATCACCCTACACCATCTAAATATAACTGGCCCTCACGGCATTAGTTTGCCGTAGAGCGCAACGGTCATCGTGCTTTTGATCAACGGTCAATTCGCGAGCTGAGAACCGTGCATAACTCATAACTGAAATTGTTGTCGAGATCAAGCTTGGTTTACTTCGCTCCGTGCTTTGCTGAGTAGCGTACGCTTTGGCCGGAAGCGTACTGGTACGAAATCGTTATGTTTCGCATGGTTAGCGGAGATCCTCGAACCGATATAAAACAATTACGACGCTAAACGATTATTAAGCGCTGCTTGTGCGTGACAATCGAGTATCGCGGTAATGCGCGCCGGACACGAGCCGCGGATTATTTGAAAACTTGCGGGGCAAGTGGCTTGTAATTTTACGTTAATCACTGTGCGAACGCGCGCCACATTTCCGTATCGCCGTGCATAATTGTCGTTGCCGAACGTTTCGTGCCACTGAATTATTAACTGAAACAGACCGGCATACTGTATACCGCGTGACCGTTTAGGTAATTCGATTTTTTAATCAAACTTATCCGCCCACCATCCCCCCTCCCCGATCATTAGCCTCACACCGCTCAAATATTTTGACATACTTAAACGCGGTTTGTTGCACACCTTGTAAAATTTGGTTGCGTCGCTCGTTCGTTATATTCATTAAATGTGTGCACCGAGCAAGACAACGGAGGAGAAGAGAATTTTTTTTTTCGTGCACACGGGACGGAAAAATGGGTCACAGTGAACCGTGGACGGGCATCGCGATAGCGGACGATGCATTTGAAAGAAATTACGCAACGCGACGTAACAACGAACGAAAGGGAAGAACGTCCCCGTCCGTATTGCATACGGTATTAAGGAAATCAGGGCATTCGAAATTACTTGCAGAGGCTCTCAAAGGTACAAAGACTTGTCTATTCTCGTCAAGCATGGAACAGAAACGGAGACGCGTTTCACAGCGATCTGCGACAGAGCAAGATGTCGAGCGAATGCGGCCGCTGTGCCCGATGCAAATGGGCCGCTTGCGCGACGACAGAAAGAAACAGGAACAATGCTATTCACGTCGACTCCTCTTCTGCCGTGCGTCACTTTCTCGTACCGGTGCAAATCGTCATTTGTGCCCCGGCGACAATGGGTATCGCGACCGGTTCGACTGTCACTGGTAGCCGTTCGTCCCGCGGCGGACGACGAACGAACAAATTCGGCGTTCCGCCAACGAGGACGACATTTGATAGCGCCGACTCGTCGCGAAAATCTTCAGGCGAAGATGAAATTGCAGCGGCGATGCACTTGCGAAAGTAAGTCTCGCGCGTTTCGTAAATACGCGACGCGTCCTTCCCTCTGTTCCCGGTGTGAATATCGGAGCAGAAAGAGTTAAGGGCGATTCACGCGACGTATCTCTTTTCTTCGACCCGATGCGCGTCTCGCCACCCAGCCATCGACGTTCTCTTCGTGCACGAGCGCCGGCAAGTGGCGGCCCTCGAATCTCCTCTGGAGATTCGCGTAATCAAGCCTTCATTCAGCGCGAGTGCATCCGGCGCGAAGAGGGCTTTCCTTTTGCCCGGCGTGTCGTCCAAGAGGAGGCGCTGCCTCTTCGCGCGAGACGGGAAAAAGAGCAAGCACCCGTTAGAAATGAAGGCGAGGTGAAAACGAGGGCGACGCTCCCGTTTTCGACAGGTGACAATTCACGCCGGGAGTATGCGTGTCACTGGACCAGACTTTATCCCCGTTGTCACCGTCCCCTCGACTCGCGACGCGTTCATCTTCCCTCCGCGTCGTTCCTCCGGCGTTTCGACGTTTTGGATTTCGCCGCAATCGGGGCAATCGGGGACTGGCGAACGCCGAAAGACTGCCGAGCCTCGTCGTCGGGCTGGATGCAATTTCGAGACGATATCCTGAGAATCGATGCAAACGGCCGGTCGATCGCTCGGACTGAGCGGTTCGCAATTTTCTTGCGGCAAGTTCTGCGATAATGAACCGAAGCGATTAAGCCCCCGTGGCCGGACAGAATATCGTGGAACGAAGTCGTCGTTGCTATCGCGGTGCAAATGGCCGCATCCCTCAACCTAGTTCCCATTCCGCAGGGACGTGCTTTTAGAATCGAATCTGAATACTCCACCGCGCGGTAGAACCATTCTAACACGGGGCAGTATTTTTTCTTTCCTCGTCGAGGGATTTCTCGGACGATGTGAAATATTTATAGAAGTCCGTATTTCACTAGCTGCCAAAGGTACTCGCGAATGTATACCCGGCAAACGTTGATAGTTTGATCGAAGAAGAAGCCTCGTTTCCATTACAGGCGCACGAACGGAAGCAACGTCGAACGATATCCCGTGAGCTTTTTGATTACACGCTGTTTCGTCGCGTTATCGCCGCGATGTGTTTTTCCGCAAGAGGTATATACCGTTCGATGAAATCGGAAAAGATCGATTGTTTCGCACCCCGGGTGTCGCTGCAAAGCAAACACGCAGCTCGCAGTTTCGACGGCGCGCACCTCGTCAACGAAATTTTAATCGAACAATACATTTCCGGCAAATTTTCGAACACAGCGACGGGTGGACGCGCGTCGCGCGCTACGTAGCCGTCGTCGCCTGAAAGGTCGGCTGAAAAATGAAAAAGAAAAAAAATTAAGGCGAGGCGATACATCGCAACGTAAACAGTGTATTTTCAGAGCATCGCCGACGCGGCGCGAGCAAGTCGCGGTTCTGTTATTCATCCCGCGAATATTTCAAAACTGTCTCGCGTTCAATTTACGGCCGCGCATGGATCAAAACTGTCTGGCGTGTTTGAAGAAAAAAATGCAAATGCCCCGAAACAGAAGGGAGGCCGCTCGTACAAGGGAAATATAAACGCGGCGCAAAGTTGCGCGCGGTCTCGCGCGTAAAGGCAGCTCGACGCTTTTTCATTCGCGCCACCCCTTCGCTCTCGTCGCCCGAAACGAATCCATCTCGAGCGGGGGTTGGTGGCCGCGCAGAAATTAGATTCGAAATTTGTTTAACTCTCGATTCCGCGCGGATTTCCCCAGCTTTGGCGGAACAAGAACCGAAACCGAGCGCGCCGTTTCGACCATTTGTTTCAATTAGCAACCGGAGACTCTTTCATGATTCCCGGCACGGGGGCGCCATTTGTCGGTCCGTTGCTGAATCAGGGTATCGCCGACGCCCTCGTGTGCACGCTCCATCCGATTTCCGTGGGGTAGCCTCCGAAATATTCGTACAATCCTCGCGCGAATGTTTCCGCGATCGAACGAGGAAGGTATGAAAACGTCGAAAACGGCGAAATCGGCGATCAAAATTTGATGAAGGAAAAGAAACGTACGTTTCCTTCGATTATCCGGTAACGCGGTGAGGTCGATCGATTTCCGCGTATGAACGTATCGCACTCTCAACGGCCGCGAAACTTTTAGATTGAATGGATTGTGTACACGCGCGATACGATTTCGACCACGCCGATCCTCGATACTCGTTTTTATTCCATCCATTGTCGCTCGTTCGTCCGCAATTCGATACGGATACCATTGTAATTCTCGCTGGATCCACCCTACGATTACCGTTTTGAACGTTCGTTTCAATTAGCGACATAGACCTCGCGCGTTTCGCCCCAGCCCCCAATAACGTTATCCCGTCGTTTCTGCGCCGCAAGAGTCGCTACAACGAGCTCGTAAATTTCCTCGGGTATCTCTATTTATCCGGCTCCTCCGCCCGGACGCTAGCCCGCGGGCAGCTTTATATTTTCCTCCGACGAAGTAGGAAAACACCCGGGGAGGGCACGATCGGCGAAATTGGCAACTTTGGTTGCACAAATCCTGATAAATATATTCCTCGCGATCGTTCCGACGTTTCGTCCGCGGAGAAAATCTCGACGGTCCGCCGAAATTGTTAATCGAGTGATATCGATACGGTACAGCGAAACAGCATTTACAGATTAACCGTTCGCCGCGACGCGTCGTCCATTCGCCGTAATCATTACGAACGCGTTCGCGTTGAAATACCGGTAACGGTGTAACGCGGGGACGGAGAAACGAGGTGGAACTCGCGTGATCCGTACACGTACCTGTCACCAGGTCGCTGATTTTTCCCTCTGCGTGTCAAAGACGAGATATCGGCGGATGGGCGGAACAGGACGATTCCGTCGCCAAACGGAACGGCCAGAGATGCATATTGCAACGGTAACGTACGTGCATCGGCCTCGTTTCTACCTGAGTGCACGCCGCTGTTTGCACGGCCGCCGCGTTATACGTGCGAACGCACGCGAGCTCCGTCGATTAATTGGATTGCCACTGACACACGCTGGTATCGACGAGTTCTGGAAAGGGGAGGACCCGGTCGTTTTAGTTGCACTTCTTGACCCCGTCATGGATTATCGGCCCCTTCGATTCTTCGATTCTGCGCTATGAACACCTACGTGCGTGATACGAGATGGAACGGACGCCCCGGACTTTGTATCCGAAGTTCAATCTCCGGCGTTCCTGCGTCCAAGGGTTTGCCTCGTTTCTATTTTCCAGCCACGTCCCGTTGACGACTTGACCGTCGATCCTAGTGGCCCCTTCACTCCGGCAACGATTTAATTACGTTCGATTAATAAATCTGCTTATCCACCTTCCGCTTACGTGCTTTTTTTCCCGACCGTTTTCTTTATAGCACGGAGCGGGGCCAAGCCGTATGCGTCGTTCGTCGAATTACATTTCTTCTTCTTCTTCTTTTTTTTCTTTTTATTTCCGGCGACCGTTCTACTTTTTCACGGGGAATTCCATCCGAAATGACTCCTTCGCTCGAGTTTCCGATTTTTACGTGCGTCGTTTCGCCCATCTCCGGGAAACTCTCTCTGGAACTCCTATTTCCACAGATCCCGAACTTCGATTACCGTACCGAGACGTTCCCTTTGTTTCTGTGTTTCGCTTTCTATTAGGATTGCGTTTCAGCACCTGTCCACCCTGTAGAAGCGGTCGCTAGTAGCGACGTTCGCAGGTCGCGAATTTCGGATTCCGCGTCCCCGTTCTGTTCCAACCGTTTCTGCAATTCCCTGTGTCGATGTTGGAATCTCAATTTCGCGACAAAGAGAGAGAGAGAGAGAGAGAAACCGAGAAGACAGGAGAAAGAAGAAGACATACTAACGTATACGATGTAATTACTGTGACTCTTATAGCCACGACCCGCACCCTGCGAATCTGCAAACCGTTTGTTTCCCTGGAAGCAGATATCTCTTCTTGACGTCCCGTTCGTTAGGTCGGACATTTGCCTCAGTGAGTTACAATTAAATGCGAATCATGACTTAGTCGGCGGTGGATCATTTTTAATCCCACGACGGCAGTATTTTCCGGGCTCGTGTAAATTTATAACGGAACGCGGATGTAATTAAATGTAAAATCAATACGGACGTTCGAAGAACAAAACAGTGGCACGCAATCACATAGAACGGGAACATTGTCGTAACGTTGCGCACAATAATTAACCAGTATTGGGCCGAGACAAGGGGCGATTAAGCTGTTCAATTATTTAACGATCGAACGATGTATGGGGGAAATCAGTGTGCCGCGATCGTACGAACTTGCGAAAGAATTGGTCCGTGGACGCAATTAAGAAACGAAACAGCCGGCGACGGATTTCCATTGAATTTAACTCGCGGATGCGGACCCACGACGTCAGGCCTTTGTTTCAACGGAACAGAAGAGGAAAGCGGAGGAACGGGTAAAGGAAAAGTGTATTAAAGTAAAATCTGTGTCGCACGGAACGGTTAACGTCAAATCGGACGATTACGTTGTCGCTTTTTGAACGTTCACGAAGGAAACATTATTCAGCTTGGTGGCACCCGTTAAGCGTTCCGGTGTAATTAATTACAGGTGTGGTGCAAGACCGACAAAAGAAGCCCTCCAATTCTTCACGAACAGACGCGTCAGTATAACAATCTCTCTGTAAATAAAGCAAATCGGTTTCATCCGTCTTATTGTCGGTCCTGCGCAATGTTTGCCCTCTTTCCGTTATTGTCGTACCAGTATCACGGCCTCTCGGGGAGGGATCACCGTATCCTCGAAAGCACGTCGAACAATTTTAACCGCGATGTTCAACGAGGCGAGATCGATTCGACGACGTACGAGCAGGTGAAAAAGGACGTCTGGTTGAGTGTGAAAAGAAAAAAAGGGCGTACGCGCGTCGCTTTAAAGGTTTCAAATAAGGAAATCGATGGCCATAATTTCCTTGGAAACTCGACTCGCTCCCCGGAGAAATCGATTCGTTCTCGTTAGCACCAGTTAAACGACCGACTGGTACACCCGATTGGAATATCGGCTTAAAAGTTCCCCGGCGCGAAACTTCTTTCATTAAACTTACGGGGATCCGCGTCCCCGTCGTTCGTCCGTGCGCCAAAGAAAAACCTTTACAATGACGGGAGGGCGACATGGAAAGTTCGAAAACGTCCCCCGCGACCCGGCATATTTACATAGCGAAACGAAGCGGACGGTAACGCCGTCGGAATCCAATTACGATGCCCGCTAACGCGATCATTTCGCCAGGTAATAACGACGCGACGCGTACTCGTGTAACTCACCGGGCAAACGTTTGTCACGTTCAATTGGAAAGTCGATTAAAGTTGACCAAACTGTGCCGGTGTTATCCACTTTAGCTGGCATTACGCCTCGCACTCTTTCCATCCGTCGTCGACCGTTGCGCCTTCCTTCGTTTCGAAAACGGTGCACCGCGATCCGAGGCTTTCACGGCGGGGGGGTAAAGTTGTTGGCCACGAGCCCGGATCCTTTTAGTCCTCCCGTAACGACACTGAAAAGATGCGAACTTTACCCTCGTGCCCCTTCTTCATCTTCCTCTCCCTCTTCCCTCCAGAGACGTGTATCATCTTTTACAATTTCGTTCCTCGAGCCCCGGCAGGCCGGTCTTAACTTCCTTCAACGGTTCCCCGCGGAGGAAAGTGGCGAGCAGGTACCGGAAACCTAAGCGACACGTTCGAGCAATTATATGTTTCGGTCCATGCCCTTCGGAGAGAGTCGAGCCGGTTTCTCATTGGTTTCATTTTACCGGCTCGTTCCGGCGGAATATCGGATCAGCGATAACGGGATCGAAGTTCTTTCATTAAACTTGAGGGAATTTGTGTCCCCGTCGATCCTCCCTCGCGGGGGTTAAGGTGTCGAACGATTGCATCGCGATCAATAAGGCGTCGAGACAAAGGGTGCTTTGTAAAGCTTATAACCTCCGATCCCTGTGCTCCCCGCGGGTCAGGCCTCCATTTCTCACGAAATCTCATGCAACGCCGAGCTTTCTTGTATCCGTGGCACGCGAGCTTATACCGGATGTTCATCATCCCCTCGGTGTGATCCGTCTTACAGTTAACCCGTTTCCCTCGCGATCCCGACAAATTTATTATTACGGCGATAATCGACTTCTCCCGGGAGTAATTTTACAGTGAACCGCGCGACAAGTCGCGAGCGCGACGACGACGGCGAGGCATTTTAGGCGCGGGGGATGAAACGTTCGACGGTGTTTATTTTTCCAGGGACAACCGACGCGACCTTTTCCGCAGGAACTCGATATAATTAACGGATCGGAAGGCAATGCATTCGTTTCCGTCGCGTGAGCCTGCATCGTACACCTCGGCTACGACCGTAATTCTTGCGGAAAATCGTAGGAGCCACGAACGCGAGCCGAGAATTATTGCGTGTCGATCGGCGATTTCGCGATTGCCGCATCGCCTCGTTATCCCGCGGGATACGCGAGGCGGTCGTTTCAAAATATGCCCGCGAAAGAATAATTAATTTCGTTGCCATTAATTAAGAAGGAGGAACGCTCTTGCCGTTATCGGACGTCCGCTTGTAAATTACCATTAACAGCCGAGCCGTTATTATCAATCCAAGCACACCCCGGAGGGACGGTCACAGAGCGTGCTTTAATTAAGAATAGCGTGGTTCGTCTGACGGGGGACAATCGGGGCGCACGGAAGCATAGGCGCGGAATCATAAAGGCAACGAAACAACGAGCGATAACGCGCAACACGGTGGGTTGCAGTTGTCGTTTGGCGCCGGGTCGAAAGGCAACAATATGTCTAGGTGCCAACAGCCAAGCGCTATCGTGAACATCGATCTGCCAACGTCCAGTGGTCGTACAAGGGACAACAGCGTTCCGAGCAGATAGCAAAATACCGTGATATCAATTTCGCCCGGGCTGTCCCGCTGTCGCGGACAAATGTTGAATTTAAGAAAGGCCGGGGAACGAACGATCGTTTGCCGTAAGGATCCGTCTGGCAAAGGGAGAAGCGCCACAGACGGGAGGAAACCGGGACGAGTAAGAAGATTTGGACGAGAGGATTGGAACGAGTTTAAACGCTGAGCGCAGAAGGCTCGAAAGAATTTCACCGTTCATTGGTACCTCGCGCACCGAGCAACGCGCCCGCTCGAAATTCGTTCCGTTCTCGTCTAATTACGCAGGAACGATATTCCTGTACGCGATAGTTGTCGGAAGGGAAATTACAGGTTGAAAGAAGGAACGCCAGGTCGACGCGGATTGATAGTCGGCCTCATTTTTTGGCTCTGTTATTTTCTGCGAGTTCAACAGAAGGGATCCGCACACGAACGCGCTGCGCGTTGCAATAAACCGTTCCCCTCCGCGGATATTAAAACCGGCACGAATATAAAAGTAAGAAACCGAGGGCCAGCCCGAATTGCGTTTCCGCGAGCGTGGGCAAGGATAAAAATGAGAGAGATCCGCGGAACGAGCGTAACAACGCAACGGAACGAGCCCTTAGGCGACTAGACTCGAACTTTCAACGTGCCCCCGTTAATTGAACCGCTCTGTCGGCAAAGGATTGCAAACGAACGAACGTTTAAATTAATGGTACCGCGGCGAAGTAGAATCGGGGCTATTTTTACGAAGCTCGCGGATGCGAACCAACGCCGCCGTGGTTCGCGTGGGGAACGCTACAAGAATTTTCGGATCGTTCGAACAAACACCGCGACGTTCTTTACTTCCTTCGCTGTTCTCGACCACTTCGTCCCTATACACCTATTACAAGGGAATCGTGACAAGTGCCTCCGTCCCCCGTGAGTTCATTATCCTTTCCAATTCCATTCGTCGGAACAATCGGGAACAGCGTGTTACGACGAGAGTCGTCCAATCGTGGAAACAATCGTGTTGGCACAAGGAAACGAAGTGATGCTTTATTTGAAGGAGGGCAACAAAAGCGTAGGAGGATTTCAGACAGTGCGGCACGGTTAGATTGGAGCGTTGCACGGAACTAGCAATATGTGGCGATTGTCCTCATCTTTCATCGCGCGAGGAAAGGCGGGCTTCTATGGGCAGAGAGGTCAAAGGTGAGGCGAGGCCAGACGCGAAATGGAAAGCTCTCCTTGAAAGCTGTCGCCGGAAAATAGATACACAGGTCCGCTCATATACGACCCAGTTGCACGGGCTTCCTCTTCCGTTTTCATTCCCGTCCCCGCCCTTGCTCCTTTGCGCGATCCCTTTTCTTTTTGCCTTTCTTCGGTTCCCCTTTCTCGTTTGCCAACGACTACGTTTCACGAATCACCGGTTAACCATCCGTCTCGATATGGATCTCCTGAGCTTCTTCTCTCGCCGCTCTCTCCGTGTTCTTTTTATTCTCCCCTCGTCTTTTTTTTCTCTCCCCTCGTCTTTTATTTTTTCTCTCCTCCGAACGTCGACTCCGGCAGTGCGAACCTGCGTCGCGAGATAGAGGCGAGAAACGGCGAGACGAGCTTCCGATGAACTCAATTCTCGCCACCTTCTCCTCGCCTCGGTTCAATTTCGTTACTTACACATTAGCCCGGCTAATATCGAATGAACGCGGCCTATCGACTAACTTCCTAACGAAATTTGCAAGGCTTATCTTCTCCAACTATTGGAAACTCTTTAAGCGCACAATGCGACGTTATTAACAACTCGCCGCTCGTCCGCCTCCGCGTAGATCCTCTTTCGAAAATTCTATTTTACCCCGGCCTCGTTTTTTACCCGCTCCATCGATTCATCGGATTATTACGATGCACGCTCAAACACCCACGAGAAGATTGCTCTACTCAGCTCATTTTTTTCGGTATCTTGGCCAACAGTGCGTCCACCGACGTTACGCGATAATCCACGGGATTTATCGCGCTAATGCATGGACGATTCTTACGCGGAAGAGCGCGTACAATAAGGCCGACCTATAAATCACGTCAAACAAAGCCGAGAAACGGAAGAAGAGCGATTCTGAATCGAAAAGTGTGCTCGAGAGTCGACCGCGACTAGCGATCGAAATGAAAATTACGACGACCCCCGTGAGTTTCCGCCAGCTCGAAGATAAATATCGGCAGAGCGAATCGCAAAAACGATTTTCTTCCAGCGGATTAGCTCATCCTGCTCGACGGCGATCGAAGTGTTCGACAAATTACGCGACAGAAACGTTCGCGCGACGAAATGCGTCTCGAGATCGAGCGTTGCCCATGTTTCCCCATGTTTTCCTTGAACCGACAAGCAACGCTGCAACAACGCGTTAGAAGCGCCGAGTCCGTCGATCGATGGGAAATCGTTCGTCGCGTTGTAAAATATTCGGTACGGGCAGAATCCACAGGAACCGCAGTGATTTAGCGGATCGATTTAAAGATAAATCGTCTCCAAGCGGCATCGCGGGAAACAAAAGCGACGGTACGCCAAGAATCTCGCGATTTATACCGCTGTTTATCACTCGCGATGCCAATACCCTAGACAATTCGATACCTTTGACTCCAGGATCTCTGCACGGTTATTTTCACAGCATTACACTCCCGTAATGCCTCTCGTAAATCGACGCACAGTTGCCCGGTAAACACCGGCACGCACAGATCCGATCGCGGTCGAGTCTAGAAATTGGCATCTTTACACTTGATATTGTGGGATTGGAAGTTTTAGGAGAAATTAAGCCGGTGCAAGTGCAGAACGATTGATAACAGGAATATATATGTATATTTATTAAACAGTTTCTACACTATTCTGCCCCCTGTTACTCTATTCCTATTCTACGCTGTTCTATCTACTCTCTGATCTACACTGCTTCGCTGCTAACTCTACACTACTTTCTGTACTCATTCGCTGCTAACTCTACACTCTTCTATTACCATTCATACATCCACTCGTCTTCAGTCATTCTCTCTCTCTCTCTCTCTCTCTCTCTCTCTCTCTCTCTCTCTCTCTCTCTCTCTCTCTCTCTCTCTCTCTCTCTCTCTCTCTCTCATTCATATCATAAAACATAGAAACAGGGGACACGGGTCTGCAGGCCATCGTTGCACGCCTGCAGACCAGCCGTGTCCCAGGTAGCCCGGTCAAAGATGACCCATGCCCGATCGTTGGGCGCTTCGCACTCCTACAATATTCGCGGCGCCGGGAAACGCGCCGTCCAAAGCCAGTTCGCGGCGAATGCGTGAAGCACGCGTTTCAAACGCCGTTTTCATCGCCGTTTTCATCGCCGTTACCTAATCAGATTTTCCCTCCGGTTGAACAGGTGCGATGAGCTAATGGCGTAACCGGGAACACGGGGCCCCGAAACCTTGGCCTCGACTGGCTCGCCGTGACCACCGTATCGGCCGTCACGATTGCATCGGTGCACGCTCACGCGCCGCCAAAACACGTCCAGGTACGTGCACGCGGGTGACGGGGTCGTCGCAGAAAACGACGGCATGTCGTTCCTGTTGAGTCGTGGTGGCCGAAGGGGGCCCATCATATGCTTCGTTGGACTTCTTCTGGTCTTCGCTCTCTATCAGCTGGGCATTATCTGCGGATCGATGAAGTACGTGCCCACGGCGATGATGGTCGCCAAGGAGGTGAGTGATCAGTTTACAGATTTCGCGCTACTCCTCGTAAAGTAACGAAACTTCGATGGGAAAGAATCGATGCAGGTTGGTTGGCGTTACGTTTCGCGACGAATCGGGCGAGCACGAGGGGCAATAAAATTCGCGATAGAACGAATCGAGAAATCGGTCGATGGTTTAACGGCGGGGAAAGCGACACTTTGCAGCTTGGCGAATACACGTTGGTTTTGATGGCCCCCGAATTGAATTCCCCGGGAGGAAATCGTTCAAACAAAGAGCATTAGAAGTTTTACGAAATTGCCGCGGCGTACAGGTCGCTGCTGCCGTCCAGACGATTTACGATCGCACACCGTCGACTACGGTGCCAGTAATTACGAATTAGTTTTATCCTAGTTTTCGCGAAATTGTCCTGCAAACAGTGGGTACGTGCCACAATTGGAGCCAGAACAATCGGTCGATGCCCGAACGCCTGGACAAACGAGTTCCGCCAACTTTAACTCGCGTACGTGTTTCCACGCCGAATGAAACGAGACGGAATTACACGTTCGCGGGTGTACAATGCGGCAACGAAACTGCACGCGCCGGCAAAGAATACACGTGAATTGTTGCGTGGAGAAAGGTGAGGTCGATGCTTCGGTAGAAAACGGAAATTAAAGACGCCTGCATACTTCATTACCCTAATCTCACGGGGGCTGACAGCTGCTTACTCGCGGCGAAGGGATGTTTCACGTACGCGCAATATATATATATTACTAAATTACTAAATTATTTTCTGTGCATCGACGGTCTTGTTCGTTGTTAAATAATATATATATATATATATATATATATATATATATATATATATCATTTTCGAACACGTTCACCGCGTGGACCAATTATTTAACAACGAACAAGACCGTCGATGCACAGAAAATAATTTAGTCGCGGTTAATAATTCGATTGCCAATCTCACCGTGAAGCGTGAAAACTTTAAAACCCAACAGAATTGCAGCAGCTAAATTCGATGAAGTTTGTCGTAACCTTCTTCCCCGTGCGTACCCGCGTTAACGGGCCAAATTAATTGGAAGCTAAAACAAATTCCCCAATTACGCAGCACAAGCGTGTTTACCGTGAACCTGTTAATTCAGCGTGCACATGATATTTCCGGGGTGCTTGACAATACCAGCAAATCATTTTGTTGCACAATCGCGCGACAAACCGGGGCCCCCGAGCACCTGCGCGTTACATTTGTCTGGCGCCGTTGAACCGGGGGATCCAGTTTGGACGTCGCAGATAGCATGACAGCACACTATCGAGAATACAATTAGGCAGCGAACGTATATACAGGTGGGAGCGTTTCGTATCTCGCTGTCGCCGTTATTACGGACACAGGTCCGTCTAACCGACTGCCGAGTTAATCCTCGCGGCCGTTAACCAGCCGTGAACGCGATCCAAATGCTGCACGCCAACGGGCGGGGTATAAAAACGAAACGGTGAAGCACCCGTTTCGATTGAACGAGAAGAGCGTTCGATCTCTCGCTGCGGAAGAGCGACGCGCCAGCCACGTCCGTGGAACGAGAAACGGTCGTCGTCGAAACAGCCGTTCCGCGAGGGGAGAACAGCTCGACGGAACGAGCTATTAGCCCGATCGCCGGGGCACGAATCGGAGTTCCCGGTCCCCGTCGCGAGTTCCCCGAAAGAAAATTTCCAAACGGAGATCCGGCGGAATTAGGCGAGACGCAATTAAAGCAACGCCGTTCGGGCTTTATCGCGCCGAGTTAACTGCGTCCCAGTTGCTCCCTTTCTTCTTTCCGCTCGTTTCCGGTGGCCCGTCTTCGACGCGGCAGCGCGACGACAATTAAATTTCCCCAACTTTTTATTCGGCCATCCCGTTCCTCGAATAATACCCGTACTAATTCGACGAGAGTGCACGGTCCCGCGTATAAACTTCGTTATATCGAGAAAACTTCGTCCCTGTCGGTTACCGGGACTCCTTTCGTTCTCCGTGAAACTCCGTTAACCCATCGATAGTTCTCGATCCATTGATCTCGCGCTCTCGCAAAATACCACGGCGTTCAACCCCGCGACGCGTGCAAACCCCAAGCCACGAGCGACGAACACCGGCGACAAACTCTGCCGATTTTTGCCCCACAATTTTCGCTCCATATCCCCTGAAACCCTGTTTACTTCGCGGCGCGTGTCCCCTGCTTTAATCCGGGGACTTTTAATCGAATTCTCAACGACGTCCCGGCATGGAAACAATTAATCCGCAAGGGGCGGCTGACGCGACGATGAGCAGCGAAGGAAAATCGATCGGACGACGGGGGCCAGACTTCGGGGAAACGGACGGAGGTGTGCGACGCGAGGCGCAACAGACGCGGAGGACTTTCCAAGTGAATTTTAATTTTCCGCGACTCCGACCGAAAATCTCAGCCCGGCTGCGACAACTTTGACGCGCCTACGCGGGCCGTCTCTTATGCATACCTTATGAGGACGGACGGCGCGCGTACTCGTATCGCGGCTTCCAGTGGCCAGACATTTCCACGGAACTTCGTTTATCCGGCGGAAACTTTGAAATTGGATTTTTGTCCCGCGAAGATTAGCAGCGACGAGGTGGATCGGCGTCGCGGCGCGTCGGCACGCCCCGACGAATGAGCGGTGTAGAAGAAAAAGGAAAAAAGGGGAGGAGGGAAAGAAAACGAGAAGAAAATTGCCATTTCATCTCCGACGCGGATTTATCCGACTAATTGGCCCGGTCGTGGTCGCGCGTTCCCGTCTTCGCGCGTCGAACGAACCAATTAATCGGTCTTGGTTATTGGCGTGAAACTTTTTCCGTCGGGACTTCGAGCCGGTCGGGATGATCGATCCGGGGACCGTCGCCGCGAAAAAAGGTACGCTCGTCCGATTTAACGGCGGATCAGAGCGACCGAGGAAGCACCGCTCGCGTGACGAATTCCTGCTGATTTCTGCGCCGCACAGTGGGGAAGAACGGCAATTTAGGCGTGCAAAAGTCGAAAAACGAAACACGGAATAGGTCTACAATTTTATATGCAATATCGAGCTAGATGTCCGCGGCACGTAAAAATGACATTTTCGTTTCTTAAATCTATTGTTGTTAAACGTGGCAAGGGATACAAACGTTAAAAATGAAGAATACTATTTTCACCTGTATTTCTAATGCTCAAGACCTTAATGGTATTTCTGTTTGCAGGAACTGTATCAACAAAGATTAGGGACGTGTAAAAATGGAAAGAAAAATTTTATAAAAATTTTTTAATATTTTTTTTCAAAGAAAGTTTCAGCAAACTAATTTTCAACGCGTTCTTTTATTAAATACTTTTGAACTCCACTCGACTTCGAGCTAATTCTTATATACGCGTTAAGAATGGGATGTATACTATATGCTCTATAAAATTTGCCTGCAGCCAGCTGCAGCTGCAAAAGTTATTCCATTTTTTGTAGAATAGATCAATGCCGAGAACGATCGCACTGATGCGGCCTACGGTAGACGGTAGAATGTATACAGGGTGACAAAAAACTCAGGGAACATCGATAAATGAGATATAGCTGAGGGGTAGAAAAACAATATTTTCCTTGGCAAAAATGTCCTACATAGTTTCGTTTTTGAGTTATTAACGAAAAACACTGGCCAATGAGAGCGCCCGGCGGGCATCGGCCGACGCGCGCTCAGGTGCGAACCGATCACTTGCGGTAGGTCGTGATGGGGGCATCGAGGGTACCGAGGAAAGCATGTGGCAAATGTTACATCGTCTTAATTAAGAATCACGTGGAATTATTCATTATTCGTGAATAAGAAATACACTAATAAATCGTGTAATAACTGTGCTCGATACGTTTATTCATTATCCGAAAGGAATGAAGTGTTTTATTAATTATGAAAAAAATACTTTTTTTTATCAGTACGTTTTCAGGTGGATAAATTATGTATTAAGAAAAACGATTCGCATAACTAATGTTAGGAAAAGCTAGTTAAACTTACCCATTCGTTCACGAATTAACCTGGCTAACATTGTGTGAATCCTGACCTAGGCCACAGTTATTACACGATTTATTAGTGTATTTCTTATTCACGAATAATGAATAATTCCACGTGATTCTTAATTAAGACGATGTAACATTTGCCACATGCTTTCCTCGGTACCCTCGATGCCCCCATCACGACCTACCGCAAGTGATCGGTTCGCACCTGAGCGCGCGTCGGCCGATGCCCGCCGGGCGCTCTCATTGGCCAGTGTTTTTCGTTAATAACTCAAAAACGAAACTATGTAGGACATTTTTGCCAAGGAAAATATTGTTTTTCTACCCCTCAGCTACATCTCAATTATCGATGTTCCCTGAGTTTTTTGTCACCCTGTATATATATATATATATATATGTATATATGTATAATTTACATTATATTACACTTACGTATTATATTACGTTATATATATAATTAACAAAACAGCGCGCCGGTGTGAAATTCTTCCGAAGCCACCCACGACGGAATAGCGATAAGATTTCTATGCCGAGTAATCACCGAACAGTCACCATTGGTCGCCGAAGGGAGATGAAATTCTATTAATAAGACGGATCGAGAAGAAATATTTTATTCCACTTAGGACCGACCCAGAAATTCCTGTACCTGTAGTCGCATAAACGGAGGAGGAAGTACTTCGATCAAATTCTAGAGATACCCGGTAACTCTTGGCAGCACGAACTCGCCGACGACGAGAAGATTCAGACGTACGGAAGCTCGCCACGTTAGGGCTCCGTTATTATAGGTACTAATTCGCGTGACGGACAAAGGGAACCCGGTGATCGATCGCGCACGAATTATCTTGCTGTCAAACGAGAGGTTGAACGGCGAAATCGGCGCGGCGAAACTTTTCTCGCCGGAAGTACCGCCCTGCTTGAGTTCGAACGAGAGCCCGCTATAACGACGAACAAAGAGATTACTGTCAAAGGGTACGTCGACGTATTAGAATCTCCGTTGGCCTTTTAAAGTGTGACGCAAATCCTATAGATAATACGGCAGAAGTACGAGCTTTAAAGGGAACTCGTCGACGTCGTGCTCGACTCGAACGACAAACAGCGGGGATTAGCGAATATTTCAGGGGGAAATCTTGTGACTCTCTAACTGTCTTCTTTCCCAAGGCTTGATTGCTTTGATATTTTTCCTCGAAGGCGTACACGCCCCGCTCCGCTACAAAGAAAAGGGGACTCGCGCTCTTGGAACATCTTCGCCGCTACAAACGCGCGTCGTAATTTTCTAATTAAGATATCCCAAGGAATATCAAGGAAACAATGTTCCCTGTAACTCGAAACGTAACGGCGCTTCTATTGGCGCATTTAATCAGAGTCGAGCGCGGCCAACGGGCGAAGAAAGGGGATGAAAGTTCCTGCGGAAGGACGGCGGGACCGTGTGCGTTCGCCTCGAAACACTTCGCCAACGTGCTGGACCCTTCCCCCCCCTTTTACGAGAGTTGCCGGGTCCTGCTCGTTGTTCAAACGAAACAGAGAGGGAAAGAAAAATCGGCGGAAACGAGGGACATGAGAAGACGCGGCGTGCGTGAATACGTGTAACCTTCGAGGTACAGAGCAGGACCGTGCTCGCCGAGTTCCTGCTGGAACACTCGGGGAACGGAAGAGAAACGAGCTTTCCGTCAGCCTTGCCCTTCGCGCAACATAAATCGCGTCGGTCGGGTTTCACGCGCAGTTTTCCTCCGTGTGCTTCTGGCTAAAAGCGAAAGAGAATGAAAGGCCGCTCGCCAGCAGGCTGAACAGCGAGGGCCACCCCCGCGTTACACGAGGAATGCTAATTGCGAAATGTAGTTCTTCTTTTTATTTCTTTCCCCCCTAGTTTTTCTTTCTCTTTTTTTCTTTTATTCCCTTTCCTCCTCTACTTTTCAGCGCGGCAACCGGGGACGATGTCTGCCGCGCGTGAAAAATCGTAAAACGCGAGTGCCGGCGAACAACGCGGCTTTATTCGCGAAAACGAGGGCTTATTTTATGGGCGGCCGAGGGATCGCGATGGAACCATCCGGCTTAACCTTCTGCGATCCACCGCGGAACCGTTTGTTTCGTGTTCAACCAGGATCCGTGATGTCCCTTTGAGATTCGTTTTTTCTTTCTTTCCTCTCGTGCGCCGGGTCCGGACAAATTAGTGGGAAACGCATTGCTTTTCATTCCGCGACGGTTGAATCGTTCGGGCCGGCGTTTCTTCCTCGTCGTATCGAACGGCGATGCATTCCGCGAACGTGAAACCAGAATCGGGAACCCGTTCGCGGCTGGCGCACACGGGAACGTTGATAGCGACATCGATTGTCGATTGTTCGCTCGCGCGTCGATGCAACTTTAATCGCGCACGCCGATTAAACGGACGACCGGTACATTTTGCCACGCGCGATGGTATCGCGCGGCAATCACATCCTCCGACGCGCTTGTGCACGCGAATGTTATCAAAAATCTATGACACTCCGACGCAGTGATTGGTAATTACAAAACGTATTTATTACAATCACGGGGATCGTGGTAACGCGTCGCGTTTGAATTTCAGACCGTACTTAACGGGAATACCTGAGCGTGCAACGTGCCTCCAATTAACCCGCAATTAATTATTTTTATCGAGGTGACACGCGATAGGTATAATAATTAAGGCAGTACAGCTACCAATTAGAACGTTAATTACCAGGGGTTTTTTTCATTAGAAGCACACTGCCGCGGCCTGCGTAGATAGTGCGCGAGAAAGATTGCAGACGACGCGTTTATTCTCCCTTTTCGAAGAAAAACGGCTGAAGGGTTGGAAAGAATCGTGAACAAAAAAGTGGCGCGTTATTTTGTTGTCGCGGGGAAGAAAAAAAGAAGTACTAATTAGTAGACGCGTTCGTCGCGACGGTTAACGAGCACCGGCGCGACGGGGCGCGTATCTCTTGTTACGACTTTCGGCGATATCGAATTCAATTAATTTGGAAAGATCGGTTCGCCGCAAGGATTCGCGTGTGCACGGCGCATCGCGAAATTACACGGCGTGATTCATTTTCAATTTGTGCGTCGATGTTAATGATGGATGGTTGGTCCAGGTTTATTAATTATCATGGGAATCGCATCGACGATTCGATCAAACGATAAAGTTCTTGATATAATGTTTGCTTAATGGAGTCCACGCCGGTCAGAATATTATTTTACTTCCCAATGGCGGCGGCTAATTAAAGCGTTTAAAGCGGCCGTCAATTTTCACGTTCGACAAGGTAGCCCAAACACGGTGATTCATCCTGCGTCGTTAGTGTGCTCCCATTTTACCAAAAGTGAGACGTAAGTTGTTAAAACGTTTCGTTGCACTCCCGCTTATGGGGTATGCGCATTGTTTTTCCATTTTACTTCGCGTCGATAACGTTATACGACGCAACGCAATGCCCACCTATGTTAGTTTTATAAAATGAACAACGTCCCTGAATATTTGTCAAACGAAAATTGCGTTCCCGCAAGCTGAATAAGAAAAGCTGAAAAGAGGCGGCGAGCAGAGGTTCATAATTGCTGGCGGGTCGTTTAAAGTATTTCGCGCGATCGAGTCGTCGCAGTTTCCAGCGGGCACGGGTCGGTCCCTTCATGGAAAATTCAAATGGCATCGATTCAGCGCTTCTGGTTTGCCACTCGTGCAGTATTATCCTCGAGCAAGTCCTCCGTTGGACGATATTTTAGGACAGGCGGAAACTTCTTCGTAGCCGATGGTTAATCAACCGCACATAATCTTGCAAAAACTTTCGATCCTCGACCCCATTGCTCCCGCTGATCGTCGTTAAACAACCAAACCAAAAGAGACATTGTCGCCCACTTTCATCGCTTCGCCCGTTACACGAGAATCGGCACCCTCTAAATATATAAATAAATACCTTCCACGCGGGCGAGCAGCATTTTTATTCGAAAACTCGCTCAAGCATAATTACTTACGTGCCAATCACGCCATCCCCACCCCCCTCTTTTAATTATGGAACACCGAAAACGCAGCAGGAAACGGTACCCCCCCGCCGTTCCGCTTAACGCTGCCAAAGTTTCGAATAAATGATTCGCGGCACTTAGAGCGAAATAAATTATTCACCGCGCCATGCATATTTTACAGAAATACGTGGTGGGCCCGTTCGATCACAAGAGGTACACATACGATCGTTATATGCCACTGATTTTCATTGGAGGCGTGCCACGATCCGGCACCACTCTGGTGCGCGCCATGCTCGATGCCCATCCTGATGTTAGGTAAGTTCCATTCGCAGGCTCAAATTGCCAATTATCGGCCGATACGACTGGCATTGAGCCCCCTCGATCAGCGACGCGTCAAAGGCCAATACTGTCATCGCTCGTGCACGAACGATTTTTCGAAACAGGTGCGGCCAGGAGACACGCGTGATACCCAGAATCCTGCAGATGCGAATGCACTGGCTGAAATCGGAGAGGGAAAATCTGCGACTATCCGAAGCGGGAATTTCCAAGGAAGTAAGTGCTCCACGGTGGTGCTACGCGCGCGAGGAAAATATCTCACGATTATTTTTCAAACGACACGCGAACAGAATTTTCCTGCGTGGCGTTGAATTTACGATAATTCGAGAGGCAGCTGCCTAGGGAACGACGTCTTCTCCCTTAACGATTGCGAAATTAATGGTGTACTAATCGCGAAACAATTTCCCCAGGTGATGGACAGCGCGATAGCCGCGTTCTGTTTGGAGATAATAGCACGACACGCGGAACCGGCGCCAAGGTTGTGCAACAAGGATCCCCTCACTCTGAAGATGGGCTCGTACATTCTCGATCTCTTCCCAAATGCCAAGTTTATCTTCATGATCCGCGACGGCCGTGCCACTGTGCATTCCATTATCTCGAGAAAGGTACGGCCGATCGAGGGCTTCGACCAACCGCGGCTCCATCGGGCATTCCGGTTGATTTATGCAAATTTATCCCCACTTCGTTCGGGAATATTAAAATCCGACGTACTCGCCGAAAGTGGGTAAACGAAAAGGGGAATAACGAACGGGAATTTGCGTATATTTCAACGATGCAAAGGGGAATTGGTCGGGAACGGAATGTAGTATGTAAAGTGACGGAGCTCGAAGTGCCTGGCGATTTTTCTTACCAATTACATCGAACAGTTTTATATACGTATATTCCCTTTTTCGTTTATCGGGCATCGCCTTTATCTTTTTCTCGATGAATATCCACGAACGATACGTTTGCAATGCAATTATTTCCCCCATTCAGGTCACCATAACCGGCTTCGATCTGTCGTCCTATCGGCAGTCGTTGATTAAATGGAACCACGCGATATCGATAATGTACGGTCAGTGCAAAGAAATTGGCTCGGATAAATGTCTGATGGTTCCGTACGAGCAACTTGTTCTACACCCCCGCCAATGGATGAAGAAGATTCTGAACTTCCTCGATGTCCCTTGGAACGAGTCTGTGATGCATCACGAGGAATTCATTAACAAACCAGGCGGCGTACCGCTGAGCAAGTAAGCGCTAACCAATTAAGCCAACCATCAATGAAAAATTATAATACAATATGCCGCAAGGCTTCCATTGAGACGGGGAACGGGAGTAGGGAATATTAAGCGGTTGGTATCTAAAATTCCTCGTATTTTTGGAATGCAGGGTCGAGAGGTCGTCGGACCAGATCATAAAGCCGGTTAACCTGGAGGCACTGACCAAGTGGGTAGGCCACATTCCGGATGACGTGGTCAGAGAGATGCCTGACATCGCGCCGATGCTTTCTGTCCTCGGCTATGATCCTTATGCTAATCCGCCGGTGTACGGGGCGCCCGATAGGCTGGTTAGCGAAAACACCAGACGGTATGTAGCAGACGAATCATCCGTCGTTCGGTTACCTCTACTAGAAATTCCAATTTCATGAATGTCCCGACTTCCGCCGTCGAATATGCGCCAGTCGAGACGGTCAATTATATGATCCGCGTGTTCCCAGTTTCTCCATTGAATTGCGATCGGCCTAAAGGAATGTTTCTCTTTCAGCGTGTTAGCCAACGGTGAAGTATGGGCGGCCAGGGCACGCCAATTCTCCCTGGAGAAACTGATCGAGCTGAGCAAAGAGGACGACGCTACCAATGCCCCAAACGCGTGACCTCGGGTACACTTTTACCTAGGCACGCGAATCTTGAACCTGTACAATTTCTGTAACGTCTAACGACGGTCCTGAGAGAGAGCCAGTTCGTAACGATTACTATTGAGGAGGCCCAAAGGAGCGCATCTTTCTTATACGAAGACAATTCTCTGACCGAGAGACGCGTCCAGAACCTTTACCTTGGGAATTCGAGAACAGCGAATTGTAACTTGGCGAACAGAGGAGGGCACGAGGATCTGTTTAGTTTAATGTGGCCTCTCGATCATTGCGTACGCGTTCAATTGCGATCCATGAGATAATGCGAGATTGTACGATACTGTACGTGGCAACCGTTGCGACATGGTTGTCCCATTTGTATATTTTAACCGATAGACGTTCAACTCCCATTTAAATCGTGTACGCGACCGCCCGATTACTTTTCGCGATGCAGCTCCGGCCGTTCCGACAGAATCGAATGAGGTTTGCAAGTGCGCGAGAGAACAGAAAAATGCCATGCGAGAGTTTTTCGTCACTTCTGTTTCGTTTGTCCTTTTACTATCACGAGCTGCGAGAATTATTGTTGAACTATTGTTGAGTACACGCTACGTCGAAACTGTTTCTGTATTATTTTGCCCGACGGCCAGTGATAAGAGATTAGACTATGGAGTTACGTTGTAAAAAGTGTGCAAGGTGTAACCGTGCGTGATATCGTGGAGAGTATGGCGAAAATGAAACGACGCGAGGAAGGATCTTTGTAGTATATTTTATATTGCGATGGCGGCACATTTTGTTACAGCCTATGTGGAAGCGAGACGCGTTTTCATATGTATTACTTATCGTATGACAAAGCATGAGCGTGCATTATAAAAAAAGAATGGATTTATGTGTTCCCTTTCCTTATTCTTTTCCTCTACCTTTTTCTATATTTATACATTGTTGAAGGTTTCTCTCCGTTATAATAAGTGTATTATATTGTAAACATTATTACAAATCGACTACTTGCAAGAAAAATTATATTTGTATGCTATTGAAATATGTGGGAATTGTGTCAGATTAACAAATGTAAATGAAACGTACAGCTGAAAAACTAATCCCTCGATTTATGGTTTTATTACCAACCATCAATAATGATGCTCAACGATTGTTGCCACAAAAACTACTACAACTGTAAGAGAATTAACAATGTTCTCAATTGTTGTTAGACTTCGCCAAACGGCACCTGATATAAATGCAACAACTTCGATGTGGCATTACGTCATTCGTGTCAACCATGTTACTGTCTATCGAATTATACAATTAAATTATTTTAATATTACAAAACCTAATGTGAGTGTTTTCCTTACATCAACAGCCCTCTAATTCCAGCGGCCAAAGGAAAGCTTTACAATTTAGTCAAATTTGAACCCAGATTACGACTACAGCAAAAAATGGGATAAGTACATCAACTATCTCCTAGCAGTAGTAATGCTTTATAATATTAACATGAACAGTAGAACACGAGATAATTGAATTTGCTTAAGGATTTTATAGAACAATTCAATTACTTCGACTTCAAGATGAGCTACATCTTATACCAAACAATATAAATTAAAGCTAGAAGTATAAGCTACCATGTCCAATAGCTGTGAACATTATTCCACGTGCGGTTCATTTGTTATAAATTACGACCAACTGCATATAATTACAGCTATGGGGTATTTTTTCTCGGGTAGCTTCTTCGTTTCCCTTAGATTTGAGATTTGGTTGATTCAAATCGGCCCAGTAGAAGCCGAGATAATAATTTTTTAATATTTTGTCGGTAATCGTGTATGTGGCGCCATCTCGCGTTTGCGGCCTTTTTCGCAATTTGCCGCACCTTCAAAACCGAATTCCTGGATTACATCGTTAATTTAAATAATTGCGTTTTTCTCGGCTTCTGCTGCGTACTTCTTAACCGGACTTGTCTTAAATCAAATCTACGAATCATAAATACCTCCTCCACGAGTTGCAACAATATGGCATTTGTAGTCTACAAGTTATTAACAATTAACGAATCAGCAAAAATGCTCTTCGGGTCGCTTCGATTTTCTAGGCTTCTGGATGCGCTAGATTAATGAACGTGTGTTTAAAATTAAGTTAAAGCATACTCCTACGCTACAGTAAACAACTTACAAATGCTGCAGGCGCGGTTCAATTGTTATAAACAATTAAACAATTAACATTGTTATTACGGCCAATCTTACGCAACGGGGTATTTCTTATCGTGTAGCTTATTCGTTTCCCTTTCTATTGAGACGTGGTAGATTAAAATCGGCCCAGTAGAAGCCCAGATAATAATTTTTAAATATTTTGTCGGTAACAATATGTCGGTAAAGAAATGTCGGTAATCGTGTATGTGGCGCCATCTCGCGTTTGCGGCCTTTTTCGCAATTTGCCGCACCTTCAAAACCAAATTCCTAGATTACATCGTTAATTTAAACAATTGCGTTTTTCTCGGCTTCTGCTGCGTACTTCTTAACCGGACTTGTCTTAAATCAAAGGTACGAACCATAGCTACCTCCTCCAAGAATTGCAACAATATGGAGTTTGTGGTTCGAATGTTATTAACAAATGAATAATCGGCAAATATGCATGCCGCTTCACTGCAATTATCTCGGCTTCTGGAGGCGCTACATTAATAATCGAGTAATCAAAATGAAGTTGAAGGATGCTGCTACTAGACAATAGCAAATTTACAACTGCTACGGGCGCTGTTTATTTTTTATAAACAAATAAATAATTCGTTTGAGTATTGCACCGAAACTATACACGAGGGCCTATCTACTCGTGAATCAGACTGTTCCTTAAACCAAGAGATACTATTTGAGAGATCATTGATTAAAATCGGCCTCGTAGAACGCAAGATAACAGAGTTTGTTTATAGAAATTATAAACAATTTTTTGTTTTATATTCAGTTTATTCGGTAGATCTTATATAAACTTTAATATTACGTTTACTACAAGTTCTACTGAATGTCCTAAATATAAAATGAAAGATATAATAAAGACTTTACATATGCACTAGTTACACAACTGTTGTAATTTATAATAAACTTCCGCATATAAAGTACATGAACTTTAGTATAAGTTTTATCTGTGCGGTATATAATAAATTAACTTCAAAGAACAGTTGATAAGTATTAGATTATTTATATTTATAGTATTCTTGGTATTATATAAATCTTAGTTTCGAATTGATATAAGATTTTGTTGAAAAATGTATTGTAAATAGATATAAAAGAATAGTTCATAAGTATTAGCTTGTAAATTTGAATTACAACATTTTGTAACTTGTATCTTCATTAATTAGTGCAAATAAATGTTAAATGAACAGATTTCCACTGCTCTTTTTATGTTCACACCTTACCAATCCTTGAAAGATCCTACTTCCAGTTCCTTAAACAAGTACTACCGTGCAGAAACTTTAAATGCAAAATTCACAAGCGGACAACTTGTAAAAATAGACCTGAACATTACTAAACATATTGCTACCAGGTATACATCAAGCGCCTCAACACAGTTCAACCAGGTTGCAAAGAAAAGCGCAGCGAAACTGAAATACGGTTGCAAATAACACTTCGCGAAAGCGCAACAAAGTTGTAACTAACGCCTCGGGAAAATACGTGATAGTTGCAAATAAAACCTTAAAAATGTAACAAAGTTGCAAATAACTCCTCATAAAAATGCAATTAAGTTGCAAACAGGACATCGCAAAGACAAAGTTGCAAATTGAGCCCTAAGGAAGCGGAACAAAGTAGCAAAAAATTTTCGAGAAAAATTTGCAACAATTGTGCAAATCGAGCTCTAAGGAAATGCAACAAAGTTGCAAACAACGCCTCGCAAAAACGCAACAAAGTTGCAAATCGAGCGCTAAGAAAATGCGACAAAGTTGCAAATCGAGCTCTCAGAAAAAAAAGCAACAAAGTTGCAAAAATTCTCGAGAATTTTTGCAACAATGTTGCAAAAAATTTTGGCGACACATTGTTGCAACTTTGTTGTGTTTTCGTGAGGCGTTGTTTGCAACTTTGTTGCTTTTTCTGAGAGCTCGATTTGCAACTTTGATGCGAAATTTTTGACGCAACATTGTTGAAAATTTTTCTCAAGGAATTTTGCAAACTTTGTTATTTTCGCAAGGCGCAATTTGCAACATTGTTGCAGTTTCTAACGATCAATTTGCAACATTGTTGCAGTTTCTTAACGATCAATTTGCAACATTGTTGCAGTTTCTTAACGATCAATTTGCAACATTGTTGCAGTTTCTTAACGATCAATTTGCAACATTGTTGCAGTTTCTTAGCGATCAATTTGTCAGTTTTTGCAAAAAACGAGAAATTTAATAACGTACAGGGAATTTTTACAAGTTTCTCGCTTCAGGACTTTGCATTTACAGTTCCTCCACGCTACTTCTTGTATAAGGATTTGGAATTAGGTTCTTTCAAGGATTGGTAAGGTATGAAAATAGAAAGAGCAGTCGAATTCTCTTCATTGAAAATTTATTTAAACTAACGAATGAAGATACAAGTTACAAAAATGTTGTAATTCAATTTTACAAGCTAAACCTTATGAATTATTCTTCTATATCTATTTACAATAGATCGTAGAACAAAATGTTGTACCAATTCTAAACTAACATTTATGCAATATAAAAAATACTATAAACATAAATAATCCAATACTTATATGGTAAATTAATTTTAAAGAATATTTTATACCTTAGAGATAAAAGTTATACTAAAGCTTATGTACTTTAAATGCAGAAGTTTATCAATTTAAATTACAGCAATAAACTATACTAAATATACAAAAATAAACTTGTGCATATGTAAATTATTTATTATATATTTAATTTTATATTTAGTAGATTGACTAGATCTTGTAGTACAAGTAATGTTACAGATTATACAATATCTACCGAATAAACTAAATATAAATTAAAATACATAATAGATATACATAAAAATTAATTTCACAATTGTTCTAAATTAAACTTACAGGTTAATAGTTACAAACTATTTGTATATACTAACATACTATAACGAAAGTATATGACAAAAGTTATTCTTTCTTCTTTATTGCTTTTATAAGCGATGAGACATCAATGCTGCTTACTCTTTGCATGTGAATCCTGCACACACAAAACATATATTAGTAAGTATATAACAGGAGGGACAAGAATTGTTAAGGGATATTTAAAGGGGAAAAAAGAAGATAGGACCAAATCAGAGGCATAAGAACAAAGTTAGGTTATATGTACAACAAGCCAAAATTTAATTGCTGTGGGATCGAAATATAGAATAATACTACTATTAATATGTATTTATTACATGCTAGAAAGTTGATTTAATGAAAGAAATATTCATAGATGCATTTACCTTTGCTAAAAAGATTGATTGTTGTACGATAAAATTAGCAGTGAAACTGACAATGTCACTATACTTATTAATTTTAATGTAAATTGCAATACTGTATTGCTAACACTTTATTGATAGTAAATGAGAATACGAAACAATTTGCAAGCACTATAAACTTGATTTTATAACTGAAAAGATAAACAACCAAAATATTGTAAATTCATTGTACCGCTATCTGTAAAGAAGTGCTTGAAATTACGAACCAGTCGGATCCCTGCCATATCTACACTTAAAACTACTATCATGGTATCGCCACCTACACAGAACTCCCTGAAACTACTCGGGCCTCTGCCATATCTAAACTTAAGGTCAGTAAGAGGCGCGAATAGTTTGAAGGAGTTCTGTATAGATGGCTATACCATGACAGCCGTTTTGAGTGTAGATATAGCAGGGACCCGAGTAGTTTCAAGCATATCTTTACAAATGGCAGTACCAAATTTGTTCATTAATTAAAGTAATTAATTTATTAATTAAAATATATAAAGGGGTATTTTATTTATAAGCCGCGTCGAATACGAATGCTCGGGCAATAAGATATAATACAGATTCGAGGAACCGTTCACACTAATAAATTAATTAACGTGATATTACAATAAACGACTAGTTTATCGCGTATCAAAGAACCGTTGCTAAAAGAGGCTTGAGAAAAACTTTAATATACTTCCGCGATAGTAACGCGATTGTTAGCTAAACGCGTATTAATTAATAGAAGCTAATAGTCAGGCGTATGCCCTGATAAAGTACAACCCGAGATAAGATTGCACTGTGGGGTGATGTACTTGTTGTTAACCCCGAAAGCATAGACGACCCTTACGCTGCGATGCTTGAACTGATACTGACGCCGCACCGCAAGCCTACAGCAATATTATAAAATGACATGTTTTCCGTAATCATATTTTATTCAGTATCGATTAGCAAACAAATAATACATTGTATTATAAACTTTATCTCCATCTTTACTAACATATATATGTATTTTGAAATTCCCAGACAGCCGTTGCATCTATCTAGGTTTTTTTCTCGCTACAGTTGCCTAAAAAGTACATGAAGTCGCGTAAGGTTAGATACAAGATTGAACCATGTGGTCGGGGTTTTGGTTACTTCAGCATTAACACGTGTAATTGTCAAAATATAATTTCCTTATGTTTATTTTGTACTTTGGCGCGCCGCTGGAAACAATCAGGAACATTAAGTGCCGTGCGACTGAAGTAATAAAATGCAGATGAAATTAAGTTCCCGACGCGATACTGCAAACACTGAAGTTATAGATGTTGACGATTTAGTTGTTACAAGAAAAGGCGGCGGTAGTATAATTGATCAACGACCAATTTTTTCTCACGATGGAGAGTAAGTTTTAAGTTTTGTCATACTTCAAAATTATAATCATAGATTTAGTATGAAATTGCATATAACTATTTTTGCAACGTGGATCATCATTAATAATGTTTCACTTGCTTATATCTATGCAAAAACACAACTGTAGTCTCAAGGTAGATAATATATAATTAATAAAATGTATTATACAGATACTATAAAGGGTGATCTTAGATTATTCTGTTGTTAGTTAATTGATTGAAAATCGGTGTATCTGGTGCAACATGGTTTAGTGAGGGCTTTAAATGATTATAGCATACTGTCAATCCTTTGTTTGTATATATTTTCTTTTTCATTGATCAGTGTGTATTATTGCAGAACATTGTACATAGTATGGAAGCAAGTTATAAGAGCTTATAGCACCCAAACTGGAGACTTTGTGAGAGAATTGGAACCATCAAATAATCGTATAGCAGGATTAACTTTACACCCTGGGAATCCAAATCTGATTGTCGCTTGTACAGAAAATGGGGAACTGAATTTTTGGAGTGGTCAAAGTGGTATTATTGCAAAAAGATTGGTACGAATATTAAATGAATTTCCATTACTATATGCATTTATCTAGTAATTATAATTATTGTTATTACTCTTTATAGAAATTGAAATTTCCAGAAGAGCCTAGAATAAGGACCTTCCACATTGTTAACTTCAAGAACCATAAAGGACATGAGTTACGGCAGGTGCTCGTCACTTATATGTCCAAATGTAATAAAAAAATTTATGTAGTTCTATTTGATTTAGATAATGGAGTTTGTAGAAAGTCAACATCCATAGTGTAAGCAATATTTTGTTTACCAATAAAGTGATAATCGTATTTCCTGTTCGATTTATTTTCATTTATTATTACAGGACAGGTTCTCATGAATATTATGTTGACATAATTGGAAATTATGGGGAAAATTTAATAGCGCTGCTTCATGATTCAGATTTACATATATTAAATCCAGCCAGGAACCTCATTGACAAATTGTACGCATTATTATCCACTAAAAAACATTTTTTACAATGTATATATATATTTAGTAACAAATATTTGAAACTTTTAGACACAAGACGGGGAAAACAGGTCGACTACCAACATGCATTGCTGGACATCCAGACGAAGAATGCGTTGCAACAGGAGACACAACTGGTCGTGTAGTAGTATGGAGGAGTTTGTTTCAAACAAGACCATACACATCCGTTTATCACTGGCACACGTTACCTGTTACAGAAATAGCATTCAGCAAATCAGGTATAGTTATCCTTTGAAATGTAAAATAAAGTAGTGCGTTCGAATCTCGGTATATCGAAAACCCCTGTAAGACTAGAACTGTCTCCATTCCCTTCTGCTTCATTGTAAAAATTCTTGCAACTCGAATTGTTTGCTACGTTTGGAAACGTCATTTTCTTCACCTATAATGCCAAGATATGGCCTACTTCCGTTGCGATTGAAGTTACCGAGATTCGACTCGTAATACATCATTAAAGCTTTAGCTTTGGATAGCGTGTAATAATTGTATATAATTAAAAATTGCAGGTGGTCACATGTATACAGGCGGAGGGGAATGTGTGCTGGTAAAATGGGTTTTAGCTAATCCACACCTTAAATCTTTCCTTCCTCGATTACCAGCACCCATTAAACATCTTACCATTGCTCCAGACAATTTGTATGTTGCTGTTTCTACATTGGACAATGGTATGATTACATCGATATGTAACACCGCGATTATTTTTGCGAGGAACTTACGCTACTGATACTTTCCATTGGTTAAATATTACAGGTATTGTAGTTGTAAATCCACAGAGGAAATTAACTTCTGTAATACAAAATTTCACATGGGGTGTAACTTTATCGTCTCAAGACTTATTCCCTGCCGGTCTTGCAGTTGACCCTCGCACAAACTGCCTAGTTTTAAACAGTCGCACTGGACACGTTCAGTTTTACAATACCCATACGAAGAGTTTATTATACAATGTGAGTAGCTGTACAAAATTCAACGTAACCCAAGAATACAAGTATTGTAGCTAATTTGTTAAAATGAGCGATATATTTTTGTAGATAAATATTACTGCACAAAATTTTTTAACTCAAGAGCGTAGTGTAATTATTGTAAACACGGAAGTAACAAAAATAGCGTTAAATCACGATGGTACATGGTTGGCGACCGTTGAAGAAAGAAACGATCAAGCATCGTGTATAGAAGTAAGGCTGAAGTTTTGGATGTTTGATACTAAACAGCAACTGTAAGTATAATATGCATGTTTGCGTTAACTGCAGATATAAAATTGTTATATTCTTAGGTTTGCGTTGAATACATCTATTGAACTTCCCCACGACGGTGGCATTAATGCTTTAAACTTCCAACCGTGCATTTTATTCGACGAGGACGGAGCATTGGCGGTGACGACTGGCAGAGATAAGAAATTTAAATTATGGCATTTAGTAGAATCTTCATCTATACACAGTATGTGAAAATTATGCATTTCGAGTTGTTTCTTGCAATTTTAACTGCTACATTGTATTACAATTTTACAATTATTTTAGAAAAAACGAAATATTGGCAGTGTCATAGTATAGGAGATTATAGGAACTTGCCTGTCACAGATGCTGGTTTCTCGATAGACGGTTCATTAGTTGGTATTGGCTTTGATTCAAGTGTGACAATGTGGACGCCTGATACGTGTACACTTAAATGTAGCCTTACGCACAGTCAATATCAGTACCCGGTGACGTAAGTTTTAAGGATACAGTAACGATCAAGATATAACTGGAAACATTGTTATTATTCTTTACCTTTCCATAGACGAATCGAATTCGGAAAACAAGAAAGTTGTCATCTGGTGGTAGCAGCTTCGACACAGCACATCGCCGTTTGGAACATCTTATCCCTTACTCTGGTGTGGAGCGTTCCTTTAAAAGTTGCAACACTTGCAGCAGATCCGAAATCAACGCATATGGCCGTTTTCACCACCGACAATTCGTGTAAGCTAATGAGTTCCCTTAAACGGGGTATCAAGCTTGTTTCTGTGTACATGTTCTATTAATGATAAATAATTAATATATATAATAATAATCGATTGATTAATTTCAGTGTTTGTATTTACACCACAAAAGTCGACACCTATCTATACGAGGAATAGCGTCATCGAACGTAATAGTTCTATCCTAGGGGCTGCATTTGTACCACATCTGCAAGAGAAACGAGATTCGTCGTATAGGCAGTGGCAACGAAAATCACAGCTTTTCTTTTTGGACTCTAATCAAGTACGTTGTTAAGTGGATTTAAAAATTGGTATGACTATTTTGTACAGAATAATATACATTTGGATTACTTTATAGGAATTATTGACGCTAGAACCAGAATCCGAAGTAGCCCTTACTCTCGAAGTTTTGTCTACAAAGACAACGGTGCCCGCCACTGCCTTTGGTAGTTTAATAGCAGCTAAAACCACAGTGGACAGAGAATCAACGACACCGTTTATGCACGAACATCTGGGAGTATCGGGAAAAGGAATGGTGGAAGAAGTAAGTTACATTAAACGCACTATTTTAATTTTTCATTTGCACAATCAATAAATATGATATTCAATAATTAGGCGATATCGATATTAAAACGCCTTTGCTGATAAAAAAAATAATTTTATTCTAAAACATATACTCATTCTGCGATGAGATCAGCGAGCATTTATATACACACAGTTTCTCATGCAATATATAGTGTAAATAATTAACAAACACTGAAGTACAAGTAGTACGTAGTTCATCAGTAACTTAATACAGTAGTCTTTATAGACGTTTTGATTATAGGGAAATATAACTTAATCTCGTATGTTTCTATTTTCTTTGATCTTTTCTTCTTCTTTTTCAAATCCTCTAAACTATACAATGCGGATGTTAAAAATGAATATCGGAGTTACGATCTATATAAACGATATTGCTCCATTTATCAGCTAAGTAAATTTACAAGATATCTGTAGAAGTATTACTTGTGACTTTTTACATAATATCGTTTCTCGGTTTCAAAAAAGTTTGAACATGTGCAGCAGGATATTCAAAACAGCTGGTCGATGGAACTTGAAATATTGTGATTTATTTGCTGTGGTGGCCCATCCAGAATTTCGGTGATCTTTTATCTGTCAGTGTTTCCTTCCTAAACGGTAATTCCGACAACGGCGAACCAAATCGAATTTCCTGTAGCGCAAACAGTGCCATTGCGGGATCTGCCGCATATTCTCGATCGCCTGCAAGTTATACATCTTAAAAAAATAATTGACTGCGTTTAATAAAACTCAAACTATTATCCGTAGCGTGGAAGTGATATAAATGAACTGAACAAATACTTTGGCAGAAAGAGGTGGCAAACTCTAGAACTTGTTGCCGAACTCTAGAACTTGTTTCCGAAACATTAAAGGTTTCTCGGAGAAATTTATCTCCCATACCTTAGATCGGTATTTATTTGTGATTTAACTTTTAATACAAGAGGTCTCTATTTTCTATAACTAATTGGAACGAATTTTAGAAATGTAATCCCCATTTTTAAACGGCAATCCAATACACCTTGTCCAATATTGCAGAAAATGGATGTTTAAAATTTTACAAAGAATGGTCAGAAAAAGCCCGGGTGACAGTAATGTATGGAATTTTCTTTTTTTTAATCCCTTCCGAAAAACGATACAGATCGCTACCTCCTCCAGCGAAATGAACTACAACGAAGTGAACTCTGTTTACGGTACCACCTACAGTATTTGGCTTGATTAGATATACCAATACAACCAGAGAATACAGATTGACTTAATAAGGACCGCTCGCGAGCAATGTCCACTTGTGCTTGCAATGTTATCGTATACGTCCCACGTGCTCGTAATGAGGAAAATGCGAATACTATTTACACTTATTGATTCGGTGGGTGTACGGAAAACAATATTGATGTAATTCCTCCTCGTTTATCGAACACTCCACACGAGCCGGTCAATCACGCGAACTTGCGAATAATTCATTCTGAATTTATTCACAGCGCAACGTCTACAACGAAAGTTTTCTCTCTTGCTACCACGAATATCGATGACGGAATTTATCGGCTCAGACGAAATTATCATCTATGAAACGTGTTAATAGATTTCCCTACCGCAACCATTCGCCCCGTTTCGTCGATACAAAGTTGCGTGACCTGACGACAACATTTTCCGTTTGCCAGACACACCGAGACTTGTCGAATTGTGATATTAAACGATGCAATAGGTGGTTTGCAAAAAGAATAAAAACGGAGGGATTGCTTCGTCTTCAGTGATCCCGCTCGATTTACAGATTCCTCGATGTTTCCGGCGACAACGGGTCAATATGTAATTAATAGACCGGCTCTTATTCGCATCTTTCCATACCGAACTCGAACTAGTGTTCCCTCCATCGTTTCTGTGCGCCCAATTCGAGGCGAGGAACGCGAGTTCACGAGTCAAAGACCCAACTAGCTGCCCACGCAACAGTTCCAACACGTGACTGATTTTTGTACACAAATTCCCAACAAGAAGTGAGATTTTTCAGGCACAGAAAATCGAAGTGCCGCGAATGGAACACCGTTGGGAGCCAAGTGCATCATCTTGAACGAACGAAACGTAGCACAACTGATACACCATATTCAGAAGTAGCCGGTTACGAAACGAAGCGCGTGATGGATCCATGTTCAATTAAATAGAGCTGATCCATCGATCATCGATCGCCAAACTTAGCTTTCGAATGAACAGTGAACGTGCCAATGAGATTCACTAAAAAAAAAGTACTCACTATCTCTGGATTGCTGGCGGGATACGCGGACGCAGCAACCACGAAGAGGGATACAGCGATCAGGATGCACGACACAAAACTCCACGCTGTCAACTTCATGCCCGAAATTGTCGACAATGCACGGAAGAGGTTTCTCTCCTTCGATCTCTCTTGAACGCACAGGGAGATTCGCTCGAGGAACGTCGTTCACCGGTCTGCTTCACCGGCGAAATGTTTGAAAAATCCTGTCGATCGCAAATGTCCAAGTATTATATCAATGAGGGCTACCAGGGACGTTTGTACAATAGTTCCCCGAGGATATCAATGCCTTCCGTATAAATTTACCTTTCTGTTGGTTCTTTCGTTCGTTTGAATTTTCAATCTACTCAGGGGCGGACACTGTTCACCAGGGGGAGACTTTTAAAGAAGGTCGAGAATAGAAGCGCGATAACTTGTTGCTCGACAGAGCAATCGATGAAGAGTCACGGAGGAAGAGTTTCTTGCTTGGGCGTTCAACGTAGAACTGACTTTGGGATGTGGCGTCGCCATGATTTAATATAGGAGCTACTTCGCCTCACTCCCACCCTCTTACGGCGTTCCAGTTGTCCCTCTGACCTAGGGCATTGTCTTCCACGGAAGAACCTTCGGTACGTGTCGCTCGAGGAGTCGTCTCGATTTTCCCGGAAGTCGTCGCCAAGTACATCTCGGAATCTTCGTCTGAATAGCTCGTTGAAACATGCGATCCTACGACTCCTCTGTTCTTCGGCTTCACGATGAACTCTTCTCGATTCAGTGAGAAATAATTGTCCGGTATCGATGCGTCGTTATCTTCTTGCGAAAGAATTAAAAGGATTGGAGGGGGGGTGGGTGTATTTTGTATCTCAGCTTATTCGTTTGCTTCTCTTTCAGGACGATAAGGGGTTTCGTGATTGTTCGGCAAACTGAGGCTGGCAGCAGTTTCAGAAATAGATCGCCTGACCGTTTGATATCACGGTCGTATCGCGACCATTCACGAGAATAATAGAAACTGGTCTCGAGGCGGAACGTCCACGTGTGTATCGCAGCGAAATTTCGCCTCTGTAAGGCCAATGCAAAATCAATAGAGAGTTTCCTTTATCGCGTGGCGAACCAGCGCAACAATCGGAGAAGAGAGAGCCTTGTATGAAACTTGTTCGGCACGAAGTGTCTATGTGGTCGTACGAATGAACGTGATAATATCAGCTTGTCTAAAAGTTAAATCTTGCCCCATTTGGAGACCGCCTTTAGCGTCTGGAGGCTAAGAAAATTAAGGATCATCACGAGACGCTGTCCTTAAGGTCGCGTGATCGTTGATGATGGCATCACGAAGAACGTGAACACGTTATAATAATTACCTGTTTCGGTATCTATAAATGTTTCTTTTCTTATTTTTCGTTTCTTTTGTGCCATTTGTATTAACAATTCATTAGGCGATATTATCTTGTCCTGTGTAGATAGAGAAAAGATAGGAATTGTTTTGGAATACGTGTAAAGGGGTTGATTGACCGGTGTCGTTGGTTTGAAGAACAGTTATTTTCGTCGTGGCCGCATAAAAATATACGTGGAGATGTTTAAAAAGGGAGATATTCGATTATTCAATATTAACGGACCTTCGTTGACGCGTTTCGTAAACCCAGTGTTAATTAGATACATCTACGTCGACACTGACGGTAGACGGATATCCGTCAACTCACTGCTTTCGTTCTTACTTTACAAATTGCGTCACTTCTGTGGAAGTACGGAGACTTAATTGTTTACCAGCCACTTCGTCACCGTTTCCATTTATGCTCTATCTGGAGGCACGTAGCAATATATTAAGCTCTCCAAATCTTGCCCGATGTTCTCTAACATTGTTCAATTTGTTTTCAGAAATTCTTCATAGTACCTCGGCCAGCGTGTCGAATTATTTCTCCACATTTAATAACTCAAAACCTAAATATTCTCTATTTCAAATTCGTTTATTTCATGTTCATATTATTGTTTTATTTTCTTAATACACCGTCGGTTTTCCTTCAGTATTTATTCGCACACCGATGCACAAGTTTTAACTCCCACGAATGTGATGGATCGTTCGCGGGGCGCAACTTCGATTTTAATTAAGTTTTCGATCCCCCTAAGAGATTAACGAGCGGGAACGCAAAGTTTTAACAGCCGGCTAAGAAGAATCAAAACTCTGAACAGTACGTTCCTCCTTTATTCATTCTCGTTACGGTGTACAATGGAGAACGCCGGTTTCCAACGTCGCCCCGGAATTGTTTGCAAATGTTCCGTTAAAATCAGGTCAGGACGAACCTGTTGGGGAAGCCAGGAACAAAGTCTTATCTCCCCCGGGAGCTGTCCTGATTGTTACGTTACCCATTAATAAAATCGTATTCTCTCAATGTATGGGTGTGTATCGGTACGAACGTTCTATCTAATCCTGTTAGATTGTTTTAAACTAGGCGATGTTCCCTTAGAAGCTTCGACAGCATCATTGTCCCTTTGTAAATGAATTTCCTTCTGATTACATTCATTGAATGAAATTTTCCGCAAACGATACCGCTATTCATTCTTCATGTTCAACATCCACCGGTGAATTAGAAATTGTGAAATAAATCACGCGATGTATCACCCCTTTGTAGCCAAGGAATGACTTCTTCTTTTTTCGTTACTTGTTCTAGTTGATATGTAAATAAGTAGTTGCAAAGATACTCCCGAGAGAACTGATGGGATACTATTGCGACGGGATCATTGCAACCATATCTGGATTTTTCTTGGTAATATATTTTGTTTTCTGTTGGATGAAACATGCGTCTTTCCTGCCGGCTTTCTGGCGAAAACTGGTGTATACTGAGAAGAATATTCGTGTAGGTTGCAAGATACGAGTCAACCTAGATCTGAAGTAGAAGATTGCAGGAATTGCAGAAATTTTCGTTCGGGGGTGTGCCTGCGTCAGCCTTAAGACTAATTAACTAATCGGATGTCGCGAGCGTCACAAGTGTGACTAAAGTAAACGCACGTCAAATATCATGTGTATCACTTGTAACAATAGCTCTTCGTCTACTCGATACATCCTTATTTTTCTTCTTCTATTTTTACCTCAATGATACCCGCAGAGTATATATTTATATCCAGTACGGTTTATTTTCGCTCTTCGTTAAGTTATTTACTCAAATATGGACACCGAAAATTAATAAAATGTTCGTATTTAAATGAATAATAATTGTGCGTTTCAGCTCCTCAGCGTATCAGCCCACACTTTGCCGCCAATGAAATTGCTCTGTACATCTTTCATTACGTCTCTGTTATCTTCATCGGCCTCCAAGGCTCAATCATCGGATGACAAAAACGATAGGTAATGTATGAAAATTGTATGGGCGTGTATTCCGTCTATTCTATTCTAATCCTATTCGAAAACGATTAACAGTATCGTTTGTTAACTGTTTTCAGTTGCAATTAGTAGCGTATCTATTGTTTTGTTTTTTTCTAGAGATGACGCAGTTGAGGAGAATGACGAATCAGGCGATGAAAGCGGAGAAGAAATATCGAAGAAGCGCGAGTCTCCACCTGTAGCTGAGAACAACGAAACTGATGAATCGAGAATACAACTTGTAGACCACAATTGGTCTTTCTTGTCGACTATACTACCAGACAGAGAAGACATTACGCATTGATAAACGAGAAAATAGATAGGTCTTGATATCTTTCGACTCAACTTCATCTCATGTTAAAACAATTCACGTCCAATGTAAAAATTCGAAGTCCGTCTATTCTGATTACTCGGGCACGCCGATAAGGAAAACACTTTATAAACTTACTGGCGATAGAAACGTATAATTGTTTAGAACGTTCAATGAATTAGATGATGAATACAAATTTCCAAGGGTATATAACATTTTCTTCGTATCCCGTTTATTACATGTTATCTGAAAAACACAATATCCTACGTTAATATACCAGTATTGTACCTACACCTAAACGCCGTGCAACGCTAAACTTTCGACAAGAAGAAACTGTAAAAACTAGTTAACAGCTTCCACTAAAGCTAGGTGGGTTTCGGTAATTCGTCCAACCGAAAACTGAGCTCAACCAATTCTGTAACGGTCTCTGTTACTCGCTTACAATATACTGGATCAATTTTCATTACCCTCAACACAGTTTCGCTCCTATCCTTAAATTCGAAGTCGTGATAACTATCAGGATCGTTCAGGATCTCCGCGCCTGTTTTCGCATCTAGTAGCACAGTCTGGAAATATACAGCCGCAGTAATAACAGCAGCCAATCTCTGCTCTTCCATTCCTTCAACCAACTCTGACCAGGGTGGCACTTCCACGGTGATTGCCTTCGCAGAATTTATAATCTCACACAGTACACTATAATAATGCTTCAGCATGGTCTTTTCCCAGGTAACACGAAAATCATGATCAGCGACGAGGTGTAATAATTGAGCTACGTCGTGCGCCATAGGAGAATACCTCAGCAATTGAAAGTCTACCAGCAGACACTTCGGAGGTGCCGTATTACTGAACATCAGATTATTTCCCCATAAATCACCATGGCTAATAACGTTCCTCTTCGTGGATGACATCTCCATTGCTGGAAACACCAGCTCGCAAGTCTTTGGTATCAAGCTGGCATCAAGGCCAAGATGTTCAGCGATAGCAACGATAGCCTTCACGCTAACGTCAAACCACGTTCTAGTCTTTCCATTCTCGCAAAAAGCGTTCTCTATAAACGCCTCCGGATATACTTCCTTCAAAGGCGTTCCAAGCCTTGCTTCCGTCAAAAGAGAAGACGCGTGCAACCTGGCGATAGTCTTTAGACTCGATGCAATAAGCTCCTTGTCGAAGAGCTTGCTCCTCAGCGAGTAACCCTTGGTGCCCAAGTCTTCGAACACCAGCAGATTGTCTTTCACCCAGTAACAGACCGGCATCCACTGTTCATCGTTGTATCCCTGACAGAGTTGCGGCACTATGTCGCGATAGAAGATTTTCTCCTTCAAAAAGGCGCATTTGTCGAGCACATACTCGGCTTGAGTTGGCACCTCGTATGGTATCCCTTTAAGGAAAAAGGCCAGTATCTCTTTTCCACTCGAGGTTTTAACTTCCACGCAGAGTTTTTTATAGGATCCAAGGAATCCAAGCTTCCCATCAGAATAAGATTTTAGGGAATAATGTTGTACGTCCGCTTCGTTGCCCGCAGCTTGTTTAACTATGTTTCGCACCTCTTGGAGGGTCAGTAAATTTGCATAAGTCTGCGTATCCGTGCAAGCAGCTGGTTCGGTGTTCAAGAAATCCGGCTCGATTCGAATCTCCAGCTCTGATTTTGACATTGTGCCGGGGAAGTAAATACAACAGCCTGAGTATCTTCTTTATATAGGTCTCGGGCACAAAGTGACTTTTCTTCGAACCGTATATACATATTATATATTTACAACGAACTCCTCCTACCTGTCTTCCCGCGTGCATATTTGCCAACAAACAGCGCCGAGATAAAATGGCAACGCGTGATTCAGAATGCATTATGGAAAAATTGTATGGTTTGATGTTCTCTTTCATCGTATTAATATGGCATGCGTGCTAAACTCGTATGCGGTGCCTGTAAGTTAATAATAAATCAATCTTCATTCACGCATTTTAATATTATAATTGAAGAAGATTTAGCGTTCAGTCTATTATTCTGTCTCGGCGAACGAATAACCAGTACGGTATCTCGAAGATGCTTAAGATGCTGGCACCCGTGAAGAGACCAACGGCGCTTCCAATTGAAACTGAAAACAAAAATAAATATATGTATTAAAATAATATAATGCAAGTAATAAATATTTTCAGGGAAATTACAATTTGTGGTATTTTATTGGCGTTGCTCAAGTCGTTTTGATACATTTTTGGGGTACATAAGGAAACTGAACAGTAAAATTTGTCCTTTGTTATATTATTGTGCACAATCACATGGCTTATGCCACTCTATAATTACAAGTAAGATTAATTTACCATTGCTACATTTTCTAGAATAACTATATTTGTACGATTACATCTCTACAATCCCCATCAGAGGATTCCCATTATCAGATGTGTCTTGACGTGTTTTCCCGTTCCCTTAGTCAATGCCGCAAACAAAACTTAATACAGATAATGATCCTGGCAATTAAAAACATCGTAAAAGAAATGTGCGCAAATGTTTGACTTCGCGCGAAACATTTTCCGTTTGTTCCGTGAATTCTTTCAAATATTAATGCGCACTTATTGAAACAAACTTTTACCTATAACGTCTAAAAGATCATTGGCAACGTATCTGCGGTATCTCATCGTTGGATGCGAAAGCAAAGTGAATTGGAGTCTAGCGTATTCTTGATTGGGGGATTCGTATTCGTAAGGCTCCAGTCGATTTCTATAATACAAAGTGTCTTGTTATTTATAAATACGTCAATATACGCAAATATTTGGCGTTAAAAATGCACAACGCACAGTGCATAAAATGTACCGGCGCTTCTATTTTATTTCCCAACAAATTTCAATAAAATAACAATAAACATAATTATAAAATCAATTTGCTTTCTCCGTTTAAATCTCACGCCAATTATTGCGCTGTGTTACGTACAAAAGTTTCAATATAAAAAGTAATATTCGTCATATTCATTACACGATTAGCGAAGTTCCTCCGCAATTCGGAAGGCACTGTTCATTCTTGGCTGATTGCGAGGTGATTCTTGTTTTATTAGCAATTATACACAGAGTCTCGATGCCGTTGCAAACTCTCGTCCCCTGTGGTACGAAATAATAAAAATTTACGCAACCACAGAACTTTATCATCCGCTCTATTATTACCTAGCATGAATAACGTATAATTTATTAGTGTCACGGTAACATTATAAATTATATTTTCCCTGCCTAGCGCTGCCAGTGATGGATTAAACGCGCGTATAGGGTGTCTGCTTTAAATGTACTAGGTAGAATAACTCCTAAGGAAGTGAAGTTGTTACAAATATGTCCTTAGCGCTATTACAATGCCTCCTGTATATCAAACAACTTTCGTATGAATGTATTTGAAATAATTCCAATTCTTCCGGGGATACTCTATACCGAGAATAATTGAAGCAGACACCCTGTACATTTAAAAGAGTGGGAACAGAAAAGCTGGCATACTTCGAGATAACACGAGTCGCTGCTGTAAATGTCATATAGATTGTTTTCTCGTGTTTCGTCGGAAAACCGACAACTTCTGTGCTCGATCGGAACTTTTTTCACGCCGTCCTCTGTGTACGTGTCGCCCATCGAGATCTCCACACGGGTAGTTTTACCCGCCTTAATGCGTATTTCCTCCTTTTCCATGTTGTTGAATATTGGCAATTGCAAATTATTAATAACATGCACCTGAAATCCTCCAACCTTTATATATCCAGCCCTTTCCTTTTTCTTGAAAAAAAAAGGAGCCTGATAATATGTATAAATTCTATGCCTCGCAATTTTGTAATACTCGATTATTCTAAACTTCTTAACAAAAATGATACTCAGATTTATTAATACTAATAATACAAAATTTACTTGTTTATTAATATAGATATTTCCTTACAGCATTTAATAAATCAAGGATATCATTAATTATAACCAAACGATTAATATGATTATTAATGAAGCAAGTAGATACGAACTGTAAATCCAGCAAAAAGGAACTTTTTCATCTTTGCATCCACCCGAATATCAATTACAAGGTCCCCGTATTTCACCGTGCGATTCACGAAGAAACGCACGCTCGGTTCTCCATTATTATCTGTCAAGTGGAATGTGTTCATCGCGATGCAATAACCCACGCCTGTTTTCTTTAGTTCGTGAAATTCGGCGCAGCAGTTGAACTTCATGTTATTCCATGTGCATTCCGCTAAAAAATCCTTGCAAGGAACTCGCAACTACGATAAGTAAAACGAACGATATAACTATTTTTCGATTAATTTCCTTCGAATCTTGTAAGTATTATAGTACTTCACCTGTTCATAAGCAGACAATAAATCTTCCGCGGATGTACGAAGAAAACTCGGGTTGGAATAATTTGTGCACAATCCCGGGTTCCTTACGTACGAATTCATTTTTAAACATCAACAACATATATCCTAATTTATATTGATAATATACACATTTGATATTTAATAAATTGTACAATAATAAAGAAATCTCTCCTTTGCAAAAATGTAATTGCAGTCTTTTTTGTTTTTACTTCGATAAATACATACCCTGAATTTAACGTACCTTTTAAAATACTTCCTAATAGTGGACGTGGAGGAAATGCAAAAAGCTACAGAAGGAAATGGTGTTTGCCAATCAACGTAACTGGTCTCGGTGGTTAATGCAACAGGATATTGAACATAGTTCCTCAGAACGTTGTTAATCATATTTGCACAACCGTACCATGATAATGCACAGAAAATAAGCCAAAATAATCTGCGAATTAATTAGCACAATAATCCTTTTAAAACGTATTTGCAAGGAATTACAAATTTCGTGTTTATCTTACATTGCATAGGTTGCAGCTTTTAAATTTATATAAGGAAAGATTTAAAAATTGCATGCAAATATGTTTTAGTGCTGCAGTTTTAACAAATAATAATCAATTTCATACACGCATTTACCTTTCTATGTACGAAAGTTGATTGTCAACAAGATACTTAACGCCATGTATATTGCAATTTCTTAAATATTGTTTGATTACCTTCCACCACCAGGAAAATTTCATTTTCATTTTTATGCCAAGACACCTTCAGAGTGAGACAAACAAAACTGTTTAAATTACTTCTGTACAGCTAAACGAAACGATTTATTACAACACGAGCTGAATTTTAAATTATGCAAAGTATGATTCAATCTTGGGTTGCACGCACATCGCGTTTGGAAACTAGATCTTTATGATTATTGCATTCGATGAATCAATTTTATTTTACATTTTAATAGAGAACTAAATTAGCCGTAGCACAAGAATAAAAATAATCACGGCACGTATTCAAAAGAATTATTTTATCATTTTTACATATTATTTTAATTAATAACATTAGAATAAATGAATAATAATGTTTTACGTTACTGTGAAATCAATAAGAAAATCGATACTACAATCGTTTTGCAATTAGTGCATAATCGAAAAAACAGCAATTTTAAAATCGACACTAGAATCGTTTTGCGATTAGTGCAGAATTTAAAAAACAGCGATTATATAATCGATATTTTCTTGCTACAAAAATAGATATATGTCGAGACACTTTGGTTCCTTAGAACAATTAATCAAAATAATTCTTTCTAATTCTTTTTCTTCATAATTCTTTCAGTCAGAACCTTCATATAACAGTTTCATTAACAGTAATTTTTGGAACCGTTTCAACCCTGTATTTGTACGAAATTTAAAAATTAAATAAAACATAGCACATAAGTTACCTAATAGCGTCTTCAAATTAATAGAAACATTTCCAAACAAGTAAAAAAAAATATTTCGTTAGACATACTTCGTACGTCTTTTATGAATGTTCGTTCTTAAATTGACACGAAGATTCATTGCATTTAGATAAGCATGCGGCGTGCGGCACAGTGCGCCTTATAAGTACCTTAAGGTTAACTATCGAAAGGTGATTTCCAAGTTAAACGTTATTCATTGTAATTGATTAAAAATTAAACAATTAATAGTAGATTGTATTTACAATAATATAAAGAAATGGTCAGGTATTTCATCAGATTTTCGTATCTCGGTACGCATTACAGGTACAATCTATATACATATGATTTATTTAAAAATTTTTACCATTTGCAAGAAAAAATATCGTTGCGTTTAAACGCGCACATTCGATACTAAAACAATTAAATTTCATTTAGCTTCATTAATTTCGAGACATGCCAAACCTCAAAATTTTCACTTTCATACATCATTCTGAAATTTGTTGCATGCCTTTAGGGGTGTGCAAAAAAATGTAATTCCAAAGCATAAAGCTCAAATACACGACACAGACACCATACAAGGGGCTTTAGAATGTGCTTTCTCAACAGTGGTCCCAAAATGCGTTGAGTGGCCAAAACTAACTCTTTCTAGTAGGTAAATATTCTTACATGAAACAAGCATTCTTTAATATATTCGCAACCTTCTGCTCCACCAGTGGTACATTTACATTTTTCTGGTATGATTGTCCATGGTCATAGGCAGTGACCAGACTATAAAAATGTAGTGTACAATGTGATGAGAATAATATTAAATACGGTATTAAAAATTTATAGGACTGATGCTGGTGTACATAGCTTATGTAATGCAGCGCACATTGATTTGGAAAATAGATGCGACTGGATTTATAATCCCGATGATGTACTAAGACATGTGAATCGATATTTGATTAAGTGCCGTCATAGTATTAGGTAAGTAAACACTTAATGCAATTATAGAACAATGTATCGTACAATCTTTAGTGGTGTTATAACTTAATATACTGTTCCAAGGCTATTTGAATTCATCCCGGTGAGTAACGATTTCCATGCAAGAGCTTTTGCAAAATCCAGGACTTACATCTACAGATTTATGAGGGCTAAAATTGATAATGAGCACAGAATTCCCATATCCGAAATGAATTGCTGTTTCCATCTCAGGTACATATCTACATAGGCCAGAAGTAGGCCTTTTGTTTTTATTACTTGCATTCTTCAAACTTTATTCTTACTTTGCACAAATGTTATATAGATCGCAAACATTTGATATCGAAAGAACAAAAAATGCAACGCAACTTTTCATGGGGACAAAAGATTTCACAACGTTTAGTGCAAAAAGTATATCAGACAAACCTATCAGATATGTAAGGAACTTAGATAGCTTGATCATAGAAAAGGGTCAACCCCTTATGCCATTTGATCCTTTATCTAGGAATTTTGAATTTTGGAATATAGTGTGCTCAGCGAGAGGTTTTCTATATAAGCAGGTATTATCATTTCTATACAATCAGCTATTAATATTATTAATGACCTTTGATTCATCACATCAAAACTATTTGCCATAGATATGTATGGTTTAAATGGATATCTAGTTTATTATTTTCAGCATACCTTATTAATTACTTCTTTTCGTTCCTGACTGTACTAGAATTCATAATTCTATTAGACTGTTATAGGATTAACAGAGTTATAGATTGTAATACATAATAACTATGAAATGTATTGATTAATTATCATTCCAATTTTTATATTAACAATTTAGTTTTCTGTACAGGTTCGACGAATTGCAGGATCCTTATTAGCCCTTAGTACGGGTAAAATAACAGAAAAAGATATAAGTACAATGTTACAAGTACCTGGTCATCATAATTGGGTTCCATCTATAACACCACTTCCAGGGTACGGCTTATATCTCGCGCATGTAGAATATTGCCAAAAGGAGATAGATGAATATTCTCTAAAATATCAAATACATCCCGATAACAAACTGGTCATGCCATGCCAATAGGTGTAAGCCAAGTGTAATAGGAAATTTAAACTTCCGACGAACATTATCTACAGTATAATTTTCTAGTTTTACACTGGTTTTAGCTTCTCCTTAAAGTATTATCTACGAGTGTGTATTTAGATACCATGGACTTAACGAGTCTAATAAAAAGTAAGAAGTTGCACTTAAAAACGTGTAAAACTATCGTTACTAATACACTCGGACAACGATACGAAGAAGCTAATGGTAAAAAAAAAGAATTAGCCCCTGGTACACCGTTTGTAATAGATGATAAACCAGATTTACAGATCGCCTGTGTAATTCCAGGACTCTTTTTAAGTTCGCAAGACGTTATAGCATGTAAAGAAATATTACAAGAACATAAAATTCATCATATTTTGAGCGTTGGTATTGACGCATCGATCAAATTTAACGGCATTGAATATTATTACTGTGATTTATTAGATCTACCCGAGTCTAATCTAATTCTAGCAATACAAAAATGCATTAGAATTATACATGAAAATCGCAGTGAAAATATTCTTGTGCATTGCAACGCTGGTGTGTCTCGCTCACCAGCGATAATTATTTCTTACTTAATGGCTTTCGCAAATTTATCATACAACGATGCTTATAATAAAGTGAAAAGAGTAAGACACTGTATTAAGCCGAATGACGGATTTGTGAAACAATTGAATTCATTAAAATTGTCATCTATATTATAATAAATAAAAATATAATTCAGTTATATATTGTCTTATGAATTTATTTAGACATATTGTTGTAAATAGTAAAAGGAAAAAATAACATCATTTTAACAATAGATTAATTTTGTGTGTGTGTGTGTGTGTGTGTATATGTATGTATATATATTGTTACAATAGACTTTATGTATCATGACATTATGTGTACAGAGAATATTATTTCATAATTACAATTATTTTGTATTTATAATTTATTAGAAAAGGTACATTCATGCACAGCATCTATCAAATTTTAGCCAAAACCAAGCATATTAAAATTGCTAATTCTGGCATTTTGTATATAAACCATGCATTTAAAACCACTAATGAGTCGTCGTACCAAGTAGTTTTATAAAAATTACTGTAAATCTAAAAAATATAGGTGAATTTTTGTATACATGATAGTATCTATTATTTTATTTGTGATAGTAATATATTATTGTACCTGTAGTACAATATCTATCATATCGATTATGTGTATGTGTGTATATATACGTATATATATATATATATATATATATATATTAATATACTATATATATATATATAATTATATAATCTAATATTCACATTCCTCCAACAATTGAAATGAGCTGTCTTGAAGAAAATAGACAAGGCACTTGAACCGAATATGTTTTTCTTAGCTAGTTGGCCTCATAAATAGTAGAATGCAAAAAGTTTGCACATCATATAGCAAACAGTAAAATAGAAGGAATAAATTAAATCAGCTATTTCAAGAATATGACGTATCGCTTTACATTATAAACATTCGAGATGTTTTTTTCTTTCTTAAATGTCGCCAATAATAATCTCGTGTCCCGTGTCTTTGATAACTGCACTATTAGCAGTACAAAAATAGCAAGGCCTTCTAAAGATTATGTTCCCCCAATGCACGTTAATAATCACTAACACTTCTGCTTTTCTTAAAACCCAGCATTTAATAATATACATGATCATCTTAGGTTTTTGTTGGCAGACTTGTTCGCTTTACAGATCACTTTAATTTCAAAAGAGTACAAAGCGATCTTCTTAATTATACTAACTACATAAAAAAAGCAGGAAATTATATCTAGGAACGTTTTCCTTAGAAAGACCTTAAAGCTTCATGATTCGCAAAAAGATTGTTACAAATTCTAATATCATTATAATGTGATTCAAAAACAATTCTACTAAAGTCCAACGCAGCAAAAAATGCAATTTATATGTACAAATAATATAAATAAATTAACAAAATATTATGCTCGGTTAAACGCAAACGCGTTTAGCCACACAATCTATACGGATAGAGACAATCTGAGAAATATATAATATACACAAAAAATTAGTTCCTACGAAGCCACAGTCTTAAGTACAACATATCTGTACCTGAAAGGCATATATCAGCGAAAATAAAAGTCATGAAGAAATCAGATGTTCTGTTGCGAATGAATTTACGCGCAATTTGCGTCTGACTGTATGTGTGAATATTTCTAACATGGCAATTAACTTAAAATCATGCGTTACAGTTACAGATACATAAGTTATTAGTATATGAACTGCAAATATAAACACCATCGTCAAACGTTATGTAGTAAACCAGTATCAGAGTCCAATGGAGTGGCCAGGTCGTATGCAGCAACATCAGTAATGGAACAGGGAACCACCTAGCACTAATGTGTGTACCCTTTTTGTATCGTTTGTCAGAGGAAAGTTATTATTTATTGTTACCTTATATTTTTCATTGTTTTTTTTTGTTTTTGTTTTTTTTTAGTCTAATTATTAACGCTTTACACCCCAAGGACCATCAGGATTTGTCACGGGAACATGAGAATATCCAGCGAACTGTGGAAATTCTTCAACGCTAGCAGTATTTGGAGCGCTTTGCTGTTGCTGTTCCCAAGGGCCTCCTTTAACCACGAAGCCAGAATTACCAGAATTCCTTTCATCGCGTTGCGGCGAACGCAAATTTTCACGATGTTCGTTTTCTAACACGTCTTGAATCTGTAATTTTTAACTTTTGAAAACATATTCGTAGGCCCATTTAACGATAGACTTACGTATTCCTCCTCCAGGTTCAGTAAACGATCTTTTGCGTCCGCTACATTTTCCTCCGTACCAACAATTGTAACAATATTCGGGTCCGGATCGGTCTTCCTTGGGAATTTAATGTCGACTTTAAACTCGTCCATGATTTTACGAATATTTCTACCTTTCGAACCGATTAAGCGCGAATGCACAGCAGCATTTATATGCACTTCCTCCTTAGTTAAGCCATTCTTTATTGTAAAGAATTAGTAATTAAATAGTAATCGTCGCATGTTTAAATGAAAAATGTATAACAACGAAAGTAGGCAGTAAACTTACCAATTCATTTACTATTTTCATGATGTCATCCCGTGCGCTGCAAGCATTTTTTTCATAACCAGTGATTGTAATGATATGTTCTTCAGGATCACCTTTGCGCGGGAAATTGATTTGAACATCATGATCACTACGTATCTTATTTATTACGGCTCCCTTTCGACCAATTATCTTTGGATGATACTCTGGATCAACTTCGATCTACAATGAAAGACGATTTTAATTTTTACACATATGTATATATACATATGGAATGCATAATTTTTAAGAACAGAATAAAAGGTCGCACCTTCAATTCAAATGATTTCAAAGCTCTATCTTGTCGTTCAGCTTCCAATGCTTTACATTTATCGAGGATAGCTTGTTTAGCATTTTCAACACACGAAGGTGTTCCAGAAATCTAAATCAAACATAATAGATGTAAAATAACATGTCTCCTTGATGGAAAGAGTCATATCTTGGTATTAATTGTTACATTGCGCATACCTTAATGTAATCAAGCTTTTCTTCCGCTGGTGATAACATAATATGAACATCGTATGTATTCATTAGTTCTCGCACATCGCGACCTTTCTGACCTATGATAGAACGATGAAGATCAAATGGTACCTCTACCTAGAAATTATATTACGATTAATTACAATTATTTAATATTCGATATTATTCAAAGATATTTGTAAAAATACTCACTTCTATTGTAATTGGTACAAAGTCCAATAACGCTTGTTTAGCAGCTGCCACATTTTCTGGCTGTCCAGTAATGCGAATAATGTCACAGGCTGGAATAGTTTCAGCTACTTCTCCATTCTCACCATTCATTTGTTCTGCTACGCGTTGATCGTCTGAAATACGAATATAACAGAGTGAAGAGTTTCACAATTTGTCGTCGAAAGAATATTCGTATGTACTGACCATATGTGTCGCGATCTGGGAATTTAATTTGTACATCATACTCGGATGTGATCATTTGTACTTTACGCCCTTTGGCTCCCATTACAGTGCGATGATGTTTTTGAGAAATTATACATTCTTCGGTTACCATTGACTCCTAAGAAATAAAATGCCAGTAACTCGATATAGTTTATGCGCGAAACAACAACAAAAGTTTAAGTGAACAAATATTTACCAATTCTTGCACAATTTCTCTCATTCGTTGTTTCGCTGCTTCTATACATTCGTGTGATCCCTTCAAAATTACACGGTCGCTATCAATGCCAGCCCTCGGGAATGAAATCTGAACTCCTCCACACTCATCTGCAATACGATGCAAAACACCACCCCTTCGGGCTACAAAATGTCTGTGATGTTTCGGATCGATGCGGATTTCACCTTCGGTGATATTGTCCTGTATAAGCAATGAATTTCATATCGTACAAAATAAATTTAATTTAAATGAAATATGAATAATTGCAATGTAAACAAACGAAAAATACGACACTTACGATTTCACTAATTGTAGCTTCAAGCTCGGCTTTAGCCTTTTCAACGGCTTCTTTTTTCCCCATTATAGTAATCACTTCTTTATCTTGATCTTCTTCCGTTGGGAATACAATACGCGCACCAGTGGACTCTCTTATCTAGAAGGAATAAATAACAGTTACCGACTGATATTCATATATATATATAGAACTTTAGATAATCCATGAACATACTTTCTTAATATTGGCACCATTCTTTCCAATAAGGAATTTGTGATGTTGTACTTTGGCACGAACCTCAGCTGAAAAACTAGACAATTGCTTCTCATTCGTAAGTTCAAGCAACTGCTGTTTCGCTTTTTCAACATCTTCCTTAGGCCCCCTAATAGTAACCTACATTCAATACCCTTATATTAATAGGCATATCCTTACCCTACAATGATTATAACGCAAATTGTTTATTAAATTTATCTACCTTATCACTTCGACTTTCCGCTGTAGGAAATTTGATAGCTACGCCGCCGCAATCTTCCATAATAGAGTGAATTAATTTTCCACCGGTACCAATAAGGGAGTTGTAGAACTTTGGTGGAATTACGATTTCGTCCGTAACAATATTGGCCTAAAACAAATCATTCAATTAATCAAACAATAATGGGTGGGTGCGGGGTGGGGGTATTTCATATTTTTGGACTAATGAAAATTACCAATTCATTTTGTATTTTTTGAATCATTTCTTTAGCTTTCTCCACGTTTTCTTTTTTGCCTGTAATAGTTATCACATCACTCTTCTCTCCCTCAGCGGGCAAATCAATTTTCGTTTGCGTTTCTTCTCTAATCTACGTATTTTATATAGAAGATAAGAATTATGTTCAATGCGTACTTTCAAGTATTTAGAGTGTTAGATATTACGAACAAAGTACTAACCTTACGAATGTTAACTCCGCCTTTTCCAATTACAAACTTATGGAATTGCTTGAAAATAGGTACCTCTAAGACATAATTATTCTCATTCAGTTCTTTTACTAACTTCATTAAATATTTATGGCACTTATCTACATCTTCTTTGGGCCCTCTAATTTTAACTATGTCTCCTTTCTCCCCTGTAAAAAAAAAGAGGAACCACCTTAAATAACTTTTGTATTACAATTTCACATTTAATTACGGATACATTTTAAGACGGAAGAATATAATCGCAATGCATAATGGTAAACATGACCCGTGCTCTAAAAATGCACATCGAGCTCTTATTGGCTAAATGCCAACAAGGCCCGAGGTCTTTCGAATGTTTGTACCTGGCATAAATCCGAGTTCTAGTTATTGTATATATAACGCTACATACCTGGACCAGGAATAGTAATCTGTACTTGATTAAACTTATCTCTGATTTCCTTAATATTATCTCCCTTGTTCCCGATTATACTGGGATAATAACGGTGATCTATTATTACATCTTTCTCTTTCTCATTTTCTAATTTCCTCACCATCTCTACTAATTCCTGCGAATAAAGCGAAATATTTGAAAAAATATAGCATTTAGATTCGATAATATTTATAGCAAGTAAAATAAATATTACAAACCGTTTGAGCCTTAAGCACACCGGCAAGATTTCCTTCAATACGAATTACATTGCTACCATCATTTTCAGAAATATTAATTACCACCCCTGTCCCCTCCTTTACACGATTCACTATTAACAAAAAAAGGGAACAATGCAATGGAAAATTTATTCTAATACATTTGTAACAGTTAAATTAACTCCGAAAGAACTTACCGTTACATCCATTTTTACCAATAATATGCTTATAAAATCTAGGATCGACATTTAATTCTGTAAAAGTGAGCTTAGATATAAGATCACTAGCCATTAATTCAAGTTCATTTTGTGCTTTTTCTACTTCTTCGGGAGGACCTTCGATCTTGATTTTATCTTCTTTTCCGGTGAACTCTACGTGCACTTTTGGCATTTCTTGCGTAATACGTTTAATATTAACACCCTTTCTCCCAATTATATATTTATGAATCCAAACAGGTGCTTTCACTACTGCCGTACGAACACTATTCGCTTTTTCGTATACTTTATTCAATGCTGTAATATTTTAGTAATCAAAATTATTATATTGTTCCTTCGATGTGTTTACTATCTTAAAATACCCAGATATTTAAAACTGAAAAAATTACCTTGGCCGAGCTTCTCTTGTGGTCCACGAAGAGTAATAGTACCTGTTGGAGAATCTGGTGCAGGCATTTCTACGCTTACACCCGTTACTTGCAATATCTCGGCTATCGTACTACCACGTGGGCCAATAACATATTTGTGCTGAGATTTTGGAACTTCAACCGATACTATTGTACACCTTTTTTCCTAAATCGGAAATGCAATATTAGTTTTGCAACAAATTCAAACTAATTTCCACTTAATGATAAATTTCATTTAATATCGTACCATATCTCTATAAATGTCTTCAATTTTCTGCTTTGCTGCTAAAACACCTTCTTTCTCGCCAGCAATGGTGATTTCATCTTCTTGCACTGAAGCAGGAGGGATATTGATTCGAGCACCTGTCTCTGCCATCATGGCATTGAGATTCTCGTTGTGTGCACCATGTATAAAGGGATGATAGATTTTTGGCACGGATACTCTTTCGAACGCTTTCCTAGACTACGAAAACACCGATACGTATTATGTTATTCAGCACAATATAACTGAATAAGAAGATCATAAATTCACATACCTGTTCATCGGAAATTACTCGAATTTCATGCTCGGCCTTTTCAATTCCTTCCTTAGTTCCTGTAATTGTTATTGTATCTGATTGATCTTGGACAGATGGAACATTTATTTTGGTCGCAGTTGTCTTTTCTAGATCTTTAAGACGCTGTCCCAGTTTTCCAAGAATCCAACGATGGTGGTCCTTAGGAATGCTAATTTGCTTACTTGCCTAAAAATGACAAACAAAACGAAAAGGTCAAAATATTCCTCATATTTGCTCATTGGAATTCGAACACAAAATTTGTATATGCAACATCGAACCTGAGTCTGAAATGTTGTTAAAATTCGACGTTTAGCATCTAACACTTGATTTTGCTTGCCAGTTATTAGGAATGTTAAAGATTGATCTTTTGACGTTGCTATTTCAATGATTGTGTTGGTCTCCTTCATTATTGTTTTACATGTACGTATAGATTCACGTTCGCCGAACTTGTCGCTATGATCGAACTTGCGTTCCTCTCCAGGTACACGAAACATCTACATAAAAGAAAGAACTGATAGTAGAAACATTGAATATGGTAAGGGGCTTTCAAAATCGAACAGCATTTTCAAAACATTATAGTTCAGTTTAGCAGTGGAAATCTATGTCACGAAGACGTCCTTTGAAGGGACGAAATTAACACGTTCACTGCAGCAGTTTCCTGAAGCGGGTTTCCTATTTCTTGACGCAGGATAAATAGGCTCCATACTAGACTTTCTGATTTGATGGTGCGTGGTAACTCGGTTAGTGCTTATTGCGGTCAAAATAATAGAAAAACAGCAGACATACCAGCTTCGCGTGTAGCACAAATATATCAGAAAAAGTTGCACAGCACGAAGATATAATATGGGGCCTAGATACAATATGTCCCGTATCGCAATAAATATGTTAAGTAAAATAGTAGAAATCCGATGCACATATTACAATTAGGCAATTTATACCTGTGTTATAGCTTTGCGCCCAAGTTGTAAAGTATTGTTTATAGAGAAAATATTTAATTTTCCTGAACTGGAACTGGCTGACTCAGGAAGAACTGGGAATGTCTCATCGTAAGTAGGTGGCTCATAGGCCGTTCCCTCTTCCATTACTGGCTGCTGCTGCATGATGGGGTTGTCCTGTTTCGTGCCAAGTCCTTACAGTAGCACTGTAATAAATAACTAAATAGAGACAATATCCACTCAACATTGTGCACAACATAAGAAACAACGTTCTCTAATACTCCAAATTTTTACATCTGAAATACATCAATTTAACGCACAAGGGAGAAAATTACATAATCTAGTTTAATACATTTATTTATAATATTTATTAATAATTACATTTGTTTTAGGTTTCCAATTTATTCATCTATATAACTATATTCCGGTACTCTCGTTCAATCAATGAACTTTCAAATTTTACAACATGAGGAAATTTGAGCATGTTACCACAAATGTTAAAAAAAAAATTTGCCGAAGAGACGGGAGAAATAGGAAACTTGTACGAAAGTTAGGAGCATGCAACATCTTTGTAAAATTCCTTTCAATATATTCTGCTTTGTGTAAACTCCCGACAAATAATTTTGCGGCTGGTATGTGTAACTGGGAGCGCTTAACAGCAATAGAAATTTTTAATGATTATTACGTTAAACGGAAACTAGCAAAACAGATTCAAGTCAAATGCCAGCATGTCAATGACCAGCGAGTGGTTGAGGCAGTGACCACCATATGGAATGAAGTATTCACTTGACACGTCACAAGATCGCTAACCTCTTTCAAAATGAATGTATGCACGTTGCACAGATCGAAAATAGTGCTCGTAATATTTCTATGTCGAAATAACAAGCTGCTAATCTCTAACGATGGTGCCGTTATATCCAAAGGAAAGAAGAAGACAGAAAGATAGAACGAACGTGAGGCAGACAGAGAGAGAGAGAAAGAGATAGAGGGAGAGAACGAGGGAGAAAGAGAGAGATATCGTACGGGCAGTCACGACATATAACGAAACAATACTTACTCTACCGTAATAAAGAAATCCGGCCAAGTAATAAACGTGTATTACGAAGCCAGTTTAATAGTGATTTGCCTGAAACATTTGTAAATTCACGGCAGTTAGACACTTGATGACCACTTAATCTAATTCAATTATCATCGGGCAAATAATCGTTCACTATTCTTACAAAACGTACGTCTTTCCTTACCGGCAACGCAAAGTGAAATGAGATAAATACCAGCTCGGTCGCAGAAAGTTACTATAGCACAGGGATACAGAGTAGCATTCTCGTTACAAACTTATGAACACAAAAACTCCTAGGACGATCGTGTGAATGAAAATGTTTATAAAAAACATTTTTAAATAAACGGCACGAACATTTGAAGTATAAAAGAATTAGTTAAACTGAAATATTTTAAATAATACGGAAGATTAGGTATTTCATGTAAGTCGCGTATTTGTGACTATCTTGCCGATGAAATGAGCCCCCATCGGTGCTCTTTTAATTATTTTAGAAATAAAGCAAAAAATATGTACGAATGCATGAATGTGAAATATATATGCCCGACGTTAATCAATATATTTTTTAGAAATGCTTTGTATTTGAAACTTTACGAGAAAATATTAACATTAATATTCATTTGAATATTTTCTCATTATTTTGATCGATTACGATAATACAATTATTAATATACTTGTATAGCGTGTGCCATATTCATGTAAAAAATAAAACCTGAATATGCCACGTGGAGTCGACGTTTGATTTTTACCCATCATACTTACATCTTGCTGTAAAAAAAACTTGCATGGTAAGTTACCAAATAAGAAGAAAACGAGTCTAATATTTATTTTTACATTATTATTAATACCTCACAATGCAAGGGACAATTATACTGCTTTGCTACAAAAAGTAGGTTTGAACTACGGTCAGTAGTAAAATATGTCAAAGAGAATGAGCAAATAGTACAATTTAACTTTGTTTGCGATCTGCGCTGTTATCATTGGCCAAATTTATAATTTGATGTGTATCATTACATAACAATACAGGGCGAAGGTTAAGCATAGGTCATCCTTCAAATACATATAAATGTTTTAAATATCGAGCAGTAAGAAAAGAAAAATATGCCTGAAAACATCAATCGTACAGGACCATTCATAGGGGCGATCGACGAGGGAACGAGTAGCGCCAGATTCTTAGTGAGTACATTTTTTCCATTGTATTTTTAAATGTAATAACGAAAATAGCTGACGATCGACGGAGGTGTATCTGTTGGAATTTGAACCCAGTTATGGGTACAAAATTCTACGACTGTATTATCTTTCTTTCAAATATGTTATATTATATTATATTGTATGAATCGATTTATATTTTTGTACTAAGACTTTTATGTTAAAACCTTTTTCATACGCTTTTTGAATTTATGGACGAACTGCTTTAAAAAATTTTTATGATAAAATTTAATTCATATATTTTTATAAATTTATGAAATAATTGTTTCTGATTTATTGTAATTACTGTTTCATGCATCGTTATAATAAATTGAAATTTTTATTTTAATCCAAAAACAAAAATAATGCGTTTGTACAAAAATATGAGGAAGCATTGATCAAAGAATACTAAGGATACTATGTCTACTGTAAATATAACTGTTTTTAGGTATTTGATGTATTGCACAGAAAAGTAGTAGCGTCGCACCAGATTGAAATTAAACAGAAATATCCACAAGAAGGATGGGTAGAACAGGATCCAAAGGAGATCTTAGATGCTGTTTTAGAATGCATAAAAAAAACAGTAGAAAAACTAAAAGATATCGGTCTAAGCGTATTGGATCTCAAAGCAATTGGTATCACAAATCAAAGAGAAACTACCTTAGTGTGGGATAAAGAAACAGGCGAACCATTGCATAATGCGATTGGTAATATTGATACTTTACATTTATATATTATTCATGCATGGTAATCAGAATAAAATTAATATTCATGTTACAGTATGGCTGGACATGAGAACAACTACAACGTTGGAGGATATATTAGACAGCGTGCCTAATAAGACGAGAAATAAAAATTATTTGAAACCCCTTTGCGGGCTGCCAATGTCACCATATTTCAGTGCCCTTAAAATACGTTGGCTTATTGATAATGTACCACGGGTTAAGCACGCTGTCGATGAAAAGAAATGTGCCTTTGGAACTGTAGATACATGGCTCATTTGGGTACTAATATACTTGAATGATTTATATTTATTTATCTTACTCATCAGACCATTTTTACAGCTCTAACTATTGCAATTTTATTCCATAGAATCTCACTAAAGGTCAATTACACGTTACGGATGTCTCGAATGCATCTCGAACTATGTTAATGAATATTGAATCACTAAAATGGGATCCTTTGTTGTGTCGTTTTTTTGGTATACCACAACACATTCTGCCTGAAATCAGATCCAGTGCTGAGGTATATGGAAAAGTCGCAAATCCAACAGTTCTCGCTGGTGTGCCAATAGCAGGGGTAAATTGTTAAAGTATTGTAACGTTCGGAGGTTGATGTGTTTAACAATTTAAAATTAATCTTCTTCTTTTCTATATACAAGTGTGTAGGGGATCAACAAGGAGCACTTCTTGGCCAATTGTGCTTGAAACCTGGTCAAGCCAAAGCTACTTACGGAACTGGTTGTTTCTTACTTTATAATACTGGAAATGTTGTATGTATACATATTTCCATTATATTACTGCACAGGGTGAACCACGAACACTTATTAACTTAAATTATTTTGTTGTTAATGGGTTGATCGAAAAAAATCCGAGCTAATCATGTGGTTCACTTTGTAGACAACCATTGTTAAAATTGAGTTCTATTGCCAATTTGAGTATTCGATCATTTCAGAAAGTGGATTCGACTCAGGGTCTCATAACAACTATCGCGTTTAAGATTGGTAAAGCACCGGCTACTTATGCGTTAGAGGGTTCTGTAGCTGTAGCTGGTGCAGCGTTATCATGGTTGCGCGATAATATGCAGCTATTTAATAATATTACACAGTCCCAAGATATGGCAGAAAGCGTAAGATGTTCGGGAGATGTGTATTTTGTGCCAGCATTCTCTGGTTTATACGCACCGTATTGGCAGCAAGATGCACGGGGGTAAATGAACTTCAATAATAACTTTTAAAACGTTATTATCTTTCAATGTACCGTCATTTATCTTTTTAGTGTAATTTGTGGTATCACCGAAGATACACAACAATACCACATCGTTCGAGCAGCATTAGAAGCCGTTTGCTTTCAGACAAGGGACATTTTGGAAGCGATGGTAAAAGATTCTGGAACAAAGTTGACAACTTTGCAAGTTGACGGTGGAATGACTGTAAATAATTTACTCATGCAATTGCAAGCCGATATAACAGGAATACATGTCGGTGCGTACAAATGCCCGGTTATACCGTTTCATGCACAATCGATGAATTTCTATTCGAACTAAAGTGATTAATGTTTAATATATTTTTTAGTGAGGCCTAATATGGTAGAAACAACAGCATTGGGGGCAGCTATTTTAGCTGGTGTTGGTGTTGGTGTTATAGACATTACCGATGTAGACGAATCGCAAGTTACAAAATTTATGCCAACTATTGGAGAAGACGGTAAGAAGAGATTTCTTAACATTATCGAAAGAGATTTAATGGTTTCCTATGATTGTGTGTTGCAGAAAGAGACTTAAGATACTCTAAATGGAAAATGGCGATAGAAAGATCTATGAAATGGGATTGTGCTTCTAGTTTTTGAAATTGATATGGACACAGAATGTATATATAGGTGATAGACAATTCAAAACTTTAGTTATATTCCAATCGTAGAAAAGTTTTTAAAATAATTTACCGACTTACGAAATTGATCACTTTATCAAGATGCAATTTCGTTTAAATTTGTGTATCGTATAAATGTATCGTTTAAATGCAGCGACCTAAATGAAGGTCCTACATGATATCCAGATAGTATGTAAAATTGACAAATATGGCTAAATGTAGGATGGAAAAGATGTATATTATTTTATAATGGACCTAGTACGTTTTTTAGCTGAATATATTTATTGCCAATTGTTATAGACGTTTGTTATTTTGTATGCAAGAAACATATTTTTTCTGAATAAATGTTATAATGTACTATATTTGTTTTTTTAACCAGATATGACATTTTTTCAATTAAACTGTAGGTTTAACATAACTTGCATTACAACAGCGATTAACATAAATCGAATAGAAAGACATCATATTATAAAAACGTTAATTGTGAAAAAAGTGTTTGCAACAGAAAAAAGACCGTATTTTTTATTGAATATCGTACAATAGTAATATTCTGGCAAGTTTTACTTTTTAGACATCTTTCCAGTGCTTTCAAATTGAAGCCTTTTTGGAGTTCCATATTGCCGTAGACCAGAATTACGAGATCTAAATATCCTTTTCTTTGGTGTTAAAAAATTCAGATTAGCACTATAGAAAAACTGAAAGAGAAAATGTTTTAAAAGCGTATACCTCGCTTTCCTTCTCCTGCTTTTCTCCTATTTGTATCTTCGATCGTGTTGTATTCTTCTTTTGGATATGCTGAGTACTATTTCCCGTATAGTCTGAAACCTACAAAAATAGTGCTGTTTTATTGCTTTATTTTGTTTATTACAAACAATAATTGTAAATAATAAACTTCACCTTTGTAAGAGAATTTAAATCAAATCGAATCCTTTTATCTTGTTTCTTCGGTGACAATAGCTACAATTAAATAACATAAACAAATATGCTTTTGCAAATCAAGTAAATAGTATATGTACGTATAATTTACATTTTGCAGCTCTTCGTTAATTTTTTGTGAACGGAAGTTATATATATCTTCTTCCGTGTTTAGCACTTCATTTTTCCCTTTGGACTTAATCCTCGAGTTATTCACATTTTTTTGGCTTTGGAATTGTTGCTCATTTATTTCACTAACTTGATTCGTTTGAGTTTGGCAATCTACATCCGTAGTCAAATTTATTATTTCCGTTTCCACAATTTGTTGCAACCTTTCTTGTGAAGTTTCTCCTGTGCCATGATTATAATTTTCCTTTTCATCTCGATTTTCCTCACGTATTATATTTAAAGTGTCGTTTAATTTTGTGAGAGCAGAATTTTGCGTGACTATGGTCTTCTTCATTTCAGTCAATTTAGAATCGAATTCTCCTTTTAACGACGTTATTTCTGCTTCGTATCTTTCCTTTAGTATTCTACAAGAATTGTCGAGTTCCTGTATATTTCAATACACCCATTTAATAATTCGATGTCCGTGAATATATAATTTCTAGATGTAATTGGAAATTGTACCTGTATTTTTGAGCACTTCTCCGAAAGCACTCGATCTTTTTCTTGTTCTAACAGTTCAAGTTTCCTATTTAACTCAAGTACTTTGCGTTCGTTGGTGTTCCCTGCTTCTAGCAAAGCCTTTTCAAGATTCTTATTGCGAATCTGTGCCTCCTTCAATTTGCATTCTGCATTTGCCAAATCATTTTGCATGTTTTTATATTTATTGTCAATTAAATCGAGATCCTTAACTAAACTAGATTCTATTTCTTGTCTTGTAGTTAAGTTTTCTCGTAATTGGTCCATCTATGAGGGAATGAAGCAAATTTATACATGTGCGGGAAAGCGTACGAAAAAATAGTATTATTATGATTATACTTCTTCCGTTTTTAATTGTAATTGTTTGGATAATTCGTCTCCATTACCAACTGATTCACCATATTTTCTGCTTAACTCTGCATTCTGACATAACAGATCCTCCAATCTATTACTATCACAAAATGAACGAATTAATAAAATTAACAATATTTAAATCACTCGCCTACGAGAATGCTCACTTGCATATAAGTATCTCTCCTTGTAGCTTTGAAATTTCTTCATCTTTTTCCGCGAACGTATTAGTTAAGTTTTGTTTCGCTTCTGTAATCTTCTTTAATTGTACTTGTAATTCGCGATTTGTCGACGCGAGGTTTTCTTGCCTCTGGAATAAGTATCGTTTACAATATTTTACACGTTAATTACACCTAAGATAACCATGTGTAGTGATAACGTAGGTAAAGTGTTTCGCTTGCTTGAAAAGAAACATGATAATACACGTTTTTCCCCAGGAAGAAAAAGACTAAGTTGAAAAAAAAAACAAAAATGGAAGAACCAATGGAAGAACCAAGATTACTGTATTTTAAACCTTCATCAACTCCAATTTTTCTTCTGCATGAACATTATGCAATTGATTTTTCTCTAAAGCTGATTCATTCTTTATATGCTCCAACTGTTTTTTCAGTTCAATCTCGGCAATTGTCATTTCATGTATCCTAAGTAGAAAAAATTAATCGCAAAGTTACTATTATTATACATTTATGTAACAAATAATTGTTAAATTTTGTCTAAAATACCTCCTCTCTTGATTAACTACTTTGCTCTCAATTGTATTCAAAATATTGTTTTGCTCCTCATCTACAAGGAAATATGTTAACGAAAATTAAAATCAATAGAAATATATTTCTTTTTTGCATTTTGCAGTTAGAACGAAAATTTAGTCTCTCCTTCAAATATGTACCTCTCAATTTCATAGTATTTAGTTCCTGTTGCATCTTTTTTTGGGTAGCCTGCTGTGCGACGATGACGTCGTTATATAATGCCGACAAATTATCCTTGTGCTTCTGAAATTCTTTTAAACTCTCTAATATTTCGGAATAATATTTGGAAATCGATGCCCAATCGCTGTTCAGTCTGAAAGCAGCGTATTAATAATGCCTTTAATCGTTTTCTTCTAATCAGTTTTAATTGTAATAAATATTTAAGCCGTTACTGTTGCAAAATTTCCTCTTTAGCTCTCAACTGGGCATCGTGAGAAGCGGAGAGCGAAGATAGAGCTTCCTCAGTTGCCTGCAACTTTTTTTGCAGTCTCTGTGTTATTTGCTCTTGCGTAACGCGCTTAAGTTTCGTTCCCTGTTTCAGTGGACTTGCTTGCGTCTGTAAAACATTTCTTTTCTTCATTGAACAGAATCTAATCAATACATTCGATACCCTCAGTTTAACAAAACGAAACGAAAATTACGTACTATTTCCACTTGTGGGAATGGCGTTTGAATTCCCATGTTCCTGGACCATTGTTCTATCAAAGACTCGATGAACTTTCCGCTCGGGCAAGTTTTTCGCATTTTTTCCAAACTTTCGTTATGAGACGACTGGGACTTTCGTTTGATACTTTCCAATAATAATTTTTGCGTGTCCCTTTTAAAAGATCCTACGATACAAGATATTACGTACAATAATATTAGTTCATTTGTACGAACTATATATTTCTTCCTTTATTTAATTAGCCATGCTTTACGAACGAACCACCGCTTTGAAGAGTTCTCGGATAATTATCCGGACTATTGTGAGGCGTATAGTGAATTCTGCGCTTGACTTCCTGCCTCATTGTACTTCCCCTGGAGGACCCTATGGAAAAGATAGAAGATTACAATTGTTCGTAAGTATGGATGCATACTTGATGGACCTTACCAACATTTTGTGGGGTCCTTTGTATCTTTTCCGGTGTTTCGTAAGAAGGTGCGATTACAGATCTGCTGTCATCATCTTGTTGCATCTTCGCGTTCACTTCGATTTTTAGCTGTATCGAAACTTGAGTAAAGAAAATGATAGTCATGTATTAATTATGGCGTATTATACCTTGGAACGTTAATTTATTGCACTTGTATAATATAAATGCGCATACCGTGATCGATTTTAGAAGTAAAGTGAATATGACGCGCTGCGATACTCGAAGCGTCTCTCACAGTGTCTGACCAATTTCGAATCTTACTACGTAAGTAGATACAGCCGCTATAGGCGTGTGCGTTGAACATATATTCAAAAGTTTGCCATATCTACTGCATTTGTATTCTGTATTTTAAGAACTAACTGTTGTCTTTAATATTTCATCGTATGTTAATCATTGTATATATTTTGTACAATTTTGTTATTATAAACAAGCGCGGGTTCGCTTCAACTGCGGATAAGAAACTTAAATTAGACGTTCAGGTTGGTCGTTGTGCATTAGTTCGGGATCTTCCGCGAAACGAATTGTGCTACTCTGGTATCGTTTATTTATTCAAAGGAATAAACAATAAACCTTAATATTAACATATATTAATAATCCAAATTTATGAATATTACACACGCTAGTACGTGCACCAACATTTTTATATACTGTATACTACGTTAACATTAGGCATCCGTTATATCAACATTTGTAATTATCCAACGGTAAATTAAGAAAACGTACAAATTACAAAAACAGAACCTCTCCGTAAGCACTACGCTTTCTCTGCAACGGTAAGTAAATCAATTTAATTCCCTTTCCATAATCGAAGTCCATTCCCTCCTTTACCACATGAGCGTGGTACAGTCGGTACGCGTGTGTATCGATAAGAGGTTTGCGATCTACGATGGTGATCGAACTGCCATTCGATGGCGCCTTAAATCGATCGCGGATATTTAAATTCTACGCGTACATGTACTATATGTATATCTATCACGGTAACAACAGCAATTCCGACGAATCTCAATACATATTATCGGACAGCCTGTCATAAATGTTGCAAAGTACGTATTTCAGCTGGAAATATTGGGAAAAGAATCTACGATGCGCGAGCGTTCGCTGAAACATATCGGCGCGCTAAATCAATGGCGCAACTCCATAGCGCATGTGACATCTCGTTCGCAGAGTCTGGGATGACCGATAGGAGGGGGTCAGATTCCCTCCCTTCCCGTGGGGATGCTCGCGAAAGAAAACCCGAAGCACAGTTTACGTGCCGCAGCAGCCTAATATACAAGCGGTGCGACAGGTAAGTAAGATCGGGGCACGTTCTCAAGTGGAAGATGAATAACGTCGAGATGAAGGAGCACGAAACATCGGGGACCTGTCAGAGGAAACCAACAAAGCTCAGAAATCTCATCTACAAGACTGAGGCTTTTGACTCTTTGCACGGGAGAAATGCAGAGGTGAAACTAATATAAAACTGAATTTCAAAATCGATCTATATTTCCTTTCTAATTATTGTTGTACACATTATATTCGATTAAATGCACGATAAATATTTATTTAATTATCTTTGTGTGTTTTTGTATCAAGCATATCCGGGTGGCAAATAGCGTGGGAGTTCGAATGAGAGTGCGAGTGTGGGCGAAATTTTGTAACAGAGCGAGTCAATACTATCGAAGAATGAGAGTTCATTTCAGTGGGCCCACTAGTTGCGTGAGAACAGGGGTGCGCGTATTACTATTGCTTATAATAGTTAGGGGATCGCGTTTTGGAATCTTTCCGAGGGATGTATGCATCTGTTAGAATGGGAAAAATCGATGGTATATTTTGAAAGAATGCAATTTATTTGCGTGGGACCTTGTGCAAGTATGGAATAGCTGATTGGAAGGGATTAAACTGATAAATTATTAAATATATATTTTTAAGATTTAGTTAATTCGAAACCTGATTATTTTTTTTCAGAGAACACTATGTTCGGGTCGAGTGTGTCTCGGTAGCGTTATGCAGCTACCGAATCATGGAACTGAGCCACGTTCAAGGGAAGAAATCCTTGTGCACGCGAACGATTTTCTTGAGCAATATTTTTCTTCTATCAGGAGGTATAACGCATTCGAAATAGAATATTTATATTCAATAGCATACTTTCTTAAAAAATACTTTGTTCTCGTTCAAAAATAGATTGAATAGCGAGGCACATCGTGCTCGCTGGGAATGCGTGCAAAAGGAGGTAATAGTAACTGGTACTTATCAATTGACCGAAACGGAATTGGTTTTCGGTTCGAAATTAGCGTGGCGTAATGCTGCAAGATGTATCGGTCGTATTCAATGGTCTAAATTACAAGTACGTAGAAAGTCCCTGGAAGGCTTAAGTCTTAACAAAATTAAATATAACCGATATAATTTTAATTTTAATAAAAAGTAACAATTAACAATATAATAATGTATAAGTAATATATCAATTTATTATAGGTTTTCGATTGCCGATATGTAACGACAACCAGTGGCATGTTCGAGGCCTTGTGCAATCATATTAAGTACAGTACGAATAAAGGAAATATCAGGTACCGGTCACGTTAAAAACTTACCGCTATTACAAAAGTACGTATCGACACTTGCTAATGCTTATTTGCCGCATTTCAAGGTCCGCAATAACAATATTTCCGCAACGGACAGACGGAAAACACGATTACAGAGTATGGAATCAGCAGCTGATAAGTTATGCTGGCTACAAGAATCCTGACGGTACCATAATCGGCGATCCAGCGAACGTTGAATTTACCGAGGTGAAGCAATTGTTCACCATCGTTCGCTACCTTTCGTTCAGAAACATCATGATCTTTTGTTCTCGCAGCTATGCATGAAACTAGGTTGGAAGGGTGCACGAACTCGTTTTGATATATTGCCGTTGGTGTTATCGGCGAATGGCCACGACCCTGATTACTTCGACATACCTGGCGATCTTGTTCTTGAAGTACCTCTCAGTCACCCAACGTTAGTACTTCTTATTTCTCGTTGACGCGTTAATTAGAAATTATTATAATAGATGGTTGAATCATGTTTATCTATTTATCGCAGATACGATTGGTTTAAAACGTTGGAATTAAAATGGTTCGCCGTTCCGGCTGTGTCCGGAATGGTGTTCGATTGCGGAGGATTGGAGTTTACAGCTGCACCGTTTAATGGATGGTACATGAGCACCGAAATCGGTGCACGAGATTTATGCGATGTCCAACGATACAATCTACTGGAGGTCAATTTAATGCAAGATTGAATGTTTATTTTATTGGCTCATAAAAAATGCAAACACGATTTTTAATTTCAGACAATAGCAACACATATGGGACTGGACACGCGTACGTCCACTTCATTATGGAAGGATAAAGCTATGATAGAAGCCAATGTTGCTGTGCTGCATAGTTTTCAAGTATGTACATACATACAATATAGCATTTATTTAAGATGATTATGCAGAAAGTGATAGTAATTGTCTGGATTGTTTCAGATGAAAAACGTGACAATTATAGATCATCATTCCGCGTCGGAGTCATTTATGAAGCACTATGAAAACGAAATGCGTTTGAGAAATGGTTGTCCTGCCGATTGGCTTTGGATTGTTCCACCGATATCGGGATCAGCTACACCTGTGTTCCATCAGGAAATGGCGCTTTATCATTTGAAGCCATCGTACGATGCTCAGGTTTTTATTTATATAATGAAATATAAATACTAATACCTTTTCGAGAAAAACACTAACTATTACTACCGTGACCATCCTCTATATATTTCTTATCTACAATATTTTCTATTGCATAATTGCAGGACCCTGCTTGGAAGACACATGTTTGGAAGAAGGGCAGAGACAAAAGATCGATATCTAACAAACCGAGACGAAAGTTCCATTTCAAGCAAATCGCAAGGTATATTACGCTAAGAATATAGGATCAAAGAATTATGTTTGTAAATCGATTACTTTTTAACGGACAATTTTAGAGCAGTGAAGTTCACATCCAAGTTGTTTGGAAGAGCATTATCCCGAAGGATAAAAGCTACGGTACTATTTGCCACGGAAACTGGTACTTCGCAAATGTATGCCGAAAAGCTTGGCGAATTATTGGGTCATGCTTTTCATTCTCAGGTATTCATTATTTTAATAAGCATTATACGAACTTCAGTTTTCCCTACTTCCACTCGCTGAAGTAACGCCTGATGAATACTAATAGAAGATATAAATTTCAGGTTCTTTCCATGTCGGATTATGACGTTAGTAACATAGAACACGAAGCTTTATTACTCGTTATAACATCCACCTTCGGAAATGGTGATCCTCCAGAAAATGGCGAAGTAAATTAACTTTCTTCATCTATCAGATTATTTGAAACTTAAATTCCAGTGTCAAATACGCCTTACTTTTCAGACTTTCGCACAAAACTTATATGCAATGAAAATGAATGAAACGTACATTAACAGTGGAAATAAAATAAGGTACATCTTTACTTTTATAAATTATTTTAAGATAAAAAAACATGTAAGTTTATCTATTTATCTTCGTGATTTCAGTTTGGCAACATCTAAATCATTTATTAAGGCAAACAGTCAGACAGAAGTATGCAATACCAAGAAATTAGACAGACTGGATTCTCTCCGCGGTTCTACAACAGACTCTCAAACGGAAGACACATTTGGTCCTTTGAGCAACGTGAGGTTTGTATCGTTGAAAACAAGACCGTTGATATGAAATGAAATCTACAATTTCGTTCACAGATTTGCTGTTTTCGCATTGGGATCGTCAGCGTATCCGAATTTTTGCGCGTTTGGTCGATACGTGGATAACTTATTAGGAGAATTGGGTGGAGAACGATTGTCAAAGTTAGCACAGGGTGATGAGATGTGTGGACAGGAACAGACGTTTCGAAAGTGGGCAGCTGATACATTCGCTGTTCGTACTTTTTTCAGTCCTTCAGCACATTCTTTTTTTCTTAATACATATTATTCTTTACAAATATCGTTTCAGGTTGCATGCGAGACATTTTGCTTGGACGACGACGATACTTTGCTAGAAGTTGCTCTGTCTTTGGGATCGGAGGCTTTATCCGCTGCAACCGTTCGTTTCGTAGAAGCGGAGCCTCAACCAATTGGAAAAGGTATATTTGCCTATGATTTTTCATCATTTTTACACAAGCCTTATTTTAAAAATTACAATATTTCAGCATTAAGCAAATGTCATAATAGAACGGTGACTACTTGCAATATGTTTCGGAAAATAAATTTGAGCGGTGATACGTCGAGGTAATTATGAACGTTTAGTTCATAATTGTGTGACTTTACAGCAAATATTTAATTCTATGATTTTTTGCTCTTTTTTCTTTTGACAGCGGCATCACATTGCTGTTAGAACTTGATGATATAGCTAGTATGGAAATATCGTACAAACCTGGCGATCATTTAGGAGTTTTTGCTTGCAACAGGCCGGAACTAGTGGAAGGAATTTTGAAACGAATACAGACTCCTCTTGATCCTCATGTACCAATTGAATTGCAAATGCAGAAGCAGTCTCATACTCCAAACGGTTGCCGCTAATATAATACTAATCGTATTAAATTACAATTAGTCGACGAGTAGATTTAATTCTTTTTTAATTATTACGCTTATGTGCACAGGTATTGTCAAAACATGGATGGCACATGATAGATACTTACCTAACTCCTTGAGAATGTTGTTAACAAGATTTTTGGATATCACGACACCACCGACCCCGAATCTACTTAGATACTTTGCATCGATTGCCACGAATCCAAAAGAACAAGCTCAATTGAATCTTCTAGCTTCGGTGGATATTTAACTCACTATAAATAAAATGCTGATTTTCATATTTCAAGTATATAAAACACTAAGTACAAAATATTGTTTTCATATATACACACAGGATCCAGCTGCATACGAGGATTGGCGACACTGGAAGTTCCCAAATTTGGTGGAGGTGTTAGACGAATTTCCTTCCGTGGAACCATTCGCGCCATTGCTGTTGCTACATTTAACACCTTTACAGCCGAGATTTTACAGTATCTCTTCTTCCGCCGATGTCCACCAAGGGCAAATACATCTCACTGTTGCTGTTGTACAGTATATGACACAAGGTTTGTCATTTTGTATGCGACCCTTGGAAGTATCTTGCAGTCAAGCATTACCCTTTTAAATGAAACTATTTTAAATTAGGTGGTTGTGGACCAATACATTATGGTGTATGTTCTAATTATTTACGTGAAATATCGGATGGTGAACCATTGTATGTATTTGTACGTAGGTGAGTTCGTTTTTTTTTATGATCAACATTTTTAACCATATAATTTTACAATGAATATTATATATACTATTTCTTCATTTAGTGCGCCTAATTTTCATATGCCAACCGAATCGAATGCGCCAATGATATTAGTCGGTCCTGGAACCGGGATTGCACCCTTTCGCGGTTTCTGGCATCACCGTCTCGCGGAAATAATACGTCGACCAGGTACTATAATTGACTATACATTTTTATCTAACCGAAGTAAAAACCGTAACATAAAATTTGTAGAACTTGAATATGGGGAAGTCTATTTATTCTTTGGCTGCCGGCAGAGAAACTTAGATTTGTATAAGCAAGAAAAAGACGAGATGGTGCAAGCTGGTGTCCTGGACAAGGTTTTCTTGGCACTTTCACGGGAGCCTGGATTGCAGAAGGTTCCGAAATCATTGTTGAATACTGATAAAACATTTATAGAACAATTATAAAATAATTTATTTTGAAATATTATTATTAATATTACTTTTACCAGACGTACGTTCAAGATTTGATTTACGCAGAGGCACCACACATTTATGATATGCTAGTATACAAAGGAGGCCATTTTTATGTATGTGGTGATTGTACAATGGCAGAGGACGTTTATCAGACTTTGAAACACATTATACAAACCCATGGTGAAATGACCGATAAACAAGTGGAGGCGTATATGTTATCGCTACGTGTAAGTTGTGTTGTAACTTTATCAGGAAATAATTAATGTAATGTGCTTGTATCAATTTCCTTTCTTCAGGATGAAAATCGTTATCACGAAGATATATTTGGTATCACGCTAAGGACAGCAGAAGTGCATAATCGATCGAGAGAAACTGCGAGAAGTAGAATGGCTGCATAGCCATAAATCTAATTGTGATGAACATGTAATCTCGCAAAACTTGAACAAGTTTGTAGATAGTTTTCAATCATGCATATCACGCATCCCTTGTGCAATAATTCAATTTTGAAATATTCATATACTCTTGTTCTCTAACATATCGTATGATTGCATAATTTATTGTATTTTTGAAACCTTCTAGTTTTACATGCGCACACATTTTTTTGACGATATTAAAAATTGTGTACTGGAATTCTCTAAATGCCGGTAGAATTATTTATCTCTGTTTCTAGATAAAAAAAGTAAGAAAAAGAAGTAAAATACATATCGTAATAACGTCTTGCTCATTACGAAATTAATAAATGTTTAAACAAATTGGCATCAGTAATAATGTGTTATCACGAAAATATAAAAGGTGTAACATAAAAAAATTGAATACATTCTATTGCATTCATTTAAATGAGTTTTAATTGTTTTACGTTTTACCTTCACATACAAATGCAAAAATAAGCTAAGCAGTTCGAACATAAATATTTACATTATTAGGGAATTAAATTTTATTTACAGTAAACAACATTCAACATAAATAAAACACGTAATTTATTACAAGAAATTTGGCTTCAGCTTAGGATTTCATCAAAGAATTTCAGTAAATTATTTATTTACTTCTGATTAATTGTATATAAACTTATATTTAATCGTAATAAACAAAAGTACGTATAACTGACTAACTTTTCCCTCTATAAGATCTGTTTATACAGCAGCATCAAGGCCAGGTTTTTGTTTCTGGCTAACATTTGCCAGCAATTTCTTAATTTCTGCAATTGCTTTCCCGGGATTCAGGCCCTATTTTAAATAACATGAATAAAGATTAGTTTTAAAATGAAATCATGATTCCTTCATTATTTAACGACAATCCCTTTACCTTTGGACAAGTACGAGTACAATTCATAATAGTGTGGCAACGATATACGGAGTATGGATCTCGTAATTTCTCAAGACGTTCCGTTGCCTTAGTATCACGTGAATCAATGATCCATCTGTAAGCCTGCATAAGTACAGCAGGCCCTAAATACTTATCACCGTTCCACCAATATGATGGGCAAGAGGTACTGCAGCAAGCACATAAGATGCACTCATAGAGACCATCCTGTATTTTAAAGAGTTACAAGTTATTTTACTAGCATTCAATTAAAAAAAACAAAAGCAAATGTATTAGTAATAGTTTAAAGGTTTAGTACCAATTTTTTACGGTCTTCAACACTTTGCAAATATTGCTTTTTGCCAGCCTCCTTGGGATCGCCACGTTGCAACCATGGTTGTATGCTTTTGTACTGATTATAAAAATTAGTCAAATCTGGGACCAAATCTTTCACTATATACATATGTGGCAAAGGATAAATCTTGCTGGTTGTGCTTAAATTAGTATCAATTTTGCTGAAACAATTTCGAATATTATTTGCCTTTTTTTGAGCTTAATATCATTCGCATTATTAAGATATTTCATAAAAATAATTAGAAAAATACCTTATGCATGCCAATGTGTTTGTGCCACCAATATTCATAGCACAAGAACCACAAATGCCTTCACGACAAGAGCGACGGAAAGTTAAAGTTGGGTCAACCTCGTTCTTGATTTTAATTAATGCATCCAGAATCATAGGCCCACATCTATAATATTATTCATAATTAAATGAAATAAAAATAACATAAGATCGTTCTAAAAATGGCTTTCATAAAACCTACTTATTAAGGTCCACTTTGTATTCCTGCATACATGGTTTTTCGTCTGCTTTATCTGGGTTCCAACGATACACAGCAAACGTTTTTAATCTGGCTTCAGCATTTTGGCTTGCAGAAATATGAAAGCCTCTAACCTGAATGAATAATATTGACAACATACACAACATATACACGACCGTTTAACCTTGCAGCACCGCCCATATTAAGGCATAGAAATTGTCAAATTATTTTAAGCATGTATTAACAGCATATTAAAATAATTCTTTTTTCTTCTCAAAACCATTGCTTGAACACAAATTAACGGACTGTAATTATATAATTTCGATTCAATTATTACGCTCACATTCTTATATACGTGTGCAACTGACCACAAATTGTTTCAGGTAAGAATAATAAGTAACATAGTTTAATCGGTAATTCACTTTGTTCAATTGTTATAAGTTATAAGATTATCTGATATGTGGAGATGTCAAAATATGGAAATAAGAAAACAACTGAAATGACATTAACGATATCATAGATTGAAGTAAGGTATTATTGGAAGGCTTTTGTGCAATACTGTGCAATAATGAAAACTACAAGTAATCGAGGAAAAATAATTATTTACTTATGAGCTTACGTGCTTTGACTAGTAGTTACCTGCCGAAAGACATTTCTGCAAGCTTGCGGTGTAACGCCAGCCATTTTTTAAAAAACGTATCGAATTCAAGACGTTTGTGGTACCAGTGTTATATAAGTATTTGCACGTGAGGGTGTACCAACCTTACTGTAAATTGTGCTTGTGTAGACATGTTCGATACCATTGTCTAATCTAATGTCAATGCCAGTACATGTTAAGTTCATCAAAAAACAAAAAATTAGGATTGTTTAAAACATGTTAAATAAAATTGGTATTATATGTATGACCGAATTTTTGTTACTGTTTTATGTATTTAATATACACTGAAATACGTATTTCCTTTTTGTCATGCAGATATATTTCATAAATGCATTATATATTCTTCTTCCGCATTTACTTATAAAAATACCTCTATTATTTTTAACTGTACTTCGTAGCTAATCTTCGCTAGTGCTCGTGTACATTACATTTTCCAAGTATAATCGGAGAGATTATTTCACCGTTTAAGTATGATTTGTACAAGATAGATTTCGGCGACCAAAATATGGAATAATTGACGAAAAAAATGAAGTGTATCTGTAAATATTGATAATGTTCAAAGTTCACGAGTTCATACGCGTAGACGTAATTTGTACATATAATTTTTTTAATATTGTATGACAGTGGATTTAGCGGATAGAATCATCATGTATAGGTAATATACTCTTTTGTACGTATATTTGTTTTCATTACTGTATTAGTATAAATTGTAGATTATTTCTCCGTAGAGGTTATGTTTCTTATGTATACAATCGTCTATCACTTCTAAAAAAAAAGGTTTTTTTGTTCATTTATGAACTGCAAAATATGCAGTGCCGTTTACAAATAATCACGTTAATGTTAGAACAATTATTTGGATGAAGAAATTAACATAATATATTACACATAATGACCCAGCATTTTATTACCAAATGTCTCAAGTATTACACCAAATGTTATACGTCGGTAATTTTAAACAAACATTGTACTGTTTCACATATTTCCTTTACTCTTCCTTAACTTTGATCATCATATCGTTACAACTTAGACGTATTGTCAAGATCTTAAAAATAGTGTAAACAATTTTGCAAATCAATGAAACGTAAAGGTAAATTTCCACGTTAATCGTATACTTCTGAATTAACAGCATTTTTTCATACTATTAATGCATTAGATTTAATTTAGATTTGAATAGCTCCAACAAATTAGATTCACCCATTTTTTAAATTAAAAGATACTATTTTTTATTATTTTGTTTAGGTGTATTGCATTTCTTGAAAGTGCAATATTTAAAAATAGATATAATATTAATAAACGATGTATGGGAAGAATGTATATGAGTGGCAATACAAAAACAAAAGAATACGAAGGCCGTAAATTAGTAGGGTGAGTTCTGCTAATTTAAGGACGAAATTAGCTTGTTACGAAGCATTACGAAAAGCTTTTCTTATGCGCAGGTTTTCGATGGAGGAAATGTATGATGTTGTAGCGGATGTAAATAATTATAAAGATTTTGTGCCATTTTGTAAAAAATCCGACGTTATATTTAATTGTGACGATATGCTCAAAGCCAGTTTAGTAATAGGATTTCCACCTATAAACGAAAGCTATACATCAAAAGTAACAACGGTACGACCACGTTTGGTAAAAGCCGAATGCACAGACGGTAGACTATTTAATCATTTAAACACATTATGGCTTTTTAGTCCTGGACTGAAAAATAATGCACAAACCTGCGTTATTGATTTTGCTTTATCGTTTGAGTTTAAATCGATTATTCATTCGCATTTGTCGAATTTGTTTTTTAATGAAATCGTAAGGCAAATGGAAAATGCCTTTCTCGAAGAAGCCAAACGTAGATATGGAAGGCCATGTATAAAAACAGTCCGATTAGAAAGATGATAATTAACGATACATAAGATCGTATTAATTGTATTCGCATAATTTATAAATAAAAATGTCCTTCCAATATTTCTCTTTTTATAATACATCAATTACAAAATTTCATTGCATTCCGTAATATTTCGAATGAGTTCAACTAAATATACATATACACCATTGTTGCGTGGCTTTTTTTAATATTTCAGATTTTGTCGTATCTTATCGTTTAAAAATTGAAATATCTCGCAAATATAATCGATTAAAATGGTGTACTTTTTCGTCATTGAGTCTGCATATTTTCTTCTTTCAATCTTTAGTGTCCGATACACTGTACTACGTGATTACTGCTAGTAGCGCAGGGTTGAGTCATTGCCAGTTGATCTATAACTCAAGATATGTGTACGTATCTATAAGTGCTTAATGATTGAATTTGTATTTTTCGAAATTTCTCAATTTTTAAATAGTTTGAATTACATAATTGTGCGTGCTAGTGATCTATACGTTCCCGTTGTCACATAAGTTTTATTGAAAGAATTAACAAAAAGAACGTATATCTGTTTTCTATTTTATAAGTGATGTGTATGACGATTGCAGCTTTGTCTAGTCAAACAGTATTTATACCACGGGATATCATGTATTTTGGTAGAAGTATATCGCGGTTTTACCATGGTCGTAGAAAATTATTTTGCATAAATAATTTTCTGTCAGAACAACATTCTTTATTCTCGTTTGTTATTGATACGTCTACTGTGCCGAGAGCATGTTACAGCAACGAAAACAAAATAGGGTTTACTGACACATTAACGAAAGAAAAAGCCAAAGATGTCGTCTCCAAACTTACCACAGAAGAGCGAGATCTTTTCTTAAAGGCACTCGAACAATGTAAATCGGAAGAAGATAAGGCTGGATATCAACGTAATTATTTGTCCAATAAGATATTCTTTAAGATAAAATTATTCTTAATGAATTTTCTAATAAATGACTTTCTTTTGCATATTTACATTTCCGACAGAAAATAATTTTCTTATGCTTTTGAAGGACAATTAGCTGCTTTTCGATGGTGCAATAAGCTTGGCAGACCTAGCAAAATTTCAACATTGGGGGATGTAGATCCTACAGGCACCTATTGTGCTATACCCGAAGATTGGCTTATGCAGAAATACGGTAGGAATTTCTGAATATTACTGAATTTCATATAACGATTAATAAATGACGATTCATAATACTAGGATAATATAGAATGACTCCGTTACATTACTAAAGATATGTAAATTTTAATATTATAATATTAACTCGGCTCTTGATAATCTAATATACCAACATTACTAATGATCCGGAATTTTAAAGGTGAAAGTATTTATTATAATCGTATTGCGATCCAGTATGATTTTCATTATTCTTTAACGGTATAAAATATTTCCTTTCATCGCATCCTACACGGACATCGACCTGTAAGTCTATTTTAATATACGGTAAAGTACATACTTTGTTCGACTATGTGTTTTAATTCTTTCACTTACTTCTACTACTACTCTGACTGAACTTTCTGGATATATTAAAAAGACACCTACAGAGCCACGCCATGGTAATATGTTACATTACATGTACATTCTCGCTGTGGCTTACACAGTGATATCGTATAGCAGCTTGGAATCAATTCAGAACTATTTAAGTTGTGCCTTTATATTAAAACCCTTTTAACAAACTATGATAACTGTATATTTTCTTTGTCTAAATAAAAGCATAATGGTAAATATTTAAAACATTTCGGGAGGAAGATTGTATTACATAAATATCTATTCATACTTTTATCAAACTTCCAAATTTCATTACATAACCTTCCGCTTGGAATGTAATTTATGATTTAAGACGTTGAACACTTTGGAAATGAATATTTTCTACAAGAACTTTATCAGTTAATTTAACATTGAACACAACGAACACAGCAAGATATCCATATAAAAATATGTCAAAATATTAGGTAAATAACTTTGAAGATTCTCATTATATAGGAAGGATCATTAGAATATCTCTGCAACTTAATTTTCATTAGTTTCTTAATTTATTTATTCTTAGCTATGCTTCTTATATTTCTGCATGGCTTAAAAAATTGCTCTTCTCATATTATAGAATATACATACCTGTGTATTTAGCACCTTTTGCATAATCTAATAAACATGGATGTAAGTATTTCTTAGATAAAGAATATGTACTTTTATTTGAATAAAGTTTTGTTTTTCAAAATATTGTGTATTTGATTAATTTAGTTAACTATCCTGTAGACTTTCTAGGATACTTCATTACTCTATCAAAATATTAGCAAATACTCATTACGTACAAGATACACTGTTATTTGTTATTAATACTTAACGTGTATTAATAATTTTGGCCATTGAAATGAAAGAAGTGCATGAATATGGATCAATTCCTTTTGTAAATAACATAATGGTCACATTTTATATTATATTTACACATTTTATGTATATATATGTATGATATTTTGGTGTTTTATAAAATAGGCACACAAACTTATATTTTTCTCTTTCATATTACAGTTGAAACTGTTCCAGAACCAGCAACCAAAGATCTAATATTAGGTATGAAATTTAGATATTATCGGTATTCGTCCAATCGGATTTTCAAATATGCACATTCGAAATAAGGAAGGGAATAATCCAATTATTTACCTTCAATTATGAAAGGTTTATTACTGGATCTACAGTATAATAGATACCATTCTTGCAGTTGCGATTGCGAATGCAATTCCTTTCATTGGCTTCGGTTTTCTTGACAATTTCATCATGATTGTTGCTGTACGTATTAATGACACCCTTGAGAATATACATATGTACTGTCAATATTTCAGGCTTCTTGATTATTGTACGCGTTCAGGGAACATCAGATAATCATTATATATATTGTCAATAATGTTGAGAACCTTGAAATATTGACAATATTATATTGAGCTGCCTGAAGTTTCCTTTACGAATTTATACGATTGATGTTCCAATATATAATCAACTGTTTTCAGGGAGACCAAATTGAGATAATATTGAATAAAAAATTTCCAATATCAACTATGGCAGCTGCCGCATTAGGGAACACAATATCTGATATAATAGGAATCGGATCTGTACATTATGTAGAACGTTTTGCACAAAAGATTGGATTTAAAGCACCAAAACTTACACCTGTGCAATTAAATCTACGTAAGACAACAACAGCTGCCAATTTGGTATGATACATTTTCATTTTTGTTAAATATTCATTCCATTAAGTGTTAAAATAATCTACAAAAACTAAATTCAAACAATTTATAATAATTCAGGGACGAGTTATCGGAGTTACAATTGGCTGTATTATCGGAATGACACCTATTCCACTTTTTGCCTATTTTCATAACGGCGGTTGAGTTTATATATATCGAACGCTTAAAAAAATTATGATTTTATCGTTATATTTGCTTCTCGCGGTAAACGAGTGTATAATAATATTTAAAAAAAAGCATTTTCTTAGTGTTTACGTGTAAAGATGTTTTATAATTATTTATAATATTAATTTATGACAATCATAGTATTTATATTCTACTTTAATTGCTGTAAAATAAATGTATGTAATGGATGTATACACGTTGTATAAAAAATTGTAAATGTACTGTCAAAACTTAAGATAGTAGTACTAGTAATAGATGTACAAATTTTGTGTTAAGTATTGTAATATTGTTATTCCTCATAAATATTATTTACGTCTGTGAATTGTTATAAAACTTCTTTCTTAGGAATTGTAGTTTAAAAAAAGAAGTAATACCCATATACATGTTTCACATTCTTTATTGAAAAAATTAGTTTGTTAGTATAGAAGTTTTTTTCACGAATTTACAAGTTAGTAGAAAAAATATATATTTTCTTTTTCGAAAACTGTTCTAATACAGGCGATAATTTTCGTTTAGTTTGTAACATTAAACCTTTTAATGTGTAAGTGTTCAGTGTTGAGGGTCCAGTGTTATTTTTGTAACATAGTTTGGGTAATATCGCCAATCATGTACTAGAATCTTTAAGTCTATATCGAGTATTTGTTTCCAGTTCATGCTTAAAAGATCGTTCGAAGTCGTACTATCTATTAAGAATTTAGTGGTCATTAGTCTGTCTGCATGTTCCGTTTCATCGTTCACCATGTGTAATGCGCTTTCTGATTCCGATCCCGAAAATTCCGGTAACCAGATCATCATTGAATTCAACCACCATTTCCAGTCCGCATTTGCATCTTCACCCGTTTCAATATATTCACAGTTTCCTTGAGATTGATTGCAACTTAAAGATGTGGATAGCAAATCCGTTGTTAAAATATTTTCTGCTAGAATTTCGACCGGAGATGATGCTTCATCTATCATTGGATGCACATCTGTTTGTATAATGTCTGTCGAATTTCTTGTTTGTCTCGGGCTAAGTATAGAACCTGGGAAGTAGCTTGCAACTAAAGCAGAGCCTAGAAGTGTCACTATCCCTGCTGTGTACGCTGCTAAACAAATCGTTGATATATTTACTACAGCATGTGCCACTTCTATTAATTGCATTGAATTCATTAGGCAGCTCAATTCTGTATATGAGCACCAGCCCCTTTTTCGTGCTTCTTTATAGGCTATATCTTTTTCCATCTTCTGTAGTTTTTCCCAGAAATCTTGATTGCACACGAAAACAGTCCAGTCCTAAAAAATATATAAAATTAAATATTAATAAAGCATTTTTAAAATAATATACAGTAACATAGATAATTCACTTACAATAGCTTTTAGAAAATCTTTTTCTAACTGATTCATTTGTGATACAGTGAGATCACCTGACTGTGCCCATTCGGTATTAAAAACTTCTTCATCTTCTCCTTCATCGTTCAAAAATTTGCTAGCTACCATCTATGGAATATAGGATATTATACTTTATTAAGCTGACTTTCAGATGGGCGGAGAACATGTTAAGACATAATCTCTTTTTAGAAATCATTTAGTTTAAGCCAATGAACGAGTTAAACATAATACCAAGGAAACAAGAAAGAGCTCCGAAGGTGCCACCCGTTGAAGGTAATCTGGATTGCAATCTTTTAACCTTTCCAAGTATAACAATGCCAACACAAGGGAGCATGGTGAAACGCATGCATTTCTGGAAATCCTACTAGCCTCTTCAACATCTAATCTCTCAAGTGTATGTCCAGTCTTTACTTCGGAGAACAGTTCAGCTGCCAATTCTAAGAATAGATTTTAATTGCATAATCATTAACGACTAAAAGTATACAACTGATTGTGCAAGATTGCGAGAATATGATAACTTTTTTTAATCTTACAGTAATTTGCGTATATATATGACAGTGAAACGTAATCAACATAATAATGCATTAACTATTAGGAAATATAAATTATTTTAAAATTGCACAATATTTTAACTCCATTGTATGGCTCTTACTGGACCTTGTGGATGTACAATAATTATTAAAAAAATTTTCTTGGTATAATTTTATCGAGTATGTAAGAAATTTATAAATAAATATTCTTAAAAAATATGGAAGTACTAACCAGTAACAGGCAAACTGAGACAGTCAGTAACTGGTAACTTCGAATAATAAAGCGTCTTTGATATTCGATTTAAAAACTCGTCATGATTGCCCATACTCTAAAAAAGGGAAATATATCAGCATAAGATGTATACATGTATTTCGTATTGTTTTTAAACGTGTGGCGTAGCAAGCACGTTACCTTAAGTTTCGATGGGGCTTTTCTTCCTCTCGAGATGTTTGTCATTTTAGAATATTAACAAAAGTAAAATGTTAGTTTTATACGTAATATAAACGTGAACAATACTCCAAATGATTAATTTCTCTTTAATTTAACGCTATTTTATACTGAACCAGTGATATGTTAAACTCAATTTTGAGAAGTGCGAGATGGTTTATATTTGTTGGTGTTCATCATGAACGAGGCTAAAGGTAGACTATCATTCGTACCACTACAAATATTCAATCAGCTGACTCGACCAGTGTTCATTGAACATTTATATATCGAATTAATAACAAATGTTACTTTTTCTGAATAAAAATTCTGAAATGAAAAGTCCATCTCGTTCATTTTAACATATATTTGTATAATAGATCTACACTGCGCCATTGTTGGCATAACTGCGAGGCAATGAACTTGTAATTGAATTAACAAAATCGAACGGGTAGAATGAGCGAAGAGAACGCTTTAATTTCGATATAATAGAAATAAAGGAGGATACAGTGCTCTTTTTTAAATTACAAATATTGTTTATAACTTCAATATTTAATTGTAATCTCCAGCGAATTAATCTTCGCCGAAATACATAAATTGTCCTGTAGGGTGTGGTATCTGTATATTACCACTTCTTATCGTTGTTCTTTTGTAGCTACTTTCATACACTAAATAGGTTATTTGACATATGTCAGATTTCTTATTACTGAATTAGTGACTAATTGGTAGAATCGGAAAAGGGAATGAGCCGAGAGGAAAGTGGTATTAAGCAATAACAAAACACGTGAAAATGTGGTGGTAGTGATGCGTTTAAAAGGGAAAAATAACACAAAATCATTTCAAAGCGTCTACAAGGTGCTCTCGCGTATATGTCGTAAGTATTCTATATGAAATTTTGTCATTAATTAAATCGTTCGACCGAATACCTTTTGGAGGCGAAAGATTTCTTACATAAACGCCTATATAAATGTATATACGATGCATCATTTTTTTAGCATTGCTTTTTAAATAATTTAAATCGCTAATAAAATTAAAAATACAAAAACTGCTTATTTTATCGGAAATTAATTTATAAGGTACACTACGTAATGAATTGTTATTTGTACCAAGCACTCCGAGAAATGGTTATCAACTTGCATGGTAAAGAGGATAATTTTGTCTATTAGGAACTGCAGATAAAGGACAACTTGATGGTTTCATGGCGGATAGTGCAGTGCCGCCAATAAAGAATGGCCACAACTGTAATAATATGGGTTTTGCAACGCAACCAGTAAAACAAACTTTTGATGTTTCTAATACTATTTATACAGTGGGGCAATACGCTCCGAAAGTTCTAAGAAATTTAAATACCCAAAGACTAAAGAATCAATTTAGCGATGTGGGTCTTGTCGCTGGTGGTTGCGTTATTAGGGCGCATAGGTCAGTTTTGGCTGCAGGGAGTGCATATTTCAATGCTATGTTCACCGGTGGGTTGGTTGAAGAGCAACAGGAGTTAGTAGAAATTCATTCGATATCGGCGAACATTCTTTCCCTTCTGGTGGACTTCATTTATACTGGAAAAGTTGATATTACCCAGGACAATGTTCAAGAATTATTTGCAGCTGCTGATATGTTAGAGTTAGATGAGGTAGTGTTTGGTTGCATTACCTATTTGAAGCAGCAACTGCACTACTCCAATGCCCTTGGGATTTATAGGTAAAATTAGTTACATTAGTGAGCTCAGGGTTTAACAATTCCAGAGTTAAATAAATTCGAAACGTAATTTAAGAATAATTTTCTAATTTAATTGTATTAAATAGATTTGCAGAAGCACATAACAGATTAGATCTTTTGGAGACTGCCCTACGCTTTATACAAGTCAATTTTCCTCAAGTATCTCAGGAGGAAGAATTTTTGGATCTGCCGAAGGAACATCTTGTTCATTTCCTCAGTAGTGATTATATTCATATTGATACTGAATTCCAGGTCTTTATTCTTACATATATTTTCAGAAAATATCTGAAGTAACCGTCATGAACTTTTAAACAATATTTTATATTTTCGTGGGTCGTTAGGTCTTCCATGCAGCATACAACTGGATTGTTCACGATATACCAACTAGAAGATGTTACGTATTCGAAATATTAAGTCATATACGTTTACGGTTGTGTTCATTAGCAAGATTGGAAAGAATTATACTGGAGTGTAAAGATGCAAGTCTTATTGTTGCATTAAGATCTATACAAAAGGATTTAGTGTCAAACAAAGGATGTCTTGTGCCTCTTCATGCACAGCCCAGACTGTGTGCCAAGAAGAACATATTAGTAATCGGTGGATCCAGACGGGAACATTCAGCAGACAGTTGGGGCAGGGCTGCTGAAAGTACTTATGAAACAATCGAGAAATATGACATATTTACAGGGTATATTTCTCTATTTATATCAATTAATACTCAGTTAGAAATTAAACATTGTACACATTAAATATTGTCTGATATTTGAACTGATAATTATTTTTTGTAGCCAATGGGGCGAAGTAGCGCCAATTGGCATCGGACGAATATTACCAGGAGTGGCACTATTGGACGGCAAAGTGTATGTCGTTGGCGGAGAACTTGAATCGTGTATTATTGCCAATTGTGAATGTTACGATCCACGCGATAATGTATGGACTTCAATTGCTTGTATGGAAGAACCCAGGTGTGAATTTGGACTTTGTGCCTTGGATAATAGCTTATATGCGTTTGGCGGTTGGGTGGGCGAAGATATTGGCGGGTCAATAGAAATATATGATCCTATATCTAATTCTTGGACACTGGATGGACAGCTTCCTGAACCTCGATTCAGCATGGGAGTAGTTGCTTACGAAGGTGAATCAATCGTACTCAACAATTTTATTAGAATTTCTATCAAAAATATAGCTAATAAGAAACATTAATTGGCCGTATTATTCAGGTTTGATATACGTGGTTGGTGGTTGTACGCACAACAGTAGACATCGTCAAGACGTCATGAGTTATAATCCTATAACAAGAGAATGGACACACTTAGCTCCAATGCTCACACCGCGCTCACAAATGGGAATCACTATACTTGATGGATTTCTTTATGTCGTTGGTGGTACTAATAAGAATCAAGAAGTTTTAACATCTGTTGAACGATATTCTTTCGAAAAGGTGATTCGGTGTGCAATTTATAATCGCTTGCTTTAGAATATTGATACATTACAAATTTCTTATATTGCAGAACAAATGGAGTACTGTTGCACCTATGAATATAGGTAGATCGTATCCGGCAGTTGCAGCGGCTGATAGCCGACTTTATGTTATAGGTGGCGATCAGTCTCAGGAAATCAATTTTTATCGAACTCAGATTACAATTTCTACTGTTGAATGTTATGATCCCCATTCGAATAAATGGCATGAATGTGCTTCGTTGCCGACAAGCAGAGGTGAAGCTGCGGCAATTGTTGCACCTTTTTGATCGAAATTTACTTTCAGTGCTAAAAAAGGAGTTGATACGATGTGTTGATCATATTTTATATCACTAGTATCATGTGCGTTTCTTTTCCAATTTCATAATGGTATTCGAACAGCTATTTAAGATTTCCTAAACGTAAACATTATATCAAACGAGAAACATGCTCATTAACTAACTTCTTTTACGCTACATATACAAGCACGATCAAACATACACAACTTAGGATGCTTTTTTTTATAGATTATAATTTCAACAGTATCGCCTTTAGCATTTTTTATTCTTTTTTTTACCTACACAAGATGCGACAGGATTTGAGAAATAAAAGAGGAAATATTCCATTATAAGGGTAGTACAGGCGCATTTTCTGTACTCTCGATATTATATTACGTATATTGATTTTTACGAAAAGTTTATTATGCGTATTTGCTGATGAGAATAGCTGAAACTGACTTCCACATACTTTACAAATTTCTTAGCATGAAAGAAATTATTAGTTGTAGAAGTGACTGATAACATTCACGGTCTGTAGTCATTTACCAAAGTTATTGAGAATATAAAATATGATATTCTATTGTAAATTTTATTACACTACAACGAGGGGTAAAATGAAGTGCATATTTCCGTGTAGTATGCGTGAAATGATTTGTCCTTAGTGTAAAGGAAAGAAAGTGAGATATATATCTAGTTTTCATGGAGAATTGTAATTAGAGTTACGCGTGCTTGTGATATTTATAGGTCTCTCCCCTTAATTAATAATCGTGTTCGTATATTTCGTTACTTATTCTTTTTTTGCCGGTGTGAGGGGTAACATAATACTTAATACTGCAATGATATTATCTTCTTAATGGATTATTTAAAAACTATATAATGATGTCTTACAAATTGTGAAATTATATTTTATAGAATCACAGGTAATGTTTATAAATCTCGCAATCATGTCTCTGTGTTAATCTTACAACTTATTACAGTCAAGAATGGTTTTAAAAGTGTGCTGGTGCTACGTTGGAACTAAATTGACAAACATCCATTTTATATGTCGTAAAACTCGTAAGAAACCTCGTTTTTAAAGTTCTAAATTCATAATCTTCTAAATCATGCACCAAAAAAAAAAGATACAAATGCATGAAAAGTTCATCTCAAAAAGCTAATGATTGCTCGTCACGTTATACATGTTTGCTCTTGCAAATCCATAAACTGTAAATGATAAGTACTTAGCTTGGAAATCATTTTTACAAGGTGTACATATTGTATCAACGCGATTCTATAATCAATTGCTTTTTACGTTTTTATCTTAGCGATACATCTCACCGTACTCATTAATAATACTATGTACTTCTTATACCAAAGTTTTTCTTTAACAAATTGTTTATATAAATGGATATTAGTAAGTAATTGATATAATACTATTATAATATTATGCCTCAAATTTGTTTATTAATTTTCAAGCGTGACGTTTTTGAACGATCGTGAAACAGTACATACGTTTTATAAAAACTTCTCATAGATAATGCCGTTTGCTAAGGAATTTAATTAAGTTTAAAATCATGAAAATAGGATTGTTGTAGCGTGTCATAAATTATATTAGTACATATATAATTATACATATTTCAGTATAATCTATTAACTTTTTAATTGAATTATTTTGTTCAGTATGTTTTGCTACAATCGTATAAACAACGTGAACTTTTTAATTATATATTGTTCGTTCCCCGTTTTTTGTTTGGTGAAGTACTCTTAGGAAAAATTTAGTTTAGTTGCTCTATTATATTTATAACTGATGTATTCTTGTTAATATAATGATTTACGGATATGTGTATACGTTATCAACAATGCTATCAGGTAAATGGCATTTATATATAATTCAAATGTGTTAACAATATAAGGCTTAACTTATGAATTTTGCTTGGTTTCCTTGTTGAAAGTACGTATGTACAATAGTAACACGTATTACACTTTTGTCAGGACCGAAGCAAATGGAATTGCATTGAATTCATAATTAGTGGAGTATCAAGTATATGCGTATATATGCTTTATGCCAATTTAAAGGAGAAATCTATTTGGGGATACAGACATTTCACACGCAACTTTTATACAAAACAATATTACAATAAATGTTTCATAAAAAACAGATATTATGTAAAACAAACACGACTGTATTCTCCAATGATATATAAAACATTGTACTAATGTGCGTACATAAGTTCGGTATGTGTACGTTTTACACAATATGCGTTATAAAATATTAAACTGTCTGGAAATTCATAAATAAATATTTAAGCATACATTCCCGGTAATCTTATTTAGTTCTGTAACACATTCAATTTGAAAATTAAAAATACTGCGAAAAATAAAACTTTTTATTTTATAGTGTCTTCATGAAGAATACAGTTTGTTTCACTCTTATGCAAACATATAAGTCAGTTTTCCTGATATTGTAAATTAAGAAAGATATTTTAGCCGGAATTGACATGTCTTTATCGGTAATATACAATAAAATTTAAGGGAACAACTAAACAAATATTGACATGAATGTTTCGAAGTAAATTCCATATCACTTATAATACGAAACATTTTATTTGTATAAGGACTGACAGATATTCCTTTTGAAGCAAATATATATGTAATCAGACAATTTTCAATTCAATAAATTTATGTATAATTTGTTCACAATGTTGTCCATGAAATAAATACTTTCAAGTTCACTGTAATGTCTATGTCATATGTGTCATGTAACATATAACTATTTAGTTGATTTATAAACAATTATAAGCGAATGATGCTAATTTTTACGAAGATTATATAAACGTATGGTACATATCCTTTACACATAATTATTATCATTACAAAACATAGTCCAATTCATATCTAATATACTGATTCTTTGGGTCATTCATAATTCGAGGATAGCCAGCTACAAGAGCATCCTGTCCACCGATATAAAGAGAATTGTAAATTTTCCAATATACATCACGTACTTTTCGTGCCGGGTGGAATAATCCCTGCGATATAAAAAAGATGCCATTATAAAAACAGTAACCAAATTTTTTTCTAATTTATGTTCATCTTTGTATTATTAATCATACCTGTAATGTATACTGTAATATTTTAATTGGTCCAAGAGCGACACGTAAACCATCCACGGCATCCATAAATGCTTGTACTAAATGTGGTGAAGTTTCAAACACGTTGGGCCATACGTGATTTAATAAATGTATTAATGCGTCTTCGCATCCAAATCCATAAACACCTAATGCCATGTGTTTAATGGCAGCACATGCAGTTTGTCTATGTACTAAATCCCTGTAATAATAATTATATTAATATCAAATTAAGAGTGTATCAGTATTTTCTCTGGAAACATTTCATTTTTATATAAACAGTTCTTTTTTACCTATCCATCAGAGCATCTTCCAACAACGGACTAACTGCATAAATGTAATCTTTGCCCATTTCACCAATGTATTCGAACAAAAATGATAGAGATTTTAATACACCATTTTGCACGTTTAATTCCGGCACTCTATATTCGTTCATTAACGCAGGCAGTACCGTAAATGGACTACAGGTTTCGGCAACGATAGCTATGGCTACCGTAGTACATACACGATTTTGACGTTCTTGTACTTTTAAGTTATTTAGAAGGGTTGCCAATACATCATGAGGTCTGCACAAAAAAGAAGGGACCTTAGAATATTGTTAAAACATAATATATATATGAACAAACTTTGTAAATACAACAGTCAATAATTACCCTATAGCTTTTGCGATATAACCAAATGTGTTTACTGTAGCTCTTCTAATTGCTTTTTTGTGGGCTTTGAGTAGTTCCAAGAGTTCGAAACATATCCTCATCCATTCTCTGGCAGACACGTATTCAGGTCCTCTATCTGCAATCCTACCTACGAGGTCAATGCAATTTTCTTGTACCTGAAGAAAAAAAATGTGATTGTATAGTAGTAGTATTTTTAAGCGTCGATTATAAATATATGTGAATGAATAATACGCACCTTCTCGTGTCTGTTCTTTAATATAGGAGTGAGCCGTGGTAGTAAATCCTTAATAGGCGGTGTCATTTTTGTCATTCCTATAACATTAACTATAGCTTTCAATGCGCCTAAAATACTACCCAACACTTCAGGATACTCTTCACCCAAGTATTCATAAAGGACGACACCTAAATGGCCCATAAGTTTTTCCTGTAAGCCAACAGAAAAACAAAATTACGCATTATTTTATAAATGGAAAATGTAAATTATGAAATTAGTTTGATATAAAAAGTAATGTACCTCTTGACATGTTTTCATGACAACCGCAATTCGCGAGATTAAATCGGCAGCTTGTTGTCTTACTTTCGCAGACTTATTGTTTAATCTCCACAATATTGTACCACATATTTGGGGAAGGTATGCCTTTACTCTCTTTCCTAATGTATTCACAATGGTACCAAAACCATTCAACATTACAACGTCCTTCGTAATAAAATAAATATGGTAACTTTATTGAAATGCATATGACATGGTTTTTTTTTATGTGTATGAAAAATATTACAAACCTCTGTTGTCTGTTCCTGGAAAGCATATAAAATGCCGTCTATCAGTTGCTCTTCTAAACGAGAGTCAACATCCGCAGCTCCCAAATTACCCATTATTTTTTCGATGGTTTCCATAACCATCTTTCTATATTGTTCATTTTCATCTTTCAAGTCATCTACCACGCGATTTATAATTTCAGATGCGCCCACTTTATTTGCAATTTCTACAGTTGTGTCAACGAGCTATAAAATTGAAACACTGATAAAATTTATAATTTCTACAATTTGCAACTAATTTAATTGTTTTAAATAATGGACAAACCTGTCTGTAATTCCTTCGATCTAGAGCCATTCGGTGATTCCAGAAATGTTTAAAGAAATGTGGAAGTATTTCATCTTTGATGTATTGCGCTTCTACACCATCAGTTCCACAACATTGTTTCACTACCTATTAGGACCAATTACCATTACAATTACAGACTCAATGAAGCACAGAAAATATAATTAACATTATTCTTCAAGGTACTTACCTTCAATACAATTTTCTTCATTTCTTCATCAGGCGATTGGAACTCACGAATAAGGATTAACATTACTTCACGAGTATAATAATTAGCATATTCAGCGTCCATAAGAGGAATTAAATAACCAATAGCTTTTAAGAATGCAGCAAGACCTTTTCCTCTGTGTGTACGAATACCTTTCCAAAGTGGCTTAAGAACAGAGTCAAAACTTTCAATACCATAAGGCGTAGCTGCTTCAGCCAAAGCAGCAATCGCCAAAGCAGTAATAGTACGAACTTTCTGTTGCTCATCAACCAAACCTTCAGAAACCCAGAAATATCATTAGTCTTCTTGTTATAATTTCGATGTTACAAATTAACAAGATCAAACAGTTTAATTACCATGTTCAATAATTTCGACTAAACTCTTCAAATGTGGCAATATAGCGCATCCCATGAGAATAGCAATTTGTTGCACAATTTTGATACCCGTGTGACGTGCTTGCCATGATTTTTTACTGCGACACACAGCTTTAAGAAACGGAAGTAAAGAAGGGATTCCTAAGGCAGACGCGACCACAGCGAACGCTCTAGCAGTCGTATTTCGCACGTATTCATCGATATTGTCAATATCCGGCCTCATCGTGGAGATCATTGTCGCCAAACCAGCCGCCTTCGCCAAATTAGAGATAATTTCTCTGCCTTCTACACGGGCATAGTAATCTTCGTCAATGAGTAAAGGTTCAATGACAACTAAAATCTAAAAAAGACAATTCATTTTTACATTTACAAACGTTGGAAGGAATGAAAAATTAAAATATTCAGAACAGTTTGCAAATTTACCTTATGTACATAAGGCCTGACCAAGTCGTCCAATTTATAAAGAATTCGATCGATAACTTTTACAAGAAGATGTCGTTCTTGATCTTCTAGTGTAGGGGACATAAGAAGGGGAAGTATTTGATTAAACAATGGACCTGCGCCAAACTCTCTTGCTTTATCAGTAATTTGTCTAAGTGCAGCTTTTCTCATTGGCGGTGTTCCATTTTTTATTTTTAACAGCAACTTCATGATCTTCCTCTCCTTCTGTTCTTCCGGACTAAGAGTTTCTTCGTCAACGTCAACCAACAATTTATCAAAATATTGTGCATCTTCTGGCTTCATGAAAGGTAAATTTCCTTTTGGTTGATTATCCACAAATTTCGCAGTTTTATCTTCTGTTTGAATGAAAAACCCCTGCGGTGTGCCAGCGATTGGTGTTGGTGTAGCAGTAAGTTTCCTCGCCGGTGTACGTATTGGAATATACCCTGTACGAAAAAGAAAAAGCTTGTTTTAATATATACAATAATTAATTTTAATAAAGATTAAATTCAATTATTTACCCGCAGGTGGTTGCAAAACTTTGTATCCAGGTGGAAACAAAGCATCCAATTCGTCATCTGAAAGTGGCCTATTCCTTTCGTCAATTTCTCTCTCCCAACGATATGCTTGAAGCTGTTCAGGTGTCATCGACATTAAATGGCCTGGTGTTGGTGTAGCTAAACCCATAGCTTTCGGTCCTGTCGGTGTTACACCACTTGGTGTTAAAATTGAAGTTTGATGAGGCGTTGTAAGAGGAGTTGCTGGAGTTTGCGGTGTCATAGATCCAGGTGTTTGATTCGATGGCGTTTCGTCCCATCGACTTCGACGCTTGCTGGCGGAGGGTGTTGGGGTTTCCTGAATTAAATCTCCTGCAACTCTGTCTGTCCTTGGCGTCTCTGCCCAACCACTACTATGACCAGGTGTTTCTGTCATTTAAACAATATTTTTTATTACACATTGAGCAGTAATTTATGATTCGTCGTATAATATTGTAATATGAATTTACCACGTTCAGTTTTCGGCGTTTCATCCCAACGATTTCTACGACTTGAAACAGTTTTCTCATGAGATGGAGTTTCTCTACCAGGAGTAGCTGCACCAGGCGTTGCATGACCTGGAGTAGCATCCCACATTCTTGTACTTACGCCTGGCGTTGCACCAGGGGTTTCTCCTCCTTTACCATGACCAGGTGTTTCATCCCATCTGATCGCAGCTGGTGTTACCTGGTAAATATTTTGCAAAGAAAATCTGTTATTTCTCATTTCATTGGTTTCAAAAACATTCCTTCAACTATCTATTGCCTTACGTCTGCATTATCCCAGGATGTTGGTGTTGCAGTAATGCCAGATGATTTCTTAGGTGTTGGCACATCATCTGTCTGATCCCAACGACCTCTTTTCTTAGGTGCAGGTTTAGGTTCACCATTTGCTTTTAATGTTCCCTCTTTGGCTTTTTCTGCTAGTTTTTTTCTTAGCTGTAAACATAATAAACATTGTTTAAATATTAGGCAGAAGAGCAAAACGAATGAAGTCTGAAGCTGCGCATACCTCAGTTTCTTCTCCTTTCAATAACTGTTCTCGCATAATCTCTGTGTACGTCCTAGAACCGATGTCTGGCGTTTTACCACCTGTAATCAGGAACCAAACGTCACGCAAAGCGTAACCATTAGATACTTGTTCGAAGAATGCCTAAACTTTCAAAAACTTCTGAACATACCTAGCCATTTTATAATAATATTTATTGTTAAAATGCCCTCAGAATATTTGGGTATATTCTAAGTAAACTACTGAATTCACTCTCATATCCACGTTGCATATCAACCATCAAATTACGTAACAATAAAACAGTTATACAAGGATAAATACTAGAATAAATAGTGATTATCGTCGTCTTTATTTTACAACGGGTTCGAGAGAGTTGCACCAGCAGATGGCATATAGCATACGTACGTGCAAATTTGGTGCCATAGGGAGCACTGTCCTGCTCATGTCTTCCACATCGAAAAATACTTTAGCCATCTAAAAATCAACTCATTCTTGTTATTAATAATATTTGCATACCAACCACTCATACTATTTTTTTCAATAATTACGTTCTCACGAAAAAATGTGTGATACAATGAGAATTTAACTGTACGTATGTATTGCAAATAGAAGTGATCCACATGGTAAAAAAAATATCTATACAAAAAGGGATCGTAGGAGAAACATAAGAAATTTATAATTGAATGGAAAGCAGTCTCATTGTATCGTTTTTACGACGCGACTGTAATGCTCTGTGACAATTCAATCTCGCTTAACCTTCGACATAGTATCCTCGGTAAGCAGATGATTCCAAATGTTGCAGACCGTCACTAAGATTGGAAAAAAATTTATACATTAGTATTTATTTCAAAGAATCACATTCACTCTTCATTCAAGCCAGTTTTATCTATTTTCCAGTGCTTCCACAATCTAAGCACGGAGAAATCTTAAATCTATTAACTACTGATAACTGAGGTAATATTCTAGATCAATTTTTTGTGTACAATAAATGCAAATTAAGTAAGATAAGTTTACATGTATCGTAATTTATTTAAGTACAATCAAAGTTTAGAATTAAATCATTCAATGCACTAAGGAGTGTTCAACGATATGTTGAAAATTTACATAAAAACATTGAACCTTTATATGATTATAGTTAGATTGCATTTTACATATGTTCCCATTTCCAATATTTGTTAATTCCAAATCTTTGCCTCAATTATTATAGTTAGGATTACTGCAGCAACAGAAATATACTATACAATGTGTACTGATTGCAAAATAAAGTGACAATGACATAACTTATTTTAGTACAGTTTTTAGATATGAAACATTGGCTGTACTATTTTCATGTTTCTTTCCAAATTGTAAAATTCGTAAAATTGTATATATATATACATATATATATACACACACACATATATATACAATTTTACGAATCCACAGAATTTAATGAAACATTTCAACAGTTAAAAATTAATTTTTCTGAAAAGATTCTATAAAAGTAAATGGGTTGTCTATCTTACACATTTTTTAATCGTCTGTTAAAAGTAGAGATGGCAAAGAGAAGGAACATAATAATATTACCAAATAATGATTAAAACTGCATAATTTTTCTTTGCAATCATATATACTATATATACATATCTATAGTATTATTTGTAGGTTGATGTAAAAAAGTCAACTTGATTTTTATTCTTAACTTAACTGTTTACTTTAACTGAAATAATACTTGGAGAGTAGAATCTGTTCTTTGCTGTACAAAAATCAAGGTAACTCTTTATGATATGCTGAAGTATACTTCATATGGACTTATCTTCTTATAAATTGTAGTGATCGAAGCTTTAATGTGCGCATATTTTGTCGCAATATAATTGATATGCAATTACCCGATGGCCTCGGTATGAAATTTTTGTAAATATTAATAAAGACGTGTAACGATACAAATTGAATAAATTCGTTTGTATTTATTACATTGCTTCAAAATATCAATAAAGATAATAATATGTAAACACACTTAATATCTAATTACCTGCTTTGTTCTCAAACTGTTTAAATTTAACGAAAAAAAAATACCAACCTTCTGCAAAAGGATCAACACGCTCAGGTGATATAATCATTCTTCTTCTTTTTTGCCTATATTCGTCCTCTCTGTCGGCTATGGTGGGTCTTCGTCTGTCCGCAAATGGGTCATAATCTTTTTCACTCTGGACATTAGCAAAAATGATTATTATTATTACTACATTGATATAACTGAAAACACGGTATACAGGATAGATTCTCTCTAAATATTTTACCTGTGCAACGTCATTAAGTAATGCTGCTGGCGCAGTATATCCTGGTCTTTTATTGGTACTAAAAGTTGTCGGTTCATAATCTTCGTCCTTAAAAAAAATATATTTAGCAGTGTTTGAACATATTTCAATGAAAAATGAGAAACTCTATATCGTAGCAAACTTACCTCAATTTCGTCATTCGCTGCAATAGACGTAACATAGCCTTCGTACTTATTGTTACTTCCATCATAAATATCTTGATCGTAAAAACCAGTTTTTCCTAGACCCACTTGTTCTTTCTCCGCCGCAGCATTTTGGATCTCTTTTTTCTTCGACTGTATTTCTCTTATTTGTGCTTCGATATCTAAAAAAAAGTATTAGTGTCAATTGGCAAAGTACAGGAATGGCAATCACCTGTTATACAAAACGAGAAATCAATTTTATGTACAAAAAAATTGATTCAATATTAACGGCATAACATTAAAGTAATCCTACATTTTTCGATACCGACGAAATTAAAATAATGGGCGCGAATTAAATTAATGGAACATCCAGTTTACACTTTGGTATTGGGAAGTTTAATTTATGCAGCTTTGTTAAAGCTTGTCAAATATTTTTCGGGATATGCAGTTGAATAATCGAAAAGCCGATTAAAATTCCACACACTGATATAAATTAATGCTTCGTTTCGAACATAAAGAAATTGAGAATTTTATTCACACAATAAACAAACCTTCGTGCGTTCTGGGAATGTTATCCATCGTGCAGCGTTGAGATCTAACAATAAGTTATCGTTGAAAACGTTTGGAGTTTACTTGATATTATTTCAAATCTTCGAGAAGGTGAGAATTATTTCTGTAATATCACATAGGTATTAACCGTGCGCATCACAATATTATATGATTAAACGTGTAAAAGTTTCAACAAGAGACCAAATTCCGTTTTTCACTAAACTTTACATTGACTAACATTATAAGATGGCCCACTGCCAATTATTTCTGGATCATTAAAGACAATTCGCATTTCTATGGCGTCCCAACGAATTTAACGCTTCATGAAGATAGACTTGGGGCTAGGAATATTTAGGTGCCAGCAGATTGTAACTCTGTTCCGTTGGTAGGCCTTAATATCTAGTAACATCGAATCAACGGTCGACAATATATCTTTTCGATAGCTGGATCGACATTTCGAGATGAAAAACTATCGACAGCGATAAATAACTAAGTAACGAATTCACGTGGCGCGCTTTCTTTGAATTTCGCGCGTTTTCCTAAGCTTGCCCGCGTTTTTCCTTAATACGCGCGCACCGCGTCGCCCTTACAGGAAAGCGAGACGTTACCACTTCCATGCATACAAGGTTTGAAATGTTTTCGTCTGATTTCAAAGAATATCTCTAGTCGAAATATATACCTTCCTCAAACATGAACAAATAATTTTTTTAAATTTATTGTTAAAAGATATAAATGATTGTGTATTTGCCTGTATACCGCTTTCAAACGTTGCTGCGCCAGTCGGACTTTGTATTTTATCTAATCAATGTCTTAGAGGAGACTGAGGATTTTGTTGCTTCAAGCGGCGATAGGAAGAAGAACTCTGAACCTCTTATGCAGGTGTTGCGCGCAATTAATGAAAACATTTTGTATTGTAAATATTCTCTATCTATAAATAACTTCTCTATCGGATAGGATACGAATTTTTACGCGTGCTCCCTTATTACTCGCTCTGCAAATTATGGATCAATATGTGCCAAGTTGTAATAATAGTTTAAAAGCAGTGAAAAGTGTTTTTGTATTCCTCAAAGGAGGCTCGACTTGTTTTCGTCCACGCAAATCGAAACTTCTTACTATAAGTGCATTCAGATTATGCGGGCAATGATTGTCATCTAACGTGAGATCAATTTCTAACAAGTGTTCTTACGCGTCTTCCAGACAGAAATCAATTTATTGATCCTATTTAAAATTATGAGTCACATAGATTAGGTAATAGGTAATAGGTAATAGGTAATCTGGAATAGGTAATCGTATTTATTAGAAATTAGTTCCATAACGACCTCTTTTTCTTTGCTTCTCAATTCTTCTTCTGAGTTTTTCTAACTCTTAATGAATTAACCCCTTCACGAGCACACTCCAATTAACTCGAGCGGAGGATACTGGTATTAAAAAAAATGCTCTCGTTAAGTACCCTCCTAAGGACAACCCTGTGCAATTAGCATGAAATTATAAATTAGCAACATGTATCTTAATGTATCCTTAATACCGAAGAGATTTCATGTAATTATTTTATTTTCATTAAGGTGAACGAATACATGACTGCTGTATACGATTGCAGAAATTATGGTAAACCCTTGTCGACTGTCCACTTCCGCGGGAGCGGCTTATCAGCGGAACATTAGATGATGTTATAAATAGAATGCAGGTTTGTCATAATACACATGGCGTATGACCTCAGTACGTGCGATGATATTATTTATCTTAAAAAGTCGAGATCATCGGCAGATATTGGCAACGCGTATGGATGCGGCACACACGTGGTGAAATCGCATCGTGCTGCGTCCCACGCTTTTCGAGTAGCGTGAAATAAATGATAATTAGGTGTATGAAAATATACGGGAGTATAAACTGAACGAAAGCAAACAGATCGGATCCGTTTTTCAATACAAACAATAATAAGATTATAACATAACAGCCACATCTGATGATGAATTTAGATAAATCGTCTCACAAAATTGTATCAATAGTATGTCGATTAATATTGCATAATACGATATAACATCTTTCACCAAAAATGGAATTCGAACCATTCCGTTGTTAGCATCTGTGTCTGTGTCAATACATAACTCTTATCCACTCTGTTCATTCGAACACAATATCTGCATCAAAAGGTCGCGTTCCATATGAGATTACTGAAAGAAGGGTGGTTAATGGTTCAGAATTTCAACAGGAATTCATATAATCCAATTTCGATGTACGGCAACGCGATTGTTATATCACGTTTTAATACGAACAACAGTGTTAACACAGCTGATTGCAATCAGATCATTTTTCATTTTTTGCGACTTCCTCGATTACTTGGTTCCTGTTTGTGATATTCGCCGTTATCTGAGGATTTAATAGAGAACGAAGCCAGTGGGTGGTAAACAAAAATGAATATCTTTTCTCCGTAAAGAACAAGGAACGAGATCGCTATCGTTCGACAGCGAAAACTTTTGATAAAGTGGAAATTGAAGTGGAAAATGCAGGATAATGATAATGCTTTATAAACGATTGTCTTTTCGATTCCAGCACGTGATAATGGATACAGGAAAACAGATGCGACGTCTTGATTAAAACAGCACTCGAAATGGAGTAAAACGTGTATCGGTATGTATGTTTAAGGAATACCAATCGCCTAATAAATAACAACGCTGTCGACTATGATTAATCGAGATTTATCTCTCCGGCGTAATTATAATAAATAATTATAACATTAATCAATTTGATCCAATAAATCAAATAGATAATTCTTTGTTCCAAATGTTCTGAGATTGCGCGCATTCAATAATAATATTCATATATTTCGATAAACCAAACGGTACTTCTTCAACTTTCTTATTATCAGGAAATATGTTTAAGCAATTTTTGGCGAAGTTATCGCGAAAGCAACAAGATTGTCGTTCTCGTTTTTTCTTGCACGTTTCTACAGCGAGTTCGCAGGTACGTGTACATTTTATCTGAACGTCAAGTGGACAACGGTATCTACGTCGTTCTCACTGACTGAAATGATAAAATTAAACAACTGCAAGAGCATACGTGTCGGGTTTTGATGAATTATAACATTTATTTTGAGCGGCGCGTTATTTTTAGGGCGAGCACTTTCACGACACGTTTAATCTGATAGAGTACCTGGAACATTTATCCGCTTTCGGGTTATTGACAACAGAAATATCAATAATTAGAACGGACCAAGCGAGCTCTATGTATCGAGTAGAATATTACATTTTCGGACAGAAAGCAAGTATTCGTTATGAATTTTGCACTAAAAAATCTATCCGCCTTAAGTTAAAAAGAGGGAGCCAAAACAGAAAGATATGAAATAATCATAATGCACACGGGTAAATTGCGATAACTTAGAATTACGATCGTTTATATTACAAATAGACATTACGACCAGTACAATCCGTCCCAGTTTTTATCGCAGCGCGTATCCTACGTTTTTGTGGAGGAAACTTGAATAACGAGCATTAAGCGCCCCAGCGTGATATGTTACCTACAAACCAACATGTACGGTGAAACAATTTTCTTGTGCCGCCATGGATGTTCTGTATCTAATTTCGCAACTTATAGCGATACTGTTGCACCGTAAGAACACCGCGAAACAAAAACCAAGGCGAACCTTAATAACCGATTGCAGGCTTAACCGCGAAAAGTCGGAAATAAGCAAACGTTACAGCCGTAATACAAATTCCAATAAACACGACGGCACCGAGGCGAACAAATGTGTTGCAGAAAAATTAAGAGTCCGGCCGTTGTATCAGGAAGCTTCGGCGTGCATTATCTCGTCGCGTAGTGTTAATTAGGCAATTATTCTTCCATGCTTTCCCACTGAAGATGGATAATCGAGACGCGATCAGAACGTCGTCGTGTTAAGCAGCAAACGACTCTGTATAGGTGCAGTATGAGCCGCGGTTGCATTAAATTTAATATCGCCGCCTGGCATTATCATCCCGCCTGCTACTTTATATCTTTCAAAATGTCCACGCGAACGGCTAAATATAGAGTCACTTGAAATGCGGACTTTTGTTGTCGCGTTTCAATAGCTGCTTCATTAATTCGTTGCGCACGCCTTTCGGATACCGAGTGCATCAGTCTATAAAGAGGTTTTCTAGAAAATGTTCGTCTTCTTCGCGATTATCGCGGAACGGGTCTCTGATAAATTTTCGATAACGGAAAGCCCTCGTTCGTCTTGCACCCGGGATTATTTTTCGTCCGTCCTCGAACGTGGTGAATTGGAACTTGTTCGACTTGCGAGATTTATTGTTAGATCGAGACGCATTACTAATTCAACCACCGTTCCATATACAGTGGGCCAGTAAAGGGAGTGGAAAATGATTGTCTGCATTTCTTTCTTTTTTCGTAGAGAAGATCCGCGAGGAAGTTCGATCCCCCGCACGAGCTGGACAAGATACGCAATCAACTGGCCGATAGGCTGCTCGGTGTTTACAATGCTTTTAAGACGCACCTTGTAAGCAAATATGCAACGAAGGCCGTGGTAACAGAGGCGCAATGAGTCTATTTTCATTTCGCATGTGCTATGCGTTCGCACGTGCTATGAAGCCTAATAATAAAATTAAAGAAACACAATGTAAGCCTGTAAAAAGAATTCGCAAACACCGGCATGCATTCACTGATGAAGAGGAATCGAATTAACCGAGGGGGGAAGTATCGACGACCCTCGCGAAATCGGTACATCTGAAAGTTGCGAGGCATTTGACTCGGTAAAATAATTCACAAAAAAAAAGTACCAAACCATAGAAGGTCAATTAAAATATGAAGTCTGGCATGATATAAATACCAGGACGATTTGAATTAATGCTGTCAAAATATTGATCATTAGTATCAAACTGATGAGTGAATCCGTGACAGTAAGAGGGAAAACGCGAGAGCAATGGAAGTACCCAGATGAATGAACGAACGATCTGTTTTAATGTTTACAGAAAATACGTTCTTAACGTGCAACAACTTATCTGACAGGTGTATAAGTTATTGTTAATGATCACACGTGTACGGTGCAGCGGTGGAGACGTTTCACGCGCCGCGCCGCAACAACTGATTTAGATGGCGTACGTGAGCATTGTGCGAGATGAAAACGGGCCGCGTGGAAATTAGCATAAGAAAACGTTCTGAAGGGGGATTGAAATGTACGGTCCAACGAGCATAAGTCAATGTGACAAGGAGGACCGGTGTCGAGAGGCGTGCACGATCGTGAACAATCTTCCTGTCGTGTCGAGGCGATACGCTCTGTGCTTGGATAGCGCAGCAAAATGTAGGCTGTAAAATAGAAACGAATGCGTGTTACTCCAAAGAATAACCCAGAACGACTGGGATCTAGGACACGACGAATGTCGATTCCGGTATCTCCGGTAAACTTTAAATTCTCGATTCGGATTATGGATCACCACACTGCATACAACAAAGTATTGTATTTAATTGATTTTATTATCTCGCATTCGCGATTAAAATAGAGAGTTAAGGCGAGGAAACAGCGGCTTAGTTTATCAAAATATGCAGAGGGTCAGGCTTTTACTGAAAGAAAGACGGGAATGAAATATCAAGATATGCTACATTTATAAATACGACTCCCACGATCCCCTCTCATATTTTACAGGCTGCTCTCTTCTATTCTGATAATTCATTTTGCTTTGGCCTTCCCTTCATTACCGGAGATACCCTAATCGGGTGTACCTGGCCGACCGATAAGAGCGATCGATCCAGACCGGCCAATTTCCTAACTACTTTCCAACAATCTACTATTCGCAGGAGTTCGGTCGCTTCACAATGTTGTCCGTCGCAGTATCAATTGCGATTTACGACGTAATTCTGCTGACTTGTTACTCAGATTCGTTACGATGGCCCTCGGTATCGGATACAGATAATTGAGATCCAATCAGGAGCACAATTATATTGGAGGTGGGCCGACGATTTCTTCGTGGAAAGTACGTAGACTCCTGCCGTGTGGCTGGGACAATAAACGGTGAGGTACGCAGTGACTCATCTAACATGAATGCGTCGCGTACTATGCCAGTAACGGCAGAATACATCATACGAAATACGAGATGCTCGTTAGTCTCGTTCCAGGTGGCTCGTTATCGCCGGTAGCACTGTGTCAAGTATCACATAAGTTAGCCCCAACGCGTGACACTCGTGTAATGCCTAGTAAAGGGAGAGTTATGAAAGAAGCTCGTCATTCAATTAAAAAAAAAAAGAAAGAATGGAGCCGAAAGACACGAGAAAAGAGGAGGAAAAAAAACAGATTCATCTGGCGGATCAGACGAGTTGGGTTGATGGACGATAAAAGATTCATTGACGCGACCCGTTTCCATCGTACCTGCGAATCAAAACCGGATTCACCTAGAGGAGGGCGATACACCTCATTTTCTCCGGATAAAACGCGTTCACGATCGATCAATACACGGTGCAAATATTATCAAACAGATAATGGCTCGATATAAATAATTGCAAGGTTCGTGTCGTAACAACGACAATCGTCTGTGCACATTTTAATATCAATTGTGCAATCGATTTCAGGCTAACGGACGCGCGGTTGCAGAATGCGATAAAGGTTGCCAGTGTTACATGTCGCGGAAGAAACGACGCGGACGGGGTAGCATGCTTGCAGGGGCAGGATTAAATCCCGGAAGGCGGTATCCCCGGTGAAAATGTTTAACGTGGAATTAGCTGGATAGAAGCGTGGCTATAATCTGCGCTCGACGATGAGATTATGGTAATACAAACTCGTTTGCTTCTCGACGTGTGGTGACATTAGATTTAGTCGCATTTTAACAGCGTGACTAGAAATGGCAGAAACGAACAAGCACCTTGGATCTTTGAATTTGGTATATCCCTCCTGACTTTGTCTACGTGATATTTGTTTAACGTGCGATTATTTATTTGGAGCGATTTCCGTCACGATACAAATCTGGCAAAAGTCAATCGCGGCTTGTCACCAATCTGTTTCCAATATTTTAGCCTGTCGATCGAGTAATTGATAGTAACGATAAATTTCAGCAAGAAGCCAGAGGCATGGTGAATAATTGGAAAGAAAAAAGAGGATAACGTGTCGTTTAAAGATGTTATTAAAAATCTGCGTCATCGAGGATTATACTCGTCGTTATTATTTCATCGGAAGGAAGAAGTATCAAAGGTGTTGCTGCGGCGCGTATTACGATAATCACACGCTAGTCTCCGGCTGAGGTTTAAACGACGAATAAAAGTGACTGCACATGGTCTTTGCAGGCCCGCGAACATTACGTTTATTGAGTCATTCAGTTGTGCAATTCTTGCCACATTGTGCATCACTTGAAATTGTGTTTCGTTCACACATTCAACTCTGTACACATGATACTCTGGAAAAATTATCCTTCTCGCCTCTTGATTCGTTCTTATCTAAAGATCGTTCAGTGCCTATTCGCGCGAACTTTTTTTTCGTGCGCCTGTCGCGTTTTGTCACGCTCTCGCTTCTTTTTCAAATTTCTGGACCTATCTAGTTCCTGTCACGGTTAATTATGAAATTTCAATGTCAAGAGCCGAATCTGTAAAGATGATTAATTTTAAACGAGACAACACTGGTCGGCTCTGAAAGCACACGCTATAAGAAAAAATAACACTGACCTGTTCCCACGATACGATAGTACGTTCTACAATCATTTGGAATTAGTTTTATTATCCGGTCGACGGTTTGTAATGAACGGACAATGAAACTGTTTGTGATAGAAGCTTAATTAACCGCTTGTAGTACGCGTCACTTTCGTTGCGTTTCAACAAAATTTTATTTCATCATCGTCCCAATGTATTCATTCATTCTGCGAACCGACGACACATCGCTTGGCCACTTTTTTTTTTAATTTTTGTTTTTTCTTCCCTGGCTCGACTCATCGATTTTTCTCCACGTTGTCGGATTATTTGCACGAACAATTTGGCATTTCCTAGGAACGTGTTTGTTCGTCGATGTTCATTCAACATCAAGAAACACGTACCATCGACGTTTCATAGTAAGTAATTATAGTACTACGCGTCGCATGATCCTTTCCGCAAAGAATCTTCAGTGCATACACGAGCTAAACGTTTCCTTTTATGGCATCTTCGTACTACGCCGTACATATACATACAGGGTGACAAAAAACTCAGGGAACATCGATAATTGAGATATAGCTGAGGGGTAGAAAAACAATATTTTCCTTGGCAAAAATGTCCTACATAGTTTCGTTTTTGAGTTATTAACGAAAAACACTGGCCAATGAGAGCGCCCTGCGGGCATCGGCCGAGGCGCGCTCAGGTGCGAACCGATCACTTGCGGTAGGTCGTGATGGGGGCATCGAGGGTACCGAGGAAAGCATGTGGCAAATGTTACATCGTCTTAATTAAGAATCACGTGGAATTATTCATTATTCGTGAATAAGAAATACACTAATAAATCGTGTAATAACCGTGTTCGATACGTTTATTCATTATCCGAAAGGAATGAAGTGTTTTATTAATTATGAAAAAAGTACTTTTTTTTATCAGTACGTTTTCAGGTGGATAAATTATGTATTAAGAAAAACGATTCGCATAACTAATGTTAGGAAAAGCTAGTTAAACTTACCCATTCGTTCACGAATTAACCTGGCTAACATTGTGTGAATCCTGACCTAGGCCACCGCAAGTGATCGGTTCGCACCTGAGCGCGCGTCGGCCGATGCCCGCCGGGCGCTCTCATTGGCCAGTGTTTTTCGTTAATAACTCAAAAACGAAACTATGTAGGACATTTTTGCCAAGGAAAATATTGTTTTTCTACCCCTCAGCTATATCTCAATTATCGATGTTCCCTGAGTTTTTTGTCACCCTGTATAGTTTGGTATATTTGTGTTGAGATTTTTTTCTAAGGAACATTTCTCATTGCGATACTTTATTAATGATCAATATTAATAAATAATAAAGTGCTGGAATTGTATTGCCTATTATATTTGGCAGTTTTAAATATTTCAATTTACAGATTGTTGACCGTATGCTGGACGTATTTTGACAGTTTTCGGAAAATCGACATGCAATTGAAAGCCTGGTAGCTATTGTTGATTTAGGATTGGTATATTTAAGAAAGAACTCTTTACTCTTAGTAATTTTTTAGTATAATTAATAATGCATCCTGCATGTGCAGATTGTATAGATCAGTATGTATATATCATGTAGTTGTATATCTTCTTTCACTTCTGGATTAATTACGAAACAGCGTTTTATCCCACACCTGCGTGGTTTCAAAGGCAAAATTAATTACCGTCTTCAAAGATGGTATGTAATTAACGTTGAAGAAGCACCTCATCTAAGTAAGCTCAAACATTCAAACTGAGAAGACTATACGTATCGAAATTCGATAACATCGCTACATCGAAGTGTTTTGGCGATTAAAAAGTTGATTTCTTCGAATGATTAAACGAATTTCAAATTCAGGCTACTCGACTGGAGAGAATAGTCCAAGTCTCTTTGTGTTTACTCGAAAAAACAAATCACTCGTAACATATCAAACTGCCCGATTAATTGGTGTTTCTTATATTAACGATACGGATCGGCAGATTCATTTAATTGACTATATGAATAGATAGTTCGTTATGCTACTAATTAGAATATTAACCTTCACGCGAACAATCTTTGGCTGTCCAACAATGGTCTCTGCAGAAATCGAAGCAATTTTTCACCTGACCGAAACATCAGCCGAGCAACGGTAATTCGTTGCACGGGGCCGGCTGGTGTTTGCGACTCGCAATCGACGCGACAGAAACACCTTCACGGGGGCGAGGTGACCGTATAAGCTGGCACCAGAGTGTAGCGGAGAGAGAAAACGACCCGACGGGGCGGCCTCGAGGAGAGGATTTGAAGCTCGTCTATCGAGAACGAGCGAGCGAGCGAGGAAACGGGCCGTCCCACGACTCGTGCTGGCTCGTGGTGGGGTGTCAGCCGCGGCTTATCTGGCGACTTTATGTATATTACGATGCCCAAGGCAGGAACACGAGCAGTTCACTGCTGGCTGAGAAGTCGGCGAAGCCGAGTCTGAGCCCGGTGGCCCGGTTCATCGAGAGAAACGTGCTCGAGAGCGAACGATCGTTGTGTTAAGAGTTTCGACGCACCCACACGCACATACTTGCGCACAGTACACTGCGTATATATAAATATATATACAAATATATACATATATATATATATATATATATACATACATACATAAAGAGAAAGAGAGGGAGGGAGAACATTAAACCGTTGGCCTACCTAGCGAACAATTGCGGATAAATACGCGCGTGTATACCGGTCAGGTGCGCGGAACCGTAGCCGTAGTGGAAGCCCGGGGCGTTCCAGAGTTTGAAAAGGTGATCGAACCGCTATCGGTGCTCCTCAGTGATCATTACGATCCAGGATGATCGTCCTCGCGTGGTCCGTGTTCGTGCTGTTCTCCTTACTCGTCGCTACCAATCAAGCATTCCTCGGAGCTCCTGCACCAGGTACGGACAACCGGCGAAACTCACGTTTACTCATTTCATTCTCGACGTTGTGGTCCCGGGGACGTGCGAACGACGGAGAACCATTCTGTCGCGTGTCTGTCCGTCGTCTGTGTCGCGGGGCAATTACGTTAATGTTTCGGACGCGTAGCTTCTTGGGGATGAGGGTGGACGTTGTCAAGGGGACACCGGCGCGTTCACGTGGCGCCTCCGTTAAATTTCCGAGTTCGCGACGCGCACGATATCCTTTGATCGGGTGAAACTCGACGCTGGTTCTGTCGAACTTTCTGGCAAACAGCGTGACATTCTCGCGTGTTTGATAGGGCGAATGCACGGTGTAAACAGTGGACGTCCCGCTCTCAGACTGTTCGGGTTTTAAACGGAGTCGGTACACGCGGAACGACAGCCGGCCGATACTTCGTGATACCGTGTAATTTATATTATTGACGACGTTGGTTACGAGGAACGAATGAATTTGATAATGTTTTAAGTGGCGTCGAAGCACGGTCGTGGATCCCCGATCATTTTTGTTGCACGGATGTATCGTTACAAAGCTGTAGCGTTCATGCACTCTTTCATAAAAGTCCCGTTAAAAATAGACGGCGAGCGCAGAGAGGAGCTGTTTCAACAAACAGGCCTGTTTCATTCTGAAATTGCACTTCACGTGTAACACATTCGACGGATAGATTTAACTTTTGCGGATTGCCAGCCGGCAGGAGGCACAGTTTCTTGAGAATTTAGGTTGAACCCCGTTGCCCATCGGTCAACAATTGTGAACGATGTTATGATATAACCACAGTGTGAACTAAGTTCCGTCTAATTTCATCGGCTATTACCCCCGGCACGGCGTTCTTCATTTTATCGGGCGAAAGGATCGAATCGAATTGTTGTACAGGTTTAAGACATAATTAACGGGCGATCAGCAGAACGTTATCGATTCTTAATATCTGACAAAGGATTAAGTACGTTACAATAATCGAACAGATTGTGGTTTTTCTTTTTCCTCGCTGTTTCGGATACATATATCGTGTACGAGATCGGTATCGATTTTGCTTTCATGTTTCGCAAGATTCTGTCTCAATCTTCGTCTGTGGTTACCTGTTATTAATGGTCGAACGTTTGAATTAGTAGGTACAATCAAAAAGTAATTAATCAGAGATTCGAATTATGGAGCTTCTTCGCGTCAGTCGAACTCCGGAAGAACTCACCTTGACGTTAGATGTATCTGGCAATAATCTTATTTAATTTTCGCCCTTTTTCGCTGGAAATGCGGCACTGACACAAATGTCTACAATGGCATTTTAAAACTAAATAAGATTATTGCATTTCTATTATTCTTCACTATTTTCGAACTATCTATCGATCCATGTTAGTTCATCTAGACTTTTATTGATTAATTCATTCACAGATTAAATTATTATTATTATTATTCATAAAAGGAAATACCAATTTGTAGTTGAAAATATCTTACGCTCTTTCGTTTCAAAGTGATACTTATGCCTTCTTCAAAAAATGGATCTCTATATTTCGATAAGAACCATCGATTAATAGTTATTAAACAGAGATTAGTTTCATTACTATTTAGAGAATTTCGTTCGAAACCAATCTATTCGACGTGTGATTCAATCGAAATAAAGAGTAAATGATTATTTGGATTTAACGCACCGGAGACGTATATATTGGAGTACCTGTATGTAGTAAGATCCTGTTAAAAATGGGACATGCAGTGACCTTATTTAAACGTCTCATGTTTTCGGCCGCGTCATTCTGAAATTGAATCAATCACGTCGATCGAGATTAGGTAGGCGCGTTTTCAGCTTGCTTTCATGATGCGCGATTATTATCACCTAAGAGGTGTACACTGTCGACGGCCAGGATCGAGAGATCGAGCTAAAGTCGCGGAAAATACGCGGCTTAATCTCTGATGAAGCGTTTGCGAACCGACTATGTCGTGATTACGGGTGTATTCGAGTGCTTCTTTTTTTATCGTTGATGAGAAATTTATCCACTTTAACCCTTTGCAACCAGATTTTTATTCTGCTGCGGAGAAAAAGTTGTAGACAAATAGAATTTCTTATTATTACACGTTCAAGAAAAATGAGATACTTTGTATAAAAGCTTTCACTAGCAATATTTATAACATTTAATCATCGGTTTAATCGTTTGAGCTGGGGCCCATAGCTGTGAAATATTAAGTACAATACAGCACTGTGCAGGGTTAATAACAAACTCGCGAATATTACCTGAAACACGTTAACTTAGCTAGATAATGGTTTCTCTTGGACATTTTTTTGGCCTTCATCATTGTACTTTCGAATGCAGTGAATGTTTTTTCTTTTTGGGATAAAATTCTTTTCGAAAGTTTCAAAAGACCAGTCACGTCGTTCGTGTTCGTTTTTCTACGTTCAGCGAGCTGACGTTATAAAACATACTGATTTGAACCATTATTATAATGCGTATATGAATCTAAAATGAGACAGACACCGAGAGAGACGCAAATATTTTTATTTTTGGTATTGTTTACTTTACCCATATCGAATATTAATTTTAGAATTTGAATTAAAATGGTATTTGTCGAGGCAGAGCCTGCAATAAAAAATATAATTGATTGCAGAAATCAGACGTCAGTGTCAAACATTCCGTAAAATGCAAATATAGATTGCACAACAGCTTATTAAGCACTTCTGGTATTAAAAACTACGAAGTTGTCAGCCGGCTAAAAATAGGTGCTTATAACCGTAATAGGAAAATGTCACTGTGTCTTTCCAACCTTTTACAACAAAATATGCTAATTAAAAAGTTGTTGTGATTTCAATTATTCCGGAGGGAATGAAATTTGTAATTCGCATACTACATAATCCGACCGTCACGAGTTTCTAGGTTTAAAACCAGACGCACCTTTTTCATGTTGCTCCAACATGTTGCCACTTCAAGAAAGGAACATTATCTTGGGCTGAATCTTCCTTCAAAAAGTGCCTACATTAAAAAGGAATTTCGTCTTTGGAAGTAGCGGGCCTCAAAATTAAAGCTGGGCAGCTCCTAAAGATTTGTTTCTCTCTTATCATAGGACTTGCGACTAAAATACATACAGTTGAAAGCCAACGAAATTGTAGAAACATAAAACGTTCGGTTGCTGCTTTTTCGATTTATCTTTTAATGGATTTTTCTGTTAATATGAATCCCGGTGTGCCGTATGACGAAGCCCATGATATCTTACCTTCGAAACCTATTTCTAACGTACTATTATTAAAAAGATCCATATTCTTAACTGGGACGACCCAAAATAGAACACAATACATATCATTTGTATCATCTGTACGCAATAGCCGACTATACGTCACACCACAATCCACTTTATAAAACAGTCTGTACACGAACACAAGAGTGGATTGATGTGAACTTCAGCGAAATGTGTGTCAGGAAGAAAGTGAAAACGAATATGTTCGTGACTGTAAATTCATCTCGCGTGCCACGAAAATCATATGTAGACATGTCTGGGGCGTGTTCGACGGGTTCGACGATATTTTGTTTTTTTTTTTTTCAAGAACGAGATGCCATTCCATTTTCATTGCGCGAAAGTATGGAAAAACAGTTAACGGGGAAACGTAAAGGGTAGGCAGAACGGCGAGAGCGCATGCATATGATTTTACACGTTAATTACACGTGCGCCAGGTACAGGATTGGGACGTAGTTAAATACCTTGGCCGGATCGATTCGTTTACCTTAATTGTCGCCCGGTTATCCGTTAACGAGCCTTCGTTTTCTGTCAACCCTATTGGCAGCCTGCCAGTGGCCCTTTTAAACCCACCGGCAGGCCTCGTCGATTGGATATTGTGGTGAACTGCTGCAGCTGCAGAAAAGCTTGCATGTGCGCTGGCATGCCTAAGGCGAGCTCCCATTGCCTATATCCGAGGTAGAAACAATAAATATCGAAGTTGCCGGGGTGTGGCGAACAACGCGGAGGCAACGAAGAAGAGGATACTTTCGGCGCGTTTGATCCTTTCAACTTTGAGACGAAGATGTCGATGAGGCGAGAAAGAAAAAAAAATGGTTAATTTAGTTTCACAAAATGAGAAATTAACGTTGCCCCTCGTCAATGGATCGATAAGCAATCGTCTTTGGGTTACTCGTAAACTACGAATTATTACAGACTCCTCCCGTATCTTTAAATTGCGAAATACACGGTGTACCATAATGAGCAAATACTTTAAACAAGGATGAATCACTCGAACGGTAAATACATAGAGCAACTCTTTAAACTATCAATTATCTCGCCCAATTATAAAAAGCACTCTTAATTTTATTTCTAATTGATTCCGCAATCGTACTACAAGTACGCGTTGAATCAGCCTCGATTACGTTTAATGCGCGATCGCCCGATAGAAAGAATTAATCAGAGGCTCGATTAATCGGCGACAAATCGACCGGTGTATACTTATACTGTCTGCTCGATAATTTTAGGCCACGAATCACGATTGCCGAGTGAAAAAGGTGTCGCAACGTCATCGAATATAAATCCACAGGACCAATGATCGCCCATATCAGCGCAGAACAATCGGGCACATAACGTCAGTTCACTTTTTCAAGCGGCCCTTTCAGTCTACCCTTATTCATTCGCGGATGATAGGATTTAATCGACGAGAAACTTTGGTTTTCTAGAAACTTCAATTGTGTGCACCTTAGGCCACAGTGAGATCATAATGTGGTTTTGTAACGTCGATCATGAATTGACACATAGCGAAATGCCTAGTGTTAATTTATAGGTTTCACGGGCCCTATACATGGATCACGTTTTCAATTGGATAGATAGGAAAAAGTAGGCTAATGTATGGTTGCAATTGCAAACGCGCCTCCTCGGTATGATAGCGGAAGGATAGCGCATGCCTTGTTGTTCAGTAGAGGTGCAAGTGCTGAATGGACTATAGCTAAAGGTCATAGGTCAATCCCCCAATTGGAGTCATCGATTAATGCCGTAGAAACTAGAATTGAAGAATATGCCTTCTATCGTAAAATTTGTTGCTGCGTATTCTTCATTTTACTCTTAATATATCTCGAGAATCATCTGCGTTGGATCAACAGTATTATTAAACGCCAATAACTCTGCCGGTGATTCTATTGAAAGGATAAATTGCCTCGAGATATCAGCATACGATGTTTTTCTTCCGTTTTCGAGAATGAAGGACCAAAATGAGTAATCGTCGTACTCGTGACTGGTTCTTTTTTTTTGCATATTCAACGAATCCTATAGAAGAGTACGCTTTAACTAACTTTTACTTACGTTTACTGAGAATTCATTAGCGTTAATCGTTAATTCGAGTCTCGCTCGACCAGTTTCTCACCTGTGGACCTTTACGCAATTCTTTGTAAGCTCGCTTTTTGGTCGTCATGGGAAAACACGGGACAACGCGCAAGACACAAGATATTCCAGAAAACTTATTTCACCATACATTACATTTATTTCTCACAAAGTTAAGCTACACTTAAAACGTACAAAATAGAGACGATTCGCTTATCATAGGTTGTATCTATCCACGTTTATTTAGTTTCCTGAATCGAAGAATAAAAGTTTGTACAAAAATAAGGAAATCATTGAATAACTAATAGGACGTATTAGTACTTATCAAGTATGACGTAAGTTATGACGCAAAAACGAAATCAAGCTATTACAATTTTAACTGCCTTTAAGAACTTCGAACGGACTAGCCATGAAAAATTCACTAATACTCGCTTGTGATAACGACCAACAACTTTCTGTAAATGTCCCGATTTTCGTTGGGCAAAAACAAAGCCGATAATGAACACCTCTAATCGGCCCTATGCGCTGATCGATTTCTAGCTTGCCTCAATTCTTGGCCCAGTTTCGTTTCTCGTTCATTAACACATGGAACAATAGAATTTAATGCTTTCAAGTATGCCCTGACATGTGACATATATGCGACGTGACATCTCAATAAAGCTTTCAATATTTCAATTAAATCGGGTCATTAAATGAATAAAAGTATTTGAAACACGTTTGGGGGAATTGACGAACTTCAAATGATCGAAAACAGGGTTCGAAAACTAATAAAATGTATCTTAAAGTCGATAACGCAAGGGGTATATTAATTAAAAGAGTTTAAGATAATAAAAGTTGATACATGAATGAATTAATGTACCCAAAAGATATTTTTGCAAAGGCAGAGTGGACTTCGTGATGCACTTGACATTGTTTAGCTTTTATCGACCGTAAGTATTGATTAGCATTAAGAGGGTCTTCAGTTTGCTACGTAAATTGTGTAAGCAACAGTCTACACGGATTAAAAATGTCGAACTACAATTAAGAAAATCGTATGTAGGAAAGCTATACATGAATTATTAATTTTCCACAATAAATATCTTCATTCCATATCGTAAAGAGTAACGTACTCGAATTTATTTATAGAATGACATTTGTCTACCACGAAGTCATGAAATTTAATTGGTATCGTAATTCGAAACGGAACCAGCGTGAATTATTCTAATCCGGGTTTGTTAAAGCTTTGGTCAACCGGTTCTATAACCCCGCCAAACTTTCTATGCTACATCCACGAATTTTAAAGCATCCAGCCGACGAACGAACAGGCGTGTTGCAAACACAATTTGCTGTCATAGTTCACGATCTATAATTACATACATAACGTCGAACAATCAAATTACCGTGTGAATACAAAGACGTAGGCAGGTTGAATGAATAAATACTTTTACGATTTGCATTCACGTGTAAGTTTAAGCAACACGGCCGGCACCGTTGCGCGCATTTCAAGAGACTGATATAAAATAAGATCGCATAAGTCTTAACGTAAGAATGAATACTTTGTTTGGAGGGGAACGGAGACGTTTTAATACCGCGTCTGACCATGAAATTCCACATCCACTTGCGCGCAGAATAGGACGCTACAAACTACAAAATGAAATTCAACTTGTGAATTCATATGTTTCTACATTACGTAAATTATTGATTGGGCATGGTATAATATTCTAATATTCGTTCGATTCATTTATCATTCCTAACGTTACGTATTGCCATCCTTTCGTTCCCTTCCATAGAAAACACTTAACAAGAACACAAACATTTACGTCATATTGGTATTTTGCAAAATCTACATATCAGATTCTACATATTAGAATTTTCTAATACAATAAGAATGAACTTATCGAGGAATTTGCAACATTCGAAAAACTGTTGATCAAAACTTCGAAGTGCTTCGAACTATACCGAAGATTTTTGAAAATACTTGAGAAATGTGGATCAAACACTGAAGGGCCTATAGGCCCTTCGTGGTGGCATGCGGCGAAAGTCTGCTGAGACCCTCGTGTCTGTTCACGTGCACGCGAACAATGGATGTACACTTCAGGCCAGGTAACAATACTTCCGATAATAATACGCGACGAACGTGAAAGTTGGTTCGTGGCCAAGTTCCACCGTTTGTACTCGGCCTCAAAACGAAAGAGTTTGTTCGAAGGTCTGCCTCGTGAACAAAGATTTAAGATAATTGTATAGCTGTCGCAGGAGCTGCTAGTCGAATATTATTCTTTCGCGAACATCTGCCTTATGATTCCCTTGCAAATGTAGGTAATTATGTACAGAGGAGATTTCTGAAATCACACTGACCAACAGTTATTTCGAGAAGCAGCTACAATTTTTTAATACAATACATTATATTTTAAGCGAAATGGTACGTGATAGATTTTTTTTCCATTGTCGTTTTTTCCGTCAGCCTTAATTTGGAATAAAAAAAAATTAGGAGTAATTCTACAGCTTAGCGCATTTTTTTGTTGGTTTATTAGCCAATCAATTCCAGATCAATATAAATTTTTCAGGGATCAATGTTTATCGAGAATCGTAGTCTCCAAGATTCCTTAAGCAAACGACATGTGTTACACCTCAATGAGATTGGATTATTAAATGCACGTATACATATACGTGCACTATTATGTAATACAGCATGACAACGTTTTTTTTTTTATACGATGAAGCGTACTAGTATCGTGATTGCTTTAATTGTACACCAGTTTGTCTACCTACTGTAAGCAGTCTCTATTGTACACGATAGAATCGAAGATTTTAATCAGATCCCACATTCAATAGATCAGCTGTGCAAAGTGTTGGCAGTCTGTCTGAAGTTGCATTTATAGTGCTGCATACATTTTACATAAGAAAGCCGGGAGTGTAAATATCATCGGTGTCCACATATAATTTTGTTGAAAAATCTGATCGAACATTCGAGTGTCGATCAATAATGCGATTCGTTAATCCAGCAATTTATCTACCGAAAACATATTATTTTTAAACCACCGATAAACCACTGCATGATAATACAGCCGACACGTCGTCTTTTACGATGTTCATAGTTTTAAAGAACAATTCGGTATTACCGATTGGACACCACTGTTTAAGTAAATGAATTAAATGAAAGTTGCAAGGCTTCGTGTCTGACAGCGTTGGGCGTTTGTATAAATTGGAAAATTGCATCACTTGTTTACTTTGTCGTCCAGAGATTTAATTATCCTTAGTGACTAGCTTCCTATTTTTTTGCACATCTTCTTTGTAAAATTTACATGAATACACCGTAATCTATGCTACGCTAGAGGCTGCAATCAACATTGCAAATACTTTAAACTAAATTGCAAAGGCCCACGAAAGTAATCGGCTGCTTGATACGATTGACGTATCTTTATTCCTGTAATGTTCAATTACTTTGTAATAAATACACAGAAATAATGTTTCGTAATTGTATTAAAATCAACTTTAAACAGAGTCATATTAATTTTTCACTAATATATAATTTCGTGCAAAGTTCGACCATATAAGACCACTGCCAATATCACGAATCGTTTTCATCTATAGGTGGGGGGGAATATTAAGCGTTATAATCAAAATTTCAATAATATAACATTGATCGCTCCTCCAAAAAATGAAAGATACCCCATCCATTGAAGCCTTGAGTATCTAAAACGTGACTACTGTTTGTCGCAACGCGAATGAAACTTTATCGGATGACGCGACCATGTGCAGCAAATTGAAGTCTCGATGATTAATCGTATGTACACGGATATGTATGTCCGATTCGCAATCGGTCCAGGAATAGTACAATGGAAAAGAGTTTTATAGTCGAGTCAACGGGGACTTCGAGATCAGTCAATAATAAATTGCGCAACATGCATGCCACTCCGTGTATCGCCATGAAGAAACGTAGTGAACTCGTCTACGTTGGGAAAAAATAACAGTGTAATTGATAATACGAAATATCGGGAAGCCTTTTATCGTTCATTGAAGTAATTACTTGCCTTACAATGCGAAGTCGCAGTAGTAATACGATCTATAGTTCGGACAGTATAAAAGTTGATCTCTTAAATGCGATTCTCTTTCTATGTATACTCTTTATGTGTAACATTTCCATATTTTCTGCGTGATATAACGTATTATTACTATTAGTACAAAATACTCCATGTTCTTAATAATAAAAGGCGAACAAACAAATTAGATCTAAATGTAAGCCTCACTTCTCCTTACGTATTTCAACGGACTTTCTTTGAAGACAACGCTTCATTCTTTATTTCTAATCAGTTGATGGGAATGTTACATCTGTTAGATGGTTTCAATTGTTAATTAGAAAATCGAGAAATGAAGGATGTTTATATCTCTGTTCTTTTTTATATTATAGTTTCCTTTTTTTTTACATTCAATTATTGCAGTTTTGATGAGGCTAAAAACGATACTACATACTTAACATTTCCCGTAGGCAGGGAAAAAGTTTCTACATAGTGGCATAACAAACCTGTACAAACCGGTATGTACCTATTTCACGAGAACGCCGGAACGAGGAGACTTTAAGCACACTTCCGTTTCGAAGTTCACCGCGAAACTTTCGGTAGAAAGTTTATCAACGAGATAGAGCAGAGTAATACGGGCAAGCGGTACAGTATTTCTTAACAACCATAAAACAAATGCATTACAAAGTAGGTCGTGCTCACTTTAAAATGATAGGAAAATGGCATTGTTGTACACTGCAAGTAATTCTTACGATCCTTGTTAGGAATATTCTACGCTGTCCCTACTGTGGATCTGTGTTGTTGTGCTTCCAAGCGATGCTACTCGATTTAGCATCGCTTAATCGGTTTGCATAATAGCGTCAATTAAAATATTACAAGGGTAGTGTCTCAGGTAGAAAATATCGCACATTTGTGACACAAATTTGATGGGATATCCTAAGTGTACGTGCCTCGGGGTAAGGGAAACCTGAACAATAAAAATAGAGTGCATTCAATTTTTCGTGACAGACAATGGTGGGGCTTATGTAACTTTCCTTGTGCCAAAGTCGATACCAGCGCAGGAAAGTCGACCCAGGATTTTCCATATTCAAGCCACTCGATTCCCTTTGAGAGAAAAGGTGTACGTGATCCATGGAACGTTCCCCTTTTTTACACGATAGAATCGCTATACAGGTTCTCCACTTAACGAGAAACGATTCATCACGATTTCACGTATACCCTTATGATGTCGAGGCTTAATCACCACCGACCTTCAGAAATACAATTACAGGAGATGGCTTGACGAGAAATTGGCGAGGACTTGCATCGTATCCAATATACGGACAAATTGAAGATTTTCAACGAGTCTTTACTTTACTATACGGAATATGTTATTTTTTTTTTAAGCGCTATATAATAATAATTCTGAGACGAATAGATTTTCATCAAACATAGAATCTTTGTGTCCCATAAACTAGTACGACTTGTTACGTGAACGTATTGAAATATAATTAACTAAAAGGTGATCTCCATTATTTAGAATTTTAATTACCCTCGCCTGGGAATCATAGTCACGAGGAACGATACATAGAACTTGTGCAACGAGATATCTTGAGGTAGGTTCCTGAATCGATATGATTCGCGGTATTCCATAAGGTGAGCGCCGGTTGTGCGGAGAATTGAATCACCCAATAGCGAATTTACCATAAAATATTGCAGGATCTAGCAAAACAACGAGTTATCAATTAACAATAGATAATCGTGTCAGGTTTTAATCAGCTTAGAACGGAAGGTTCTTATCCATTTTTCGTCTTCGAGCGTACATCCAACAGGAGACACCGTGGTCTTTAAACATCTTCGGAATATTGTTTAAAGTTACATCGGACTCTATAACGATATCGTGACTCTGATTTAAGTAATTTAAAATAATTGGCCTTTTCTTCTTCAACCAACTGCATGTTTTACTCGTTAACAATATTATTAAAGACTTCCTTCTTTTACTTTCAGAATAGCGTTTAAACAACAATTTCGGTAGATTTTTTTTATTGAAAAAGTAAAAAAAGCGGTTTGTTTGAATTACGCTTCAATTCGAGTTCATTCCATTCTCGATTTTCGAAATCATTAAATTTTCATTATACATTGCATCAGAGCATTTCTATATTTGTATGCGACCCCAGAGCTACGAATTGAAATATCAAGCCTGTGCAATATGAAAACATTAATTCCCGTATTCTAAATAGCATCAATAAATCACTTAACTTACCATTACATTTCCATAACATTTCCATTATCTGAATAATAGCATTATTAATACGTTTTTAACGATTAATTACAAAATAATTTGAGGAGGACAACATCTGGATGTTCCGAAAATTTGGTCGCGTGAATCGCTGAATATGAATCGTGCTTGATCCCACGGTCTTATGAAATATTTGCGTATGACAAGATAAAGAAAATGTGTTTGTCAGTGAATTGGAACAAATTCGGCGCCAACAAGGCAACACCCTAGACACCGTACAATATTGCCCCCCCACTGAGGAGGAGTAGCACGCGAAACACCTTTTATGAAACTATACGGGCCAATCAGTGGCTAATCCTCTTCTACCTTCATAGTTTCTGTAAGTGGTTTTATCTGCAGTACATCGGTTCTCCGAATCGTGATATTGTGTAATAATTGTCTTTTACGTTGATACCGCGTACTTTGCGTCTGCAATAAGCGCATTCGTTATCCGCAGCTAGTTAATTAGGTATTGCAGTTGCACTAAGTGAATCCTTGATTATTGAACTTGCCGAGTTTAGAATCTCCATAATGAATTTTCTTTGTATCGAACATCGTTGTCTCCAAGTATTTAATGCATCCCATTGAAAGGAACATCTCTGTTGCGACTAACTTTAAATTAATTAATCCATCCGCGATAAATTACCAGTAAATTATTGTCTCGCTGCTATGATTCCAAATGTGTTTAATATCCCCGACGGTTTTCTGCATACGTATGTATCTAGAACGTAATTCTCGAATGGTTTAGAGCCATATATCAAAAATGTATACATGACAGCTTCAACAGTTGCTTTTAGTTTCGCAATTATTACCCTCCGTCATTTTTACGTGTAAGTGTTGTTAACCGTATGCGTGTGCCTTGTATCTTATTGCAGTTCACGGAGTGTCGAGTTACGATGTCACTGGCGTTCAACGACGATTGGAGAGCAACGAGGTGATTCATAAAGTTAATAGCAACCGCCAGCACCCGGACGATTCGACATCCGATGATCCTGAAGATGAGCAAACGGTCTACGTAATCGAGTTCGAGTCCGAGTCGATCGAGAAGGAAGAAAATCTGCAGAGCAAAGGAAAGGACGCGCCTACTGGTAAGCAATCATTCATCTTCATAGGTGAATTAATTATTCTAGATTGTTGGAAGTAGTGTAGGCTAAGGCATGTCTGGCACAGTTGAAATCAATGACGACAGATACAATCGACGTTTATCACGTGCCAGCTTTAATTCGGCACACTTTGATAAATGGTTAAAGTTCGAGTGCCTTAAAAAAAACCCCCCAAGAAATGAGCTTTAAATCACATGAGATGTTCAATGTACCACGCATGTACTACAGTTGATTGATAACAGTGTAAGTCATGGATTAAAATCCCAATGTAATTCTGATATGGGACTCAAGACTATTTGGAATAGCGGTGTTATTTTCTGTCGATAAAATTGCAGCTTAATTCAAATAACATCTAATGCCTATTATAATAATTCAGGCAAAGAATTCTCCATAAAACAGATGAGAACAACAAACAGGCGATCCTCCATTTATCCTTAACAACTTGCGCAAAACGGAATTTCAATTTTACACGTAACACTTTATTAGCGTCTTACATAAACCCACGATACATACTAACAAATTAATAACGCCGTCAGACAACAAACCTCTGATTCGCATATAAATCTCGCGGCTCGTCTCGAAACGGCGTTAGAAGAAATAGTATATGTGTCACGTATTTAACAGCAATCGCGATTGTTTCGCTGTCAGAATCGCTAATGCCACGCACGACATTTCGCTCGTCGATTCTGGATGCGTTACACCGATGCTTTGGAAACTTTCCATACCGATATTTATTCCATCTTCGTAGTGGAATCTCGTGTGTAACGTTTCTGGTTGCGTGTGTCCAAATTTGGTAATCAATAAAATTCTTTCTTCTACTTGACATGCCATCAATCATTGATCACGTCGTTGCATGCAATATCATTGTAACTCGTATTTGTATACGAGTGACTTTTGGTACTCCCATCCTTTATTTTAAATAACTCAATTTGTTAATTGTGACGATACGATATATTTTAACTAAAACGTTCCTGTCATTAATTATGCAGAATTATTTACAATTTTTTCAGAATTCTTATAAAATAATATCTAAAGTTCAGGTGGTCTGATAATATTTTATTAACAAAATGTATTTCACCTGAATGGCCACTTCGCTTCGACCCCTCGAGAATTTCCAATATTATACAGACGTAAATTTATTCAGCCGTTTCGTAAGTTAATACGGAATATCAGTATCGTGGTAGTTTTTATTTATAATATTCAACGGTTAGTTGAGTTTATCGGTAACACTCGACTATCCCAATCATACATAAATTGAATGTAATTTGCATAAGACTTCACGCGCGAGGAATTGGTAATTGAGATAAATCAATTCCAACATTGATTTGGCGTAAATTATCCATGAATTTATGGTTACGAGCTCACTCTCTAAGCGGTAATATAACGAAAGACGTCAGCAGTGTAAAGTGTAAACTAATAACCGCTTCTCCCAATCTACATACGTACATAATGTACTCTATTGCGTTAGACTTTAGATTCGCTTACGCGACTTTAAAATCCCTGCCTTGAATACAATTTTATTCGAAATATTGCAGTTTTCTTTTGATGCCCAGAAAAATGATTTATTTCCTTTGATGCCTAGAAAAATGATTTATTTCCTTTACTCCCATTACGTATGTACATGATTACAAGGATACTATCAGTGTTTGATATAGCTTCAGCTCCTTTCCTTCAACTGTCAAACTTATATAATACGAGACCATCATAAAATTCAGCACCAAGCATGTAGAATATTAGGAGAAAAAAACTTATTAACACAATTTCCTTTTACACGCCAAAAGACTAAAATGAAACCGTACAGTCTCACCGATTCAGTCCACGAACCGCTTTCGATATTCCCCGTATCATGATTCGATATTAACACCATCATCCCCCTTTTTCACAGGCGGATTTCTTTTTGTTTCAGTCGACGGAGACGGTCAAAGCCCCCTGGACCCATGGTCGATCGTCTGGTACATCGGTTCGTTTGGTGGGCTTGTCGCTTTCTTCCTAATTGTAAGCTGCTCCGAGTGGTGTTGTCGTCGGGGTGGAAGGCCACTAACCGTGCCGTACTCGCAGCGTGCTGAGGCCATCAACGGTGGACAAGTTGTGACAGAAACACCACCACCACCGTATCACTTATTCGCACCGCCCCCATACGATTCTGTAAATTACGATGATATCGTGGACAAAGTCTCCGGCGAGAAGGTAGACATTTATGTAATATCTGTGCCGATTCACAGGCCAGTAGTGCAGCTGCCAGCTTAGAGCTTTCACGAGGAAGTCCTCGAACAGAGGACACGGACGAAACGAAATGGAAACTACGCTGTTTTGCGTCAAAATTGATTAGCAATCGTTTGTTAATCATTGGATGGACAATGCCAAGATATCGGGGACGGTGAATACCGTGTTCCTCTCTACAGAATTTTATGAAGCTTCCTCGTCGGTGTTTCCTTGATAGGGGATGATTGGAAAATGCTCGACGCGCAACTTTTTGACAATCGTCTGCCGATCTGTTGGCAATAATCGTTGAAAACGAACTGTGAATGGTGGAGGAAATGGAAGACGAGCCCGAACGTTGTAGATACCGTGGTATCGAATGTTTGAGAGGGCAAATAATGTTCTTATATATCGTGGAACGGAGAAGTATTTTTTCACGATTAAATATCCCGTTGCGGATAACGAAGGATAAACTATCCTTAACGCTGTCGGTGACGAAGGCGAAGAAGTACTCGTTGAACGTGGTAGCGCAAGCATCTTCGAATCTCTAAGATGATAGACGGAAACGAAGGGCCGCCGAGCTTAAAAAGCAGCAAAGTAAATATATTTTTAAAACTGAGTATTGCAATAATTTATCATCGTCTTTGTGTGAGTGAGTATCGTAAAACAAAGACGAAGGACGATTGAATGGTTTTTGGAGTTCAGAAGTGGGCACCATAGGAATGAGAGCAAGGCCGGCAATGAAACCTCATTGCACTCCGATTAGTCGAACCGAAGCAATGTTCTCTGTGATGAGGCTCGTGAAACGAGCTGAAATTAACGAAAAAGTTTCTTCGCTTTAAACGAAGTGGAAAATTTTGCAGGAATAAAAAAAACTGTGGAGTTAAGCTTGATTTAAAATCATAAGGGAGCAAGATTAAGAGCAATCGCGAATATTTTAACAAATTATTCGTCCAATCACTGCCCAATCGGATGAATTCGAGATCATTCGAAATCATTCTAAGCTTTCCGGTCTAGTGCGCGACGTCTGAATATACAACAATATCGTAGACTATCGTTTTATATTCAGCGCATCGTAATTGAAAGAAAAAAGAACAAGAAAAATTACCGTGTTTTCTAACTGTGTGTCCTGATTTTTCGAAATTTTTTCTTCGCGATTTTCCTCCTTGAAAAAGTGTGAAAGTAACGCGCAACACGACTTTAAGATTGCAAATGCTCGTTTGATCCGCGGCATTTAGATATCGCTTTTGTATATTCTAAAATCGATCAGAACTAGCCAAATTGTCGAACGCCAAGCGTAGGTCAATAAGTGCTTAATGTAGGAATAGTGGTTAGAAAAAAGAAATAATTTAAGATTTTCTTGAAGATAAATTAAAATATCCCAACTCCTCTGTTCCATTTCTGAATTATTCAACGACCTGATCTTCTCATTGTTTTCTGCAATACGATTAACATTATACCACACCAATGTTCAATTACAAGCGTACCATGGCATTAATTGCTCCATATCTTTAATCAGAGCCAATTGCACAGGCAATTTTTTCCACCGGTAATTCACACTCTCTTCCGGGTTGTGTACTCGTACTCTTGCATAACAGGGTGCGTGCATAATTCACAACCTGAATGTTTTATCAACGAAACACGTGTGCGCGAAGTTCAAATAATCTCTAATATTGCTACACGCGATTGACCTCAATCGCGATCGTTTCAAGTCCGACAATTGTAGACGATCATACATAGATTACGAATTGACTGCCATAAAAATAATTTAACCGAAGGGGGTCACAAAAACAGTTTGTAAGGCGTTAATTGCGACGATATTTCGGGTGAAGATCGATACTTGTGGAGCATTAACGTTATCTTTTCTTTCTCTTTTCATATCCACAGTTTTGCATTAAACGATATAGTACATTCTTCTCCTACGAAAACATTTTGTTTAAACAGATTTAGAAAAAAAAGTCTTAAACAAATTGTAACAGAAAACGTATGAAATACTCGAAATTGAAATTAGGATATTATGTGCGATTATAAAAGAAACCGATATATTGTGAAGTGTAATTTTGCTTATGATAATGTTGTCGCACTGATCTGCGCCGTTTAGTTTTAACCGATTAATTATTGTTGGATTAGACCGCGGAAATATGCATGAGCGTCCGTAAATGTGACGAATGAGAGAATGTATCTTCGTGAAAGTTATAGTACGATTGCGTACAACGTCAATTATTATTATTATCGTTATTGTCACTAGTAATATGATTATCATTGGATTCGTAATCGCGTCACCGATGGCTAATAAAACGCATTACGATGAATTCGCTCTCATTAAGACTTGCAGAGTCGCAACGCCGTCGCTATTTATTTTTTATACTTTTATACATAATGTTTTATACATGTTCGTAGGTCTCTATGTTAGTAATAAAATTCCTTTTTTCGAATACATGTAATACATATATCGCTTTTCCCTTCATACTAATATGTATATGAAATACGGATCGTTGTAAACGTTAACAAGGATAACTTTTACAAAAATTACAATTTCTTTCACTTGGCTTCTGTTTAAAGCTTATTTGGTAGACAAATATAGTCTATTTAAATTGTCAAAAAATGATATTAAATTTAATAGATCAAATGGACGTAAAGAAACAGGTATATCAACAATTGGGAAATTTATTGGAAATTACAGAATCTGATAAAACGCCAAAAGGAATTTAGACTAAAGTAAAGGTACGTGAAAAGAGAAACAGAAATTATTAATATATGTACAAGTATTCAAATATTAACCGCGCTTACAATTGTACCAGCGGAACAAATGTAAACCTGATTGCAACGCATGGTTCACAGTGGTGACAACGTAATATATGCGATTTTCTTCATACATCGAGTAGCGGTTGCATGTGTCTCTTTATTTTTAAATTTTCAATAAAAATCGAATTTTTTATGTTTCCAAATATTCTATTAAAATGGAATTGCGTGGACTAGACAAGATGTCAATAGCAATGTAAAATGTGGACAATAATCTATTCTTGAACTTTGAAAATATAACCTAGTCATGGATTATTTAGGTGAAATACTAGCTCTCGGGATCGACAGTGTTATCTTTGGTATCTGTTTGAAACAGTACTTTTACTGTAAAAGTGCAATTACTGCAGTCAAGGTAAATTACACATTAGTCCCTTATAAATCTAATTTCGTATAATTAATAAATACATTACTTCATACCTAACCTTGTCGCTAGAAATATATCGCACATTAATTTCACTCTAATAGTATTATTTATAACAACGTGTGTGCTGTTTAAAAATATCTCAAAACGTTTAGTTTCTCTACAGGATGGAGAGTTTCATGAAGTCGGCCCGCAACTGGGAGAGCTTGTCGAAAAGAGCCCTGATAATAAGATAGGCTATATAGCTATTAGGGGCATTGTAAAACCCTTAGGAAAACCACTGTATAGTATAAATAATAAAAAATTAACCGGTGTTGTACAAAAACTTAAAATCAAGGAACATGTTGTCGCTAGAACTACTGCTGGCTTCTGGTAAAATTTTGTACTGTACATACCATAAATAAGCTTATATATACAAGGTAATCTGCTTACTAGCGGACCTAAAGGCAGCACCACCAAATAGACTGCTGGAATACTATGTTGATATATGTGACAAAATGACGAAAGAGGCAGAAATTATCCACGCAACAGTATTGTCCACTAGCAAGCGGATCGCCCTGCATATTTATTTAAAGTGAACAACTGTATATTTACAATAGGTCAGATCAAGAGCGCACTGTCCATAAAGTGTATAATACTGTTCCGTTTGTTTTAAACCATGGGACTCATTCTGTAGAAGTATTAGAACCGCTCTCAGCAGATATTTTAGACATGGACATGGTATCTAATACTTTTGAACCAGTTGTACCATCCTTTGCCGATCATCTGTGGGGTTTTTTTACAGGTGAACATTAATTATTGCGTGCCAAATTTATTACACAGTCAAGTCTGGCAGGGCAAAATGATCCTGAATTTTCGAATTTCAGGTGTACGCCAACGTGGTTTGCAATCTACAGAAGAATTATTACGGGAAGGTGCAGTCATTACAGGTATAGGTGAATTAGCAAGAACAAAATCCAAAATGCTCACATTACAGCCCCCATTAAATGGAACACCATTTTATTTAACAAGCATGTCGATTAGCTCTCTACTTCGGAAATTAGACGAACGTAAAAAAACATATAGGTGAGTTATATTATGGTTTAAATAAACTAGAAACCTGATTTCCATATTTCAATGTTTCAGATTATTATGTTTAATGTTTGGTGCTATTGGAATACTGATTGGTGGAATAGTTTTTCGACGTTATTGGAAAGATAGGACGGAGCAAAGATTGGCAGAAGAACTGAGACAATCTCTAGCTGCATCTCGTAAAGAGAGGCGGCAATTAGTAAGAGATACGGATCTTAGAGAAGATCAATTATGCGTCGTTTGTCGCACAAATCCGCGTGAAATTATTCTTCTTCCCTGCGGTCATGTTTGCTTATGCGAAGACTGCTCTGATGATATTTCTAACGACTGCCCCGTCTGTAGAGCACCTATTTCGCAAAAAGCTGCTGCCTACATCATATAACATCGAAATAGGTATGACTGCGTTAATAAGATATATTTAAAGATACATTTTGTTACTTGAAAAATAAAGAGATGTATTTGACAATGAAAAAGGGTGAACATATCATGGCGTGAATAGAGTTTGGAATAAAAAAGTAAAATGTAATTTTTAACAATAAAAAAATTGTTGGATATGGTTGAAGTTAACATAATGTCTATACAAACTGCAAACAGAGGAATGAGTAAGTACATAAGGAATACTTATAAAGATAATTTTTATTAATATATTGTACAGTTTTATCCAAATATGTTTAATACAATTAATCGTCAGAATTCGACATTTTTTAATTTATTCTTGTCGCCATTTTCGTGTTTATTGGTCTTATTGGCATCGTTTGCAAGAGATTCCATTACCCTTTTAACTTTAGTAGATTTTCCAATGCCGAGCTTTGGAAGTCCCCTGTTTAAACCTTCTAACATAATGCAAGCCTTGCATATATCTTGGCTAGAAACAAATCCACAACGTGTACAATTTCTTCGTTCCGGCAGTTTCACATTTTCTTTTATTTGTAACGTTTCTCCTATCAATAAAAAGATATATTAATGTTCCTGTAAGTAAATGTTAGAAGTAATGTCAATGAGATAGGCTTACCAGAATGAATTATATCTAATATAGATGAAGACCTAACTTTTTCTAAATCTTTAAGAAATGTCCTTGCATGTCCTCTGTACGCATTTGGAGCAAATACACATTCCGTTGAAAAATACACTAATTTTTTAAAATATGCATACATAACTATCTCTTTTTCATATGCATATTTAAGTGGTTTGCATCGTCTAATACGATCTGCTCCTGCCTGTATTCCAAAAAAAACACTTATTCTTGGTATTTATGTAATTATACATACAATATATGACTTTTAATTTTCTTTTTGCTATATTTGTAACACGTACGGTAACAATCGAAGTACATCTTTGTAGCCTGGCAATATCACCTCGTAAAATATTCATTAATATTGTTTCTGCTATATCATCAGCATTATGACCTGTTGCAATACAATCCACTTCCAAAAGTTCTGCACCCCTATCTAATGCTTGTCTTCGGAATACACCACAGAATGTACAATTATTCTTTTTACCAATCTAAAATGAAGTAATTATGAAATGACATAAGCAGAATGTATGTTTATTATAGAATATGTCATAGTAAATGAAATATTATGATACAAATGTATAGTGCGTTCGCAGAGAGATAGCCAGTAACAGCATATTGCGTTCTCGCTCTGTTCCACCTCTCCTGCACCACACGCGCTATCGTTATTGGCTACGGCCAGTGACAAAGAGCATATCGAGACAAAGTGAGATACAATGATGACTTTAGAGCATTGACGTAGCCTCCCAATCAAAGTGTACACTATGTATTAAGAAATTAAATGATTTCCTGAGGCTACGCCAATGCTTTGGAATCATTCTATTTCACTCTGTCTCGATGTGGTGATCATCGACCTTCGTCACCGTCCTCAGCCAATAACAGCAACCCATGTGGTAGCAGCAGAGTGAGAGCATAAACTGTCACTCGCCAACTCTCGATGAACGCACAATACTTACTGCTGCAACTATTTCATCCATTGTCCATCCATACAGCTCTTTATAAGATAATATTTTTAACGGAAGTCCATAATCATCTTTGTTCTGTTGAACAGTTTTCAAGCTGTCGTCTCTATACCCTAAAACAATAGAACAGAATTGTCATATCAGGATCTGCAATATATGATGATTATAATGCAATCTTTTATAAACACACCTGTAATTCCTTCGTCGATGGATAAAAGAAACAGATTGATTCCATAATTGTATCTATCATTTAAAGTTTTCAAAATGTATGCAAGTACAGTAGAATCTTTTCCTCCGGATGCTCCAATAGCTACTCTATCGCCAGGCGTAAATAATTCTCCCTGTACAATGGTATTGTGTATTTCGCTTTCAAAAGCACAGAAGAAACATTCTTTGCATAATGCGTGCCCAGTTTTTGGTCTCTATAATTAAATACAGTATAACTTACTTCGTACATATACACATATATATTTTATTAGCACTTTACACATATGAATCTCAGTTAATCTTAAAATGTTATAAAATGAAAATGGCAAACATTATGTCTTACTTTAAGAATAGCATTCTTCCCGCATTGTCTGGAACATAGAACAGGCATTTTGATCGCAGTATTTTTAATTTACTGTTTTGTCCAGTTAACACCAGTATAATAAAATCACTTTAACACTATTATTGACCAACTGCTGTCTCAATTTACTGATTCTGTTTTAAAGACAATATTCTATCACTTGTCTTGTATAGTGGTTAGGTTTTCCTCTCGCACTCACAGGTATAACTTTACGATGTTACCGAACGGAAAACACTTTTTATTTGTACAATGTGAAAGTAAGAAAAACGAATGAGGATTAAGAGCACATAAACATAATTTAAAAAATGTTTAATCACGCGTACAAATGTTACACAAAATCCAAGACGTTTTTTTGAATAATTAGTCCTCTGGTTTCTCTGGCGGTGGTCCGCAAGGCTGTAGCATTTTCTCCATAAGGTTGAATCGAACACGTGCTTTTGCCTCGTTTTCTGCGATGGCGAAGAAGTTCAATAGATCATAATGTCCCATATAAGAACTGCAGGAGTCACGATGCTGATTTACAAGCCATTCGAACTTGGTTGTGTCAGCGTGGCCAGTGCCAATATATTTTGATTGCAAATGCTCCAATTGACTGTGTATATTGTAACGTTCCCCCATATTCTGACTTGGATTGGTAATGAACAAAATATATGCCAAATGATTCGGTTTTTAAACCTTGTCAGTAATAATTTTCTATCCTTTGATGACATGCAAACTAATATTATATTAGATGGCGCTCGTTGGTCATGAAACATCACAGTCTACTCTAGTAGGCTGTGGAAAGATGCATAATGCAGAAGTTTCATGTATGTGCGGCGTAACCATAGAAATAGTTTGGCACTTCTATTAATAGAGATAGCGTACAAAATAATTATTAATAACTCACTATTGGAGCAACAAATCGAGAAAAATTACATATAAGAAAGGTGCTAGGACCTATTAGTATATAATTAGTCTTTAAAAGTTCATAATTTAATTTGGGGATAATCAGTAATTAATGATTATAGTCCGACCAATGACATTATATCGGGAGGGCGGAGCTTAGTGTAGCGTACTGTACCTATCCTTGTCTACTCGTGAGCTCTCTTTGTCTAAGATGCAGCTGGGAGGAGTGACTTATCTCCCTAGCTCTGTCCTATTCTTACTGTTTTCGTTCCTTGTCTATCTTTCTGAAGGAATGGATATACCCTTACATATTCTGTATTCCTGTTAACTTCTGACCATTTTCAACCCGTTCACCTTTCATTTAACTTTTTAATTACTTGATATTCCACTTGATAAGGATACATTACAGCTATCGTTTGTGATGTAATTGCAGAAAATAAAGAAAATCAAGCATAAATGTATATTTTTATTTATGTAGATTAGCATTAATGTAGATTTTTATTGTAAATAAATTATTGTAAATTTATCCAATATTTTGAATTTTGCAATTTTGCAATTATCAGAAGTTATCAAATAACGATACACAGGAATCTTCTATATCTACAATACATAAGTTTTTTAAATGTACCGAAATATCCATTCCATTTAACCAAAAATGGCGAAACATTATAATTTGTCATCAAAGTGTGTTAACTGTTAATACTTGTGCGTTTTCTCAAAATGTCTCATAGTTCTATATAAAACAATACATAAATATTGAAAAAATGGCTGCAATAGATGTTGATTATCCGAATTGTCCAACTAAATTTGACTTTATAATAGAGAAACTACTCCTATTGACGAAAAAAAAGAACAACGAAACAAAGTTGATCAAAAACTACCTCTGTGATCTTAACGATCTGGATTATCAATATGTTTCAATTTTAGATGACGATGTAAGTCCATATTAGCATTTTCACTCTTTTATATTGCATTTAATATTTTTCAAAATATTATGTAATTAATTTAATCAATAACCAATTTAAAACACAATACAAATGTCACTGCCTTTGTTTTCATTTATGTTTCAGGCTGTACAGTCGTTGATTAAACAATTATGTGTTGTTGTCACATCAACAGAGGCGACTTTGATCCAAAATTTTTCTATACTTTTAGTCAATTTAATTCAAAAAAATGTTAAACTCGAAGAACAAACGTTTATATGTATTAAACATTGGATCGTGGAAGTACTTGAATACGCACCACCAGTTACGCATACTAATATACTTTTGGCATTAAAAAATATCCTATTAAACGAACAGTTCAATGATATTGATCACGTGAGTATTTTTTGATTTAAAATAATATTTTATATTGCGTTATAGCAATCGATATATCGTGAATGTTTTATGTTTCATATAGTATATATTTACAGTACGTGCCTTTGTTCTTGGGAGCCGATCGGCCGTTGCAGAAATATTTAAATCCATCCGATACACAATGGTCTGAAGTTCACTATCATGCAATCAGCTGCATAGAAGCAATTATAATACGAAATTGCAATGGCAATGCAATAACGAGAAAGTATATTTACATCATCAAAGATTCCATACTAAGCATTCTTTCTTCCTCTTTGTATTTAAGTGAAAATAAATTTTATTGCACCAAAGTAAGCAATGTATTTGCTGTATCGAATAATTCTGTGAAATTTAATATTATAGAATCTATTTTTCAGATTTTATGTACATGCCTGCATATATTAGATGTGATAACAACAAACAAATTATTACAACATTCCATTGATTTCGTTGGGGAGATTTTAGGAGTGGTGCAAGTATATTTAGTGTACGGTATCAAGAACTATCTGCCTGTGAAACCGCAACTACTTCGTCCAGCAGTAATGAATCTACCAGAACAGGTTCATGTCATTCCCAAGTGTAAAAACTTGAAAAATCACAAGGCAAAATCAAAGAAACAGGCTGCTAAAAGGGGTACCGCTGATGTAAAGAATAATGTGACTGAATGCAAAAGCATCAGCATATACTCTAGCGATTCGGATACCTCAGACACAGAAAGTAATAATGCTATCATTTTGGATTCTAAAGTGAGATTAGAAACTGTGCATTTGCTACAAGCGCTAGTGAAAGCTTCGCAAAGTCGAGAAATATTTGGATTTTGGCCACAAATCGTTGCTACTGGATCGCGAACGGATGCTAGAGTGTTGACTAGATGCATTTTAAAAGAATCCGTATCAAAGGTGAAACAACATATGCTGCATACATTAACGGAATTACTTATAGATGCTAAACCGTTTTTAATGCACGCAGAGGATGTTCAGCACGTGTCTTTCATTACCTTTTTTGGCACAGTTTGTCTAATGATAAAAGAATTGCATTTTACATTGTCTTTAATCTTAAACGGTGAAAAGAATGTGGCGGTTTTAACTCATGGTTTAAAATGCGCCGCGGCGTTAATACAAGGTACACCGTATGCTCGTTTAAAAGCGGGACTAGCTACAACATTAATGAGGAATTGTAGGCCATATATTTTTCACAAAGGTACTTATTTTAGTACTCTATGTTCGCAAAAATGAGACATCATATTAATTATTTCTTTTAGACCCAACAGTTTGCGTTGCTGCGTTATCTACTTTTGAAGCTATTGCGGCTTGCGATCCAGTAACTCCAGAGATATTTGAAATACTTGCTAAGCAATCGACTGTAAGCGTAGAATTGGATCAACTTCATCTAAATATATCCATTAGTGACAATACCGAAACGGAAGAAGAAGCTGAAGAAATAGACATCGAGGATCTCAAAAATAATTCCTTGAATAAATATGATAACAAATTACTGAAGGAAACGAACATTTGCTTTTTAATTCACATTTGTTTAGAAAATATATCTAACAAGGTACACGTACACACACATATATATACATAATTGTAAAATACATCATAAATATATATACAATATATACAATATATATATATATATATATATTTGTACAACGTACAATTATGGAAAATAAATTATGATGTATTTTATTGTAGACAATGAGTACACCTGTTCGACAACAATCTTTGAAATTAATCGGTAGAATGGCATTTAGCACTAGTAGTCTTGTATTTCCAAATACCGAACTCATTACGACAACGTTAGTAGGAGTAACAGGTGATTCCGAAACGCAAATAATATTACACGCTTGTCGAACGCTGGAAATTATGGCTAACTGCCTGATGAACGCAAACTCCGAACACGATCAATCTTTAATATTTTGGAATATTATATTTGAGCCGGTAACGCTACTTCTTCAACATTCGCAAACAATCATAAGAGAAGCTGCGTGTGATTGTATAGGCAGTATAAACTCTGCCGTATTTGCACAACTCCAAGTTAGTGTTCATATATATTTTTATATCAAGTAATTCTAATAATGCAATTTATATGAAAAAAATTATTTGACAATGAAACAATATATATTGTAGGAAATGTTTCGTTACGCAAATTTTTTTTCTACCTGATAATACCCAATGTAAATATGTTTTTAGAGACAAAAAGCAGTATTAATTATTACAGCGTTGTTCGGTGCTGTGCACGATAATGAAAGCGCTGTGAGAGCCGCTGGATTACGATCGTTAGGAATGTTAGCCACATTATCCGCATTGAAAGAGGAAACCGGATTTTTAATGGACTTGGCTGATGTGGTTTGTTTAACTGCCAATGATAATAATCTTGGCGTTCGTATTAAAGGAGCATGGGCTTTAGCTAACTTGTGTAACTGTCTCTCTACTGAAAAGTTAGTTATAAGTATATTAAATCTATTTCATGTATATATTTTAATTTGAATTATTTAACCCTTTTTTGCTTTTATATGCATTATAAACACTTTCCCTTTCAGAGATCACAAAGAAGTGGAGCCTGTACCCTTAGAAGTTTTATTACCAAAAATTTATCATGTCAGCATTAAAGCATCCAAGGATAATGACAAAGTAAAGTGCAATGCTGTTCGAGCTCTTGGAAGTATTTTACACTTGTGTCCTGATAAACATATATTAAACGATACATCTCAGGGGTTGGAAGCCCTTATAAACTGTGCCACTTTAGGTAATGATATGAAAGTAAGTGAAAATACTATGAAATATTTTAATCAATTATTTTAATTTATTTTATAATTTAAAAAGGTGCTATAGAATATTAATTTTATAATTTTATAATACATTAAAGGTGCGATGGAACGCGTGTCGGGCAATAGGACTAGTCTTGAGCAACAATCCGGATAATATATTGCAACCTTCTTGGCGGGTGCGGAATTAGTAGAATACTTGAAGTACTCGCTTTATCGTAATTAATACAGTTTTATTGTTTCAGTAGGATCAAGTGTTTCCTGCATTATGCAGTTTAATATGCGATAGCCCAAATTTTAAAGTTCGCACAAACGCAGCATGGGCATTATATTCGTGTAACTGTTACGGTAAATATAGCGTGACTTTATGGAAAAGCATTGTCTTGGCATTCGAAAATTCTCAACATGTTCCAAGTTATATCGAATATCCCCATCGCGATGCACTTATTGAACAGGTAAATCAACTTTTTAATATATGTGTATGAATTCTAACGTATCTGCATGCATTGTTACGTGTATTTCAGTTGTGCCTTACACTTAGTCATGTGGCTGCTTATACAGAGATATCAGACTTACAAAACCTTTGGACAGAGATTGGTGAACATATAGAGGATATTTCTAACTACATGAAGCAGTTTCAAGTACATGATTTATTCCATTATTACGTATCACTAATTACCGCCAAAATTGCGTTATAGAAAAGATTAATTTATAAATATCATCAGATTTCATTACTTTTAATGCTTGTAATACTTCGAAGTGATTTGGTTTAACACGAATATGTTTCTTTTAGGAAACTGTTTTGCCTGAAAAAATTGGGGATTTAATAGTGGCAAAATCGCAATTGGAAAAATACGTGAGGAGCTCTCCACTAGAAGAAGAACGAAGAATTGCACTGGCTTTGGCCAGCATTTTTGAAAGGACTAAAAGATATGACCATTTAGATAGTAATACTTTAACGTAATAATGCATAGTTTATTCAAAAATAAAATATTAATTACAATTACATCAATCAAGCATAAGCATATGTACGGAAGAAATAGACTTGCTATCTGAGTAATGTTTTGCTATTTTGACAGTAGTAAAGAGGAATTCGTAATATCCTAATACATGTAGTTTTAGAAAGACATAAATTCATACATATGTTAGGCATGTATGCATAGGACATTAACCAAAAATAATTATTTAAAAACTTTCAGAGTGTTAATGCGCTTCTAACTGGGCATAATATATACAAAATCATTTACAATTATGACAATTTTTACATTAATTCATTCTTCGAATTACTTCTCGAATACTAATTTATTTTTATTTGCATTTGTTAAAAGAAACTGTATCGTTCGTATTTACACATATTTCTTTCGAATTATTATCTTTGCCTATATCCATAGAATGAGACGGTTTCGAGCGATCGAATCCTGAACATAATTCATTCTGATTTGCGCAACTTTCATTTGGGTCTGACTTTAAATTCGTCTCATCTCGTAATCTGTTATCCTTAACTTCGCCACTTGATTCTTCAGCATCACGATCATTTTTATCAGATGAATTTTCCTCGTCCGAACTTTCATCTGAATTACTGTCTTCATCTTTTTTCACTCGCTGCTCATCCATAGTTTTCATTTTCTTCTTCTGTTTCAATTTGTGTTTCTTCTTCAATCTCTTTGCCCTCTTTTTCGCAGTTGTTTCTTCGGCCATCCTTTTGTTTTCTTCTATTTTTCTGTGGTACTCTTCGTCCAAAAGCTCCTAATGTATTACATACATTAAAAGACATTATTTTTTTTTCTCTTATGGATTTTTGGCCTTGTAAAGATTCGTTTTACATAAATTGTATTATAAAAAACTAAGAAAAATGCGTTACAATTACCTTATATCCCTTTTCTTGAATAAATTTTTGTCGTGCGTATTCTTTGCGCCTTAAATGTCTGTAAACATGAAACTCTCCACTACCTGCACCTGCACTACTGCCCATAACATTACGAACGAACTCTGGTACTGTGGGTGTATTTTTAGCTTTAGGTCGCTCCGGTAACATAATAGGTTTCTCCTGTAATTAATATGGAAATTGTTCTCTTTAGAGCATAATATACAAGCTACTTTTTGTACAAAGGAAATCATTAGTTCCTTATAACTTCTGCCGTAAATCAATTTTAAACGAGATTGCTATAAATTCTGTACATCCATCTAAAATCTTAACCTGGGGAAGTTTGTGCTGACTTTCTTCATTATTTAAACGACACAAAATGTATTGAAGTATGTTAGTTGTTAAATTCTGATCTCAATCTATAACTGAAATTCAAAGGTGGGAAAAACAGCAGAATATTTGTTAGGCACTTTGACATATTTACCGGATTTTTCATTAATTTTTGAAGTTTTAATCGTTGCAAGTCGGTTGCCGTCTTTGCAACAATAGGTTTTTCTTCCTCCTTTTCTTTGCTTTCTGGCATATTTGTACAATAAATATATAGTGTTCTAACTTTTCTTGTTAAATTTCAACAATAGTAAATTGGAGGTTATGTATACAACAACAAATACGAGACACCAATATTAGATCGATATCTTTCGTTCTATCGATATTAAGATATAAACCAATTTCAAATTGAAATTTTATAACTTCGAATATTGAAGTTTTTTTTTATTATAAATGTTGATTCCTATAGCATATTTTTTGCAAAAATTATGTTATTAGATCTATATCTAATAATAGCAGAAATTGTGTACAGAATATTTGCAAGAGAATACTTTCTTTTTGTTAGTTTAATTCAGAACAACAGATAACTAACTGCAATTAGTAACGTATCAGGTTTGATGAAAATGATATTGTAAATACACTAATTCTTGTAGATTATAACATGAATAACATAATTACACATTATCATGTCGATAGTACTTAAACTTAATGAAAAGCGAAACTATTATATCGTGTTGTTTAGTAAGATTTTTGCTGGGGTAGCGACAAGTGTAACATGTCACTATCAACATAGTTCTAAACTGATCCAGTTGGTAACGGTAATAGTAGCAGAAGGCTTTCAATATTGACGCACGTTGACGCTTATCGAGTATCTTGTAATCGTCGAGGACTGAAAAAATTCTGCTGTCAAATTTGAAGTAATTCTCACGGGACAAATTGTACTATTGTCTATTGTAGAAACGATGTCAGATGCAGGTATAGACGAAAGGTAATTTATATGAAATATAGCACTTAACATTTTGCGATGAATTGTTTGGCCCTTTTTTTTGTGACATATTAAAATATTTCATAGAGTAACCGACGAAATTGAAGCATTGAAGGCGATTTTGCTTGACGATGAGTTAAGTATAAAGGAAAACGGCAGGTAAGGTCTATCCATAAATCAGAATTAATATTTGTAACCTAGTAATTCAACCGTGTCAATTGTCATTTATAAATTCCTTCAACATTACTACGAAATTCTATGCAACGTGAATAGCATTTGTATTACAATAGAAAGAAGGATATTACATTTAATAATAATATAAAATCTACATTCGAGAAATTAAGTTTAGTGCCATAAAACAATAATAATTTTGTTCATTGTAAAAGTATATTATCAAAATATTACAGCTTGTACTTAGAAATCATGTATCTATGACAATTATTAAAAATGCAATAAAAAGTTAAACGATTTAAAAATTATATAAATCAATCAACGGAAAGTTTAATATCACTGCTAGAGTTATGAAAATTGGTACTTTTTCAGGGGTGAACCAGAATGTATAGAAACTGTGTTATTTCCTTCGACCGGTGAAGATTCGCAATCCCAATATGTGTGTGTAACATTAATCGTTCAGCTGCCCATGGGGTATCCCGACATATCGCCTAGTATTAGCCTTAGAAATCCTAGAGGTTTGGATGAAAAGACAGTAAGGCTTATGCAATCAGACGCAGAAGCAAAATGTAACGATTTCATAGGCCAGCCAGTTATGTTCGAACTCATTGAGGTATGCTTGATTTATTTGCCAGGTATCATTTAAAAAACATACATTTAGTTGCATACAAATTCTGTATTATTGCAGTTAATAAGGGAACACCTTACAAGAAGTAATCTTCCCACAGATCAATGTGCTATATGCTTGTATGGTTTTCGGGAAGGAGATGAATTCACAAAAACAGAATGCTATCATTATTTTCATTCTCATTGTTTAGCAGCGCACGTAGCTGCCGCAGAACGATATTACAGAGAAGAACAAGACAAATTACCGCAATGGCAACAGGATGCTACTAATAAGTTTCAAGTATGCAATTTTATTTTTATAGACCATCTGTATATTTTAAAGTTGAAAAATTTATTTACCTTTATATCTTTAATACAAATCTTAACAATTCTATAATAGTAATGCTTTTATATTACATTCTTATTTCTTTAGGCTTTGTGTCCTGTATGTCGAGAATCGATAAATTGCGACGTAGAGAGTTTATGGTCTGCTCCACCTCCAATTGATGTTGAAGCTGCTACAGACTTTTCTGTGACTGCGGAATTAAGGGAGTTACAAAAACAAATGGCAGCATTATTCTTGAGGCAACAGCAAAGGGGTGGTATCATTGATTTAGAAGCGGAAGGTGTTAAAACATTAGTTAGAACAGAAGATGAACCTACGTCTACTACTGATGGACCCAATCCACCAGGAACCAGTTTAAATGCGTATTCGAATCAAACTATGCAGGCAGTCAATCATGTGGTACGTTTGGTTATTTCTGACATCGGGGAAACTCGTTTCGAGCTATTAAATACGAATTGTAAAAAGCTTTTAGCTGAAATCGTTAATGAATTAGTTGATGAATCTGTGGCTGAAAATAGATTCTTACATTTGTCAATTTAAATTTCCTTAATTTTCTTTGGACTTATACACGGATCGATCGACTCCGTTCGTACGAGATTTACTGTTTTCTTTTGATTTCGAAGCGACATTGCTGCATGGACATGCGTTAGAAGCGAAGAGGTCGGACAAGTCGTTTAGTACACCGCGAGACTCCGAACAGTGCGAATCACGAGTGACAGCTATCGGTTTCTACGATCTATCACGCGAGGATTAATGATTAATTATTTGTTTCAGCAAATACCGCAATCAAAGCAACCTACACATCAAGCGCAAAATCATTCAAACTATCAGTCGAGGCAATTACAACATAATAACCGTGGGCATCGAAATAGAGGTCGCGGACGAGCTCATTATCGCCGTCAATTTGACAGAGTCAGGCAAACGGAATCTACTCCCAGATGACAATGGGTTCGAGATAAACTGTTTGCTGTCTGGTCTCCTATTTTACTAAATATATACAATAATATAATTAGCTGTAGTAGCTTAATTATGAATGTATTATATAGTAATTGTTTAATTTCGAATTACTTTTACAAGGTGAAATTATAGGTATATCATTGTTCAGCAACATTCCCGTTGTTCACGGTGTATAAGATGGGACGTGTTGAAACTTCCAAGGACTGTCTATATAGACTGAAGCCATGGTGCTCTTTTAAACGATCTGCAATCGTAAAATGTTATTTGAACTGATTTTGTTTTGTTTGTTTTTAAGATAAATATATATACAGAGCTGTAAGTACTGTAGCGAACTGTATAAGCAAACAAGAAAAAGAAAAGTGAGCAATCAAAATGTTACGCTAAACGTGTTTTATATGAATCATTTAAAATTGTATGGCGTCTGAGCATTATAAAATTGATAAGCATGGTTTTCATTGTGCATTTAAAACGAACCTTGCAATTTATCATTTTTATTTTTCGCGCAGAAATTAATTTAACAATATAGATCGTGACACATAACAGAGCAGACATGGGTCAGTGTTTCAAACAGATATTTATTTATTCCTTTAAAAGGTATCAAAGAATTTTTGCTCTATGCGTACATTCTGAAGCAATGTAAATCCTTAGAAAAAGTATGTAATACTATTATATAACAAATTTAACGTATGAAATATACCTTTCAAGAGTTGACAATTTTGGATTAATGCATGAATGAAACCATTATTTCTGAAAGCAAAATACTGTTAACGAAATAACACAAAAACCATTGCTGCACATTAGTATGTTATCAATACAAAGCATTTCGTTTGCACATTACAACATTTATATTTAAAGTGTACAAATCATTGATCTTTATAATTTATTTGTATTTTACTTCTTATTTTTAAAGATTTCTAAAAATATTTCCTCATTGTACATACAAGGTTTTATTAATAGATACAAATTTTGCCTCGTGCTTAGGATCCTTTTAAAAATAGAATATTGCAATGAAAAAACGAAGAGAATAGCTTATTCCAATGTGACTGAATTAATACATTAAGTCTATTATAATGTTTTGAATGTTTTTTCTTATAATTATAAATTGGTCACGCAACAACTTGTATATTGTTAATGTTGTTACAATATATTAGGAAGTTTTTTTTAATAATCGGCAGCTGCTCTAGAAATCTTTTTTATTTTAATATTTTAAAACCATTCTAACTTTATAGAATATTTATTAACGTGCCACAAAGGACTTCTTTTCCCTTTGATATGCCCAAAGAAATATGTATTTTTTAATTTCTATTTCATTAAATACCACATTTGCCTGTGATATTTTCAAGATGAAAACTATAATTGCATTTTTACTACGCTTATTTTATACCTATATAGATGTATCTATAACAGAAATACAGAAACTGAGTTCATTGCGCGCATATAATTAACTTTAAAAAGTCGATATGTTTCTTATAAATGTAATAAAAATATTCTGTGGAAAAAAAAGTTTTAAATTACGGTAATGTCAAGCAAATATAAATTGCAATAAACAACAAAAGTTTGTCTACTATTAAATTTGTAATGTATGGCCAATTAAAAATAAAATTAATTATAATAGTAATATTTAAGTTTCCCTGAGATTATTAATCCAGGATGTTATAAATATCATTGTTCAGGAACTCTTAGAACATCACTTTTTTCCCCTGAATTACGGAAAAGACAAAATGTGATCGATTTATAATTTCATATTCATTTTAATTTGTATTATATTTCATTACACAAAATTTCTCTTGCCGTTTGATATTTATCAATACATGAATAATTTCAAGTAAAAATTTGAAGAATACGAAATAAATAATTGCAACGCATTAATAGAATTAAAATACTCCCATTTTATATATATCATAAATGTTGCCAGACTAATAATAAACTTCACTTTTTTATTCATGAAAGTGTTATTTAGTTACAACTCTCATTTAATAAAAAAAAAAGCAGTGTATATATTTTAACAAAATTTATATAGTGATTGTATGTAATTATCGGAAGAGAAATAGTAAATCAGAGTATTAATAATAAATTGAAGTAATTAATGGTTCGGTTAAGGTACTATTAACAGTACGTCGACGGTGCCGAGTTCATTCTGATCCATACTTTGTAATATAATTAGTATTTATTACTTAATATAATGTCTTCAAAACATTTACACTTGCGGAGTCTAACACTTGATGTTTAGAATGTATTGTACACGGATCGTTAATCCATATGTAGATGTATGCCGTGAAATCAATACATATCCTTTCGTGCAAAATTTAAGTTAATATTTCTTAATAGTATCCAATTGCAACAGACAGACAAACTATTTATTGCTTTTCATATATAGCATTTATTTAAAATAATAGAACAATATGTTCATTTACATTTGAGTTGGTTTTGATAAAATATTTATATAATGAAATACTGAATTTATAATATTTATATCAATAAGTTAACATATTTACAATTCAATTAATCGTTACTGATTATCTAAATTTAATAACCGGACACCCACTTTTCTGTAGATCTTAATATATCATTGTCATAATGTTATGAACGTTTCGAAATAATTGAATACTATACGGCGCATCGTTTCTGTAATTCATTCAGTTTTAATTTTAATTGCTCAAGTTCTGCTTGTACTGGTTTACAAAAATCCTTAGCCTGCATCAAAACATTCGATGCTGCATCTAATAATACTGAATTGATGGAACGTGGCGATGGAATGTCTATACAAACAGAACTAATAATACTGTTGTCACCATATCCTTCATCAATACTTTCATCCGCATTCTTCATGAGTGCCTTCAATTGACCCTTTAAATCCTAAAAGAAATAAATATATCATTAATATTACGTTACTTCGCAAGAGCGAATAATGTACAAATACATAATTGAGAATCAATATTACTTTATTTCTTGTTAAAACCTGTTTTAGGCACTCCTGTAAAGAAATTTCCATGTTGTTTTTCTGAAAAGAAATTAAGTATTCTAGTGTTATGCGCGATAATTTTAATATTACAAAAATTTCACGGAATAACATCCAATACCATATTGCTCAGGTGTCCCTTTACTTGCATACCATGAAGTTTAATTTCTAAACATTTAACTTTTCGTTTTTCTTGCCGAAGTTTTCTAATAAGAGCAGTGTTTACTCCGTACGATAACAATTTCAAACGCTTGTTTTCACTTATTACATCTTGCATTGAATTCACTTTTTCCTCCGCTTCCAATTTTTTTGATTTCAGAAGCTTGTACTGCGCAATCATTTTGGTTAATTGTAATCTTAACTGGAATATTGCATCTTCTATCTGACTTTGTTCCTGTTTGGAAGAAAGGAGAGTTGTTTGCAATATCTCGTTATCAGATTTCAGTTTTTCAATCTCGAATTGTGTTTTCCTTAACGTATCAGCCGTTTGATTTTTCTCGCATTCATGTTTCTGTATATTCTCTTCCAAACTAGTAATTAATAAACGTTGTTTAGCCAAAGCATTCTCTGTCAATGCCTTGGAAACCTCATTCCCAAGAAGACGTTTCCCTAATGTTTTCAATTCTGTCTTTGTATCCCTTAATTCGTCTTCTGTTAATTCTAACTTTGTAGATATATCGGGAGAACTAGACATGCCTGTATCTATTGACTCCGAAATACTATTGTTTGCTTGGTTCTGTGCCTTCAAGTTTCGTATTTCACATTCCAAACTTTGTTTCTCTTTCTGATGCTTTTGAAGAAGTTCAGTGTAATCCACATTCAATTGCTTATATCTGGCACTTATGTTCGCTATGCTTTGATGCCTTTGTTGTAAAATTCCTTGATAGGTATTAATTTCCAGTTGCAAAGTTTTCTTGCTAGCTTGCAAACCATGCACCTGAGACTGGTACCATTTTGCAGACATGTCTGACGCTTCCAAACGGTTATTCGCATCGGTTAAAGTATTCTTTATCTTTTGTTTCTCTTGAAGTACCAATTGCATTTCTACGTACAATTCTGTTATCTTTCCTTTAAGGCCCTCATTAGCTGCAATTCTGGCATTAAGCTCAATACGAATATTTTCCAAATCCATTCTGAGCCTTTCATTATCTAATTCTAACAAAGCAACACGTTTTGATAACTCTATGTTTGAGACATCGGGCGTTGATAAATGCCTAAGGCGAAACTCGTCGGCTATTAATTGTAGGGAATCTGTAGATGTAACAGAGTCTAATTCACCTTTAAATGAATCCGATAAATTGTCCATTATTCAAAATTACGTGAGAATTCAGTGTAGTCAATGCAATATTTTCATAGAATTTTCGTTTGTTAAATGCAACATGTTATAAACAGGTACATACATATGCTCCAAGGTAGCTGCAACTATATTATGTCAACATATAACGATCTATTACTGTCAATGGTAGATAACTTTATTCTCTTTCTAGCAAAAGACATTTATTGTATATATTTTATCTTTCTTTCTTTTTCATTGCTACGTACTTTTTACAATATTACGTTAGTACGTACGTGTTAAAGGATACCGAACATGCTATACACAAATTGCATGCAAGCGTATGTTTCTATCTGTTCAATTGACATTTGACATTATGAGAAATACAATATGGCATGGCGCACACATCTAAGTATGAAAGTGCGGCTCCGAATATGCTCGATCTTAAATCTAGATCTCACAATTTGTATATACGTGTTTGTGGAAGAAGCATAAGTATCGCAATATCACATGAGAACGATATTTTGCGACAGAGAATCCTAATAATATATTACGATAAGCTTCAACAAAATTACTAGAAAAGAATTGTTCAATGATTATGTATAGTTCTTTATCTAACCATCTTCGAAATTCTCAATTTTATTACAAATTACAGTAAAGATAAAAGCAAGGAGATATCGGAAGGTAACCTATCAATTGCACGATCGAAGATATCAAGATTATTCGTTTATATCGTATAATGGCGCCAGTGTCGCTTTAGATACAAGTCTACAGTAGATAATAATTTCAGTGGCGCGCATGGTCGGTTCAACGTCTTTAGATTAAGGGTGGGTCTGTCCTGTTATACGAGAGGGGTTCGTAACAAACGTATCCAAGTATAACACATAAATAAGATACAGTAATATCCACGCAAGCTCTGTTTATTCGTTTCCCGACGTTCACGGAGAATCGACATTGTGATAAAAAGTGTTGATATTTAATATTTTTGTGCCCAATGCTTATTGTGAACGTAACAGTGGGCAAAACGATTCGGTGGATGGAGTTCTCTACAATTCGTCCTATCTTTCCCTAATTTCCAGATCCCCCCTTCGTCCGACCCGATTCCCCACAAAGATCCAATCCCCTATATACGTTCTAGTCGCTCCCGTTCATGGCTGCGGCCCGGGGTGGGGGAAAACAAGCTGTATAACGACGTAAAAATTCGAAGCTTGTATGCAGGAATATGTCAAGTCTAAAAATCGGTAAGTCAGTAATCAACATCTTCTTATGGACAATAAAGCAACAAATAATCGTACTATAAAAGTAACGAGATGAACGGCTGAGTTAACTCGTGCTTAGTTGTAGCCCCCTTGCATCCGACACGCTTCTCTACTTTGCTTTCGTAGTATGGTAGGCAGGAGGCAATGAACGTACTCTCTATATATATACGTGCATCGAAAGTTTGCCGATTCTCGTTCAAGGTTTTGCGCGAAGGGGATCAGGAAATACGTGTCTGTTAAACTCTTGCGTACATACGTGTTGTAAATATTTTACCGATGTTGCGGCACGTTTGCGTGTTTTACCGAATTAATACTCGCTTTATGACATTTAACGAATTTTATAGCGTTATGGTCTATAGTTCAAACAATACTATGTTACTTTTCCCATTTTTTCCTTTTTTTGTAGTTCATTCGTGCAAGCTTCTGAAGTATTTCTCCTTTAGTTAGTTAAATAACAATTTTATATGACATTTCGTGGTTTGTTCCTTTAACAGATGTTTATACTTATGCTTTTCATGATTTCTTTCTTAACGATCGATAGTTATCAATTGTATAAGTATGTTTTAGTTCAGCTTTAAATTGTTTGAGTAATCGTTGAATAATTTGCATATTTTATAGATAGCTTCGTTTTGTTGTATATAGTAATTAGCATGAGTATCTAGCATTCCCACCGTCAATTATTATATTAATTTTATTATTAGGAGTGTATATCTTTTGCATATTTCAATATTTAATTCACTTCACTGTGTGTTATATTATTAGGGATACCTATTTTTTAGAATTAAAGATGTATTGGATTTTATAGGTACGTCTATGTATATTAATATATTTCTTATAGTAATAATTGAATATGTATATGTACTTATATTGAACATATTTCATTCAAAAAGTGAACACATAATTCTACCGGGATAAAGTTTGGTTTTTGTCCCATCTTCATATTTCTATATCATGTATAATTTATATCAAGTAGAATTACTTTATATGTGCACAAAATACTTTGATCGATACATATATTGGTCTTTTATTTTAATAAATAATAGATAAAACAAGACGTAGAATAATTCAATTGCCATTAATAGAAAGTAATTGCATGATATCTTTTTATCCTTCCTTTTTTCTATGCAAAACTCAATCTTATATTTCCTGTGTAAAATTAGGTATATAATACAGTGCAAGTAACAAGTGCTATATATAATTTTCAAATTATTTATAAATATATTTCCATGCACCACACAAACTGTACAAATTATAACGCTTGTTTTAATAATTTTGATAAATTTATATACATTCGTGTAAATGATCGTACTACACATTATTTAAGAGAAAGTGTAACATAATATTATTTTTAATGGTATATCAAGATTTTGTATTTTTACAATATTTCTAATGTCAAGTTAATGATTGTTTCATTTTCCCTAAAGTGTTGGTAATGCACTTGCTTGCCCTACCCTTGAGAACGATGGACTCTGAGCAAAGAAATCAGCAGGTATATCAACACTAAACAAAAAGCTAAAGAATGAATGCCTGCTGCACTCACGCCGCCGACACAGAACAAGCAGACTTAACATTTATGCAAGTAGTGCGTGAGTAGCTGCTACTCGCGCCACACTCAGACGTATATATATCTGTTTTTCGCACATGGCAGCCATGAAGCATGGTATGTTTTAATTCTTGTATGCTTCGCTTTGTGTGTAAATTTGTTTTAATAGCTGTATCACTATAGTTTATTGAGACAAGAGAATTAATCGACATATATATATGTGTGTGTCTTCATTATAAAGTATGTTTCGAAACATGTATTTTTCAATGGATTAGAAAATGTACAATGATATTATACTATAAGTTTAGATTAAAATCAGGTTACCATTAATCAATTTATTTTAGATACCTTATTTTTCGAAAATATCATGTTATTATTAAAGTTTGAATTCAAACCGATGTAATTTTCAAAGGAAATATAATTGTTATAATTTTTCAGGCAAAACAAGTCAAGACGACGTGTGTTATGTTGTCGCCAAGTACGATTATGGAGCACAAGGTGCTCAGGAGTTAGATTTACGCAAAAATGAACGATATTTGCTCCTCGATGACTCTAAGCACTGGTGGAGAGTACAAAGTGCAAGAGGCCAAGCTGGCTATGTGCCAAGTAATTATGTCAAGAAAGAAAAACCGTCCCTTTTTGACAGTATTAAAAAGAAAGTCAAAAAGGGCTCCGGTTCAAAAACTTTACCATCCAGTAATTCGCCATCTAGAGCTGTGGAATCCCCAATCATGGCCAGACGCTTACCAGCCGATCCAAGTGAAGCGATCGGCACAGCAGTTGTTAAATACAATTATCAGGCACAACAAGCCGATGAACTATCCCTTGTCAAAGGCACTAGAATCTTAATATTAGAAAAGAGCAATGATGGTTGGTGGAGAGGTCAAAGCGGCACACAAGCAGGCTGGTTTCCATCTAATTATACACAAGAGGAAGGAGACGCAGATGATACACTTCATACATATGCAATGGCAGAAAATGTCCTTGATATTGTTGTAGCACTCTATTCGTTCTCTTCTAACAATGATCAAGAACTGTCCTTTGAAAAGGGTGATCGTTTAGAAATCCTTGACCGTCCACCGGCTGATCCAGAATGGTATAAGGCAAGAAATAGTCAAGGACAAATTGGTCTAGTACCGCGTAATTATCTTCAAGAGCTCAGTGAATATTTGACGCAGCCGTATCGCGAACGAGGAATGACAAGTAGTGAGATTAGTACAGGAGATTCCCTTGAAAGAAGGCCGGATCCTGGTGATAGACCGCATCTTGTTGGAAAACCTTGGTACTATGGCAGCATTTCACGCTCGCAATGTGACACGCTATTGAATCAGCACGGCCACGATGGCGACTTTTTAATTAGAGATAGTGAAACTAATGTAAGTTAGTTTATTGGAATATATTTTACATTTTAAAGGAATATCAAAATATTCATTATCGTAACTTTCAGGTGGGTGATTATTCGGTATCCTTGAAAGCTCCAGGACGTAACAAGCATTTTAGGGTACACGTGGAAGGAGCCTTATATTGCATTGGTCAAAGGAAATTCCATACACTAGACCAATTGGTAGATCATTATCAACGAGCGCCTATTTATACTAACAAGCAGGGTGAGAAATTGTATTTGGTGCGCCCGTTACCAAAAGGCAACCCCAATAGCAATGGTTGCTAGGTGAATTTGTGCCATTGTGACGACGGTCCATGCGCTTTGGAATGTATCTTTATGGGATACGCAATGCCTGCCTAGTAATATCAGTATCACACATCCTCGTATGTTTATACATAACAATTAATATAATTGGTGAACTCATATATTAGTGTTTCTTGATTGTTTGTCCATTTACACTGATAAATAATTTATTATTCTAAGTAATTGCCACCAACAATTCTTACCATTCATTGGAGCTTCCATCATACTATTTAGCAAAGAATGCTAAGTGAAAGAAAACATTTGTACGGCAGCTATACGACAATTGACTACTAGTTTACAACACAAGGCTTCTCTTTATAATGCATACATAATTGTAAAACATGACCGACCATGTTATTACAATTTAATAATATATTTACAAACTACTACACGTAATGTAGACTGCAAGTGTAACGATCAAATAACGGTTAATTATCATGAAATTACAACCGATTAAGTGGATCTCTACTCTGAATCTATTGGTATTGAATTATGACAAAGACTATAAGTGTTCATTTGTGATTTTGTATTTATTAGAAATTTTTAAGTAAATAAACTATATTTAAGTGTGCATCAGGTAAACAGCGGTTTCATCTTCATCCCTTATTTTTATTATCACTTGTAACACTTCTTACGCATTTTCAAAAATATAAATTTGATTGATTACCTGTAATTATGTGTCCAATATACTTTAACGATACATTTATCACAATTTAGATTGACAGTGTCACAAAAATTAAACATCTATTCTGTCTTTTAAATTTAAAGTGTGCACGTGGTAAACGCTATACGAAAGTGAAGTTAAATTGGATTGTTTCAAGGGATGCTTTTTACGAGACATAAATACATAATTGGTAACAAATATTAATCTTTATTTAACGTGTATATTATATTCATAAATAAAAGTATTATTTTAGTTATACGAATAAGAGATTGGTGCTCCTGGAGATAAAAGTTAATGGCACTAATTGCCAATAAGGTCGCATATATAAACAATTGCCCTAAACTAAACATATTTTAGGTCTGTATTATTTGTTCGTAATTCCATTAAAAACTTATGCTTACTTAATCATAAGAAAGGATTGTTCGAATTTCTTGTCATGTTGCTCACACCGGAACCAACCTGAAGGAAATTGTTGTATATGTATATACATATATAATTACAAATCGTTAAATATATCGTTGGATAACTTGATTCGCAAATATTAAATTGTTACCATGAATGGATTTGCATGATATGCTGGAAGAGTTGGTTGCCACACTTTATTTGCCATTAATTGACTAAACTGAATTACATCCCTGTTACTAGACGGACCAATACCTACCCACTGTGGATCTAATATGTTTATACTTTTTTTAATATACTTGAGATCTTCAATATACTTATGCAATCCTATATAAAGAAAGGCAGCTTACCGTTGTTCATAGGAAACTGCACTGGTTTAAACGGATTAATAGGATTACACAAAGAAGTATCAATCGTTTGTGTATTGTTATTAACTACATTAGCTGATGGTCGCCATAAATCACCAGTTGTAAACGGATTCGAGATGACATTTGTAGTTTGGTTTCCGGAATTCCAAATTGAATTCGAAGCTGTCAAAGAATAAGTAAACAGTTTCTCTTTTCGAACTTTACGCATTAAAACATTGGAACCGCGCAAAAAGATGTAAGCAATGTACCATTAGTAGCATTCCATGTAGACGCATTTAACGTTGTCATAGCAGTTTCATCTTTCATTTGTATTTGTTTCATTAAGGAGTCTAAGTCTTTCAGTGCCGCATAACGATCTTCTGATGGAGGTGCATATGCTCCATTTGTGTTCATTGCATTACCAGGACTTCCTGTAGTCTGACTGTACGGAGTTGGTGATTCCATATCTAAACAAGAGTATATTTTTTTATTAAGTGTCTATTATACTAGGTAAGATAGTGGTGTTGAATATTTCTTCGGTTTACTTGTATTTTTTGGACTATTAAAAACAGGATTGTTGTCAAAATTTGCAAAGAACGGCTGAGGTACAATTGGTTGACCGAGTTTATTGGTAGATGCCATAGTAGTAATAAATGGATCTGGAACTTTGCTGAAATCAGCTACAAAATCTGTTGAAAAATTATTGAAGTTGACTGTCTCAACATTGTTTGCCTTTTGCGCCGGTACAGAAGATAATGTGGATGTCCCAGAATGTGGAACTCTTGGAATGTTCATTTGATTAGACGACTGTGACTTCTGATTCTGGTTTTGATTCGAGTTTTGATTCACCATGGACGGATCCAAGTAGTATCTTTTAAGTTCATACTTTGCGCTCATTAAATCTTTCATCTTTTGTTCATCTTTCATATCTAGGGCTTGAGAGGAATTTGTATTCATCAAGCCCAACCATATTCTCCTGCAATGTTCATTACCACGTTCCTTTATAAAATCTATTTCCTCTTGTGTAAATGTTGCCATAGAAATAGATTTTACTCTATGCGGTGGTGTTAGGCCCCGCCTGAAAGTTTAAATATAATTGAAACAATATGTTTTATACGTATCAAATTCTCATATTCTCGTTATTATTGTAATAGTTTCTGGTTCCCATTTAAACCAAGATTAATTAAGTAAGTTGGTAGGTAAACCATAAAGTACTTTATGAATTATATTTTAATTAAATTATATACACGTATTATAAACATTATATGTAATAAAGTTTATAAATATATCAAATGCAAATTAATTGCATCTAGAGACATCAAGATTTCCTTTATTGCTTGCTAGCCTAACATTTTGATCATAGATAACAACTACTACGCATAAAGAACCACCAATGCTGATAATGTGCTAACTTCCTGATTGCAAATGCAAACGTTTAAGAAAGATTTAGTATTTTCTATCCAATACTATAATCAAAATCTCTTGTCTATGAGCGTTTAACGTAAACTATTACATACACCTATATGGGATGTATATAAATAAATAGAAATACAACATATCTTATTTCCATTTAAATAAGATATTCTATCGAATGTATACGAAATGTTGACGTTTATCCAGTGTTAATAAGACAAAAAAAATCTTTAATCGTTAAATGTTATGTAAACGTATTTTGACCAGTCCTATTTACAATATGAAAAAAAGGTGCCAAAATAAAATATTTGTTACGTCATTTTTTTCTTTTTTCACGACGGAGATTTGGGGGTATACTTTGTTGGCTTCTCACAGGTAACGAGTACTTACAGCATACCAGAACAAGAGGTACAGACGAACGAACCGATTGTCATGTTGACGTAAGTTGGCCCTCGCTGATGGCAGTCAAAACATTCTTTATTACCAGTGTGCGAGACCAGCTCGCGTAATATTTTCAAATTCTTCTCATCTTGCTTTCTTTTCGCGGACGCCATCATTTATGGAGAGATACTTTATAAGTAATTCTAAACGGTACAGAAACGCAACTCCTCTTGCCCTCCGCTTGCGGAACTGACTCAATTTTCTGTCACGACAGACGTGCGTGTTCCATAACCCATTCAAAAAACGTTTCACGAGAAAACAGATCAAACATAGAGCACGTTTGCAATGGTTTTTTTTAAGGTTGATCTTCATATGTTGGATTTCCCATTTCTTTTCTTCTCCGCTTTATAACGAGACGAGAATAGAATAGGCTCATTGGTCAGATATTTGCAAAGTAAAAAAAAGCTTATTTTTTAATATCATAAGAATGGACAAACTTGAACTTAGATTTGTTGGCATCTTATTTTATGCTGCGTCACATAATATATTATTACATTTCGAAACACTACTTATACGTACTATTTTTAATATCCGAGTACATACTGGATAGTTCTAAATTATTGAAGAAATTTAAAAAAAAGATCATATAGATCAAATATCTACTTGGAACGTATACATAATAATACTTGAACACAGAAAATCATTTGATGGCTATTACAAATTATAAAACTAAAGAAGAATTCAATTTTGTTAGACCACGAATATTCAAAGTATTTATAGTATCTCTCGTATACAAATAGGCATATATACTGGGCGCTCTAGCACGCGCTATACAGGCGCTTCCATTGGCCAATGTTTTTCGTTACTACTACATACGAAGCTGTAAACACGATTGCTGCCAATGGGAAAGTTGTTCAGAATCGCTCGAACACCGCTCATTTCCGATGTTCCCAGAGTTTCCGGACACCCTGTATATATACAGATTGATTTATCTTAAATATCTGCCAACAAGGTATCTATCCTATGAATAATTTAATACGAGAAATTCGAAAGATATAATTACCGCGAAAATTCAATTACAAGTTTATCAACCAACGTTTGTCGCCTTTTGTTTTCATTCTTTTCAGCCAGAATATTGAGCACGCATATTAGAATAAATGTTGAAATATAGGATGAAATGTTAAGTCTTGATTTCTATTTATAAAGTAGAAATCGTACATTAATTTTATGCATCCATTATATATTAGATGCTTCAATTATAGTATAAGCTAAATAACGTTTCAGAGGAACATGGGAGTCAAGGTTAACACGCATATATCCGTACGGTACCGAAGGAAATAGTTTTTACTATTTCTAGCTGCCACCTTCGAATGCTATTACATATTTTCTATCGGAGTGTTATATACGTTTTCGTTTTTTTGCTTACAGTTTGCACGTTTCACACAGGAAAAGGATGTTATTTACATCAAAGTATCAAATGCAACTAGCTATGTGATTATGTGCATTGCTGAAAATTCAAAATCTATTGTAAAACACAGCTGAATTAATTTATTTCGTTTAAGATGACGTCCCTTCTGACGACTGCAAAAAGGTTTATGATTGTGATAGAATATTATTTACAATATGACTAAATGTCTATTTATTGTAATTTATTTCAAATAAGAGATTTAATTTCTTCATTAATTTTATAGATTTCCACAGTTCAGGAATGTACGTCAAGGTAGTATTATCGATTTGGACATCGACATGTTCCTTAAAATATCAAACTATGAGGATACCGTCAGGCAACTCGATATCTATTATGGAATTGGTACAATTATTCATATCGCGTGTTGGTGTGCAAAGGTACATTTCAGACGAAGTTTAGAATTTAACGCAATTCATTTTTAGTTAAGAGGCAATTGTTACGTTACCAAAGTTGTGTAACAGGCCTTTTCCCTCAAATTTCGGATGACAAGACAGTTGGAAGCGTACGCGAAAGTATTTACTGTGCCGCTGCTATATGGAGTTTATATCAAGCATACAGGTATTTATGTTCAATTGAATATTTTTGTTTATGGGTTCTTCATTCTTTTAATATTAATTCTTCAGGCGCATAGATGACGATCGAGGAAAATCTTATGAACTTGGACAATCAGCAGTAAAATGTATGCGTGGCATTTTAGAATGTTGGGTGAAACAGTCTCCACGTATAGAATTATTTAAACGAAATCAGTGTAACCGCTTTGCATTGCATTGTAAGTTTCATCTAGATACCGGTGATGAAATTTTTGAGGATGCTGATTATAATCATTTGCAAGTAAGCAATGGATAAGTAAATTACTATAATGACATAGCACTTGTTTAATGAATACATACAATTGCATCTTACTTGGTACGTTTCATTTTCCACAGATAGATGTTGTTTCGCTTTATCTGATATTTTTAGTACAAATGATTTCATCTGGTTTACAAATTATATATACACAAGATGAAGTAGCGTTTATACAGAATCTTGTATATTATGTAGAAAGAGCATACCGTACACCAGATTACGGCATGTGGGAACGAGGCAGTAGATATAATTATGGTACACCTGAAATACATGCGAGTTCAATTGGTTTAGCTAAAAGTGCTCTTGAAGCTATTAACGGGTGCAATTTATTTGGAGAAAAAGGTGCATCTTGGTCAGTTATATATGTTGATATTGATGCACATAATCGAAATCGTAGTATTTTTGAAACAATGCTTCCAAGAGAATCTAGTTCCAAGGTAAAATTAATTTTTATATCGTAATGTTTTATACATTGTATATTATAATATATTTATAATATTGATCGGATTGATTGTTAATATATTTTGTTTGTTCAGAGTGTTGATTCTGCTTTGCTGCCAACAATATCTTTCCCCGCGTTTGCTACTCACGAAGAAGTATTGTACAACGAAACAAAGACGAATATAGTGCGAAGATTGAGGGGGAACTATGGGTTTAAGAGATTTGGCAGAGACGGATATAAAACAGTCATAGAATGCAAAGATCGACGCTATTACAAATCTGGTGAAATCAAGGTCTCTGATATATTTAATTGTTAGTATGTACTGTTACTGAAATGCGGTTTGAATTAATATGTTAATAGAGATTTTGTTATTATTTTATAGACATCACAGAATAGTATTAAAGAAAGATTTTTTATTGTAGGATTTTGATAATATAGAATGCGAATGGCCGTTATTTTATATTTTTATGATCATCGATGGTGTTTTCAAAACATTGCCAGAGCAAGTGGAAGAATATCAGAATTTGTTAAAGGAACGAATGTATAAAGATTTTAACGGAGGTATGCGAATTTGAAATTCATTAAACCAAATGCCATAACGTATCTTACATTATGAATAATTGTAACAGATCCTGTAATACCTATGTACTATTATGTACCTGAGGAAAGTTTGGAAGCAGAAAGAAATGATCCTGGCAGTACTTATCGCGTATCAAGTGTGGAAGGAAGAGGAAGAAGAAGTTCGACCGATGCAGAACCTGCACCTATGTATTTGTGGAATCAAGCTATGTTTATAATCGCTCAACTTCTCACGGCTGGCTTATTACATATTAACGAATTAGATCCAATTAGACGATATCTACCTTCATACAATAGACCACGAAAAGCTGGGAGGTATTCAGCATTTCAGGTAAGTAATGAAACCTCTGTCCGTTTATTGTACTTATTAAATTAATTAGTTGTAAAATTATTTTCTACATGTTTGTCCCATACAGGCTAAACCGAGCATTGTAAGTAAATGATGATGTATATGCGTGTTGACACACATTTTCCATTAATATTGTTTTATCATTTGGCAATTAGCCTTGTAATAATCTATCGAATAATACGTAATAGTTGTAGCGTTTACGTTACATAAATTGTAATATATGCCTAAGTAGTGGAGCAGATATTTGTTTTGATTTGACTGTAGCGTTTGAGAATTGATTATTTGCTTAATAGTAATATTCAAACATTATATCGTTTGTGTAGTATTACATACATTAGTAGTATGCATACTTGAGGCTTTTTAGTGATTCAGTGCATGAAGCCTGCATTAAAGCATGATATATGTTTCACTCTTTTTTTCTTTCATGATGCTCGTTACTGTTTTTTTCTTCCTTATTTCACTATTCGCTCAGAATGCTGTATAATACTGTAGCACATAATCTATGTATTATACAGTATTCAATCTAAATTGAACACTTCTTTTAAACTATCTAGTGTTTCAACCCTGCACACATTAAGGAATGAACAAATTTATTAGCATTAATGGTTTCAGCAACTTTTTTGTTATTATTACGGAGACGCATGATTTACTTATTGATAATCTTTCTTCGTATTAGGGCACTCATACTGATCTTGTAGTACAAATCGTTCTCATCGCTGAATCTATGCGATTACAAGCTATGATGGCAACGTATGGTATACAGACACAGACACCGCACGAAGTGGAACCCGTACAGATATTATCGTCTACGCAATTGGTAAAGGTGTATGAAAAATTGGGTGTAAATAATAAATTAAATTTACAAGGTCGACCAGCAAGGCCCATTGGATCTTTGGGTACAAGCAAAGTATGTTTAACAAATAAGATGATAATTTCTAGGTAAAATTCACGGTCGTTCTTTGCAGGTTTATAGAGTATGTGGCATGACAGTGCTTTGTTATCCTTTAATATTTGAAGTATCAGATTTTTATCTATATAGAGACATGGCTCTATTAATTGACGATATTAAAACTGAACTTCAGTTCGTAGGCAAATATTGGCGGCTGTCGGGTCGACCTACTGTCTGTCTTTTAATACGAGAAGAGCACATGAGGTATTTGTTAAATTATAAAGGAATAAAGAATATACGAAAATTAGCTGTTACTTCGTACATATAAACCGTCAAGGAATATATGTGTTTTTCTTTTTTCAGGGATCCACAATTTAAAGAAATGCTTGACTTGTTTGCCATGTTAAAAAAAGGATATTGTGATAAAACAAAAGTACGAATCGGTCGATTACAGAATCTGATTTCATCCTCGTGCATAGGTAATTAGTATTCCATTACTTTGCGTCGCCAGGTTGCACTAAATATTAAACAAATAATTTCTTTTTGGATTCACAGAACATTTGGATTTTATAAATACTGTAGAAACAGATCTTGAACTTGCTCAATTTAAACAATTGGAACATGATTATATTGGATATCAAAGTTTAACAGATGTACCTAAAGCTTCAGCTTATACAGAAAGTATAAAAGATTATTCTGTAAGTATCAATAAGTAGAGCTATTTATTTTATCATCCACTTTAATTACTTCACGTTTCAGTATTACATGAATGAACCACTGTATAATATATTGAATGAGGTTCGTAATAATACAAGTCTTTATACCCTGTGCCAACTATATGGTATTTTACTAAAACGGGAGGGCATTAGTTATGAAATTAATGGAATAACAGGTATTCTTTTACACTCATAAATGTGAAATTGTACATTTAGTTACTTAACGCTGATGAATATTTTCTATTAGTTGGAGATCTTTTGAGGTCATTATACCAACAAGCAGGTTGTCTCAGATTTTGGATGGTTGTTCGTTACTGCAGCAGTTTACTAAATCATACTGTCGATAGTATAAGTCCTTTTATAACAGGAGTTCTTGTAAAAGGAAAGCAGGTATTTTCGTGGTATCATTGATTTAATTTTTCTAGTTTTCCAATGTGATCAAAAATGTTCGTTCGTTGTTAATGTCAGATAACAGTTGGTGTAATTGGTCAAGAGGAAATTGTTTTTGATAAACCAATGACACCTACTGAAATCCAATCAGTCATGTACTCTACAATTCAACCACATAATGTAGTTCAAGCGGTATTACAACAAGAAGTTTTATTGTACTGCGGTAGACTCATTGGGACGAATCCCGAGATGTTCAAAGGGATATTAAAAATTCGGATTGGGTATAGTGTTTTATATGACATGAATAATATTAAGACTTAAAAAAAATCCAATGTTTAGAATGAACATTTTTTGGTTTTAGATGGGTATTAGAAGCAATAAACCTTTACTTACAAATGTTCGTGAAGAACCCTAAGCCAATTGAAAATTATAGTCCATACGAAATTCGTCGATTTCTTATAAAAGTATTAACGGTCAAAGATTGGGGTAATAATGAAAAGTATGAATCTTTTTTCGAGCGATATTTATTGACTTAACTATCGTGCATAAATTAATGTATATTTTATTCTGCTCTAGGCTTACAGTTTTAGGACGAAGACAGATTGAAGGTTGCCTGTGTAGAGTACCTGCACATTTTTACAATCATGTTTGGGAAGTGTTAATTCGCTGTCCAGGTGGTATTTGCGTTAACGGTCGAGAATTGCCTCAGCAACCTACTCTATCTAATATGACACGTTCAGAATTTAGATTTGCTTTACTCGTAGAATCTATACTTCATCATATAGAATTACCAGAATATCGGCAAATGATCGTCGAGGTATGCTTAGAATTACATTTAATTTAGCTACATATAACGACCTTTTGATTTAAGTTTGAAACAGACGTTGCCAAAATAATATACGATTTATGTAAAATATGATATAATTTGTTTCACAGCTGCTAACTATAGTGTCAACAATTTTACTACGAAATCCAGAATTAGGGTTTCAGAAACAGCTAAATCTAAACAAGCTGGTTGAAGACAGTTTTCTCATGTATTGTAAGGTACGTACTGATTATGTATATTACTTACAAATATCAGTTACAGTTAAATTTATCGTTACATACAAATGTATTTAGGACCATGATTTGGAGAAAACCGCTGACCAGACAAGGTTTTTCTCTGCCCACTATACAATTACTACGGGATATCTTGCTAGAGCTATAGTTAATAATGTTCTTACGGGAGGATGTTTTGCAATTATTCATGACGTAACTGAAGTAATCGAAAATAGTGAAACTTGCAAAATTACTTAGACATATATATATAAATATATGTCGTTAAAACGAGGTATTCTTTGTACATAATTGAAACAGAGATATATTTGTGCAAAAAATATATTTTCTTAATATGGGTATGTTCCATGTATGAAAAATTTGTCTGCAGTATATAATGCATAAAAATTATAAAAGTTAATAGCATTATGTAAAATTCTGTACTCGTGTGGTTATAAAATACACAACTATATGTTACGAAGTATATATTTCTTAATTCACAAACAATTACAATCTTACAATATGCTTCATACGAAAGATAAAATCAAGTTTATATAACTGTACACAAGTTAAGTTTATGCTTATACCAATTAAGATCATCTCTTAGCAAAGTTCGTGTCCATTGCTCTTCCAGATCTTTGAATATTGTTTATATTAGATTTAATTCTAGAAGCGACAGTGCCTATTTCTGCTGCCACTGCTAAGTGTTTTCTAACAAAGTCTTGATTGTACACTTTCCCGCTGTCTACTTCTTTTTTTTCCTCTTCGCGATATTTCTTAACACTTTGTTCACGTTCTTTATCCCTCCACGTTGCATTTGCTATCATTTCTTGTCTGCGTCGTTCCTTTTCTTTTTCTGATAGTTGTTTCGTTTTAGGGTTCCATTTGTCTTTGCTCCAGTCTTCCCTATAATTTTTCTTACTCGAATCAGTGTATTTATGTGTTGTTTCCTTCTGATGCACTTTATACGCCATAAGCCTATCATCGATATTATTTTTATCGAAACTTCTATTCTTGCGAGAATCATTCTCTCTATCTAGGGGACTTCTGGAACGATAATGTTTCCTTTTATTTCTATTCTCATCGCTACGATGTGACCTATTTCTCTCTTCTCGCATTGAACACTCATTACTTTCTCTACTTAAACTGCGATTCCTAATATGTCTCTCATGAGTTTTATGCTTTCTTTCTTTTTCTTTATCAACATCTTCTAAATATTTCTCTCTATTATATTTTTTAATCGGAGTAGTCTCTTTAACCCTATTCCTTTTTTCTTTATGTTTCTTCTTATCTTCTTCGCTAATGCTTTCCGAGTCACTACTGTTACCCAGTTCACTGCTGGAGCTATCGCTTTCTTTTTTCGATTTCTTCTTCCATTTAAGCTTAAGATGCTTCACTGATTTTATTAAATTTCTATCGCTGACTTTCTCTTTCAGTTGTTTATATTTAGTAGCTAGTAACAAATCCAATTGTGCTTCATCATCGCTGTCCACGTCCTGCTTATATTTCTTTTTCTTCTTTTGCTTCTTTTCATTTTTACTGCCCTTTTTTGTTTGCTGCTCCAACTAAATGAAAGATGAATAAAGAATTAAATGCTTGCTATTGCAACGTATACTATTAATCAGTATTTTCATTTTTCATACCAATTGCCTAAGTTGTTTCAATTTAACAGGATTTTTAAGCAGCTGACTCCTTGTTTCCATTTCTTTTTTCTTTATGGCGTATAATGGATCTTCTTGCATTTTTCTTGCCAAATCAACCTGTTCATTACCAGAAAAGAAACGCAACGATGGTGGTATGCATTCTAGAATTAAAAATAAATTGGATATGTGGTTACAATATATAATGATTACTTATTACTATGTATCTTAATATTATATAGGATGTTCCGCTATCTTGTAGACCCAAAGACAGCAATATGAAATAGGCAGCAACATCAATGTAGCATTAGTTACAACAAACCAAGCAGAAATGGTGCTTGAAATGGATCATATCTATCACCACAGCAGGGTCTTTAGCAGCATTGTCTTTTGGTCCACTAATGAGCGAAACATCCTTCATTGTACGGCATGGTTTTCACCATTAGTAAAAGAATTGCACTATATACAAATGTAAAAGTTATAATATGAAATACCATGTTCAACGTGGTTTCTAGGTGCTTGGTATAATTCAACATCTCTTTCTTTTTGGGCTACTTGTTCAAAAGATTTGTCAATTGGACGTCCAAGTAGATATTCTTCCCTATTAATTGACTGATTCGGTCCCTTGTACATCCAATCTAATTTTTTATCATCTTTCTTCTCTATGACACCTTGTTCCATTGCATACTTCTTTATATCTTCCATGTCTTTCTCCATCTCTATTTCCTTCTTTAATTCTGCTATTCTTTTCCTTTCTTGACTTTGTTGTTGTTCCGCTTTCCAAACTTTCTCTATGTTCTTCATGGTAGACGGATGCCATGATTTTTTTAAATTCTATTTTAACAAATTTTTTGTTCTGTTAAGTAAGTACAATTTCTACTCTTATTTATAAAACAAAATATATATTTTCACTCGAACGAAATGCGTCACTTAACTTACCAAATCTCCTCCACCCATATCCACGGAGAATATGTCAGAAAGATATAGGTGTAGATATAATTAAGATATTGAAATTATTTGTATTAATTATTTTATTTATGCGTTCTTTTTTATTACTTAGATTTGCACAATAATGTTATTAAACTGAAGCTTCTTAACCTTCTTTATACTATAATGTTATCACAGACAACTTATAAGAAAGACCCATCAACCAATATATCTCTTCGCCACCACAGACTAAATATAAGAGATATGCTTATATGCTTATTTGCTGCGTATCTATTGGTGGGATTTGGGGAGTTGTGTAGGTCGGTTGCCCGTGGAGCTCTGAACCGCTCTACTTGTGGAGAAACGCGGAATATTCAAAGACAACTTATACTTTTATAAAGATTTACGTTTATTCACTGCTCGAGTTAAACGATACTGCTTATTTCAAGAAATCGTGTCAAGTAATTTGCCGAAGTAGCTTTGTTCACGGCTGACGTTGATCTCCGGTGAGAGTTTATATTAATTAATCTATATCAAGGCTTAATTTCAACTGTTTTCTGAGGCTTCTTCTTCTTTCCATTACAGATTTGGTTCCTCTTCCTGAGTTCCTTGCTTCTTATGTAGACCTTTCTGTTTTCGGATAAATTAATTATTATCTGTAGAGATATGCTTGAAACTATGCGGATCGATGCCTTATCTACAGTGCCTGCTATGTTTTCGCCTTCTATACAGAACTACATGCGCCTCTTACCTACCTTAAATGTATTTATGGCAGGAACCCGAGGAGTTACACTTACATTTGTATAGATGGCGATAGTAATGACTCTAGCTAAAGCAAACATACATGTAGTTTCGACCAGTTCTTTATAGATGGTGGAACTGAAGCTATTTTAGGTGTAGATAAGACGGATACGAGCGATACGTAATTTCAAGCAGTTGTTTATAAATATCGGTATGGTTCGCTTCGTAGAATTTGATTATTGTCTTCATCTATAAAATTACGTTAATAATGCTCGCAAGTCGATTCAGACTGTCATTTACATATTCATAAAGTGTTAGGAAACACCGTATTACAATCTACATTAAACTCAATATATGTGTAGCAACATTGTCAGTAACAAATTTTCCAGCATATAATAAATACATACTAATAGCGGTATTCTTCAATATTTCGGTCTCGCAGCAATGAAAATTGGGCTTAATATACATATAACCTATCTCTACAATACTATCTTAACTCTTGCCCTCTCATCTTCTGTTTCGCTCTTCTTTTTCATACCTTCCCTACTTTATGCATCACCCTATTTTCTGTCTCCTTATCGCATATCTATTACACATCTTTCCATTTCCTTTCTGTTTCATTTCAAATTCCTAATTCATTTTTGCGGTATTAATTGCTGATTCTTTCCTGTTTCCCTCTACTTTGGTACTGTGGTAATGTTTCCATTTTAATATATTTAAACCTTTCATTATATCTTGCTGCTATCATTTTTCTTTTAAGGCTCTGCGTTAATTCCTTTACATCAGTTCTCATCAAATTGACTATTGACAGAGTGGTTCCATTACTCTTCCAATAATCTCCTCTTTCTCTTATGCTTCTGGTTTGGCCCTCACTTCTTTTTTTATCTCTAAATGTCCCTTAACAATTTACACTCTCCTGCTACATACTTTAACTAATACATATATTTTTTATTTGTGCAGGTTTCCTGAGAAACAGTGAGGATCATTGACCAGCACTTCCCTCCTTGTATAAAACAAGAAAGAAGAAAGAATAACTCTTGCCAGATAGTTCATATGGTTTAGCTTGTAAAATTGAATTACAACATTTTTGTAACTTGTAACCAATTGATTAGTTTAAATAAATGTTAAATTAAAAGAATTCGACTGCTCTTTATTTTTTCATACCTTACCAATCCTGGAAAGAACCTAATTCCAAATCCTTATACAAGAAGTACAGCGGATGGACTTTAAATGCAAAGTCCAGAAGCGAGAAACTTGCAAATATTTCCTGTACGTTATTAAATGTCTCGTTTTTTTGGCAACAATGTTGCAAATTGCGCCCTGCGAAAACACAACAATGTTGCAATTTGCGCCTTGCAAAAACATAACAAAGTTGCAAATTTCCTTCAAAAACGTTTGTAACAATGTTGCGCTAAAAATTTTGCAACATTGTTGCAAATTTTCTTGAGCGTTTTGCAACTTTGTAGTGTCTTCGTGAGGCATTGTTTGCAACCGTAATTCATTTTCGCTGGGCTTTTCTTTACAACCTGGTTGAATTTTGGTATAGCGCTTGAGGTATACCTGGTTGCAATATGTTTAGTAATGTTCAGGTCTATTTTTACAAGTTCTCCGCTTGTGAACTTTGCATTTAAAGTTCCTGCACGGTAGTACTTGTTTAAGGAATTGGAATTAGGTTTATTCAAAGATTGGTAAGGTGTGAAAATAAAAATAGCAGTGGAATTACTTTCATTTAAAATTTTGTAAGGATTGTTGGTTGGGGAATCGAATAGATAGGTGGTCGGTTGACTTTCTCAAAACTACTTTATTTGCTCCTTGACCACGTCTGCCTCGCACGAGCGTCTGAGCAAGAATCGCTTGTTTCGGAAACGCGAACGTTCGTTCGCCCGGCAACCGTCCCCGTCGACGTCACCGTTTCGGCATCCTTAAAGAGGCCCCGCTACGTCGTTCGACGTAGCGCATACAATGTATGGCCCCGTTTGACCAACGTCTTACGGCCGCAAGGTCCGCGGCTTACAATTTATTTGAACTAATCCGTGAAGGTACAAGTTACACAACTGTTGTAATTCAAAACAAACTCCTGCATATAAAATTTTATATGTAACTTGTGCATATGTAAAGTATTTATTATATATTTCATTTTATATTTAGCACATTCAGAACAACTTGTAGTAAAAGTAATATTAAAGTTTATACTACCGAATAAACTGAAAAGCAAACTGCGAAAAAGGCCGTAATAAATTAGTTAATGTGATGTTACAACAAACGACTAGTTAATCTCATATTAAAAAAATCTCGATGCCGGATGAAGACGCGTCCACCCTCAATTGGATGATCGGTCATTTGTCCAGCAAAGGAGACTGAAGAAAGATTTTAATCATTAAAGTTTAATATATTGTTGCAATAGTAGAACGATTGCTACTTGATCGCGTACACAATGGCAAAGTAAAGCTCGAGATGTTGTGTTGCGGAGTGAGGTATGTCGCTAGCCTTTAAGTACATAAACGACCTCACGCTCCGACGCTTCAATTGAGGCTGACGAGACGCGCGCCGCGCGCTGTGCGACCGCCGACATCTCTTCACGAGCTGGCACACTCTACGACGCGCCGCATAGTGGGGCCATTTCTCGAAAAGCTGGCCATAATTCAAAATTTCACACGATTTTCACAAAAATTGGTATTCTTATGTTTTTCGGGTTGCTGAATTCAAATATCTTATACAAAATGCAAAATTCATAACGGACGATCTAATATCAGTGGTATAAACATTGATTTTATGTTAGCTTTTGTTAAAATTGACTATTTTCCGATTTTTTACTAAAATTATGTAATTAGAATGTCTAATTTAATATAATGACGCTAATTTCAAAACTTTGTTGAAATTAATTATTTTGAAAATTTTACTTTTGCAAAGTTTGTGTTTAGTATGTCACGTAGTTCAAATGTATTGTCGAGAATAAAGAAGAGATCTATAGGAGTATCTTTGGAATATGTCCCGATTCGTTTTCTGCCTAGATATTTTTTACTATAAGCTCTTCTATACAATTTACACAGCTTATGACAAGATTCTAGGACTTCTTCCGTAAAACATCTAATTGGTAGAACGCAATTTTTCGTTACAGATAGCCCATGGATTAAAACTTTATTTACCGTGGGTGCCATGTAATACCAACTTGGCAGTATCAATACCATAATTTCCAAATTTTGTATAATTAATAATTCTGCCACAAGAAATAATACTTAAGATATTATGAAATCTTTCAATTAGTGGTCGCTACTATTGTGAGGGAGTGGGAAGAAGATTTGGCATTGGTTCTTAAAAAGGGTACAGCAGAGAAAATTTGTGTTTTGGGAAGGGAGTAATTTATGGTCCGGATGTTGAGTTTGTTCATTCCGTTTTCCGGAGCAGTTGAATACTGCTAAAAAAGTACAAAGGGTGTCAGTGGGTAATAGCGACCAGAGGACTTCATGACTGGAGGTCCGAGGTAACTAACAGGGTTATAGTTTCCAGATGTGTGACAATAGAGAGTCAAAGGCGTCGAACAGAAAGTAGAAGACAATAGTTCCGGCAACAAATACCCGGAAGTACTGGTTCCTCTGTCGATTACACTTTGTATACTTTCCAAGTCTGAACTCAAAACTTCGTGATGTTATCCAATTGACTCATGTCAAGGAATCATGTTATCAAACTATAATCTCGGACCCATCATTATTATTATTAATTATTATTTATTTATTATTATTGTATTAGTGTCTTCTTCGATAGATTTCTTTATACCATATTAAATTTCTCACAAATATATTAACCTCTGCACGAGATATCAGCCCTACGCTCTAGTGCCACAGACCGAAAATTCATCGTTTTGATACTTTAAATTTAAATATCTTAAAAAGGGGCAAAAAGGGGCAAACTTTCTCAACTGGATATCATAGCTGACATGCCACTTTATATCAGGACACTTGTCCCAGCGTGAAACTCCGTGAATAACATCTTTGTTTTCCTTCTTGTTCATTAAGATATGGCTAAGATTTATGATATATTGAAAACGGAATTACAATAATAAATTAAAAGATATGTTACTTTACTTCTGTGGAAAATTTTTTGTTTATAACACCTACTTTAATGGTAAAATGTTTCACATATGAACTTTATTAAGATAAACTTTCCCTGACGCAATTAACAAGCTCCAATTTTCAAGATTCGAAGGAGCATGAAATTTCTTCAACTTTGACGGCCTATATCTCAGTAACCAATCAATATATTTAAAAAATTCAAGCGGCATTAGATGCATTGATATGTATACAACAAATCTGCTATTCTGAAAACAAGCTGCTGAATACTTCAAAAATTGAATTTTGGCCAGCTTTTTGGGAAATGGCCCCACTGTGCGCCGGCGCGTCGGCTGCGCTCGGTGGTATTCACTATTCCTATAAATTCTACTATCCAAGGATTATACCTATTGGACTTCTATTGTTTTTGACCAACTTTTAGCCGGACCTACGACTCTTGGGTCGTGCCGACTGGTCTTCTGCGGGTTCTGAGTGCATCGCACGACCAGGCACTGTAGCTCAATTTTTCTACCGAAACGTTGCCCGACAAATAGCTTTCCTAATCCCCCCCAAAGCATTTACATATATTCATACATCGCATAAATCCTGTGACCAACCTATTTCAAAAAATAGTAGTTCTTCGAGTGATGACTGTTCATGTGCAGAGGACGCTCGAATCAGCGTGGTATTTCTGAGTCGGTATGGCAGTCCCGTTGGTCCATGCAAGCTATTAGGTGAATTGGCTACAAGTCTACACATTCCTATATGCAACTTTGTGTATGTTCTCGGCCTATCATTTGAAACCTTGTTGCATTTTCTTCTGAACTATTCTTAAAAAATTAATGAATGGTATATCTTACAATTTAATCTTCTATTAATTTTAACCAACATTTTTGGAATATAGACAATGTAATGAATGTAACTTTATATATTACGACATATTAAAATAGTAATTGTACATGGGGAGAGGAATGCAACTCATGGATTCCATCTAGAATAGCGAGTGCACATGGGTAGAATATATGTCATTTGGGTAGAACACTTCGCGATATAATATGAAACATAATTATCGTAGCAATACAATAACAATGTTATCAACATTTCAATAACATTATATATACATTAGTATAAACGGATATGCATGTGTCGTACATAATTTTTTAGGAACTTGCAACAAGAATGAATGATCGTTCCTGTTTCCATTGTTTTACAGGACATTTGAAGATCCAGTTGCAAAGAAAATCGTAGTCCCAACTGCCTGAGTGGTAAGCAATTTTGAAATGAGTTATATTTATGTTATACACCCAATGATGAGATTACATTCTTTTCCTCGTGCATCGAAAGTTATAATTAAAAATTACCCAAAATTATACGAAATTAATACTTGATATAATTAATTTCAGGCTTCTTAATTTTCGTTATCAACATTGAATTGTGTTTTATATTCAAATTTTCACGATGGCCGAATTTCCATTGAGGAAAGTGGAATTACAAACTGATGTATATATGGTTTGCTTGCAACAAGCTTTATCGACAGAAAAATTTGAAGTAATGGGCCTATTAGTAGGAGAGGTACATTCATTAATATATATTTGTTACTTAATAGGATGTTATACGTGTTTCTTGGGTGGAAAATTAAAAAAGTGCAGCTACAACTTCATTAGTAATTTGTGTTAGATAACATGTGGAGTTGCACATATTATGGCGGTTAATATTTTGAGGCGTTTGGATAAACAGAAGGACAGAGTAGAAATATCACCGGAACAAATGTTACAAGCTCTTTCCGAAAGGGACAGTTTGGCGAAAGAATTAGACCGTGATGTTCGTATTCTTGGATGGTATCATTCTCATCCTCACATCACAGTATATCCATCCCATATTGGTTGGTATAATATCTTTTTCTGAATTTTTCTGCAAGAATATTGCAACTGAAAGCGACACTTGGACATAACAAATATTTTTTCAGATCTTAATACTCAAGCAACGTACCAAACAATGGACAACTGTTTTGTGGGTTTAATTTTTTCAGTATTTTCTGAAAGTAAAGAATCTAAGGTAAACAGGATCTAAATGATTGTAATTTTGTCATTGTTGCATATATTTTTTAAAGACAGAATAATTTGTTCTAGGAGCAAGAGATCTCTGTAATGTGTTTCCAAACTCACAATAAAAAAGCAACAGAAATTCCATTAGAAATTGTACATACGCCAATCATCTCGAATATATGTCTAAAAGTAAAAGCTCTTTAAATACTGTATAAAATTGATTGAATATGCAGTTGGGTTGCAATTTCATTAAATTTCATTCTTATTTGTATGATTTTTAGAAAATAACAAATTTGATGGAAATTTTAGTGCAGGAGGAAGATGAGATGACAGAAACATATAAGAATAATAAGGATATTCTTGCCAGCATACATAATAACGCTGGTTGGTTTTATTAATTTATTATATTTAATCATTTTATTTATTATAAACGAAAATTTCATTTCATCGCTTAATATTAATTTACAGTGAGAACACGAACATTGGTTCATATAACGGATATAATTACTAAGCCTTTGATAGTAACATTTGAAGCAAGGATAGCCTTAAATGAATTACGAGCCTCCTTCCTTCGGAAACAGATCGAAGAGTTACAAAGAACGGATGAATATGTATGTCCCTTTTGATTAAAACCAATATTTCCAGTTTTTCGTGTGTTAATATAATGTCATAGATACATAAGTACATTAAGTTCAGTATTTTTTTTCCTCATTAACAAGGAGATCTCGCTTAGTTTTCATACTATTTATTTGTTACGGAAGGTGAAACCAAATTCTGTATACAAAATGTAAAGAGTTACTTAAGTAATAAAACATCGTTTAATTTTCCTCCCTGCACATTTTTAACGACAAAAATGTTCAACTAAATGAAAGACAAATGTATGAACCTTTCGGTGATTATTTTTATTTTACCTTTCACGAATAAAGATCTGGCAATATTTTTGCACAGTTCTATATTTACACTACGAGAACAACAGTATATTTAAATAGACTTAAAATTTATTCAAAACACGGATTCTGCAGAACGAGAAAGATGTATAGGATGAGAAGGACTACGCGCTAACCTTTTGCGAGGCAGCTTTTCCAGAGTAGTTAACAATTTTGCGAAATCCGGCCGATTTTCCGCATGGTATGACCAGCAAAGCATGAGGATGTCCTACATAATGTATATATACAAAGAAATTGATTATAAACAACCGTACAAATTTTTATGAACCATTAGAAAAATTTAACAAGTCGTACTTATGAAAGGAGAATTTTAAATAATCATATCCGCTATGCTTTTTACCTTTACATCACGGGAGGCTTGCAAATTAGCTAAAGTTTGCTTCATTCCTTTGCCAACCTGCCAAATGATTGCCTCAGGCGGTTGTCCTTTGAATGGCCATTCACCGCATAAAAGTTCATACCACACGGTCCTATAGTAGTTATTAAATGAATTTGAGTATATATTGAATTTCACACACCACACTGTGAAGAAAATTTTAATATATTATTTATTTGTATATACTAACCCAAATGCATAAACATCAGAAGCTTCTGTAAAAGGTAATTCTTCCTGATCACGATTCTGTTGTGGTCTCAATCGTCGAACAATTTCAGGAGCTAAATAGCATAACCAGCCAGGTGGTATACTCAGTGCATCTCCTTTTCTGCTTACAAAATAAAAAAATTTATAATTACACTTTAATGTTAAGATTTACGTTTTTGTCACGTATAAATGTAAAATACGAAATATACCTATTTCCGTAACAAAGTTTCGTAACACTGAACAGGCCGAAATCAGTGATCACCACTTTTCCATTTTCTAGAAATATGTTTTTGCTTTTGAGATCTTTGTGAATTATACCACGAGCATGAAGATATCCCATTCCCTGAATACCAGGAATTAAATGGTTTAGTATATTTATAAATAGATAACAAGACTTGTAAGCTAAAATATGTGGTTAGTAGTCCTCGTATTTGTATACCTGAGAAATCTGTTGAGCGATGATTGTAGTTTTATTCATATTAAATTTATCTTTGCGCAAATGAATATGAGTGTAAAGAGTCATGCCTTTGCTCATACTAGTCACGATCGCCAAATGAGGTGGCTTCATGCAAGCTCCCATAAATAAAACTAGATTCTCGTGTCTAGTTTTCCGGAATGTAGCCACCTATTAAAATTCAATGTATCACAATTTTTATAACGAACGTAATACAATTTAATTTTTAGTTAAATATTATAAAAAAACAAAATCAAAAGAACAATAGTTATCATTATGTACCTCTAATTTGAATGCTTCCAATGTTTTATTATCGTCTAAATAATAGTCCATATTGAGGACTTTAATCGCAACATTACCATGCCAATAGCCTCTATAAACTGTTCCAAATCTTCCAGTACCTATAGGTTCTCCAATTTTTAGTTCATCATAAGGAATGTCCCATTCTCGCATAGACAACTGCAATAATTCATTGAAATCTAATTATATTTAAAAAGATGTTACAATAAAGTATATTAAATATCACGTACGCTATTCTGTCGTGGCCAGCGACTATCTCCTGGTTCTCCATCAGAAACTTGAGAATCCTGCGAATCAACTCTGACAGGTGTTCGTTCTGAATCTGTGCTAACACTACCAGATCCCGAAACGCTTACTGTTCTTTCGCTGTCGCTCGACATAGTTGTACCATCAAGTCGATGAGTCTCCAATGCAATACCTTTATCATTGAGCACAACATCTGAAGAAAGTATATTATGATAAATTGATCCATTTACCGGAATAAAATATACAATGTAATATATACCTGGAAAATGGAACTGCTGTTTGGCAGGTGCCTGTGGGGTTTGGCTAGTATTGGCAGGTAGCAAAGCTGGACTAGAAGGCGTTGAGCTGTTACAGCTCGAGGTATTTGAACTAGAATCTGCGCCCTATGAAATATAATCTTGCAAAGTAATATAATTAACGTGGTGGAAACCTATTATGAGTATAAAAAATAACTTACCTGAAAAGGTATATTAATAGAGGAATGTGGATGGGATCGTTTTCGATCCCTTCGATTTAAAGAGCTCAGTAAATTTGAATTGTGATGATTAGGAGATGTTATACCGGGTTTGTTCAATATCGGAGAAACATTTACCATACCTGAAAATTGTCGTTTTATAGAAACTTTATGAAAGGAACCTAAAAAAGTTTTTGGCAGGTTTTAATACACGATATATGTTGTAATACGTACCGTCACCTTGTACAGTTCTTTTAAACTCGTCGAAGAGTTCCTGAGGTAGGCCACAAGACGGTGGTACTTTGGATTCACATTCGCGGTGACATGTATATTTACATTCTTTGCATTTCAAACCGGTGCCTATGAACATCTGTTTTTCGCAGTAGTCGCACGTTGTCATCATTTTAAATGTTTTGGTAAAGCGGTGAGCAATTATATGGCCCATTCCACGGGTTACAGTCGGCGTACGTGGTGACTTTGGCACTTGGAGACTTGTTACTATGAAAAAGAAACAAAAAAAAAGTACCAATTTCTCTTAACTATTTTAAAATGTAAAAAATTTCTAGGAGAACGAAATTGTATTTACCTGTTCCTTTAAAACTGTTATCATCGCTATCTGCGCCAGAGTAAGGTGGTGATTTGATAGGACTATTACTATTCAGCAACAGATTTTCCCCAGCAATGTCTGCATTACTACTGCAAGATCCTGATTCCGTAGGTAGACGTTTTCTTCTCCCGACAGTGCCAACAGGATGATCATTTCCGCAACTATGGAAATATTAAAGAAATCGGTAATATTAATTACCGAATGAAAAACGAGATAAATATTAGGAAAAATTAAATTATTACCTCGAAGCTGTATCCCCATTCTCAAGACGGTTTGCTAATTGTGATTCATGAGACTTTGACTTAGTTAAAGGAAACACTTCTGGTTGTGATATTGTATTTTGTAAACCTATTTGATGCTTTTTACAAGGAGGAGGAGTTGTTGGAAATTTAATTCCTGTTTTTAAAAAATAATATTTCACAGAATCGTTTTTGTAGCATGGAACTAATTAATGGGATGGATAAGAGACCTGTACTTACCACGTCCTGACCTTTGTAACAGTGGGGTGGAAGGAGGACTAGTTGATGATAGAGACGTAACAGAAGAAGCTTGTGCTAAGATGTCGCTGTTAAAATTGTTGTTGTTATTATGATACAGAATGCCATCCTCCGAAGGGACCGAGCATCTTGTAGTACGGGATCTTGCCGGCCTAGGTGAAGCTCCGCTACGTAAATGGTGTCTATCCCAAGAATCCCAATACAAATTCATATCACTGTTATCCATGTCTCCTCTTAGGAGAACATCTAAAGAAAATATAATATTGTATAAAATATATAGTTTAATGTATATATTAGAGCAGGTATTGCCTGTAAAGGACACAGAATTAAATATATTACCCATATATCGACGAAGATTGTGTAATGCCCTACAAAGTCGACGTAATTCTTCCTCGTGTCTGACATTTGTTTCTCCCAGCATACTACCCAACTCGTGCTCAGATTTTTCTTTTAGAACTTCGATTGAACCAGCTTTGGAACAGATCATCTGAAAATTTTGTGTTAACATATACATAAATTTACATACTGAATGTTTTCCTTAATAAAAATGGACAAGATATAGTGTTTAATAAAGTTATTTATACTTGTATAGACTCTTGTGTGAGACCCACAACTCTTAGCCATTGTTGCAAAGACGGATATTGTTTCATCTCCGCAGGTAACGATTCGTCTAAGGCCAATTTGGCTTTGGTTACAAGTTGCTTTGAATACAATTTGATTAGCTTCCCCTAAAATACGTTTAAATTCCTTAAATAACAAGTATAATCGTATAGTAGTGCTATTTATTTTTTAAATGATTCAAGCTAAATTCTTATATATTTAGACGAAAAAGTTGTTACTAATAAAGACAACAGATACAAAATAATCGTCATTAATTTTATAATAAAATCGAACTGTGCATCACCCGTAGTCTGATGAATATTCTATCAGAATAGATCTTGACCAAAATCGCTATCATAAATATACAACACGAGAACGATAAAATATAATAGCTAATTTAATGTCAAATAAATATCTAAATTATTAATGCAATCCTCTAAGACCGCGAAGAAATACTTATTTACAACTTGTTGACAATAGGCGAAGCAAGCCCTTCGCGAGGTCAAGGCGAATGTATTGAATGCAATAAAAAGAAGAATAACAAGAATAGGATAAAGAAAATAAAAAGGAATGTAAAATACTGCATCCTTCGCGTATACCTCGAGCGTTCGAATTTCTTGTTGGGTGAGTTCCGCACTAGTGGAACATTGGGTCCTCAAGCCTTCCAGTCGATCAGCAGAGATGTCAATCATGGATTGAACGACGTCCAAGGCTCGACGGATTTCTTGTTCCGCATCTTCGCTGTCCGCCATCCCGCGACACGATGACGGCCCCTTGATTTGTTCTACGCGACCCTCTTCCCTATTTCACAGGCATAATTCTGCACGCACCGGGGGCTCCTATCGGTTGCGGCTTTATCACTGACTCTCCGTGTAACCAAACCACTTATCAACATTGACAACCATCTTGGCCGCCTATCGGTGACGTCAATCGGTGCCCCGACAATCTGGGATCTCGGCACGTTCATTCGAGCGACACTGTCGCGTTCGCAAAACCGCCACTTTCTCATCTCGATCTTCTTCCAATATGCATTTTTCAATGAAACATTATACATAAAAACAAATGCAGTAAAATCACATAAAGCTGGCCTTAAAATCATGAACAATGGTTTACTGTTTTCCTGCGCGAAGTGCGGAGCTATTGATTAGAAGGAAGCGGTACGCGCAATGAATAAAGGCGGTTTTAACCCCGGAACACTATGCATTTCTTTTCAGATCTATTCCCATTCATTTATTATTTAAATATATTCGCACTATTTCATTTGTTGTATTACACATTTTCCTATCCTAATGTTCAACGCGATCTTTGCTTTAGTATCGTGTACATGATCTTTGCGAAGTTTGTAGTACACAATGTTGTTAAGTAAATTATTCCTGTATGGATTATAAATGTGAAATAATTAAGGCTTAACGAATGAAAGAAACCTGAATTTTCTTCTTTTATATTTTGTAAGCTAAAGTTCATAGGTTTGCGAACGTACGGCAAATAGTGTGTATGTAACCGCCACTTGAAAAGGCTCTTGCTGTCACTTTATGCATTCTATATGATATTGGAGGTTTCTTATCTAGCTATCTTTTCCGGTCGATGAATGATCAGATTCATTCGTTGGGTTGTCCGTTTCGGTGTCATGTATTCGTTAAGCGAAATTTCATGTTGTGCGTCTGAGTTATTGTGGAATTTATTATAATAAAGCGCTGGTGTTGTATGTTCAGCGTTAACTAAGACATTATAGAAATGGTGAATATAGACACGATACAAAAAAATTATCCGCTCCATTGGCTTGTGTGGAATAACAATTATGTAGAACTCGAGGAGGAATTATCTACGAAGCTGGTTAGTAAAGGAATTGAGAAGTGTCATTTATACAGATAATCGCGTTCAACGTTATCGAAAGGAGTACTTGTGATTAAACAGATGGTGGCACTACAGGCATATAAGAATCGTCTGTACATCATTTGTTTTCTTCTTATAAAACGGTCACATGATACATGACAATTTGATTGTAATTCATGGCCTAGGCAATGAAGCATACTTGTCATCTAAACTGCGATCAAATAAACAAAAAATATATATATGTATCTATTTACTAATATTGTCGAAATATTTGCTGTATTGTTTGATTACAAAGTGCGATATAAATTTTCTTCTTTTTTCTTTTTAATTATATTTTATTTAACATTTTATCACTTTTTCAGATACTTGTCATAAATACGAATGATGTATGTGTATTTTAGAGAATCAAAATTAGTTACTTCGTTATGATTTATTGATCTATGGAAATCATTTGATACACTGTCAGAGAATCCATTGAGTGAAGCCTTGTATGCGTTTGAAACCATAAATGTTCACTGACTTTTAGCTTTTGATATTGTGAATTGAATGCATTATTTATTGATCTCCTATAAAGCTTTTAAAAGGATTATAATATTAGTTATCAAGCTTGGGTGGATGTTAATGTCATTTACAAATAACTTAAACTTTCAGGGTATTTTTCTGCTGTGTTAATATAAAACTATAAAGGTATATATATTTTTTGATAGTAAACTAATAATATGTTCGTTGTTTGCAGCACGATATTGAAAAACATGATAACAGAGGAAGAACACCATTAATGTTGGCTGTGACTTTGGGCCATTCAGAATCTGTTGGTGCATTATTGCAGCACGAAGCTAACGTTAATACAGAAAATACACAAGGATGGACTGGTAATAATAATATAATTTTATCGAGTGGGCTCTTCTTGCTATTAGAATTAGAGTTTTAATTCGGTTATTTTTGCAGTGGTTCAAGAGGCAGTTGGCACAGGCAATCCAGAACTCATACAGATGGTGTTAGCGCATAGGGATTATCAGAGGTATTGTAATCGGGTGGCCGGTATCCCAGAATTGCTTCATAAACTTGAACAAGTATGTTGGTTAACATAAAATGAAAAGGGGTATAATAGTATTAAAACTGGAAATTAATATGAAACAATATTTTCAGGCCCCCGACTTTTATGTAGAAATGAAATGGGATTTCACCAGTTGGGGTAAGTGTGAAGCATTTATAATTCTACTTATTTTCAATTAGACACGTTTAACTAACGTTTTATCTATTATTAGTTCCTCTTCCCTCTAGAATATGTCCTAGTGATACTTATAAGGTATACAAACAGGGCAGCAATGTGAGAATCGATACAACTTTATTAGGATTTGATCATGCTAAATGGCAACGAGGGAATCGTAGTTATGTGTTCAAGGGACAAAGTGAGTATACATATAAGTGCAATTTATTGCATGAGCATTAATGTTTTCATTCAGGGTTTTTTTCATTTGGTGCATTTTACTTTCACATTAATAGTAGAGTCTTTTATTTGTTTTTTAATTGTATATATTAAATGCAAGCTGCATCACATGTACCTGTGGCAATTAGATGTGAACGGAGTTATGTGTTCAGTATGGTGGAACGAGCGCCAGGTGACAAAAGTAATTTTAAAAATAATATGGTCCGCTGAATTGTAGAATTTGACCAACTTGTTCAAAGTAGAGAACATTTCTTCTTTTTTTTTCAATCTATTTGTATATACATATTTATTTTTATTTCCTCCTTTATTATTATTTTCGTACGATTGTTTGACTATGAAAAGCGATTATACGATTTTGCAAAATTTCTAATGGTAAGTAACTCCTAAGTGTATCTTGAGATAAAAGTAGTGATATACCTCTATTATATACGTAATGTACATTTTCTTAATTAGTTTAACATTACAGAAATATGAAGTATTTAAAAATTAGCCAATAGAATTGTAATAATTATTAGTAAATTATAAAATGGAATTTTACGTTGTAGAAGAATCAAAACAATTTTATTCCGCTAAGTACCATCTTAAAATACAATTTCGATGATATAAAAAAATATATGTATATAGATGACGGCGCTACCATGATGGAAATAGATCATGAAACAAGGAAGGTGTTGGTAGAGCATATTAAACTCATAGACATCGATGATATGCAATTAATGGAGCCTTCCGAGGAAGGTGTAATATCACGACTTACGAATCCAATAGTTACTACATATATAGATACGGATAAAATTAGTTTCGAACGGTAATTATTACAGTTTATTTTAATTTATTATTACTATGAATCTAGACACTCATCAAATTATTATTATACATTTAGCAATAAAGCCGGTTTGTGGGGATGGCGTTCTGACAAAAGTGAAATAGTCAATGGACACGATTGTAAGGTGTTTAGCGCATGTAATGTAGAATTAATAACTAAAACTCGATTAGAACATTTATCTGAGCCCGACAAAGCAAGAGCTCGAGCCCCACGTACACCTATACAATCGTTTCTTGGTATAGCAGAACAGCAACAGGAGAACAGCAATAACGCAACTACTAGTGTAATTTTCCTGTCCTAAACGTTTTATTGGCCGCAATGTGTAATTGCTTCTGTACTTACGTAATGCTCGTTTGTAGGAAGAATATAGTAATATTGGGAATCCCTCAAATATAACAGCAGAAGAATATTTCGATCCAGATGTTGACTTAAACGAAAGAGATATAGGCAGACCAAAAGAAGTTACCACTAAAATTCAAAAATTCAAGGTATTATAATGATACGTTGTGCTAATAAGTTCGTACGAATAGAAAAAATATATATAAAGTATGTAATTGCAGGCAACTTTATGGCTTAGCGAACAGTATCCATTAAGTCTTCAAGAACAAATAATGCCTATTGTCGATCTTATGGCAATATCTAGTTCGCATTTTGCAAAGCTAAAGGATTTTATTCAAATGCAACTACCATCTGGATTTCCTGTTAAAATTGGTACGTTCTTACGTTTCCGAATAAAGATTTTGACTGGAATAATATTAATACTGTTTAATATTTTTTCTTTCGTAGAAATTCCCCTCTTTCATATACTAAATGCAAGAATTACATTTGGAAATATTTTCGGTATGGATCAAGAAGTACCTCACGTAGGGCATTTACTAGAGACTAATAGAATGACCTGTTTAGTTGACGATATTTGTTTTGAAGCTCCAACGGGATACGTGAAACTTGGTAAGCTTCATATACATATACATATAGATATCATATATAATATATATATTTATATTTTAATATATATATATATTACAAAATATGATATATACATTTATTATTTATATTATTTTCATTATACTACATAATATTTTATTCAATAAGGTGCTGAAGTTAGGACACAATTTAGTACGGAAGAAGAAGACGATCTGTTACAATTTGCAATTCAACAAAGTTTGTTGGAAGTTGGAAGTGAACGTGACGAGGTAAATACATGCATCTATATCTGAAGTTTCGTAAATTGAAAAAATTCTCAATACATGAATTTTAATTTCCACAATTTTAACTATCCAGGTTGATATATGGGAAGCTTTAAGAGCGCAAAAGCCATCGCGACCCACAACACCGAATATGACAACGGAGGAGGAAAGACAGCTTCAGAGGTACATGTAAAGATAACTTCCAATAAGGAATGCCGTTTCAAACATTTTTCCTTTATTTCAAAAGCTCTAAACTATTTATTTTGCATGTATTCTTGCACGACAATTCAGGAAGGTGGGTGAAGGATTGCTACAAATATCAATTGCCTGATACATATAATTTAATCAAATAACATATACACTCTATACGTGTATATATTTTTACAGCAGATGCAAAGGAATTGCAGCAAGCGTTAGAAAGAAAAATATATTTTTTTAGTTTAGATACCACTTTTCGTAATATGCATTCAACAATATTAATGTACATAGAATAACATCTTTGGGCACTTATTTTTTTGGGATGACTATATAAAGTTTTACTTTCCTGTTTAAACGCAGAGCTATTCAAGCAAGTCTGGCACTATGTCAAGACAGTACTGCTGGATGTGCGAGCGGTCGGAGTAATTCGAGTAAACCGAACGATGTGGTGGAAGAAGCTGATCCGCTGGAAGACACAGCGGCCGAATTAAGACTAGCATTAAAACTTTCGGAATTACAACAGTTCGAGGAGGAACAGCGTCGATTATTAGAGGAAGAAACGTTTCGGCAAGTGTTGGAATTATCTCTTACAGACAAGTGAACATTGAAGCGTGCAATAGTCATTCAAAAAATTTGATCAAATTACACTTCCACGATTACGCGAGATCTTCCAGCCACGCGATAATCGCAAAGCTGTTAATACGCGAAATTATTTCCTACAATTCATAAAATATGATTAAGAAATAAATCTGTTGCATACAGCAGAAATTTGTTATATATATAGTATATATATATGTATGTATATAGGGGAAACCGGGGTTAAAGCGAAATGTCGAGACAAAATGAAATGTTATTTTGTATATGGCATTAGTAGTACTACGTAATGGCTATTCCTTAAGTATGTCAAGTATGTCCTTAAGTATAAAGAAGGCCATTATCGTTTTTGAGACTGCTTATTGCTGGTGTAAACTATTTCAAGTTTTTTATCCAATATTTCCACATTTTATATATAATGTTGTAATTTTCAGAGTCAGATAAATAATGGATTATTTGTGTGGGTATTATTCTTTCCACTTAGCCTTCGTAATATACAAACCACTGTAAACAACATAAATGTTATGTGGGATTTATACATTCTTCTTCTACTGAACCCAAGAGTAAAGTGAAAAATGCAGTATAAAATCAATTAGAGCACATATAATGTAATTAATAAAATGCTTCTGTGTTCTTCTCCAATAATTTTATTCAGTTTTTAGCGTATTAGTTATTTCTATGTATATTAAGTGTATTTAAATTCTTTTCTATTCCGAATATTCTAAATTTGAAGTTTTGTTATATTTTTTCATGAACAAATTGTACTTTATTTTTTATACATTCGTATGTAATAAAAATATTTAATTTGCTTTGGCTTATTTATTATGTGGCTGATTTTTCGCATTATCTCTGCACACATTTTACTTTGCCCCGCTAACGAGATATTCTAAGAAATTGTAGAAGATTTTTTCGACAAATATTTTATCTATGTTCAAAGTCACACAGAAAACGAAAGTATGCATTAGAATATGATAAAACAAATATGCTTATTTAATTTATTTGTATAATTTTTTATGTGTTATCGAAACTTAAGCGGTCCACTTTGCTCCGGGTTCCTCTATATACATATGTAGGTACAAAATACAGGTCAAATGGTGGAAATAATATAGCATTAACTATGAAAGTAAATGATTTAAATTATGTTATTTATTTGTTAGCTACATTTTATATGAACGAAAAATCAAGTAGCACGGAGGAACATGGTATATTACGTAATACTCAGAAGTCTTGAAAATTACAATTGCTCTGTAAGAAGAGAGACAGAATATTTTTCCGGGGTTTTTAAATCACCTTCAAGTCGAAAACGATATCAATCAAATTGGGGACGGAGCCTTGTCGAAAGTACGTGCTGTAATTTATGACTGTCAATATTTAAAATAAAAAGCTTGTAATTCTCAAGCCTTCAGCGGTTATTCGTTTTGTCCTTTCTCCTATTATTATTAAATACATATTTCCAAATGTTTTTTAGCGTATCAAAATTTAGGAATATATGTATCGGATGACATACCTTAATTCGTGTTCTATGTAATCGTCGACTACAAAGAAACTGCCTCTCTTAATATTCGGGCAATTAATACTATTCCAAGTTCCTTTTTATATCCGTGATAAAATAATTATAAATAGCGTTTCGATTTATTACGAATATCGACAATGTAACGAAAAGTGTGTTATTTATTTCTTATAGTTTATTCATTGTGGACGAATAATTTCGTTGAAATATTGAGTACAAATTAAGCGTGCGAAATAAACGAGCTAGGAAATTTTTCATTGATCTGTCATGAACATCAATTCGTCAGAAGTCAAAGATAATTGTACTACATATCATCGTTATGTAAAAAATCTATATTCCAAAGATATATTTAATGCTTGTCACAGGATTCCTTTAGTTCTCAAAATTCGAATGCCCCTTATTGAAATGGAATGCAGCATTTTAATGGTATTGTAACAAAAAAAAGAAAAAGGTATATTTCTACAAATAGTATACAGCAGGTATAATTATATCTAACAATATAAAGCGTGTGTAGAAAAACATGAAAAAAAATATTTATATGACACTCGTGCAAAATTATATTTAATTTATTACCAATAGCGTGACAATGATTAATTTGCCGCTAAATGGCAGATTAGATAAGCAGGCAACTACTCAAATTCCGACTGTGCCCTGAAACAAAATATAATGTTTTTATAATAAAGTTATGTTTCACAGCATAAAATAGAGTCTGACAAATGTTTTTACATAATTCCATTCGTTTGTCCACACAATACCAAAATCTCTCGTTAACAAACCTTTTAAATATAGTATTTAATATATTTGCACTTTGTGCGAAACGTTGTTCGTTTTTATGAGCTTGTTGATGCCACTTTTTCCGTACGACGTTCCAGTGCATTCTGTGTTCTCTTAACAATGTTTCCCGAGATTTCAAAGTTTGTCCGTCCTACGATATATTACACATGACATACATATACACATATATTACACATTCAATGACTGAAACATTATGTTAAAGACATAAAATTATTCAGAACTATCCAAGTAAATATCTTACATAATCTAAATTCAACTCTTCCTTTTCCCTAGGTATTGGGGATGGTATACGATTTCTAGGTATAGCTTCTTCGCAAGGTAACGGAGGTGGTAAATAATAAACATCTTGAACTTCACCATTATTATCCAATATACTCTTACTTATGCTTATTTCATTTACTATTTCGGGACTTGGACTGCGTATTCTGTGGATAAAATACCATACAGAAAAATCATAATTTGTTAAATCTACAGTTCAATTATACGATACATGTAATTGGAAACAGAAGGAATTCCTTCACGCAGTATTATGTAAATAATGTTATTTATTATTACGTTAATGCTTGTACCGATATGTGTAAAAATGTAATAGAATTAATTGAATAATATAAGACTGTCATGTATGGAAATAGAAATGGAGAAATAATATCAATGCATTTTCAAACTTTACTTTCGCTTTTTATTACTTACTTGGGAACAAGATTTGGATTCCTCGGTTGATTAGCCATCCATGCTCTGCATATTGGATAAAGCGGTGTATCTTCTTGAAATTGAGCTAAATCTACACTTCTATCGAACAATTTCATTACATAAGTATGATGAAACGAGGTATCCATTTGTACTTGTCTACGACGACGTACTTTGCGTGGCTGTTGAAAGCCCATCGATTTCATCCTGTACATGCTATCGCTGTGAACGAATATACAATGTATTCAACTGCAAACTGGTGAAAAGCCATTTCATATTTTTAATGGATATATATTACAGTTTCTTCATTTGATGCTTATAATCGTGAGCAGAACTTTCTTCACTCGATTCTGCCGATGATCCTGTGTCGCTATGCTGCAATAATTCTCTGAGAGCTCCCTTTAAACGATCTCGTGCAACAAGTACATCACTGTCTCCTATAATGGAGTATATTTTAATGCGAGTAAAGTATCAAACACTTTGTACGACAGAGTATCAAAAGTAAATGAAATATATACCTAATTCATCTTTTATCTCTACCTTTACCCGGCCAGATACAGGCGCAGGTGGTGGTTGAACATTTCTTTTCTTTCCCATCTAAATCATAAAGTAATTTAATTATAGAGTTTATTATATCGTATATATACATAAATGTAACTATCATGTTTTTATTAATATATCAAGGCAACAATTATACGTAAACATACCTCCTTTGTTTTTCAAGCCAAGAAACTCAAGAAATACAATCCACTTGTAATCAAATTGCACAGATAACAAACTTTTCCGTAGACGTAACAATAATAGCGAATAATATTGTTGAAAGGTGCAAGTATAAAAACTTAACGTATATTTATTCGAGCTATAGCAATGGAAATTTCAAATCAATTAGGTTAGTACGCACGTAAGTCACAACACAATTGTACAATATTTTGTTAAGAATTATATATGATATTTTTCTAGACTATATATATATTATGTTTTGTTCTTCGACGCAACTGTGATATCATATTGTAATATGATACATAAATAATGAATGATTACTGCGTAAGCTCAAATCAAATAAAGTAGAGTAGGTTCGTGCGTTCACTGAGACCCGCTGATTTTTTTTTAACAAGCATCCTCAATATACGATCGGATCGTTTCATTTTTCATATTCTTTCGCTGGTATGTTTTTAACTTTTAACTGTTCAAATACAAACCTCTATTAAGTTGCTTTGTTAATTACGAATACAGTTATAACAAACATTGTTTACAAATATGATTCGAAACATACATATAATATTTCGTATGTTGCAGATATTGAAAACTTGTTTTTAAAGAGATGGAGAGGATTTTAAATGTTCAAGTAGTTTTACTCATTTGTATAATACGCGACGTATTTTCCAGCACGCATAATTGTTTTTTGCATAGCCATGATTACAGATGTAAATTGGGAACGAAAACACCATACAGATTTATACAAAACTATGACGACTCTCCTTTAGAATATTCGGGTAATATTTTTTTTACAGCTAATGAATAAACACTGTTTCCTTTCTTTTATAATATTGATAAAGAATGTTTTTGTTAATATTGTATTAGGTTGTGAACCACGAAAAATATGGCTAACATTAAGACACGGAACAAGATATCCAGGAAAAAAATATATATCACCTATGATTGAGAAGCTGCCAAAGTTGCAGCATATTATTTTAGATAATTATGAAACTGGCAAAACAGACTTAACAGCAGAAGATGCTGATTTGTTTAAAAATTGGACAATCATTTTCTTTGAAGATGATATCATGAAATTGGCAATAGAAGGTGAAAATGAGATGATTGATCTCGGAGAGAGATATCAATCTAGATTTCCCACACTTATGCCAGAAATTTATGACAATAAGACGTACAAAGTAAGGAATTTATACACTTTTTTTTTAGTATATTTTCTTGATATATCTCTTAATTAAAAATATTAATTTTCAGTTTAAATACACTGCCACTCAGCGCACAGAGGAAAGTGCAAGGAACTTTGCTACTGGTTTATTTGGTAGATATCATAGTCACAAAGTTCAATATCCAGAGGCAGAGCATGGAGATCCTGTGTTGAGAGTAATTTAGAATCATATTATGCACAAAGGATTTTTAATTTTCCATTATTTGATCACCTCTTCTTTTAAGTTTTTAGTTTTACAAACGTTGCCAACGTTGGCGTTTTGAAGTAAAAAAAAATCCGGACGCAGTAATAGAGAAAGATAAATTTTTAAATAGCAAAATTTATAAGAAACTGTTGCACGACGTTTCAAAGCGTATTGGTTATCAAATTGATCATGGTTGGTAAACCTCAATTACATCTGTTCGAGACAAGAATTTAACGAAGTTATTGGTATTTTAGAAATAGTGCATCTGATGTATCTCATGTGTGGATTTGAAACATCGTGGTACAGAAACATAGAGTCACCATGGTGCAAAATATTTTCAATGCACGACTTTAAAGTAAGTCCTTAAATTGTTCGCTCTCTACGAACAAAAGTTTTCTTAATTATTTTATTTAATCTACGAGTATAATCTTTTTAGGTACTCGAATTTGCAGACGATTTGGAATATTATTGGATGGATGGATACGGTTATAAATTGACCTACGAACAAGCCTGTCCAGCTTTGAGAGATCTGTTTCAATTTTTCGCGTAGATATACACCTTTTTTTTTCTCAAAATTCCTTGATAGCAATTATTGTACAATTAAAATTATATCTCTGATTCATAGGTTGTCCGAAGGGCCATTGGTAACAGCATATTTTACTCATTCAGGCACAATTTTGAAATTATTAGCTTTACTGGGTGTCGCTAAGGATGATCGACCTCTAACGCACGACTTATTTTCAATATATGCTGATAATAGAGCATGGAGAACTGGATTTATTGATGCTTTCGCGTCTAATATCGCATTCGTTTTATACAAGTAATTATGTATTCGTTTATTTTACGAGTATTATCATGCTAGAATAGGTCACAAATATATTTAATTTTTTTTAAATTTTAGTTGCTCTGGCGTCCCCAGTGTGCTTTTCATGCATCAAGAAAGACCATTGTATCTATCAGGTTGCCCTATAGGTGTACCATGTCGATTATCTATCATGAAAGCTCTCTATCCTGATCAAAAAGAGGAGTGCCCTTTCGAAGAAATGTGTTCGCTAGGAGCATCGTTGTCCAGCGATTCAGAATCGTGACACGTTAATAAAATGAATAACTTACTAATCTGTAAATTACATCTCTCCTGTCGGAGACATCTCAAGATGCGGTCTAACGAATATTGATCGAAACAGATGCTTAGCCTGCTAAACATCATAGCTATTAACACAATATAAAATTATGTTATAAGTACTATCGAGGGTCCGGGTCACACCGTAGGTTGCTACGAATAGTGACCCATGTTCGATCATTGTACGACCAGGTTATTGTAAACTTTGTGAACGAGATTTGACTCTGGTAAATAACTCCAGAAGGGAGTTGTCAGCAAACGCGTAAAGGCAGATAGACAGACTCGCTTTTCAAAGCTGAAAGGAATAGATGTGAAGTAATTATCCATTACAATTCTGCGTGTTTTACCCTTTGAACGATATGAATAAATGCAAAATAAAATGTAATTTAATATTGAAATGCTTGAATATATAACGAAGTACTTGAAACTACTCGTGTCCCTACCATATCTACACTGGAGATGGTAATAAAATAAAAATTAATTTTTTCCTTTAAATACTGTACTGGCGGGGATATAATGCTTAAAATATTGACCCAACTAAGTTTCAAACATATAATTTGCATTACAACATTAGTTTATTAAGACAAAAATAATTGTATTGTTATACCACATTTGAGTGTTGATATGGAAGAGGCATTAGTAGTTTCCAGCATTTGTGTGAAGATGGCAGTACCGTTTGTTAAGAAAAGATGCTAACACTTTGTATAATAGATTGTTTTCAAATAGAATCAAACGGGTGAATTGAATCCGTTCAGATAATAATATTCATTATTTGATTATATTTATTATCAATTGCTTTAGTTTAAAAAAAAGACAAATTTTTATCCGACTTCGGTAACGTTGAAAACTACATGAAATGTTAAGGGAGATCGTGAGCCCCTGCCTGTATGTTATAAAACAGCTTTGTGTAAAAGGTGTTCCCTCTTCTATAATTGAGAATTGTATAATTATTTTACGGTCATTAATAATGTTAAAGTTAATTAAATAAACAATCACCAACTCTGGTAAATAGAAGGCGGAATAAAAATGTAAGGATAACGATTTTAGAATAAAACGTATAGAATACAACCGAATTGTAGTTTTTATTTTGTCCATAAAATTTCACCATAGGTGGCTGACATATGAGCCAGCTATAAAAAAGATTTAAATATTATTAAAAATTGTGTCTAAAAAGATTAAAAATCCCACTGCAAGGAATTGACGTGAAATTGTTATTTTCCTGTAAGTTGTAATAAGTCTTATAGATATTACTTTGCATTAAAACATTAAATGGATATACAATTAAGCCCAAACCCATCGGGGATTAACGCTTTCGAAGTCGAAAGTGTCTGGATGTCCTATATGCGAAATATTTGGGAAAATTTTCGACCAAGTAAAAGGTGGCCGCGATTGCGATGAAGCTGGTCCGGAAGTGGCTTCGAAACTTTCGAATCCGTCTACATCGATCGCTAATGTCTTTGTATCTATAATTCCATATGGTATAGGAACGTCCTCTAGATCTCCACGATACGTCAATTCCTGTAGTAGATTTGCTTTTGAATTTTGTTCATCGACAGTGCAATCTTCCTGGCTGCATCCACGCATCATTTCACGAAACTGCTCATACGTGGTGATGTTCTCTTGTAAACGCGTTAAACTATCATTCCAAATGTTTATATTCGTTTTGGCAGGTTGTACGATGTCGTTTATATTCTGAAAGTTCGATATACCAACGTAGGATATGAATCCGGTTTTCTTGAATTCTTCGGTGTAATTCATGGCAACGCTCACACTCGGTAATTGTTCTATCAATAATATTGTTGTCGAACGTGGTTCGAAGCTGATCCATTGCCGTGCGTTAGCACCACCATTCTGATGGGACATTGTGTTAAACCAAGATTGACCGTTTGTTGCTAATCGATTCGCAGCCATTAATCTTACAGTTAGCATCACCTATAACAACGTTGTTTATTAAATAGTGTATCGTATATCGAATGATTTATATCCCATATTAATATCATAATTAAATCATACATGATCTTTCGGATATAAAAAGCTCCAGTTATTCGGACTCGTTGCTAATAAAGGTGTCCCGGTGATAATTAACTCACGATTTTCTCCCTTCATCAAATAGAGTTCGTCACTCGACGATAATGCTCCAGGATAGGACGACATTATGATAGATCTACTGGGAGTCAGTGCGGCAGTTTTTGTCATTGGTAGTACATGATAGTTGAATGTGTATTTTTTTAATAGTCTCAACATTTGAGCGTATCTGTAACATTAAATAAAAAGGAATATATTTATTCTTTGTTTCCACCATATCTTATCGAATAATATAGTGCATGCTTCAAGTGCATAGATTATCGTTGGAATAATCATACCCACGTTTATTGTAATTATCCTTGCTGCTTAGAAATATAGTATAACGCTTTGGTCAGTTTACATTTGAAACTCTTAAGAAAAATGAAAAAATATAATAATATATGAATGTTCACTTACGGTGCTGCAGTGTTATGGCCAATGGTAATTAAAGGTTCTGAATTTTCTTTCGGAAGTGATTTAAAATAGATCATAGAACTCATTTTCGGTGCCGAAATATTGAAAGCTTGTTGGAAACCACGTAAATCGGAAGCCAGGGCGAGCCACAGGAAATCGTCTGATTCCAGTGTCACAGACACTCGGCTTCGACGTACTGCAAATTTCCAACCAGCTTCTAAGCCATCCAGTTGGGTGTAAAATAGTCGTACCTAATGAAACAAAAACCATAATTATATATTTCATTTGTTTAATTAAATGTACAGTTGATTAGCAGATATCGAGAATTAATTGGCTACCACAGCCATCATTTAGGCTTTCTACTTTTTTTTAATTATTAAAATGTAATAGCTATATGCATAATTATGTATATTTATACCATATGCCAAAACGGATCGGTAGATTCCATTAGTTCAGCGCGTTCACGAATTACGGCGGTGTTGTCTCGAAGATACCGCGTTAACTTTCGACACTTGACGGGTTTTGCCTCGCATTCTGGCCTTATAGTGTTGTACCAATGATGATGAATCAATTGCCAAGTGAGGCTGCCTTCCAACAGTCCGGCAGCATAAGCTTGTACGGTGTCAGGATATTTTGAAGATGTTTCTATCTCGATATTGGACCATCTGAAAATATTAATTACATACAAACTGCAAAATATAAATGCAGTCTAAGGATACAATCAAATAAGGTTAAAGTTAACGCAATATGTGCGATAATATTGACTGACCCGTGATCGAAAATTCCAGTTTTGTAATACGCTCGAGCCGCATGCAATGGTATGGCTGTTAGATCATTGCCTTGGCCCCAAAAGTCAATGCGGTATCCTCCTTTGCGGTTCCATGATACGGTGGCTGAATAGGTACCATCTTGTTCCACACTGTAAAAAGAGAGTAACATATACGACTAGACAAATATGTATTCTCATACTCTTAAAATTCATTGAAATCATTCCAAACGAACCACGCGCCCTTTAAAATCGATATCTGAAGCGCCCAGAACACAGTGAATCATTTCTATTTGAAATTACTTAAATTGTACCATATTCAGAATACCGTATAATTAATCAAGTATAATCACAAATATTATATCTCATCAGCCTAACGATTTTCCGAATCGTAAAATAATCCACGAATAATTGATCCCAATGGACAAAGAAGGAAAAAGTGTAGATGAGAATCAATTTGCGAAGATATGACACGGTTCTCTGTCGTGTGTGATTTAATCTATACTTGAAATGTTTGCACGGGCCACACGCAAACGATAATGATAAACGTAAGCGGAGATGACGGCTGCGTTTCAAAGTGAAAACAAGTCTCATTATCTGTTCAATGAAACTGTGTCCCGCCGTCTGTACACGTGGTTAACAAGATAATCTCCTTATCGTGTACGCGGACGCATTTGCACCTCTTAAACGCAATGTGTGTCGGCACCAGCCGAGCTCTGATAGCGCGGAGCATGAATTTAAGAAGCCAGACCCAGACATCTCGTTACTTGATCCTTCGTCACGACCGGTCCCATCGAGCTCGTTACCGCTGAAACGCTGATGCTTCTGATCTCTACAACTTGTTTCACGCGTTGGAGACGAGTCGAATGCAGTCAAAGTAATCGGACGTACACATATGTATACAAGTACTATATGCACGTCAGCCGTGAGGTAGAAAACACTTGCTACTGGTACTGGTACTGCTCGCCGACCGAAATCGTATTTGAAACGTGGATAAAATGTTGGTATACGTATAATATGAAATTAATATCTTGTTGGATAAGCATAGATTTTCGATAGATTGCATTGTACAGTTTGAGTGTTTGTATCTGCAGTTAGATCGCACGTGAGATATAATTAAACAATAATGTTGAACGCTGAATTGAAAATTATTGGGAATATGAAATGGTCATTCTAATTCGTATTGATTTGTAATTATATAATGATAATTAAATGAATGGTCCATCGTTTTGGAGGAACTTCGAATATGTTGAATAGCCTGAGTTCAAAACATTTCTTCCGAACATATTTTATTATATTCTTTGCATACGTATGTATGGTTTTCCTATATTTCTTATAATTAATATGGGCTCTTCAAATATTTTTTATTTCTTACTTTTCGATCATATATTTTTCCCAGTGTATTAATATTTCTAAGTAATGTACCGGTAGTTAAACTCACTGTCCGAATTCACCGAGAATTATTGCTCCGATTCCCAGCAAGGCTACGGCCACGAGAATGTAAGTCGAGATGCGTGTCTGCAGCCAGGAAGCTCCTACTACCTTCAGCATGGTTCATCGGTAAGCTATACACCTTGGTTACAAAAAGAGAAGAAAGCTGAAAAGCACGAATTTCGCGTTCTCAACCCATCGATTACAGAAACCTGGTCTTCGGCCTCGTCAGGCGTTTTAATAGCTGCCGATACGCGCTTGTCCCCTTTTCACTGAAACAAACAACAAACGAATGTCTATATTAACACAATAGCAATTCAATTAAATTCATCCTCTAAATCGCATTAGTATATATATAAATGATGCTACATATAGTACGATATATTGACTCCAAGTTTCTTAACAACTTTGTCCCCTTTGAAATATGAAAAAATGGCCCTTGACTTTGCCACTAAATATGCGCTACATCGTTTACAGATAGATTTCAGTTCTGTTACTTTGCAACCTTCTCTGTTCCGATATTATTACAGAACGATTGCAATTGATGTGTGACAAATTCTTAAAGATATCAAGATCAGAATCAATTGTGTTTGTATCAATGACAAAATCAAGTTCGATCGCGTAAGAACCGGATAGTGTTTGCCTTGTACTGTGCTATGCACATGTGTTTCGTTGTTCCTTTGCTGCCTAACGTAACTAGTTTTTAATAGACGTTGTCTATCGTCTAGTGGTATAAAACAGGAACGAAACGAGGGTTAAGGCCAAGTTCTTTTCAAGTACGGCATTTGGCGAGCGAATTGGTAAGTAAACTTATAAAACACAGCTTCGCTATTAATATCGGAAGTAGATAAAGCACGAATGTCTAGATCACATTTGCCAATTGTTCTGTTCATTCTTAATTGCTTCATTCCTTCATAATTTCAACATTCTTTGATACATTAGAACAAGTCTAATAAAATTGCAAATTGCATATTCATAAAGTTAAATATAATTATATCGAAAGATGTTTCTTTCAATTTAGTTGAACTATTTCGAATCAAGATAGTTTCGTTACTTTAATTTAAAAAAAGAAGTGTTTTTAAGTGTTAATTAACTGATAATGAATATCTATACGCGAGTTTCGTTATCTCCGCGATTACTTTAACTTTTATTTTGAGCCTTTGAGTTATTATTTTTTATAACAAGAAATGATATAGGTATGTGTATGAATCGTAGATGAAGGCTGAAGTCAAAGCTTGTTCACAAGTTTTGCGGTGATATTTATAATTAGATGCATTTAGTCTCTTTAATTATCATCTATCCAGCGAATAGCATTTATCGTTACCACGTTGCGCAACCGTAATACACTTATTTATTAGTGTTAATGAGTATATATGCCGTTAAGAATAATTTCACATTCTTAAATGTTGCATCATAATGTTTTAACATAATGCAAATACCTTTCGTACTGAAAAATTAAATGCAATATTACGAATATATCAATATCTACGCGTTATCGTCCAAGAAAGAAGAACAATTCTAAGTATGTAACACGAATAAGAACTTAATATCTGAATCCAATTTAAAAGTGCAAGGTTGCACATGAAATTAGTAGCAAATAAAAAAATCTTTTGCTTAAGTCCAACTATTTTTTTCTTCTAGAAAAATTACTAATAAATCACTGTTATCTTCTTTTTTGTTTCTTTCTTCTTAATTCATCATAAATACACGTGTTCGTTCACTGTGATTATTGATGCATGTACATAGGTACATATTTCACTGATCAAACGTGACTACGTTGTTTGACGACGAATGAAGAGAACTGAGAAAACGCTCGCGTTTTCAATACTGCTATATGTAGTTCACCTGTATTCGATAGATATATATTAAAAATTTTCCCTTCTTTCACGAGTGTCAGTATATTTGCCATTGACGTATACATGTAACGTGTTACATCAAAATGTAAATAGTTCAATCAGCGATATCTGAGATCTTTCGAGAAGCGAAATAAATTGATTTAACACGTTTATATTGTAGCTTGTTCTTCAGAAGGCAATCGATAAAAAATGTTGTGTTAAATATTATTCAATATCAAAGATATGTTACAATTTAAATTCAATTAAGTTGATTATTTAACATTTTTCAAGCAATTAACTAGTGTAACTGGATTCTTTTTAATTTTCACGTTTTATTTAAGAAATTGTATAGTTATACTTATAATACATTTAAACGGTAGATATTTGTTCATGTGTATTACATTCAAATATTAATTGAGGGCAGACAGCTATTATATAAAAACTGTATACTTCTTAACATTTTAATCTACGGTAGGGGAAATCTAAAATAAACCGAATATAATCTGTCTGGCGGAAATCTAAAAATAATGTCTCTTGTACATGAAGTATCAGAAAACATCTCGATATGAGTACAAAAATTTAGTTCACTTATTCTTCTGGTCGAAATTTATGTTTGAAAATAACTCTAAATTATAAATCACAAGAAACAGAATAGGGAAATGTAATAGTAATATAGAAATAACACTAAATGCCTCGTGCACACATTGTTTCGTGGCGAATATCTGCAACCTGAGTGACAAGTGGAATGTCGGGAAGAAATATTAAATATATGTGTACTATAAAACCGGAAACGAATGATTTTTTGAAGGAATTGAATCTGTCTATCGAAGATATAAGCAATCTTTAGAACAATCTGTAATAGATTCTGTGAAGGAAGAAATACAGGTAAGGAAAGAGAAGAAATGGGGAAAAAATCTATAATCCCATTCACTTGATAATATCGATTGTAACAATTCTAATTAGCGATTTCAAATATCGCTGTACACTATAACACTTGCACAAACGCTATTATCAAATGAAGACTTGGAAATGCGAGTGTCATGCCTCTTTATCTTGTATTGTTATAATTGCGCGAAGTTATGAAGTTCGTCTGAAAGGTGGACAAATTCTATGAAATGTAATTGTGAAGGAACGAGTTTCACGTCAAGCAAAGAGTGAAGATAATAATTATTGTTATGCAATACTCTTGTGTTCTTAATAATAGTTTCATAATATGCAATGAAAATTTCTTCGTTACTTCTTTTAGTATTTTAGAAATGTTTGGAAAATGAAGGAAATTTCTTGCGGGTTATTTTGTTCTATAATTCAGATATATCAAAGTTACGAAATATATTGTTGAAAATATTGTGACATAAATATTTTTTTAACCATGTAATTTGGTTAAGAAAAAAATAGTGCCGTTTCAAGTATACTGATTTGAAGTACCATCACTGTCGTATCGATATGCACATAGAATCACGATTTCTTCGACCGCTTTATCAATCGCCAATTATCAATCTGAATCATCAGAGTACACATGGAATAAAAACTGCGATCATTAAACGACTTGAACATATCTATAATACACCGATAATAATTTCGATGCATTTTTCTTTCCACAATCTGTATTGTTTTATTTCAATTTTCACCGGGACAATATATTACTAATGTTGAATACCGAATTCGAGCAACAATTGTGAATCGAAATGTAGATCGAATACGGTTCAATATCATGAAGCGAAAAATGATACAGGCACTAATTCATACGTTAAATGATTTGCAGAGTGAAAAACCGATAACGCGCGAATTATAGTGGCAATGATAGTGTTTGAACATTAAAACGCTAAACAAAACAATCAACATTATACTACCCCGTTTGTGAAATAAGAAACACGGCTTATCTGTACTCTTACAAATTCCGCGTACCAATATCCACAATTAATCAATTTCTAAATTATTTTCCAATAAATAAAAGCCTATCGGTCGCGGATAAACCGGCCGCCAAAAACGAACGAAAAGTAAATAAATAAATCAGACACGAGTCCAACCAGCTAAACTAAAATTGAATATAAAACGAAGCAAATTTCCACATCGCAAAGAAGTTACGATCCAAAGTACCGATAATCGTGCGGGCATGACATGGAGAGCACGGTGAACGAGTTACAAGCACGTGAACAGCGTCGGGCCAGTATCTGTACAACTTGCTCCAAAACGATCAAGACCTGCCGATTAAATGAGACCGAGTAGATAGAATCACGAAATGAATAAAAAGAAGCGAAACTAGTATCTCATAAATAAATCATTCATACACAAAGGTGTATAATAATCCGGAGCATAAATAACTTATATACCAATCGCGAACGATCAACAGTCCGGGAATATGTCTATGGATTTCTATACAGCGTGGGTCGTACACGCGCTCAACATGTACACATGGCTTAATTTCTCCCTGTGAAATGTTTCCTTATGTTGTTGGTCACTTACCGTGGGCAATTGAGAGTCTGTATTGAAGCGCGTCGTACACGGGTAGAAAATCAGTCATTCGTACGGAGATTACATTCCTTTGGCGTGCTTTTTTGCCGCAACTTTACGACGTGGACCAGTTGCTCCGACACTGAAGTCCAAGCGTGAGCACTCGCTGCTACTCGACTGCCGCGGCAACCCGTCGCGTCGGCAGAACTTCCAGTAGAGTTGCACGTTTCCCCTTCCCCCGGCAACATCGACGTGCTTTGGAGTGCCGTCACCACTGCTGGGTCACGGCGTTCTGGCGCCCTGCACACGCTGCTGATACTGCTCGTTATCAGTCCGCCTCGCTTTCCGCGACGTTTGACCAATCTTTTGGGGAACGTCTTGGCTGATTAGCAGCTTTGGCGCCAGCTCCTAAAAACAAGCAATCGTTCAGGTGGACTTTTGTCGCGGACGTTTATCGACCTCCTTTCCCTTTTTTACTCAATTACTATTCGGAAGAATCAATTATCTTGCGGGAAAGTACTGAAGTACATATATTTTACTTTCCTCGGTATTATTTACTGAGTTTTTCCTTTCTGATATTCATTTTCATTGTGGCACGGTATGGTGTTATTATTTGCGATGGAATTTGGGGATAATTGAAATTATTAATTGATGCATGCGATGTTAATACGTGTAGATAGGGGAAAGTACATACTCTGACTCATGCGTGAGTATGATGTTGCATTGCTGACTACGTTTTGCCGGCGTTTCTGTAATATTAAAGATAAACGGATAACATGTATGTATATAGTACATTGTACGGCAGAATTCTGCTTATAGACGATTTTGGGAGATCGTATACTTTATTGATAACAAAAATCGTATCGTGGAAATTTTTAGGTTTAATACTTGGCGAGAATGTAACTTACGTAAGGACACTTCGTTTTACTTTGAATAGAGTTCACGGCCATTTCCAATTTGATTTATTAAGTAGTTGTAATAGCGGTCTTGAAAAATAAAAGAAATGAGCGTTACAGGTGATAGAGCATTTTAAAAATGCAATTTAATTGTAAACCAATATAGGATGCACTATTATCTGTACAGTACTGCGAACAATCGGTTGACTAATGCACGCGCAATTCTTTAGAAAGACAGTCGTCGCGGTAGAAATTTAACGAGTTTTAATTGAGCGTCGAATGAAAACTTACCCGTTCAGTAAATGCAACTGTCCGAATGAAGGCATAGATGCGTTCCGTTTAATTAAATTTCGAATTAGGTAAATGATCAATCCTTCGTTGGCAACCAGAAATTCAGAACAGTACGTTCCAGCATATTTATCAGACGAAGTATAATAATTATTCAAGCGCCGTTTAATAAGAGAAGATTGACATTCCTATGAAGAGTAACTACCAGTTACGAGTGACAGATATTCTTGCAATGAGTTCTGCATACAAATATCAAGATAGACGTTTTCCGGTGACGTAAGACTGGCTACACCGTAATTATTAGGCACTTATTATTTTCGAACCAAGCTGGCCATTCTTTTCCTCGAAATCTGAATAATATAGTAATCGTCACATTCGTTACTCATCTTTCAGTTATAACACCTTTTCCCGCTTATTCTGCGTGACAATGAAGAGTTTGATAAGCTATCTTAATAAATTGTTATCAGGCGTGAGAATATTCGTGTATCAAATGGATACTCCAGTATACTTTGGTTATACTTGAGTGTACTCGAAATGTTTAATCCGTGGTGTTTTAATGACGTCTACAACTACACGTGCAAGAAGTCGTGAACCTTTCGTTGAATTGCACACTATTATGCGAATTTCGATTCGAGAAACTCTGCACAACTATATACATATGTATGTACGTTTGTGCTCTTATCACGTGCATAATTTTACTTATAATTGGAACTTTATCTGTTGCTCTACGGATGATTAATGTGCTGTGCAACTTGACTTCTGTATATCAATATCAACTGTTGAAGTGATCCTTCCACTCTCTCTTTTTTTCTTTAATACACTTTTCAGCGTTCGAAAGTTTCCCGTTTGCAATCTGGAAAAAGAATCGTTTTGTAGAGTACGATAAGTAGACAAGAAACGTGATCTACAATGAGCGCTAGATTGTATAATGCGATACGGTGGCGCTTGTGAAAATTGTTCGCTATCAATTTAACGAGACAATTGTGTAATGCTAGCACCAAGACGCCTCTGGTCTGCTCGAGTGATTAAAATTTACAATTAAGTTCAATTCCAGCCTCGCAAGCTCCCAGTAGTTATCGGCCCTCTTATTATTTCAATATCACTTCATGAACAAAATCTAAAAGTAAAGCGTAAAAAGAAAAATTAATACGTAACATTAAACTGCAAAAGTTAACTTTTTCAAGGGTACTGGGGAAAGTTGCATCTCTTCCTACAATTCATTGATCGTGCATTTTTTTTCAACGTGGACGTCGCGTCGGCGTCTGTAACTATCCGGAAGTCAAGGACTCCGAGATCCAACCGAGATCGTCTACCTGTGACTGTCGGTCCGCTTGTAAATCCGTCACAGCGAGCGGACCGTCGCCGTCGCGTCGTGCTTCACACAACCGGTCGCTGACCAAGAAAGGGATTAATGCATTCATTGATCCAAAGGGACGAAGGTTGCCCAACTCTTCTCTATTTTCAGAGGACCATTGTATACAATGACTTGATTTCCCGCCTGCGGATTCCGAGAAGCTCAAGAACGAAATCCGTATACACATAGGTGTACATGTAGTACCGCGTGGGAACAATAATTTAGTAGTAATAATTTCAATAAAATAATTTAGATAATCCTGATTATTACGGTAGAAATCATTCTATTTAATAGATGCCATAAATTCTAGTCAAAAGACTCCAGTAAATATTCTATTTAATGGCTACAAATGGTGAATGGTTGCCTTGTTGATTCATTCCATTTCTCGCCTTTATAATTTATTGGTTATTTCCTTTTTTTAAAGACTGAAATTTATCAAATATTATTTTAGTCTTGTAGTGTTATACGACTTGAATGAATTGTTCTTTATTTAAAATCTTTTCGCCGAGTATTAATACCTGGAGTGATGTGGACTGTATTCATCCTGGTCTAAATCAGTAATAATGCTTGTCAGGTGTTTTGATTCTTGAATTTATTTGTATTCGAAACATTCTAGTTGAATATGGATGCATGTAACTTCCAAACAGCGTCTGTAATATGTATTACAAAAAGAATAATAAAAGATATATACAATAATAATTGTACTAACATGTCTATGCGCCATTTTTATATTCTGTAACAATAATTATACGTAAGGAAGTTGTAGGTGTTTATTAGATAATAATTATATTAATAAAGAGAAAAGGATTATATCGTAATAGCAGTCATATAGAAAATTAATAAAGAGAATTAAATTCGACCGCGTTAAATAAGGCTTTAGCAAAAATTGCCCCCGCAATAAGAGCTCTGGAATTTCTTGATTGCGCTCAGAAGAAGCACGCGCCGCGTTTGGAATGCAATATGCGCCCTCTGGTATTCGATTATTAAGACGTGGTCTCGAAGCTCGGTAATCTTTTTCACCTATTCCTGAAATCTATCTATCAATGTGAATATCTCAAGGCATTCCAATTGCACATTACTTTCCTGCATACGGGGGAAAATTATGCCCAAATTGTAGGTCAAAATGTATAATTAAGTTTCATATCCCATATTTTAGTGTTACAATACTTTTCATATCCATGAACCGCGATAACGAAGTAGCGTTGTGAGTGAAAATTTTAAAAAGGTTCTATGACCCCGATGGATATTTTCCATTTATTGGAAATTGATAACCTCGATAATTTGGTTTCGAGCAAATGAACGCGCTAACGATTTACGATGATCGACAGTGCCGCGAAACCTAATCCACTAGAAACTAGATTAAATTATGCGGATGCAGTACTTAAATATTAGGTAAAATTCGTACATCCTGTTTGTAACCAATTTTAAAACAAAAGTGACAATCTGTATCTGGACTGTATTAGAATCAATTACATCTTTCTTTCGAAATCTAGACTCCAGAACATGAGTATATTTAAATAGAGAACTAAAATATATCATTTTCTGTATATACCTTTGTTTATAGTTAGTATTTCGTTAACTAAATACTATTACTATCCTCTTTACCATAGATCTTATTATGCGCGAGCGCAATTTCGAAGTATCCATCACTTCTGCGCATGCTCTCCATTTACCCATTTGCAAACATTAAAACCACGATAATTAAAATAAATAAACCATTTATGAATTTAAACTTTTATCCTTTTAACATATTTTTCTTCAGTTAAAAAGCATTACACCTTTTTACTTAATGTTTTATAATAAACAGAATCATTTTATTATCGTGATATTCATACGCATGCGCGCCGCATAAAATAGGCGGCAAACCTGTACCATACGAAGTTCTCATCCTTTAGGGTCGTCTTGATCGTCTTAGTAGAAACTAACGGCGGGAGAGTAAAGGATCCTAAAAATGTCTGTAAAGCAAATTCGAAACTAAGAAAAGTTCACGCGATATTTGAAATAAATTACACGTGGTAAATAATTAAATGCTTCAGTGTAGAAATTAAATTCTTGAAATCAAAAATGTTTTCGTACTTTAATCTACTGGTTTTGCTCGCAATTTTAAAAAATGGAATGTGTTTATTCTGGCACAATCATCATCAAAACGGAGAAGAAACTCACGAAAAGAATGAAGTACATACAATTCCACTTGGTTCTGGCGCTACTTTTCACTGGAGGTATAATTATAAAATAATAATACACTGGCGCGCAAAATTAAAGAATCACTTTTTCGGTGAAAAATTGTCGATATTTGAACGTACTGTAACTTCGTGAAAAAAAATCGTAGAGCAGTCCACCTGTGCTCCTTTTAAAGTGTGAAGTCTTTATGTTCACAGATGTTAGTTAATTTTTGTCAAGATGCAAAAAAATCTAGAAAAAAAAATAATCTAAGGTCCGTCAAAGTGGAGACCTCAAGCTTTAAACTGAATTCAGGAAGTTTGTGATAATAATAATTTATCAATAATTTCTCATCGAAAATTTAGTGATTCTTTTATTTTCCACGTCACTGCATTTACTATTATAGTAACTTATATAACATTCCAATTTAAAACATCAAATAATTCCTAGGGTCGATTTCATGAGCGAAATGATCATAGCTGAAGTTCATTTCATAGGAGTAGAAAATACATGGTTTGCTATTGGTTTCTCAGATTATGGAAAAATGAAACCGGCTGATTACTGTGTTTTATGGACCGATTGGCATCGTCAAATTCAGTTACAAGTATTCATTCTATAAATTTCTTTTTTGTAATAAATTCTCAATCATATACACTTTTAATATTATTATTTTGTTTGTATGCAATCTACTATCATTATTTATAATTATCTTAGGACGCGTGGGCGGATGTGGATGGTAAATTAAATCTGGATTTGCAACAAGATTGCGATAATTTTGCATGGAGAAGAAGGGGAAACGTAACGAAATTCACGTTCTCAAAGAAATTCGATACTTGCGATCGAAATGATTATATTATGGAGGTGCGAGAAAATATTAATCATCTGGCAAACGTTCCAACTACTATTTTTTTAATTTCAAAATTATTAAAAATCTGCAGAGAGGCACTACACATTTAGTCTGGCTGAAAGGACTAGGGCCACTATCTTCTTTAGCTGGTTTGCAAGTGTCTGACGCTGAAGCGTCCGGTATGTCTAGAACGGAGTTAATCAGAGTGTTACACAAAAAATCAAGATTGCCCTCGAATGCATGGCAATTGGAAATGCTGGCCGATCATGTGAAAGTGCCGAATAAAGAAACGACTTACTGGTGTCGGGTGCAGAAATTGCCACCCGTTTTATCTCAGAAGTAAGTCACTCGAATTTTAACAAATATACGTGCCGAATCAAAACTAATCGGTAGTAGATAATTATCAAACGATTTTGGTCTTTTTCTGTCACCAATAATGCTTTAAGACTAACTTTCCATCACAACCGTTTCTATCCTGGGAACTCGAATTTTCATAACGTTCATTGTAAATTACAACTTTTATTATTTTAGGCATCATATCCTTCAGTTTGGTCCAGTCATACAACCGGGCAACGAACACTTGGTTCATCATATGGAGATTTTTCACTGCGCTGGTCACGCGGACTTAGAAATTCCAATGTACGACGGTCCCTGCGATGGAATTGATAGGCCAGAGAAAACTCAGGTGATTCAAAAATCTAGCAGTCCTAGAAAAATTAAATATGTAGTAAATTATTTTTCGGAAAAATGTTTCCTACCTGTATCTCTCTATCAGAAAAATATTTTCTCCCTGTACCTCTCTATCAAAAAAATCATTAATACGAATAACTTTGTAGAATCGTATAGTGTGTCATTCCGTTTTACCTCTTTTCCTCTCTAGATATGTAAAAAGGTTTTAGCTGCTTGGGCAATGGGTGCAGACGCTTTCGTCTATCCAGAAGAAGCCGGTCTGTCTATTGGTGGCCAAGAGTTTAATCCATACGTAATGTTGGAAGTACATTACAACAATCCTGAGCTTCAAAAAGGAAATATCGATTCTTCAGGAATTCGTTTTATTCTTACCAAGAGCCTTCGAAAATACGATGCCGGTGTAATAGAGCTAGGATTAGAATATACGGACAAAATGGGAATACCACCGCAGCAAGTAATATAGTCGTTCAAATATAATTAACAAACTATATCTTGCTATAATTGAAATTAATAATTGAACTGAATATTTTTCTAGGAAGCTTTTACATTATCTGGACACTGTATACAAGAGTGTACAGGTGTTGGTCTTCCACAGCACGGTATTCATATTTTTGCGTCTCAACTTCATACCCATTTAACAGGTGTCAAAGTAATGACTCGTCATATTAGAGACGGAGAGGAATTACCTCCTTTAAATTACGACAATCACTATTCCACACACTTTCAAGAAATTCGTCTATTACCGAAACCGGTTGTTATTCTACCTGTAAGAATGAAAATCTTTCTGAAAAAGAAATCTATCGAAAATTCGTAATCGTAATCTTTGTACAAATTAATTATAGGGAGACTCTTTAATAACGACTTGTACGTACGATACAATGGATAGGGAAAATATAACTCTTGGTGGATTCGCTATTTCCGATGAAATGTGTGTGAATTATATTCACTATTATCCTAATGCTCGTTTAGAGGTATGCGACATCGATTTCCTTTTATAGTGAATTATGCATGAACTAAACAAAACTGATTAATATATATTGCAGGTTTGTAAAAGTGCTATAAGTGACGATGCTCTGAGGACTTATTTTCGGTACATGAGAGAATGGGAAAATCAATTAACTAGCATCGATAAGGGAGTTTCTGCGAATTATGAAAGTATCGAGTGGACTAAAGTTCGTGTAGAAGCTCTACATGATTTATACGAAGCTGCTCCTTTAGGTTTGACAATATTTTCTTTATATGTTTTGTCCTAAAATTCTACGTCAAGTAAAATGAAAATTACATTTAATTAGGGATGCAATGCAATGGTTCAGATGGTACTCGACTTCCTGGTCTATGGGACAACATAGCGGCCACGCCAGTAAAACTACCCGTACCTCCTCCGGCGCGAAGTTGTCCAGTCTCGTTGTCGAAAGAAGAAATAAATTCCATATAAATTCTTTTCTCGTTATATATAACGCCATGTATTTTCGAATATATCAATAAAATAAGAAATTCGTGTTTGCAAAATTACAACATAAATTTTAAGATTAACGAAATATTACAAAATAAAGTGTACCAAATTGTACAATTGTTTAGATGAACAATGAAGATTATCTTCTTACACGAATACAAATAAAATACATCAATACGTATTACTTAATAGCTTCTTCAATGTTTTCTGTATTTTATTATGGGTACAGTTTTCTAAAATAATATTGAAATTCTAGTTACAATACCAGGTGTGGTCAAATAAGAGTGCTTCTCGTTTCAAGGATACCGAAAGATTAAAACACGATACATACACCAGGGTGACGATAAATGTTATCAATATAAAAGTTTATGAACCTTCAGTATATTTATGCACTTTGTGGGTTCCTTTTTGGCAGTACATCGTCTTGCTGTGTAAGCTAGCTAAATCGATTTTTCGTCAACAAATATTTGTTTCTATGGAAAATTGGTACTTGTCAAATGTGGAACAATAAAACTAATCAGTTATAATAATAATATTAATAATAATAGTAATTATAAATCGCAATAGTAGAAACTTTGTTTTTACATGTTTACGAATGTACAAAAGAGGGACGCGTCTTAATACTAAATACGATATAAAAATTAAAGATATTCAATTATTCACGATATAATACAGATGGGCGGGTTATACATACATACATACATACATACACACGCATGTACACGCTGAAAGCATGTACACGTTAGTTGCCTTGTTCGTTCTCCAGGCGCAAAGATCACTTCCGGAAAAGTACCTTATAATTTCCTTTTTTTTTTATTTGGTTTTTTCATTTCGTGTTTTAACTTTTTTCTTTTTTTTTTACTCCATTTAATGTTAACGCACGATTCCATTTTTATCGAACACTCGTCAGACTTGCTTTTTGACCTTGATTAGAAAGTAGCTCACAATAAATGTCCTAGCGTGTAAATGCGGGATTCTATAAAGTATTTAATTTGTACTGCCAAATGTGCTTCTCTTAGTTTTAACCCTTTGAAGTATACGTTTTAAGAAAAAAACTGTTTAGTGACTATTCTTTTTTTTCGAAGGAGAACAATTTTCTTAAAGGTACGATAAATACGAATATATAAAGTCATTAATTATCTTATATGATAATAGAAAAATAGCCTTGAGTAATATTATAATGTAGGCAATTAATAGATAATGGAAGATAAACCCCTTCTTTCTTTTATCCGTAATGCTTCAAAGGGTCCATTATGGTTCTCTATTGAAGGTATGAGAGAGACTTTTTCTCTTTGGTGCTTAATTAAGCTGTATTTAGACTTGAAAAATATTGATTGCACAAAAATAAAAAAAAAAAAAAAAAAGAAAGATATAGGTGCTGAAGAAAAGTTTGATTAAAATAGTCCTTGCATGTTACCGACAACTTCGTACCGGAATGTACACGTGTATCAAAATATGATACATAAAAATTGCGTATATAAAATATTTATGCTTAATTTATAAAAATGTTAGAAAATTCCAATTTTTCCCTCAAATTAGATTTCTTTAGATTATTTTAAGGCAAGCAGAATCGGTGAAATTACAAAACTATGCGGAATTACTTTATAATAGAACCAAACTGACACCAAACTAATTTATCCAATATAGAATACGGCCGAAGCAGCTTGAATAAATACGAAAACACCAGTCTAATCACAGCTTAAACAACGAAAACATGATATTGCAATGCATTGCAACACCCCCCCTTAGAAAAATTCGAGAGCGCAGATTTCTATCAAAATATTCCTATAAAGAATAGAATTATAGAATTGGCGAGAAATCCAGTGGCAAAATGGAATAAGACCAGTATTATTCGCGTACACTAGTAGAAGCTTAGATTCGCAGATCTCGAGGAACGTGCTGCCTGAATTATATGTATAGGAACGTGATTCTTTCGAATACGTGGACATTCTTGTGGACATATGCGTAAAAAAATTTAGATTCTCTGCTAGGAACACGCCCCATTGGAAAAAATACTTATTTTCTAAAGCGTGGATGATTAACGACCAAACTTCCATATTTTACGTTTCTCTCTTTCTCTCCCTCTCTCTCTTTCTCATATGTAAGAGAAATTTTTCCTTCAACACAGCATATATTTTGTTTTTGGAAATGTTTCACGTGCGATCACGTAAAAGGAGATCGCGGCTAGGACTTCGCGGATATATAAGTATAAAATATATAATATTAAGGAGCTCGAGGTACAATATGTGTACCAGGAACGTCCACTTTGCTACGTTGTTGTTTGTATATGTACCAATACAAGAGGAATTTTATCAAACAGGGTTTCGTCCAAAGCCTGTCTATATGCTTCATGCGTCTAATTCAGCGTTGTTTAAACGATACGTCACGAAACTAATAAACAATATTATAAAAAAATTAAGAATTTCACATTACAGCGTGAGTTGCTTGCGAGCTCGATTTTCCAAATGAGACTCGCGAAATGCAGCTGACGCTACCGATGTGTCAACAAGAACCTCTCGACTAGAGTGACTGATTGTTCTGTTGCATATGCATCTGCAAGAAACAGTAAAGTATACCGGCCTGCGCCATTACGTCCACTGTGCCAGCGGCTAACGGGTCACGACTTTTCGCGTCTGAACGTGAATTCGTACCAGGGCGGAGAAGTGTCGGCCCGAACACCGTCGCCAAATTATGCAATGACATTTTATTCTGAACCTCGTGTTTATTAACTCGTATCAGATGTGCGAGCAGAAAGTCGATGACCGCTTTGTTCACGGCTGGCAAACTTTCGTAGACCCTTCGTAGAGCAGCACCTTTGGACAATTCACCGGTTTGAAAAGCTTCCAAGAACGCTGGATAAAGTGCATCTGTGAAAAGAGCTTCCGGCATTTCACGGAGATACAACTTGAGTACACCCGTTACAGAGTGGACGTCAACCTGTACATGCAAATTGAACAGATTCATGTAAGAGTTGAATAAGAATTTGGCAAAGGAATTTCCTAATCAGTCAATTTGATTTGTTGTATATTGTAAGATATAGAAATACCTCTTTAAGCAATTGTTCTGCTTCGTACGAATTGCTTTCAAATGATTTCCGTAGTTTAGTTAAATCGGATGCTGAACCAGAAACACGATATAATCCGACTTCTCCGACTCCCCTCCTTTCCACTTCTCTCACGCATGCTGTTACGATAAAAGGAACATCGCGCTTCTCACGTCTGTAATAGACAAATACGAATACGACTCGTTATCTTATGTTAAATTACAAATTAAATAAAGTCAAGGAACGTACTTGCAAACTTGCTGTATTTTAGCTCCAAAGAGACCTTGTGGTTTAGCAGACGGCACCCGTCTCAATGTTACTTCACTTGGAACGAAACGGAGGGCCACGTCTAAAGTAGCCGGCCCTAAATTCAGTGATCTTTCCACTTGATCAGATTGAAGCCAAGATCTGCTCAATCGCTGTATGCATTTTCCACGTAATACAGAACGTGTTCCACATTCTTCGTATAACAAAATTCGAACATTTTGACTTCCCTCCAGTTCAACGACAAATGTTTCGCCTTTGATAAAACAGAGAATATAAAATCAATGCATTAATTCAAATTTACAAAGCTTCCATAAATATCGTATTGTTTCACGTTAAAATAAAATCTTACCCCAAGTCGGAGCTTGACCCCTTGCAACTCGACTCCTTGCACGTTTGAAATAATGTCCGTAACTATCAACTTCTACGATAATGTAAAGATCCCCCACTCTATCTAAACCTGGCGGCGTTAAGCCAAGTAAAGTTAAATGGAGATCGCCTAGCAATAAACTTTCGTCTCGTCCTGATCTGAGTAAATAGCTACCCATATCTGTTTGGAGATAAGTACGGCAGGCTGTAACCCATGCCTGTAACTCGTACATTGACAATGGTAATGGTCCTGGTGGTTGTCCACCCTGAAAAGTAATTAACAATTATTCGTTGAGTGTTTTTGTTTCATTTAAAGTTCTTTCTAAAATTATTAATCCCTTAATAACACATTGTTACTTGCATCCTCGTGTAGAATTTAAATAAAATTCATTATTAAATACTGCTATATTATTTATTTATTCGAAAGCTGTAAGTTTACGCACCTTTGACTTATCTAGGTACATATGGGAACGCATTACCTGTTGCAATGCCTCCACCGCTTCAACCCACTGAGAGCGTTCAAATTCACTGGACAGAAAGAACGTGTACGAGTTTTGTACACGATGCTGACTTTTATGTGCAACGCGTAATACTAAATTCGGAGATGCTAATACTAATTGAGCTTCAAGCTCGGCAAGTTTCTTCCTATTTTTTTCTGAACCTCTACCACCAAGTCTAATTCGTTTCTCGTCGTTTCGTTCCTCCCATAATATCTGATCACGTACTGTACACGCTTGCGATCTAAATGTCGAAATATTATGTAATAAGTCAAAGTGAAATCGTTATTAATATAGCTGTTAGAGATTAAGGATATGTTTTTTTAAATATACCTCAATGCTACAACGTTAGCTGGACTAGTCTCACGTGGTTCAACACCATCTTCTGTCACTGTCGCCTCTGCCACTGGCACATACCACTTTAACTCAAACGTAAACTTATCTCTGCCTGAAGCTTTATACTTTGCACAGGCAATTACGTCGTTAAATAGGAAAAGATGTCTCAACTTTCTATGACCATCAGACAATTCCACTACAAACGAGTTTTTCACTAATCTTCGTTGCGCTCTATCATGACTCTAGAATCAACACAATTTTATGTTAACACTATTGTTTACCTAAACTAAACATGCTTTTCTTTAACGTAATTAAACTTTATTTACCGGAAACATTGATTTCGTCTGAATAATATTGAATTCGTCTAGGAAATTTCTAGTCATAGCAAGAGCTTCTGAAAGTGGTGCATGATCTGCATGATTCACTGGTGTATGCTTAAGAAGATCCTACAATCAATTGAGACAGTTATATTATCAATGCGAACCCGATAAGATAAAATTTTACGAAGTGTATTTCCACATTATTTTATCAACTTTATCCAATCAACGTTTTATCAGCGATATATTTTCCAGATCTATACAGGATTTAGCTAACATAATAAAAACATAAACGGACACTTACATGCAATACTAACGCATTTTTTTGTACACGAGCTACTGGTTTATGCAAAAGATCTTCAAGAGATAAACCTGGTCCTTTTGGAAATCCTCTGAGTCTTATGTCCCTTGTGATCTCACCGAATTGTGTAGAATGAGCGGAACATCTTCGCACAGTATCAGTAGCTCGGGCATAATTATGTAGAAACGCACCATATAATCCTATATTGCTGGCCATTACCTTAATTATTTATAATAATACGTCATACAATATTAACAAAAGAGCGAAATAAAGGCATTTTTCTTTTTGTATACCAATACATTTATACAATTTGGTGCTTACTTTAAATTGTTCACCTATGTTAGTTTTACTATCCCATTTTTCTAGTTTCTTCTTCAGACCGTCCAAAAATGTTTGATGTAATGCATGTAATTCTGGGATCTTATAAAACATCGTGCCAAATTCATCTTCAGAAATAACAGGTTGAGACGTTGTCAATGTTGCTCTGATAGCTTTCATGTACTGGAAAGACATATTTTTTAGTAAAAGCTATGAATGAATGAAATTCATGTTATCTAAATCGAAGAATAAAGTTGCGTACCTGTAGCATAACGTTTAAACATTCGACGTAAACAGCTTCGCTTTCTACCACTGAATTTACAATACATTTTATCATAGACGTACGATCATCCTCGCGATCTTTACTTTTCTCTTGTCGTCGAGGTGTAGTTGGTGTAGGCGATTCTAAACTACCTTCGCTAAGGCTCAAGGGTTCTGCGTCGCTGCTGCCAGTTTCGTTATCAGTGCTAAGGGCGCGTAGTAAAATCGGTGGTGCGGGACTTGCACCCTCTTCGTCCTCACTGTCCATTGCTGCTCGATGTCTACGAGCAAATGAATACATTTGTTAAAAATATATATTAGCAGCTATACTCAGGCTGGTGACTCGATTCATTCAACAGATCATACGTGATTAAATATAACAACTCACTGTATAAAGTAATCAATGTTGACATAGTTGCTTTGATTCCCTGGGGAATCTGGTAAAGATGGTGGTCTTCTTGGCGGTGCTCTGTTGCCATTATTATTCCCAACAGGAGGAACACGCGCGTCAATATATACGTACTCACCTGTTTGATCCAAAGCTACTGAATCATAATAAGGTTCCTCCTCTGACGCCTCCGCATCACCGTCCTCTCCATCTTCATTAATGGCATTTTCCAAATCTGTTTATCGAATTAACATTTAAGTGAATGGAATATATTTACAAAAACAGAATACATGAAATAAATGCAACACCTTTTTCATCTTCCTCTTTAAGAGATTCTTCATTTTTATCTTTCTTCGAGCTTCCAGTTACTTCGATGACAGTGACATAATTACTTGGCACATCTGGGTCGCTGTTTCTTCTAAGTTCAGGCACTTTATCGGGACTCCTTGGTATTTCACTTTTGGGCCTTTTGCTTGTACTAAGAGTGGAGCTCAATTCAGCAACGCACTTGTCTTGAAGTTTACTTATATCTTCACGCGCCGGAAGTGGTGGGGCTGACGATTCGACTCGCTGAGCATTCGACGAGCATGTAGAATCGGACAAACTGTTCTCCGTTGTTCGGCAAGCGTTCTTATTTCGAGAGTCTAAAGCCTGATGTTTCTCGGGTGTTGTCACCGTATTACTATTTGCCAGTTGTTTGTGGCGTTCCACATCAGCTAACAGTCTTTCCAAATATTCCACGTAAAATTCTTCTTTTTCCAGTTCCTCTCTCAGGGCAGATACCTGCAAGAAAAAAAACTTTTAAAAATTGATTCGTTGTGCATTCAGATTGGCAAATGTAAATAACAGTGGCACATCTTTTTAGTTCATGATAACAAAATTCAGATAAGGGGTGAACGATGATTCATTGGTAGTAAACAAAATGAAGATACTTATTAAGCAGAAATGATGTTCCTGGCATAAATGTCAGATAAATATATTTAGTGACTTGAACATCCTTTAGAGATACATGAAAAATACATATTAATAATTAATACATTATACATATACTAATGCGTTATGTTGTAATATATGTTAACTTTGATTAAATATAATCAGCAAACATGTGCCTCCCAAGAATACAAATATTAACTATTGTCGAATATAAACTAAGTTAATTTCTCAGCTAAGTGAGAAATTAATACGATGACTCATGTACAAAGTTCCCAATGTCTCAGCAAGGAGGAAAGTTTATGTAAGAAGAGCTCGAAAGTTAATTAGCCAGGTTTCTTGAAAAGATGAATCTTAATTAGCTTTCACTTGCACAGAAAAAGGCTGACATAATCTAATTCTAAAAATTATGAAATATTAAGATAACAGTATCGCCAAACACTGTATAGCTTCCCTACGCAGTTGCAAAACTAGAATACAAAGTATATATATCCAATTTATATAAACATATTCAATATATCAATTTAAAAATAAAATAAAAACTCATTTGTACCCAATTATTCAACACGCAAAGCACAGTAAAATCACATATATATGTATGTATGTACTTATGTACCTATAGCGGGATGCTCCAGTGCGTTTTAACATTTCTACTTTCGAACGGAATAAAAATTATTGGCGGACAAATCCCAGACAATATAACAACGATGCATGTTTCGTTCGAACGAAACCTTTTGTCATGATAATCGAATAGATAAGAATACGATTTCTGGAACGAGTACTCACCTTCTGTTTATGCTTGACTAGGTTGGCCCTGACGTCTTCCTCCCAGGCTGCCGGCAAGGCGCTGTCCGGGAATCTTTGTACCCAGACACGCTGGAAGTCCCCGAAAACGCTCATTACTCTACTACAGGCCGTTGAAAGGATGGACTCCTTTGGAACGATGATTTTGTGCACGATATATCAAGCCGCTGTGTACATCGCACGGGCGCGGCGGTCACGGCTCTCACACGAATTCGCCTGATTACGATCTCGTTCAAAGGCAAAGAATCCACACAGACGAACGTTACACCGTAACGAGGCATAAGTCGTTCGTTTTACACGACGAACGATTTTCCTTCACTGGCACACGTTGTACCTGTAGCGAAGAATGAACGAAACGAGCGTCATACGACCGCTGTCATCTTGTCGACATCTCCTGCGTAGCTCAAGATCCGATCCCCATGCCCTCTCCTATCATTTTGACGCCTCGGCTATAGTCGATTCGCGGTTACTGTACACACAGTGAAACACAGGCAGCAGGTGCGCTTCACGCATGATGGTATTATTACTTACTGTTCGCGAGTGTGCTTACGCAAAATAGAAATTTGTCTTTCTTGCGAAACGAGGCTTGAATTCTATTTCTTTTTTCGTTCTTCCTTACTTTGACAAATATATGAAGATATCTTAATCTTGATGACGTAAATCAGTCGGGGTTCAATCTTGATGTTAGGTGTAGCGGCGGATTTTAATTTCGTACGTTCTTTGCGGAAGAAGCGCGTGCAAATGTAATGATATATGAAAGTAATTTGATGTATTTAATTCGATATGAGTCCCATGGATTTTGTAGAAAGCGTAGATGTAATATTGTTTGCAAATTTTTGGATGAAACTTTAATTCGACTATGCTTGTAGAAATTATATTTAGGAAAAAGCAGTATACTATGCAGCAGTATAATATGTATACATATTAGGAGAAATGAATTAGCAAGTTCTTTAAATGGTTACATTGTATTTAAAAGGAAGGGTTCTATACCTAGTTAAATTCATTCTAATATGTTTTCTAATTATTAGTTAACGATAAAATGAAAGACTCCGCAATTCTAAACTTATTCATTCGAAAAGATAAAATATACGCGACTGCTATTATTGAAATAAATACTGAAACATGTATTAACTGTTACTGTAGTTATTACTATTGCAAGAAATATTATGATACTTGACGAATATCCTGCTCTGTACTTGCTGGAGTTATTAATATACTCTGCAATTGTTTCAATTAATATGTTCCTTGATCACTCTATACAATATACGTACTAACTCTAAATAAATTATTACAGCGCCGTAGTATGCGTATTTTAAACTAATATCCATTCAGCGGGATATTTGAAAAAGCAATATCGTAAAACAATTGATTAACTGTATTTTAAAAACGACTAATTTAAACGCCGAAATATTCACGTATATATTACACAATACTTATTTTAATATCTATTGCTGACGAAAAATTAGTATTCAGGGTACTTTTTTTTTTTTAACTTACTTTTGAAAGTAGCTGTACGGGTGTAGCTGTCAATCTTGTCGACAACACAATTTAGAGGTTATGTTTCTTTTAAAAAATTCACGAATTTTCGTTAATTTCTTCAATTATCTATAAAAATGTCCACCGTAGACGAGAGGCAAGAAGTCTCGGTGTTACAGGAATTATTAAAACATGTAAAATCGGAGTCGAAGAGTGGCATTTTATCGTGTTTGGTGCGGCTTAAAAACGATTCGAAGTGCTACAAGCACTTTGCCAAAGATGGAGGATTAGGCATTTTAGTAAATTTACTTCATTATCATAATGTAAACATATTGAACATGGCATTGAGCATTTTAGCAAATGCTTGCATGAATTCGGACACAAGAGCAAAGGTATAAATATATATAATTCTCGTCCATTTTTTAAATTCGTTAAAAGCTTGATTGTGTCAAACTGGATAAAATATCTTTTCTACGGAATTTCTGCATCTTCTGTAATTCAATGTTCACCATTTCAAATTCATTTTATTATAGGTCAAAGGATCTAAGATAGCAAGCCGTGTAGTCTCTATAATAAAGCATATCAGCTTGGGAAACACAATTCAATGCCGGGCTTGTAGGCTGATTGGTAATTTATCGGAGTGTGAATGGCATGCAAAATCACTATGCGATGCTGGAGCGATTCAAGCTTTGGTTGATCTGTTGCAGTTAGACAGAAATATGCAGACTTATTTAATGGGTGTTAGGGCTATAAGGTAATAAAAGATACTTTTGGATTAATGACATTCTGTTAATTATCGATATCTCTCACCAATTTGTATATTCTTTCATATAGAAATATTTGGAGTATGCATGAAGGTAGTAAAGAAGAAATCTTAGAATCTGGAATAATATCTAGAATTACAGTTTTATTGATATTGGCAAAAGAACAATCAGATACAGACAAGAAATATTTAGGGTTAGTAGACACTTGTTTAAAAGCGATGTGCGCCTTTGTGGCCACACTGGATCCTCGAGTTGGAGAACAAATGCGTGGAGAAAAGGATATACAAGGCTATAAGTGTATTGCGCAATGCTGTGACATGAACAATAAAATGGCAATTAAGTGTCTGTACAATCTATGCCAAATTGCAGAGTGTCGTCCCATTTTGGGAAACTGTGGTGCTATTGAATGTCTTATTGGTCTGATCAAGGAACGGTCCGGATTATCCAAGGAAACCTTAGCCGCTCTATGTTTGTTTTGTAGAGAGGCTGTGAATCGTGCAAGGATTAGAATAGGATCTGGTTTAGAATTAATGTTATTTTTATTGAAAGATACCGAAAATGAGAAATATCATCCCATGCTATTGCATGCTTTAGCACAGTTTGTGTATGATGATCCGAGTATTGTGATAATGGTAAAGAATGGTTTGCTCGATATTTTAGTTACCAGATTGAAAAAAATGGTAACTGAAAGCATAATAGACGAGGGAACTAATATCTCAAAGAAAAGAGGAAGCGATTCTCCTCCTAGTAAACAAGCGGAGTTAAAATACAATAAAACTAATTTAGGGCGGTATGTTCGAAAATGTTGATAACATTAAAATTTCTTTTTATAGAAATAAAACGGGAGGATGTATCTTTTATTTTGTTTACAGATTTAGTTCAGATTATTATCGAGATGATTGGAGCCCGGGTAGCGCAACTAGTATTTCTTCTTCACCGCCTAGCACACCACCGTTACCATTTTACGATGTTATGGAAAATGATGAGAACGATGAGAACACTGAAGATAATTACAGTCCCGTTTGTAGTGATACCGAAATCATGGAAAACGACGACGGTAAATAACTGACATATTTTAATATAATTATAAAATTATTCTTTTCATTTTCTGAAGGTAATAAAGCCATGAACATTTTAGAGCCACAAGAAGAAGTAGAATCATTAAAAAGTTGCAAATCGATTACTACAGACGTGGAAGAATCACAAAATTTGGACAAGGAAAACAAAGCAAACGTTTGGGAATATGCAAATGTATGGACTTTGGTATTACTAAGTCGACTGAGCCATTCGAATGAACCAGTCGATCGATTAGCCGATCCCGCCACCATTGAAGCTTTATCAGCTTACATTAAACACGCCAAAAATCCAAGAGCATCGAGAATATTAACTAGAATTATAAGGTTCGTAAAAAGAATTCATATGACAAATATCAACTTAACTTAATGAGTATTCTCTTTATAGGAATGGAGCGTATTTAATTTCGTTGCTGAAACAAGGATTCGTTTTCGAAGCTCAGACACTATACGGTTCAGAACAATATGCCAGACAATTATGCGCTCTAGCAGAAACCGGCGGAGCAGTAGGTGAACTCACTTCTATTCTGCTCCGCGGTGAGGACACTCACAAATTAGTTATCGCAGTTTCCATACCATTTCTAATTAAATCGCGGTGCATTCTTAAATCTTTGCTGAACAATCACGGTGGTCTTCGATTAATATTTCACGTTCTGTCCGATCAACATCATAATCTCCACGAGAATGCTATTTGGTCAATCTGTCGACTAGCTCACGCGTTGGAAATTCAACCTGACGTCGTAGAAAAATGTGCAAACTCGGACACTGCTTCCACTGATTTTCCAATAGTATATGACAATCATCTAAAGCCTGCGACGGTTACATTCGAGCTGGACGATGGTACGACGGTCGATGCTTGCAGACAAACCCTGTGTCAAAAGTCGGACGCTTTTTCGGCTATGCTTGAAGGAAATTTTTCCGAATCTGGGAAGAAACGCGTGAAACTACGAAACACGTCGAAAGAAGGCCTTAATACGTTATTATTAGCTGCAAATGGAACGACTTTTGAAAATAGAACGATCGAATCTTTATTGGACGCTGTTTTATTGGCAGACAAGTTTCTTATGACCGATTTATCGGACGTTTTGACAGAGAAATCTATTTCGAAGTTGAATTACAAGAATTTTAGCAGAGCTTGGAATTGGGCGCGAATAAATTCCTGCCACGAATTGAAATCTTGTTGCGTGAAGCGTTTCCTTACGGCATCGATGACAAAGTCTGAAAGGGTCCAGGCGTTTCAAGATTTCTGTACCAGCGACAGTTTTCACGAATTTCTGGACGATATAAAGGAAATCATTAACAACGTGTTGTGCCAACGTTAATGACGAACTGATTTCATATGATTGTGATATTTATTAGCGATGCCGTAAACGAACGTTCGATCATTCAGACCGCATTCCCTAAAATAGGAAGCACTTCGTGAAATTTTTATATGATAAAATATTTTATCCATTCAGTACCCCGACCGTGCTTATTGTGAATATATTTTAAGTTAGAGAATCGATGTATATTAAGAATTATACAATTTATATAGGTGTCATTTGTTTAAAGATATATATATTATATATTAATATTAAAATGCCAATTCTTGTATATATTATAAATAATAGCGAATGCATTTTAATTTAGTTTATTCGACATAATGTACACGAATAAAATATTGTTGCTTCGAAGAAACAAACAAACGAATAGAAAATGTAATTAAATTCTTGTGCCCAATGATATTAAAAAATTTCTTATTATGTCAGTCATTAGTTTCTTCTCGTCAACGTTAATTTCATTGATTCAGACGGCACGGAAATTAAATGCAAAATCAATTTCACCTGATCCTTATTTACACAGTCTATTTTGAACGATTTAACCAGCTGAAACGTTTAATACAAAATTGTATATAAATCTAATAATGTTTATTAATGAAGCATTAATTATACACATACCTCAGCTATCGCGTACGATATTTGTATTTCCGCAAGCTTTCGACCGATGCAGCTTCTCGCACCTAAAGCGAATGGTAAACTCGAATGCGGATGCAATACACCTTGGTAAGTACCCTTTTCCGTTCTAATCCATCTTTCCGGAAGGAACTCATTTGGTTGTGAAAAGTTGGCCGAGTCTCGCGAGCTCGAATAAACTGATAATACGAGCAGCTCCTGTAATAAAATACTACGTGTACTCTTATCATTTTTATTTATTATCATTTAATAATTGCATCTCATATATATAATAATAAATCCATTTACCCCTTTTGGCACAAAGTAATTACCGACCACACTATCTTCTGGTAAATATCGAGCTATGAATGGAGCTATAGGATACAATCGGAGCGTTTCTTTAATTATTCCCCTTAATAATGGTTCACGTAATATTTCTTTCAGCGTAAGATCCTTTAATCGTACAAATAATGCTTCTTGCTTCTCCGGATGATTACACAATAACAATAATATCCATTGCAACGTGGTCGCTGTCTAAGTATTTACGACAGAATAAATTTACATAAAATATTGTTCTGAATATTAATGAAGCTCGATTCAATTTCATTAATATGTAAAAGTTCAAATTGAATTGTATGAATAATTATATATATGTACCGTATCACCAGCTGCTAAAATAAAATCTGTAACAATGCATACGGCGTCCTCTTCTCGAATCCCTTCGTCCTTCATTTTTTGTAATAAACCATCGCCGCCTAGTCGAGTCATTTCCGGTACCAGAACTCGTACGATTTCAAAGGCCGTGTCAGCACACTCAACGAATTTCGTCCAAATAGGTAAACGAAAATTCATAGCAAATTTAGCCGGCATTATAGCTAATTTAGCTGAGTATTCGAATATTTTATGCAACGTTTTCGCCAATACATCAAATTCTCGAGACAACTGTTTCTTATAAATCGGCCAACTCGATCCCATTAAAGTGGCCACCATTGCTATCGAACAATAATTATTTTTCAAGCACATTCTTTATACTTTATGCTTTTAATTATAAACAAATTATCCATACCTTCAATGGACCACTGATAAAGTTGTGTCTGCAAGTCCTTTATAACAGCGTCAGTCTTGATTTGATTTTGCCAGTTCCATCGAAGTCTTTCGGCCACTTGTTGACACGGGCCAGCCATTAAATTCGTTGGTTCCGGTACTAACATTACTTTGTTTAACATCTTTCGAAAATGTATCCATTCTTCTCCGTTCCTGTCGGAATATCAAAATACACTCCACAATTAAAACAGAAACGTGATATCTATCATTCGTAAACGATAAAGATATATTTTTCATTGGAAACAAAAATATTATTTAAAGCGACTGTACATAAACAATAAGCCACGACGACATCTCCGTATCTCGTTGTAAAGGGTCCATGCTTCCGGTAGATAGTTTTTCGGTGTAGGTCCCTCGAGACGAAATATCCTACGAAATTCCTGCGGCGAATTAATAAAAACCGCGGATACTGGCCCTATACGTTCCCTATAAACTGGGCCCAATTCTTTGTGCCTCTTGTCCACGTATTCGTGTTGCCTCTTAGGGCCACCGGCAAGCATAAACGAGAAAAGCGTCCCGAACACTGGTAATCCTTTTGGTTCCGGTGCTTCCTGTAAAATATTTCCGGTTGCAGCGGTCGCTGCTGTTGCATAATTTCTTTCCCGAGATTTTTCAGCGATCTTCGATCGACTGGTGTCATCCGTAGATTTTGATATATCGGAAAGATCGTCGATTCTCGATGCTTGCGACGCGCCTGCATAGCCGCAACCAGGCAAACAGTACTTCATTGCAGTAACACCATTGCAAAGGCGTTTATTCGATTTCGCGCTTTTCAAAACAGTTTGCGCGACGTACATTTTTGTGTTCATTGTGTTGCCGAACTTTTCCTGTTAATATGTCGTTTGTGAGGTAACGTAAAAAAATTACAGGACGGACATGAAGCGTCAGTAATACAATCCAGTATTGCTATGCGTCGAGTTTACATAAGGGTTCGTGCTAAATATGAAAGCCCAGTTCTGCAGACGAATCGTTTTCTTCAAAATCACTGACATGACTTCACCGAATAGCAAGTTGTTCGATACCTCTTGGGGAGCTTATATTTTTTCACATTGGTGTCATGGATGATAACTCGCGTCCCCTCAGATGATAACACTTGCGACTATTGAAAATAATGGTAGAAATTTTGTCTGCGAACGTTGTTTTAATACACTGTTTTAGTTTAACACTCACTGTTTTCCGTTTTTCCTTGTCCTGAGATTTAAAAGGAGTTCCACGTCTCTCAAAGCGTTTTAATATTTTAAGTATACTTTTTGACGACAAATGAGAAGCCTCGAATCACTCTTTGTTATATGTCCTGAAAATTACTGTGGTTTCCGGCTGTGACCGGAAGTAGGTACGGTAACAGCGTACTGCATAGTGAAAACACCGGAACCCGGTGAAAATGTTCTGGTTATACTCCGGTTACAGAACTCTGATGTATAAGAGAAGAAGAAGATCGAATACCGTTTACTATGCCGTTATCTAGATGCCGTTTACCCCTCCGCTTGCAGGTTTCCACTTTCTTCCATGAGAATTCCTCTGCCCCTTGATTCACTGCGTTCTTATTTTCAACCGATTACAGTGGCGTCGAGATTAACATAATTACCAGCCGATTAGCGTAAATCACCGCCGGTTATATGTCAACGGCAGCCTTGTTATTAATTCAATAATTATTCGCCATTAGTTCAGTTGATATACATTACGTGTGTATTAGTCTGATTGGAGGTTTCACGATATCGAGATGTGAGCTGGTGTATATCAGTCAACTGAACGCACTGCACTTGTATTCCAGGGAGGAAAAGAATATTATTTCACTTAAGCGCACTTATTTCCTTTATACGTATTGATTAATTGAATTATTAAGACGATCATTATAATGGCTCGCAATTAAAGAAATCTTATTCATAGCAATTCCAGATAGATCAAACAACTTAGAGCTTATTATACGATTACGTTTTTTATGTTTAACACTGATATTCGTTTCATGATTCCTTTTCTTCACTGTTTTCAATTATTATTGTCATTCGGTTCTCGGCGGATAATTTTTCCGATCGCTCTAATTGTAATTCTTCTTTTTCTTTTACTATCACCTCTTACTTCCGATTAATTGGCGAAAATTGTAAAGACAATTAATTAAATCAAGAATGTCTTTCCTTTTAGTTTTAATTACTATCAAACGCTGATACTTTCTCACGGTCTGATCGTCGTTAACCAGAGACCATGACGCCCGACCACTGCTGACTGTTTAACAGTTCCAAAGATATTTAAATCTCTTGCTCAAACTTCTTACATGGAGTGGGGACCACGTGTGAGATTCCAGGAATGACGGATCATGGACTGTATAAAATTTCGGCCGACCACAAAAATAATTTTAATACTATTTCGCATGTATTATCATTTATTTCAGTGTACCACAACGCTTGTTCTTTCAATTAATGTTTAAACAAATATCTGTACAGTAATATCAGTAGAATAGAGATAATTTTTTTACAGAAATCCAAAGATTTTCTAAACATTATCAATTTATTTATCATTGAATGATTTTTAATCAATAGGATATAACAATGTTGCATGCTTTCCGTTTCTATAACTGCATAATGTTTACTGTTTAAAGAACATTCAAAATCCTGATCGATGCATACGATCCACGAAATCCATCCTTATCGTTCAAAATCTCTGAAAGGATTCTTTGGGCCATCCGTACTATATTCCAATGTACCCACAAACATGAACAAGACTAATTTGCATAGATATGAAAGGAACATATTCTACTTTCAAAGTTGAACGGAGTCAGAAGACTTTGAACAATGCGATAGCGTTTATAAATAATGCAGCCGATACCTCTCATCGGGGCTGAATATCTGGTTTTGAATAACAGAGCAAAATCGTCTTGTTCATGACAAAAAAGAAAGGCTATTGTTAGTAAGAAACACGTATAGATTAATCTTATGCAAATTATGCTCCGACGATTGCTATCATATCTCATCTGTAATCTTTTTCGTTTTCATTTTCAATGAAACACGCGCATTTAACGTTTCAGATATAGATCAAAAGCTGTCCAAAAATAAATACAATCTTTTATGCATGCATATGATTCTCGATTATAATGGTAATGGCATAATAGTATAAAACAATTATCTAAAGAATAATTAATTTTCTACAAATAAAAACAAGTCGATTCTTCAATTACCATTATTATTGAACATTTTGTTACTCTACACATTACCATTATATTTCATTTTTAATTTACTCATAATCGTTTATAACATTGTTCCTGTCACGTTTCAGTGTACAGGTGAAACTATCGTTTGATGTTGAAAAAAAAATGCAAATATACATTCGAAGGTGAGTATACGGCCAAGAAAAGAAGAGAAAAAAACGTCCACGTAGATGACGTTTCTGGACGTTAGGTCAAGAGATCATTGCCGAACGAATCCCGGAATAGGGCGGCGATCGTTGAACATAAAGGAACATATTTACCAGTGAATGCAAAGTACATTTGTCTTCGCAGATCGGTAGTGCTGCCTGGTCAACGACCGTGAAAAAATTCCGTGTTGAACGACACGACAGGGCGCGGGTTAAATTGACTGGTTGCATTGTACTCTTCGAAAATGACGATTTCACATATAGTTCAGGTGTACAAGCCCCCTGATATCTGAATGCGTATAAGCAAATAATATGACACGAGTTTTTGAATGAATGATCACAAATCATGATAACGTAAGTATACTTGCGAATGCGAACATGTAAATGTCAGAAAATAAAAATCCGGAGAAAATTTTGTATCGTCAGATTTTTTTCAGTTCACCACCGGAAAAATTATTTGCATCGATCTTTCTTGAGGTTCAATGTCAATGTTATTTTTTATTACTTTCTGAAGCGGTTGTTTTTTCTAGCGAGATAGAGTGATATTTAATTACTTATATTTCTCCCCCTTGTCATAATTTCTATAATGTGTGTGTTTATAGTAGTATAACATTAAAGGCTAGTTAGTTAGCGAATTTATTTGCTAAAAAAATATGTTACTTTCTAAAATGCTTGCGTGGAAGTAAATTATGATATAACTAATAATAGTAGTCTGGGAGGATATTATCGTTAAAATTACGTAAGATGGATATTACAATTTGAATCAGGTTCATTGTGAAATATCTAAAATATGTTTCGCCATATTGAACTGCTATATCTATATTTATTTATGATAAAACCGGTGCTTGGTAAATAGAAAAATTAACAAATCCGTAACTCTGTTGAATATCTAAATTTAAATTAAGAACAAAAAGTCTATCGTGGAACGGGATTTAAAATGTATTTATATAAAAGTATATCTCATTCGGTATTTTATTTTTAGAAACCAGTGGATTTTATTAACATTATTATGCCGGCAAACTTCCATTGAATCTCTAAGAGTCTAGAAAATTGATAATAGCTATTTAGTTAAAGATTCTCGATGTCCTTTATACAGCTCTATATTAAAGATATAATCAATTCCGCGCATTGATAAACTTTGAATAATTAATTGCACACATATTGAATGATATCGCGTTATACGATATTATTTTTCTAGATATTCAAAGTACATTCTTATCATACGTAAAGCTTGGCGAACACGATAATGAAAAGACGACTTTTAGAACATTCTGTCTCCGGACGTTCGAGAATGTGCTTGGCTACAGGAACACGGCAAACCAAATCAGTATACACTTGAACTTTTAGTGAGTCATTCATACGCCATCGTCTCATTCTTTGCTACGATGGACACCGACGTTGAGTCCTGTTTAAAAGACTGGAACGATCTAGCACAAGATTACAAGGAATTAGAAGTAAGATAATTTTTTGTTAATCCTGGGTACTGATGTTGTCGGTGTTTAACACGTTGGACCAATTCCTGTGAGGTTAAGTGTATTTTTTATTTATCACATACCCGAAACCGGTATATGAAAAATTGTCCGTACAATATATTATTAAATTCATATATATTATTCTCACGGGTATATCTTTGTACGTTTAAATTGTTATCGTATAAATTTTCTTCGTTCTTTCGGTATCGTTCACTGTACAAACAATTACTTAATTACGAAGAAACAATCTTTTTCATGCTGCACAAATAATTTTCATTGTTTTATGATATTTCTCTCTTTTTCTTTTTTACATTAGATCTGTTGTAATTTTGTTAACAGATTTTGAACAAAGAATACATTGCAAAATTAGAGGAAATAAGCGAACTTCAAGCAAAATGCTTGAATGGAATTTCTCACCAAAGGTACAGGATGAATGTAATATCAAAATCACTCAGCCAGTAAGTATTTAATACTACATACATTTACTATATTCAATTTTCTATACACTTTAAATACTTTTACCGAAATAATGAAATGTATATGTCGAATTTTAGGTTACACGCAAAAGATGCAAGGAAAGATTTAGACAAAGAAATGGTGAAAAGAAAACAGCTATTACACGATATGGAACAAACTTTGCCGAAACCAAATGGAACATACCTTCAGATTATTCTTGGCAATGTTAATGTTTCTATATTGAACAAAAGTGATAAGTATGTACGATACGCAATTATCGAAACGATTTACCAGTGGGGCAGTCGGATTTAAATTACAATTTAAACAATTTCATTTATTTTTCAAGGTTCAAGTACAAAGATGAATATGAAAAGTTCAAGTTAGTCCTATCTGTGATTGGTTTTATTTTATCCGTAGTGAATCTAGTAACTAACGTCAGGTAATAATATCGTATTAATATTTCCATTAGGATATAAAAAAAAACCTGTCCGTAATAATTGTTCTAACGATAATACGTGTTGCAGAACTTTGGAACTTAGTTTTATGTTCCTTTTAGTCTGGTATTACTGTACATTGACAATAAGGGAAAGTATATTGAAGGTAAACGGTTCGCGAATCAAAGGCTGGTGGAGATTTCACCATTTTCTTTCGACTGTAGTATCCGGTCTTTTGCTGGTATGGCCTAATACAGGTCCGTGGTATGCATTTAGGCAACAATTTATGTGGTTCAATGTGTACATCAGTAAGTTACTTATTCGTTGCATACCAATTTTGTGATAGTACTAAATTTTCAAGGTATATGGAAATATCTTAACACATGTTTTATTTATAGGTGTAGTTCAATCTCTGCAATTCTGCTATCAGCGGGGTGTTTTATATCGTTTGAAAGCATTAGGCGAAAGACATAATATGGACATTACTATAGAAGGTTTTCACTCGTGGATGTGGCGTGGGCTATCGTTTTTACTGCCATTCCTTTTTGCCGGTTATCTGTTTCAATTGTACAACGCATACGTACTGTATACACTAGTATCACATCGAGAAGCCACGTGGCATGTCTCGGTCCTCAGTTCCATGTTTTTGGTTTTATTCTTAGGTAACACGGCGACAACTATATGGGTAATTCGTCAGAAACTAAGGGAACGCGTTAGAAATCATTTTCCCGGGATATTCGCGTCTACGTCTGAACGTAAGAAAGAAGTAAATGGGCAGAAAGACGTGAAAGCCCAAAAGTGTCAGTGAATTAGTAGTAATCGTGAGAATTTTTTTAATCCTGCGAGTATGGTAATGAAATGAATGCGATATAACGTAAACACTTTATAAATACGAGAAGGAGAAAACCGCGGTGGAAATGAGAGTTCTAAATGAACACAGCGACCCAAATAATTTAGATACATATATAGTCTAAATCGAGGAACAAAGATCAGAGAACATAGCAAAGAATAGATGACCTCCAGTAACATTCTTTCCTCCATATATTGACGTTTTTCTACAACTATCGTCGAGCTAAAGACTATTTAACACATAACTTATCGTCCTGTAGAAATAATTTTCTTTGGCGGCACCGGATCACTTTCGACCCGCACTGAATGATGATCGAATTAAAACGTTTCGCGTATCAGATTGTACTTGAACGATCGAACGCAGTGTCTTATTTAGTTGCCTTTATGTTTGCGTCACATCTACAGAGTATGGGTAAGAATTGACAGAGTACTGTCGACGAATTGTTAAAACTATTCCCCTTGTATGCCTTCTTTTCGTAATTTAATGAACATTGTCTACTCTTTACCTATATTACCCAATGTTTATTTTTGTAGGTAATATACGTGTTTGCTCTTAATATTTTTTCTTTTCTTTTCTTTACAATATAAATAGTAAAAATAAATAGTTATATACATTATTAATTGAGATGAAGTTATGACATAAAGATAATTCTCATAGTTATTATTGCATTGCAAGGTATTAATTTCACGTATTAATTTATCTCAACCATTTCTCTCATTTTCTAGTGTTCAATTAAATTGTCCTTTGGAACATTCACGTTTTATGCTTATTGATATCGGAGTTAAAATTTAAAGTTATCATCGCCGTTTAAAAAAAAAACTGGTTGCTTCAAAACATACTTGTAACCTTTAGATATACTTAAAAAAAAATGAAAAAAAATTAAAAATCAGACCTAAGGTTTCACGTGTAAAATTATATTTACATAGCTGTACATACATGTGTATATATGCATCGTTATAATAGTTTAATTAGAATAACATGTATTCACGCACACATCTTTGTATTCCGTACTCACTCTGCAGCTAACAAATATTTAAATTTATAATTTTTGCGCATGGAACCCCGTAAATATATGTAATGTAAATCTTATTTGTTTTTAATGTATTTATTAAATTATGTGTAAATAAAAACAATGTCACTCGCCTAATATTGAAAAGAAAATAACATATTTTTCTACTCCCATTTCCATAACATATCGGTGTGAAAAATATACAAAATAGAAATTTTCTACCCGAATTGAAAATACCGAACGTATGCATATACTTATATTTCTAAATAATTTTAGTCATATTCAAATGATATTATTTAATAATGATATTTGCATATAGTATTTTACATCAAATAAAACAATAATCCTGTTTTGATAAATTTTCAATTGCATTGTCAAATGTTTGTTTGCATTTACTGTGTATTAACGAATTTATATTTAATAGGGCAAAGGGCGGTTTCGTCAAATAATACGAAACTTCTAATAACTAAAAATATGATACATTAATTGTACTACAAAAAGGATCGTGACGTAGCAATTTAATGGCAGTCGCCATTGTTAGAAGTGTAGATAACGAATGCAACAAGTAAAAATGTTAAGTGCGCCTGTGCTTCTAACGTAAGGATAGTTGCATCGTATGAGAACGTCAGTCGCAATATGCACTTGGCGTATGTATTTCTCATTTGCACATTCTGCTATCGACATTCGATAAATATTCATTAAGGACTATCAAATAGTACGACCTTGCAAGTAAAATGCCTGTGAAAATCTCTTGGCCAGTTGTGATAGCTGTTATTCATCCAAATATTGGGGGATGGGCTGGAGCATATCTTACTAGGAGAAGTATGAAACCTTGGTATGAGGTAATTAAATCGATAAATTTGGTAGAACTATTCAAATGCAGTTGTGTAACGCAAAGCCCATAATTTGATCTAATATCTTATTTATTTATCAAATTATTTTGAAACAGAAAAAGCTGTAGAATTATTATAGCATTTTATAAGTGCTGCACATTATAATAATTTGGAGAAAAAAAATGAAATAAATAATTTTAGTGCTTTTTTTATAGTTTATAAATTATGTACACTTTCCATCGGATATTTGCGGTCTTTAATAATATTAAATGCGTTCTTAAAATGTATGTTTAATTATAATTAAACTTAATTGTATAATTGTTAATAAGATTTCGTTACAGAAGATTTAACTTTTGTTAATTAATAAACGTTTCTTATTTAAAGAAAAAAAAAAATTTTTACCGCGATACTTTATCGTAAAAAATATTTAAAAAAATCGCAAGTACACAGAAATTCAAGATAATTATATCGTTCCTTGTGCCGATAGAAACTTCCTCGTACTTACGAGTTTACGACATATGCTTCTATTTTAATATATCGATCAATTATTTAAGCGTTAATTTTAATAAAATAATAAATTTTTGGGGGTTTATTTAATAGTCTTTAAAAAGACCATCATGGACTCCACCAAAATGGGCATTTGCTCCAGTATGGACAACGCTATATTGCACAATGGGGTATTCTTCGTATTTAGTATGGAGAGATGGTGGTGGTTTTAGAGAGGCAATAATACCACTTTCTATTTATGGAACTAATTTAATACTAAATTGGTCTTGGCCACCAATATTCTTTGGATTACGTAACATAAAATGGGTATTTTAACAGAAATGGGCATGCCAACCATTCTTTTCAGTCGCCTTACTAATCTACTTTTTTTTATAATTTTAGGCTTTGTATGAAATTATTTTATTATGGGGAAACACTGCAGCTATGGGTGTGGCGTTTTACAATGTGAATCCGCTTGCCGGCTATTTGATTCTCCCATACTTAGCATGGACTACCCTTGCCACAGCATTGAATTATTCAATTTATAGGGACAACAAACCAAGTATAGAAGCTGTTACAGATAAGAAGAAGGAATAACATATTAATGATATTTTCGTAACAAACGATGTTAGCGTTGATTATCTGCAATGAAAGTATCTTGCTTTTACACTGTTTTTACAGATATTGTATCACCATATTTAATAAGAAATATTCCTTGCATTGGACGCACAATGCTATTAGTATACACATGTTTATTATTTGATATGAAATAAACGTTAGTTAATCAACCATACGTACAATACGGTATATATATTATACATACATATATATATATATATATATATATATACATACACATACATATATATATATGTATATACATATACACCTATATTTATATATATATATATATATATATGTATATATATGTATATATAATTCATTATTTCATTAATAAATCATATAAAGAAATTTATAAAGAATCACTTTCGTACTCTTTCACGGGGTAGTCTACCCTATTCTGTGTAGATCTAACTTCACTATATGTATATGTACGATTTCTTAAATTTGCATCTTTCTACAATGTCATCTTTGTAGCGAAAATCGTAATGATCAATGAATTAACAGGTTTCGTACAGAATAGGGCAGAATATCTTACAGAAAAGAGGTATCGAGCACGGTATGGGTTCGGGCAGATCACTGTACTCTTCTGCCGTGTTACACAAGCGCTATGTAGGGTCAGTTGCGTAAATGTAACCTTGTTGTTGAAGTACATACAAACGCTTTTCTACAGCGTCTTTATCTGAAAGAAGCAATAGTCCAATTAATTTCTCGGTTCGAAATAACATAATCTAATATAAAAGAATAATCCCCGGAGGAAAAAGTATTCCATTTGTTAAATCAAATGATGTTACATTTAATGAGTAGGGCTCTATCCTGACTGTGACTGACATGCTGTGATAGAGAATGCAGCAATATTTGTGCTGTATGATATCGCTGAAAACATTCCGCTGGATTCCCAAACAATTCGTCCAATGCTGCCGATTGGCACTGCGGAGAAAATAAGAAAAGAAAAAGAATTACGTATAAATACATAATATATTAAAGAAAAAATAACCATTTGTATTACCATTTGAATGGCATGATTATAAAGAATTTTGTCTGCTGTGGCTCCTGTTTGATGAAGAAGCCCAGCGCTATTGAGTTGTTTACACTCCGACAGGCACGTTCTGAATTTCTCGTTCATTGTATTCACAACTGAAACATCATTACATTTTGATAATGTTAATATTACTGTATGGTATATATATGCTACACAAAATTATAGTAAGTATAAAGTGAATGAAAGTTACCTTCTTTGACGCTTGCGGTCGGCTGTAACCTGCCCGCCTTGAGCTGTTGAGTAGCAAGACTTAATCCAGAACTGAGCCACTGAAGAGCTCTAACAAGTAGAATTACTTGCTCGGCCCTTCTCCTCGTTGCAGCGTTACTTGCTTGCTCGATACCACCTAAGGGTGCACCCAAAGGACCGGCTCTTGTTCTCGCAACCTCACATACACACTCGCACAATGCAACAACAAAGTTTAACTTTGCTAATATTTCGTTGTGTTCTCGTTCCAAAAGCGTTTCCTCCGGGAGTTCAGGCGCGATGAACGTTAATGGACGTTCGTCTGTTATTGTTGGATTTAATTCTGGTAGAAGATTTTGGAAACTACCTGCTTCTGCAAAATTGTAGAAAAAAACGTGACACAATTCTTCTGCAATAGTAACAATGAATCGAATTTATGAGAGATTTGAATGTGACGTACCAGATATTTCAGGAAGAGTAACAGCTCTAGTACCAAATGGAATAACAGGCGAATGCCTTAGCGTGTTGTTATTATCCTGAAATGCTCTCGACGTAGGAGAACCTAGGACTGCTAATGGCCCCGTTAACAATGGCGAGGACGCACTATTGTTTCCTGTTGAACGTCGTAACGGTGATGTCCCACTGGAAGTATGCGAATGTCTTGCAACAGGACTGACTTGCCATGTATTCGGTGGCGGAGGTGTCTCACTCAACCTGAAAATTTCCATAATTTTCCTGTATGTATAGAACAAAGGAAAATAACAATCTGAACAAGATTTACATACCTTCTACTGGGCGGTGTACCAATCACGAATTGAACACTAGGCGGACTAAGAGAACCAATGTCAGCAGCGTGATTCCTATGAGTATCCACACTGCGTTTCATACTGATCGGTTGCGAACGAGGAACAACACTGCTTCCTGATCTCGTATTAGTTGAAGGGGATGATGGTTGTACGATACTTCTTTGCGATGGAACAGGAATTGGTTCCGAAATAGGAAGAAAACACGGCCGTGGTGGACTCACCGCCTCTCTACTAGTTTGCTTGATATACCTAGCGATATGGAGAGCAAAATTTCGCTATAGACCAAAACAAACAAGTCCGTTTGTAGAAATATCATGAAATTACATACTTTACTTGTTGCGTATTTGGATTATTGTCTGTGTCACTGCTGAGATCACTTGGCACAAGGACAAAGTCATCTTCAGGACTAAAACACGGACTGCTTGTTTCTGGTTCCGATCTTGTTACGGCCGTAGTTCCTTCTTGAATTACTAGTGTTCCTGGCGAAGCAGGAAGTTCAGCGGGAACTGGGCTTGGGCTTTCTCTAGTACCCTGAAGGAAAGGGTGCCCAAAGAATTCATCAAACGGCATACGATCTCTGGCATTACGTCTTAGCAGGCCCATTAGAAGATCTGATAGCTCTGGCGATGTTCCAGGTGGAATTCTAAGATGAAAGTGAATCGAACGTAAAAAAGAAATTAAGAACACCCTTGCTTCAGCTAAATAAGTAGATGTATATTGTAACATACTTAGGTCCAAGATTTGCATTTTTCTCATAAAACAATTTTAAAGCTTGTGGTGTGTGAGCTTGAAATGGAGCTTTTCCTGTAAGACACTGAAAGACTATTGTTCCTAATGACCAAAGATCTGCTTTTGCATCATACTGTAGAGACATAATAACTTCAGGTGCCATGTACATTGGTGAACCGCACAATGTTGCAGCCATTACGCCGTCTTGTAAGAACCTAGCAAAACCAAAATCCGCTGGAACACATAATACATATACCTTAAATATTTTAACTTTTCTTTGTACTTTGAATTTTGAACAATACAAATATGTGTACATTGCACATTATGTACAAATACTTACCAATCTTTAACGTTATTTGATGTGGTTGAGGACAAGCTTTCCCGCAACTATGACTGAGCAAAATATTTTGTGGTTTAAGATCCCTATGAATTACACCTTTGGCATGCAGTGCTTTCATTGCACCAGCTAATTGCTTTAGAAACACTCTGATAGTATCTTCAGAGAGAGTACCTTTCGCTGATGAAATAATAAAATCGATATAGTCCATAATTTTCAATGTTCACAATAGGAAATTTCTTTTTATAGAAAAGCAAAACATACCGCTTAAATAATCAGCTAAATCCCCACCATTACAATATTCCATAACCAGGAAGACATTATGATTCGATTCCTAAGCAACAGAGTCGTAATTGTAGCAAACTATACAGAATACCTTATAATCTTTTGGAAACTGAACTTAAATAATATTAAATGCTTACACATGTAAGCATTATGTTAATCGCATTGTACTAACCTTGCAATCCAATAATGCAACAACATTTTCGTGATGTAATTCTGTTAGTTCCTAAAACATAATGTTTTAGTCAACGCCAAACTCATTATGCATTTATTATTAATATAAACAGTGCATACATTTCTTTTTAGCTAAACAGAAATGCAAATGATTTATTACAAGGAATTGTTACTTTCATGTATTTTCAACATTATCCCTTAGCAAATGCCATTCTTCCCTCGATAAAAATACTTTATGAAACAAATGACTATCGACTAATAATGTGAAAGATAAATAGCTTAGAAAGGAGACTGTATCAGTTTATGAGTCAAATAAAGATAGCCCCTTCGTAACATAAGCCATGTGAAAATACCAAACACAAATCGCAGACACTCTTCTCATACAAAATTTAAATGCAGTTGAACGAATGAACACAAGCGACAAACCTTAAGAATCTTAATTTCTTTTCCAAGCAGATTCTGCGATTTCGCCAGACTTTTTTTCGTTATACTTTTGATTGCCACTACGAAGTTTGGTTTCTAAAAGAGGAACAAAAGGATTCTCGTAATTAATCGGATCGTATGCACAACGCAGATATCAATTGTCCCGGAAAATATCGACAATCACGTTTAAATGATCGAGGAAAATTATTATGTACTCACTTTACGATGTCTACCTCTGAAGACCACGGCGAACGCGCCGTGGCCTATCAGGTCTTTTGTATTGTACTCGTAATCGCCAACGATTTCCATTCTTGATCGTGATTTCCCGGTGATCGTGGAGATTTCACCGATCTTCCACAGGCAAGGTCAACAGTTTACAAACATAGCACGACAAGCAAAGAAGATGCATTGCCTGCCGTGAGATCGATAGTACGCTTTGTAAGAAAAGTTGCGCTCCGTGTGGAATTTCCGTGCTGTATCGTTGCGTCTTCGCCAAACGATGCCATCAACTAATTGGAACAACTTCGGTCTACATTTTGTCCACCTTTGTCAATCACATCGATCATTAACTCGTATCACTGTTCTGACGGCGGAGTTGTACGGGGTAGAAATACAAAACACAACGGAGTACACACTCGATCGTACGGTTGCCGTCGCAAAATGTCAGACGATCGCATACAGAGGTCGTGTTAAAGTTTATAGGTGTGTAACTATCTTCCCGGAGACCCGCAATCTGACGATCTGTTCGAATTTTATTATTTGCGATTTAAACAAGAAGTTCTCTATGCTTTGACGATGCGTTGTCGATAATACCTTCGACGATTTTATTTTTGTAGAATTTATAGGAAGCAGAAGAGAATAATTTTTGTCGAGAAGTAATGTTTCTAATTGAGTTGTATATGGTATGTTTTCCGGTCACTGATGCCCATAATAGACGGAACTTTGCGTTTGTTTTAATTAAGGAAAGGTATACATGGTGCTTGTTACCATGAAATGTATAAATAGTCATTGAAATTAATCATTGTAATATTTAATCTATTATATAAAATAATAAATTAATTATAACCCGTATCATGTTGATCTAAATTATTATGCACTTAAAAAATAATTTTATATCAATGTTAATAAGTATTGAGATATGTTAAATAACGGTATCTGATCGATAATATTATAAATATAATTTGTATGTTTTATTTTCTATTCATATAATGATCGAAGTAATTTTACGGGGTTAGAACTTACCAATCTACAGCCTTGCAAAATCTAAAATATAACTACCGCCAGCTGTGGTCAAGTAACTGAGGGTGTATCTTCACGTATTTAAACATATGTTTAAATATAGTATGATATCATACTATTCTATAAATGTAATTATTCGAATGCATATACATATTGTTTCAATGGCTTCTCAATCGATGTCAAAAGTCCATGGTTAAGAAATTTAATTGAGTAAGCAACTGCTTACAAAATGAAACGGAAGTTCTTTGTTCATTTCATTCAGAAATTGAATAATTATATAATAATTTCATATATGAAATTCTGTATAAATAACTAAAACTTGGAATTTACACTACATTATTAAATGTACCGTTTTAAGGCAATTATTTTAATTACACACAACATGAATGAACGTCAAATAAAAATTACATACAAATTGCACATGATAAAAAAGGATCATTGTCGATTATTAAGCGCGAAATTCAAACTATGCGCTTTCTGTGTCGATATTGTTTTGCTAGTTGCGCGCCCTCTGTTTGTTACACTAGTTGCAAATCGACCGTATTTTTGTATGAAAAATATCGTATACCGTAGACCCTAATTATTACGAATATTATTAACGGGCGTTGTAATTATCAAGATTATCACTACGTATCGTGTTATCTTTGAAGTAGTTGCAAGATAGTGTTATTAAAAAATGAGGACATAACCTACATGTATATATTTTTCATATAATTATTCATCAGGTTGCAAATATTCAACATGGAAGTGTAATACCTCTATTCATTCTCTCTAATTTATTACTATTTTAATAAGGAACCCCTAAACACTTGTGGACAAATTCTATTTCAGGCTCAAGGAATGTTCTGCGTATTTAAGTAATTACGAGGTTTTGGATATTCTTCAAAATATAAAAGCGAATAAAAAACAAAAAATGAAGCAAAATCAACTGGCTACTATAACTTATCAGACAATCAGATATTTGGAAGAAACTCCATGTAAAAGGCAGACACCAGACAAAATAAAGAAATTCCTGAAAGCAATGGAACCATTCAAGTTAACAAAATGTGAAAAATTAACTCTTTTAAATGTGTGCCCCAAAACACCGCTTGAAATACAGCTGGTAATAATACTTATAATAAACGTAATATAATGACAATAATAACAATAGCAATAATGATAAACCATAGAAGAGTAAGCGAATGCATTCTATTGTACTTTTTTAGATTGTTGAAGACAGTGAAGATCGTTTAAACGACGAAGAAGTAGAATCTTTGCTACAAGTGATAACAACTTACTTAGGCGAAGAAGAGCAAGATGCCAAAGATGGATAACATACTTTTAATATTTTTAACTTTAAAAAACTTTTTAAAAACATTTTATATACGTTATGTACACTTTATTTATAGTAAACAGACATGGAAATAGTATAATATTAAATACAATTGTGCGAGTGAACTTTTATTTGGCCCATTATCTTTTCTGATCACCAAGGTCATCTATTGAATCCTCATCAATCTAAAAATATATAAAATATTTTAATTCGTATATATTTTACAGACTGTCCAATATAATGATCATGATGATTACCTGTGGCCATTTGTCTGGAATCAACTCAAACAATTCATCTTTCACATCTCCTTGTATAACTATTTCATCATCCCCTGTAACACTAGAGCCGCATGCAAATCTGTTACCAAAATATTTTGCAGCTACTTTCAAATCTATATCTGTAAATGAGAAATAAATTTGAATTCCAATAATTTGAAGCAGGTAATGCAATTAATATTGAACAATGGATGTTACCAAAAGTGCTAAGACCGGTAATAACTGTGAGAGATTTCCTTTTTCCTCTAGGTGCTCTAGACACTGTTACTAATTTTGGTACGTCGTCTTTTTTCTTCGTCTTCAGCATACCTTTACCACCACGTTTCTGACGTTTCTTTTCATCTTCACCTCCACCTGTTTCCACTGTATTATCTTCTACTATTCGCAAGCAAGGTAACGTTTTAATAAAATATTTTCATCAGCTGCTTAAAATATACTGTTTTATTAAACATAATTACCCAATTTAACTTTTTCAAATTCTGTTGGTAGATTTCTTTCTAACCATTGCTTACACTTCTCATATTCTGGATAATATTCACAATACTGTGACACAAATAGAAAGTCAATTTTCGAAATATCCGGACATCAATACTTTGTCATACGATATGAATTTATTATTCTAATTATTCGAGACCACCTTACCTCAATAGGAAGTGAACAATTTCCACAATATTGTACTTGAATGGGATAACTGACATTAGGATCCGGCCCTAAACGCAGATTTGACTGTTCTTCTGCCGACATTCTTCCAGACGCTTAACCTTACTCTTTCTCAAATTTGATAATTCTTGCTGCGATAAATTGACAACGTTTCTTCGATTGTTCTTATTTATTTTTACCTTTCAGAGGATAATTTTTTATCAGCTTGTATCAATTTCGTTTAATATAAAGTAAAACAGGTACCTATTCAAATGTGTAGTGCAATACGGTTAGAAATTTTCGTCTAGTAATTTTAATTCCATCTTGTTACGTTCCGAAAATGTTTCTATTACTAAACAATTGCTACCAATCAACGAACATTTCCAATAACATACAACTTCAAAAGATACAGCATCATTCGGATACATCGGTATCAACGAATAGTGAGCGTGCATGAGGTTACGAGGAGTGGATCACGTGACGCACAAGACCAATCAGTGATTCCGTCTCGACGAGCCGCTAGACAGGACAACCAATCGCGTACATTAGACTTTGTACTTCGTTCGAAACGCACGTGTGGTAGAGAATAGCGGCTCGAAGTCCCTCAGAATTAGTGTGGAACCTCGTGAAAGACTCCCGGGACGTCGTCTCGGGATATAACTTCTGTATAGGTGTGCGTGCGTGTTACTGTGAATAAAAGGTACGTGACGGATTTTTTAGAATCGTGTGAAAGCTTAGAAGGGATTGTCAAAGAAAAAAAAGATGACATTGGGTGCACAAATTGAGGCCTCCACGGAAAATGGGAGTATGAAAATCCCTCTGCTCAACGGGAATGAGGAACGAACGAGTGGTGGTTAGTATATAGTGAATTTTCTAATATATGCCGCCGACAATTTCTCCTGTTTTTCGTGATTAATCGACCCCGACGACCATGTTATGTAATAATTCGATCAGGTTACTGTATTCCGTACGTTTTAACGTACACCTTTAACGATGCCGCCTCAACCAAAAGCCGGGCCCACGATGTTATGTAACGCGTGAATTGCGCGAAGCTATGTATTGTGGAGTCATGTGAGCCACGAGTTTTACAAGGGAGAAAACTAGCAGAAGACACGTTCTGTGCTAGCAGACGAATTTCCAACGGTTCGTCGGCACATTTATTGTAGGTGATCGTTATATTGCCATCTCGCGCAATGCTTGCCGCTCGTTTTGCAAGTAGTTGCACAAGAATGTATGAACGTATTCGTTTGACGTGCTTCTTCCTTCGAAGACGCACCATCGGAATCAATGAATGCCTCGTTTAACATTCTTTTACGTTTATTTCATATATTCAACAATAATATGTTAAATGTTCATTGGAATGGATACTTAAGGACGAAATTAATGCGTTGGAAGCACGTGATTAGTTTCTCTATGGACGACAAAATCATGTTACCTGTCCTGTTTAACAATTCATTTCGGTATATCTCGTTTTATAGCGTTGAAAATTTCCCCAGATTGTTTAAATGCAGTTTTCAATTCATTGATGGTTTTTTTTTATTAATACGATAATTGTTTTGTTTGTGAATAGGATTGAATGGAACAAAATACTCAGGTTATTTACGACGTTGTTTGATTTGACAATGAGTGTTATCCAAATTACAATCTAATTTCGATGCAGGAATACGTATTTCGTTTGGGTAGTAATTATTTTTTTTGTGTGTATGATAATAGGGCATAGAAGTGAAATTCGTAGATAGTATTTGCCAACAGTGAGAATTATGTAAATTATGTGGCACAACTTGTTTCTTTTTGTTTCCTGTTAAAATAATAGTGTTCAGATCGCTTAATCTGTCGCACATGTTCAGCGCGTTTTCCAAGTTAGACCGTTGACGAAGTTCGAATGTGGTTAATTGCAGAAAAAGCGGCCAATTTCCTGGAGACGGTTAATTCATCACTGTCGATTGACAATATGTCTGTTTCGTTAATTCGATCCTGTCTTAGAACTCTTGTTTCGTTAGAAAAAAAAGAGTCTAAGGGAAACACGTGCATGTTAATGACCTCACGCGCATAGGCGTAGCAACAAGGAAATTAGGTATCGTAAGAAATGTGCCGGTAAGAAATTGATAAATAATGTAGAACGCATATGTCTCATATGAAATCCCTTTTTTATTTTTGAAGATAATTTATTAAATATTGAAATACGAAACAGTATTTTCTATCAAACGATATTTTTATCATTATCGTTTTTTCGTATTTCTGCTGATACTAAGATAATTATAATTATGTATATGTTTGATCAGACTTGTAATAAGTAGATATTAACAATTAAAGGGGGTTAAATTTGCGAGGTTTCGTCAGAGTCGCGTGTTTTGAAAGAACAATAGTGAATTACAAAGAATTATCGATAGCAGGGGTTATCGGTGTTCCTTCTGATGTAGAATGTATTTTATATGCATACGTTCCCTTGTGTGATAGGTTTTGATACACTAAAACGATATTTTGAAATATATATTGCACACATTGGTAATTATTTTTATTCTTGTAATCGACTCGCAAAATAATTATATGTGCCCATATCCTATTTTTATTTTATTTCCAAAACAATTTTATCAAAATATTTCATTGCGAAAAATATACAATTTTCAGAAACGTTTTGTCATATTGTGGAATCATGAAAGGTACATAGTACACGGTTTTATATATTCATTATGTTTTAGAGATTAACACTAGTTTGCCTTGACTATATTTCGAATTCCCAATTGTAGTAATTGACTTGTTATCTTATTTACGCATTGCTGATGAATGATTTTGAAACTTTCCAAGCTTTCCAAGCGTAGTAATGAAACAAATAATTGGTGTAGTACCGTGCCAGTTTATGTGAGATGTCCTGTCGGTATCAAATTCGACGCTGCATTCGCTGCATCTCGATTTTAATTATACATGCATACATATGTAATTCCGCCGTTATCGGAAAGATTGCGCTGTTTTATTTCACGATATTGTTCAATGGATCGTATCTCATTATATTGCAATTTAAATGTAAAAATGTTTGGATGAGATTTTTCATCAAACGCTCCCTCCTATAATTAATATAAAAAATATTTTAAGATATATTTACAGTTTCATATCTTTGAGAATTACAATCTGTAGCTTATGTTAATAATTTGACAAAACGGAAATATTGAAAATCTAAAAAACGAAATCGGATTTATTTGGTTCTGCAGGTGTATTCATTACTTTTATATTAAATTTAATTTCCACTCGTTAATAAATACATAATTTTTTTATAATATTCCAAAGTACGTTTTCATTTTTGTCGCATGTAGTTAGTTCAAATTTTTGTGGACGGTAAATCTTGGGGAAAACCTTCGACTAAAATAGGAAATGAAAAATCGTTTTGGACACGCTTTTTTCACACTTTTTTTATCTCCTTATCTTGTGAGTACTCTCCGCAGCTAGTTTTCTTATCTTTTTCTCAGATAAGAAAGGAATCATGAAAGGAGGGATATTGAGATGAAGTAGTAAAATGGTGTACACTAAGTCCATCCATGATAAAGCAATTGCTTTGTAAGATATATCGGCCTAAGTCAGATATATAATACAAAATTACTTTTCGTATTATAGAGATAGAACAAAACTAAATAAATATATTTTGTAAATAGTAAGCTTTTATATTATAAAAACAGAACTGAGACTATCATGCAAATTTTACATGGTTTTTCCAGTTGAATAATATAAAAATCTGTGTCATATTCCATATTAATATTTATCTATCGAATATAACTTGATGGTCAATCAATAATCGTAACAAATATCGACTGGTACGAGAATATTGATTAAATGAGTAAAAAACTTGATCTAAATATCTTTGCAGCGTTACTGTATAATCTGTATGCAATTCTACATTTGTAGTTTTATTTATTCACAAGTTTTCCCCGAAGAAATGATGGTGATCACTGATATTACTGAAGAGTAGCTAGCGATATTGTGCACTTTATAAATATTTCTGATAACAATAATCGAAAGAAGAACAATTTTGTATGAATTGAACGTTTAAATTATTATTTGAGAAATAAAATTAAAGTACAAAAAAAATTATTTATCAATTATATATGTTGTGTATATATTATGCTCAATTCAAAAATCATATAATTCAAACACCTTTATTATATCGAATTCACAGTGTACATTAAAATGTCTCATTTTTTTATCATTACACACATTCAACTGTTACCACTAGATTATTATAGATAGCCATGGTTTATTGAAAAGCGAAGGCCACCAAAGATCAAGGTCCCGCGGAGGACCCGAGTACGTTTTTGAAATAATACCCGTGCACTCGTGATACCGTCAATGTGGTATCACGACGATCACTGATCAATGGACAAATCGAACCGTGGATCACGTAATTAGTGATATGTTCGCTTTAGACCGACATACGCCAGAAATGGATGTATATATCGCAAACATGGTATCGATAAAAATAGTACGGCATTTGAGTGCAGACTATTTACATTGCCGTTTATTTATAAGTGCATCGGTGAATGCAAGTGGCAGACCTACGGATGTTCCATCGTCGTATCTAGCCGAAAATGCACCACGTTTCCATGGAAATAACGCGTGGAATCGTCAAATTCTATTTCTGTTATTGTAAACGAAACAAACAGAGGTTCATTCTCAAAAAAAAGAAAAGAATTGTCTGTGTTACAGAACCTTGTTCGTTCGCGTAATTATTACAACAATCTTGTGTATTTGTACAATTTTCTTGTTCCTTGAAAATTGGTGAAACAGAGATGGATGTATAATTGAAGCATATTCGAAACAAAATGGGGTGAACAGAAACTTCAGCAAAATTTAACAATAGTTAATACTGTACTAGCATTTCTAAATTGTATGATTTAGTAAAAAAGGATTGATTAATTCGTTGATTCATATGTTAGATATGAAGGAAGTTGCGGAGGAAACCGGAACCACGAGCACGTCCACGAGAAACGTCGTCGAGAAGGGTGAGGTTGAAGAGACGAAGGAGAAAGGTGACGAGAAAGAAAAGGAGAAAGAGATGGAAGAAGAAAAAGACAAGAAGAATGACAAGAGCGAAAAAGAGGATGGCGATAAGGATGCTGGCAGCGAACAAGAAATTGTTTTCATCCAAGATATGGGATTTAACGTAAAGATCGTCAGTCCAGGTGCTGAACCCTTTGATATTCAAGTGTCTAGTATGGAATTGGTACAGGTAATCGAAGAAGAAGAACTTTCACCTTCAAACTATTGCCTTGGAAATTATTATTCGACTAAAAAAAATTAATTATTTGTAGGAAATTCATCAATTACTGATGGACCGAGAGGACACCTGCCACCGTACATGTTTCTCCCTTCAGCTCGATGGTAACACGCTGGATAACTTCGCCGAGCTGAAGAATATCGAAGGTCTGAAAGAGGGTTCAATTATTAGAGTCGTGGAGGAGCCATACACGATGCGAGAAGCCCGCATACACGTCCGACACGTACGAGATTTATTGAAATCGGTGGATCCTGCGGATGCTTATAACGGCGTTGAATGTAGCAGTTTGTCGCTGCTAACCGTGGTCGCCAGTGGCGATATTCTCGAGAAGAAAAAAAGTCGAGCAGATTCAGTCGATTGTACTCCACCTGATTACATTATACCAAGCTGTAAAGATAGGCCATTACTACCTCTACAACCACAAGCCAAAGAACAAAAATGTCCTCCTTGTTTAAAAGTAAGTATTCTATATGTCATAATGTGTTCGAGTCTTATGACCTGGTTTTACATTACTGCAGCTTTTCTGGGTTTTTTTATTAGAAAAAGTTGAACGCTTTAAATAAAAGTGTTTCGGTAATGGATAACCAGAATTCCGTTCATACAGACCCGAACACAATAGAAGGGTTGATGCTAGTATTTGAAATTAATTTATTACTGCAGGTATTAACAACGTCCGGTTGGAATCCCCCACCTGGCCACAGAAAGCTTCACGGCGATTTGTTATACTTGCACGTGGTAACGTTAGAAGATAAACAATATTATTTGACTGCGTGCGCCAGGGGTTTCTTCGTTAATCAATCGACAAAAGAAGTATTTAATCCGAAACCGGCGACCCCGAGTCATCTGTGTCACAGCTTAATTGAACTACTGAACCAGCTAAGCCCGGCGTTTAAACGTGGTTTCGCCGCTATGCAAAGACGGAGAACGCAGAGACATCCATTCGAACGTGTGGCCACACCTTATCAACTCTACGCTTGGTGTGCACCCCAGATCGAACATACGATCGATGCAATACGCGCTGAAGATAGTACGTTTCATTTTACAAAAATCGATAAGAATTGTTTAAACTTCAACGGCTGTGGTCAGTCGTGTGTATGCATATCCGTTTAACGCGTTCGAGGGCAGGTTTATCGGATACAGTGAGATAAATGTAGATATTATAAATGGCTCGGTACGATAGTTTGTCTTGCAATTTGCCGAGCGTGTTTGGCAAGTCGGTGTTAATTGTATTCCAGCATAAGTATTCTGAAAGTCCTGTATATACATATATTTATTCTATATATTTGCACACAGCTTTCTCTTCCAAATTGGGTTACGAAGAACACATCCCCGGGCAGACTCGAGACTGGAACGAGGAGTTACAGACAACTAGAGAGTTACCTCGTAAAAATTTGCCCGAACGGCTGCTTAGAGAGCGTGCTATATTTAAAGTACGTATAAAAATCGATATGTTAATCAATAAAATTGTAGTTGAAAATACGTCTGTTCTAACGTGTCCGTGTTTCATGTACGAATTATTTAGGTCCACAGCGATTTTGTGGCAGCTGCAACACGAGGAGCTGTAGCTGTAATAGATGGAAATGTGATGGCAATAAATCCAGGCGAGGAGGCAAAGATGCAGATGTTTATTTGGAACAATATTTTCTTCTCCCTTGGATTCGACGTGAGGGATCATTACAAAGAGCTTGGCGGTGATGCTGCCGCATTCGTCGCGCCCAGAAATGATCTGCAAGGTGTTAGGGTCTATGCTGTCGTTGATCTACCTAGCCTTTATACACTTGGTACCGTTGTAATCGATTACAGGTTTGTACGATATCGTGTACACGGATTATTTGCATCGCGCTGTTTGTACGACGTGGATATTTTGTAGAGGATCATTTGTACGTACGTACTTGTACATAACTCTTTAATATTCTATCGCAACTGAAATCTCGATCAAACAGAACGTTAAGTTTTCGTGGTAATTACTCGTATTCCTCTGCATAGAGGGTACCGTGTCACCGCTCAGTCAATCATCCCTGGAATCTTGGAACGTGAGCAGGAGCAATCTGTTGTTTATGGTTCTATAGACTTTGGAAAAACGGTTCTCACGCATACGAAATACCTTGAATTGGTAAGTGTATTGCAATTGTAACTATGTAAATTCTTTTATTTGGTATTTATGTGATTATATAATGTCGTCTGAATTTTTGTCTCTCTAACAGTTAAACAAAACCGGTCAGCAATTGAAAATTCTCCCTCACAAAGTAATCAATGACGCTGGTGAGGAGATTGAATTATGCAGCAGTGTAGAATGCAAAGGTATCATTGGAAATGATTCTCGGCATTATGTGTTGGATTTGTTGCGTACTTTTCCTCCTGATGTCAATTTTCTTAAATGTAAGTACCCTTTGAGTGCGGATGAATTGGAATTATCAGTTTTTGATTTTTACGTTAATCTTTTCTTATATTATATCCTTTTTTACAGTGGAAGGCGTAGAGCTGAGCAAAGAGGCTAGGGCATTAGGTTTTCCAATTGAGCACAAGCACAAGCTGGCTTGCCTTCGCCAAGAACTGATCGATTCGTTTGTCGAAGCTAGATATGTACAATTTATTAAACATGCTGCCGTTCATCTTCAACAGCTCACGTCTGCAAGAAGGGTGCAGAAAGAAAAAGAAATCACTGCTAAGGTAAATTGGAATGTCTTAAAATATATAATTGGTATCAACGAAGATAATGGTATTACGTATTAATGCATTAATTCTAGGAAGACAAAAAAGAAGAATCGAATGCAGTTGCGGTTGATAGTAATAAGGAAGATTCGACGCAAGCCTTAATAGAGACGGATGAGGCCAAGAAAATTGTGGAGAGTATTACTGACTCGATCACTGGTGGGGAAAAACAAGAGTGTACGTATATGTACGTTATTTAATGTTCTGTCGTAAAATTTGTTCAATTTATAAATATATTATACGTTTAGTGGAGGAAAGCACGAAAGAAATAGTTCGGAGAGCCGCAGCAGCGGTTGGTAGTTTGCGTGAAGCGGAGTTCGATGTCAGATTTAATCCAGACGTATTTTCTCCGGGCGTAAGACATCCAGATCCAAACGGGCCTGCTTTGAAAAAGCAAAAGCAACTGGTGCAGGATGCTGCCGACTTTTTACTCACTGTACAGATCCCGACGTTTGTATGTACTCAAATTCAAAACTTCTTGTTTATTTTTTAAATCAATGTAAAGTATACATATTTTTATGAAATTCTCTTTTCTTTATTTTTTTAATAGATTCGAGAATGTTTGGATCACACTGCTGCTGCTATGGATGGTAGCACATTAGTAGAAGCATTGCATGGTAAAGGTATCAACATACGATATCTTGGCAAATTAGCGGCTATGCTCGCAACTGTTCCACAATTACAATATCTGAAACGTATTGCTGTTTCGGAACTTATTTTGCGCTCAGCAAAACATATTTTTACATTTTATATGCAGGTAAAGTAATCCAACGTAAAGTCACCTTTATTAATTCTGTAAAAGAAAATTGTTAAGTCCGATAATTATTTTCCAGGGTACTGAATTAATGAGTCTTTCCGCAGCAATTAGTCATTTCTTAAATTGCTTATTCTCCTCTGCACAAATTATTCATCCGCAACAAAATTTAGAAGAGGTATGATGAGACACTGTTACAGGAAGATTATCGCTTCATCACATAAGATAATTTTCTAGGTGAAAATTGATATGATTGCCGGTTTCAGCTTCAAAGTAAAACTGCCAAACGACGTAATAAGCGAAAAGGTAGAAATAATGGACCACAACAGTCTGAAGTGGAATGGGCTTCCTTGACGCCTAAATCTGTTTGGCAGCATATTAAAGCCGATCTGACAGCCTATTATGATTGGGAGACACCGTGTCCGGAATCGTTGGACGCAACAATCGAACATTTTCATCTTCAGAAAATCTCTTTGCTTCGCAATTTCTGTATAAAGACCGGTATCCAAATATTGTTACGCGAATATAACTTCGAAAATAAGAATAGGGCGACGTTCTTCGAGGAAGATATACTCAATATTTTCCCTGTAGTAAAGCATATCAATCCTAGAGTAAGTGATACATTTGAAACGATAAAACTGAGAAAGTTATCTAACAAAATTTTCATTTCAAATACATGTTTGAATTATCCAAATATATTTTATATTTCATTTAGGCCAGCGATGCATATAATTTTTATACAACTGGCCAAAGTAAGATTCAACAAGGTTATTTGAAAGATGGATACGAATTGATTAGCGAAGCGTTGAATTTATTGAACAACGTTTATGGTGCCATGCATCCTGAGATCGCACAGTGTCTCAGAATGTTAGCACGATTGAATTATATAATGGGTGATTACGGAGAGGCTCTTGCTACTCAACAGAAAGCCGTTCTTATGTCAGAAAGAGTTAACGGAATAGATCACCCGTACACCATTACTGAATACGTAAGTACAGAAGTAGCATTAATTAATTCTTCGACATGAATAATTTGAATCCAGTTCCTCTTAATATTACTATTAATATTTACGAACAGATTCATCTCGCGCTCTACACATTCGCTAATGGCCAAGTTTCCATATCTCTGAGGTTATTATACAGAGCACGTTACTTGGCCTTATTGGTTTGCGGCGAGGATCATCCTGAAGTAGCACTTCTTGACGTAAGTAAATTAAACCAGTATCAAATATTTAATCTATGTGAATATTACATCAACATTAATTATTCATTTAGAGCAATATTTCCTTGATACTTCACGCTGTCGGGGAATTTGAATTGTCGCTCCGTTTTTTGGAGCACGCTTTAGCTTTAAACCTTCGATACCACGGATCACGATCATTGAAGGTTGCAGTTTCTTACCACCTTGTCGCAAGAACTCAATCTTGTATGGGTGACTTCCGTGCTGCTTTAAATAATGAGAAGGAGACTTATGCTATTTATAAACAACAATTAGGCGAGGATCACGAGAAAACCAAAGAAAGTAGTGACTGTTTGAGACACCTCACGCAACAAGCCGTGGTCTTGCAGAAGAAGATGAACGAAATTTATACAGGGAAATCGGGGGTTAGTCTACCACCGATTCAAGTGCAACCACCCAGTATGGGGTCTGTGCTGGATATGTTGAACGTGATCAATGGTATTCTGTTCGTTCAAATCAGCCAACAGGATATCGAGAACTTCAAGGCGGAAATAGAGAAACGACAAAAGGAACAAACACCCGATGGTGAGATGAAAGCTATACAAAATGGTAACAAGAACGAGAAAGAAAATAAGAAGGATGATAATAATAAGAAAGAGGAGAAGGAGAATAAAAAGAACGAGAAGGAAAATAAATCTGAAAACAAAGATGATAAGAAGGACGAGAAGGAAAATAAGAAAATAGAGAAGAAGGTTGGAGCGCAGAAAGTAGAGTTGAAAAAGTTGGAAGAGAATAAAGCAACATTAGAGCCAGTGGTAGCAGAGAGCTGAGCTCGTTTTAAACCGCTAATGATGATACTTAGTAGTTTTTCTTTCTGAGTCCTAGTCTTTCCCTGCCTGCGTCTGATCTTTTTAAAAGTAACGCGAGTACGGCATATGTAATTGATTTGGGATACAATGAAAAAATGGCAGTGTTTTGCTCGATACCAGGATTGTTCTTTGTTGTACCGTATTATACGTTTACAATGTGCTATTAGAATTGAACATTTTACAATGTGGCGATTAGCTACAGTGTGAGTGAATCTTCTCGAGGGAGGTAAATGTATCTCTTAACGCTCGCGATTCTTGATTACAATTGCTAGAAAAGTTACAGAATTTTTTTGACTGATCTGTGACAAACAAAAAGCTGATTCTCCACTTGTGTAAATAGTTCTCAAAGAATTATTATCTTAGCGCGCATACTTCTAACAATAATATCTCGTGTGCGATTTGAACGGCAGAAGAAGAAAAGTATGTTTCGAAAATGTTCATAGACTATAATTTACTTCGTTTATCGCCGCGTCATGTTTTTTTTTTGTTTTTTTCTGTACAGACTCAATTTTTTCTTCATAAAAATATATGAATATTGCGTACATCACATTTCTATTAATAACGGGCAATATGGTAAACTGATTAATATTTGTTCCAGCGTATTGCACAAGTGTTGAAACAAAATTCGATGTGCCGAAAAAGGAATTGAAACGGTACGGCAGTTTGTTTATAAAACGAATAACGGACTTTATTATTTTAGAGAATAAGTCAGTTGTTCTTTTTCTTCTTTTTTGTTTTTTACGTTTTCGATAGGATATTTTATTAGTGCACATTTGAGATCATTGTTTTGTGCCATTTAGGCGCCGCTGTCACTTTCCCATTCTAGTTGCCATCGATAAATTTAATGCATGTTGAAGTTATCAAATATTTATTTTTAGGTGCTACTAATAACTCGTTAATCTTGTTGGATCCAATATGTATGATATAAACGATGCATTTTGTGTTGTTTCTTAAATAAATATTGATAAATTCCTCGCAAATCAAATTAATCATTTTCAAATATAAAACGGAAGGGTCACTAAGAAATAATTGAGTATCTGTGTTGTATTCAACAAGAACAATTCGTACAGCTTTCGCAATCGTTTTTAGCCGCATACATTACGAGAAAAAATTGTCTTTTTCATTTTTCCATTGCCGTTACATTATCGTCATTTTACGCAAGAATTCGAATCTGAAAATAATTTGGAAATTTATGAAATTTCCATTGCTATTTATATGGGGAAAAATATTTTATAAAACAAAAGAAATGGTGGCAGCAAAAGCATAGTATAAATGACAGATGTCCTGTTACATCTCGCGATCATTGATAACGGTTATCAAGAATGGTTCATTAGTCAACGTATTATAGAAGTAGAGTAAATTTCCTCATTACTATTAGAAATACTGCAGTTAGTTTTAGAATTATAAAGAATTGATAAATCACCTGTTATCGAAATGTTAATGTACATTCTATTTTTGTTTCGATCATTTCTTCGATCATTCATCTTTGTTAAATTAGTATTCGTTATAAAACGAATAATAGAAATACATAATATCGTAGGTCAAAATTCTATCATACCATCCAATCAAATTGTGTTTAATAATGATATTGATCATTTGTTGATATTTGTTCTAAATGAAAAAAGAAACCAATTATGCTTTAAATCAGTTATTATCGGTGATGAAAATAATAACAATAATAATAACGAAAGGCAAGTAAGTGAACATGCCGTGTAGTTTTTGTTCAACAAGTTTGTATACTTTACAATATAGAATATTATATTGCACTTGTTAGTTAACATGTATGATAAAGAATGCTAGCTAATAAGGACTATTGATTATAAATAAAGTTACATACTTGATTTACATATATGTTACCTGTTATATAATTTCGTAAAGTCTGCGCATAAAATAAATCATTTTGTATGGAACACGAAATCACATCTTAAGCGGATTCCGTATCATTATCTAACGATTCTCCAATTTCTTCCGAATTCATGTCACTCTCGTTTCTTTTCACTCGTTTCCTTCTATTCTTGCTGGGTTTAGCATGTTGTTTTTGATAATATTCTCTAATATCTAACTTATTTATTAAATACTGCCGTAACGTTTCTAATGCATTTTTGCCACCGTTCCCTTTCTCGAACACCATCGATATTTTCACGTCATCGTCCTCGGAATCTTCTCTCTCTATTACTTCGGCGAAAAAATTGCATACCAAGAAATATTCATTTGCAACAGCTTTTTCTGCAGACTTTTCAATTTTTTGTTGTCCATCAATACTTTGGATATTATTTTTATTAAATTCCTCTGCACATTTCTTTGCAAGGTCATTCGCCTCAATTATATTTCCTGTATCCCGATTATCGGATTTTTTCATTAGTCTTTGAGCTAATCGTCGTTTTCTACGTGCATGCGACCACGTATCGTTTTCCGCAATCAGCTGACACGACCATCCATTGAAATCGTCGATTGGTAAATTTAATTCTTTCATTTTTACCTGCATGCAAAGTTCAATAGAGATGAAAATGCTGTAAACGTAAAAACGTTTCAGAAAATATAATTTTAACATTACGCTCAATTCCTCCATTGCTTCCTCCAAGAAAGTAACAAAGTTATCAAAGGGCGAAAATTTCGGTAGCATCGGGAATTGCATTTCTGTCGGTCGCTGTTCTTTCAATAATTTTGCAATGTAATCACCACTTTTTCTAATGACTGGTGCATTTGTTAAATTAATAATGTCCTTTGGTAAAAATGTCCAAGCCAAACCCCATCTATTAAAATATGATATTGGTAAAATAATTGGTTTGCACAAAGCAGTAGATCTTTGTAAAACGATATATACATACCGTTTAGTATGCCCTTGACAAAATTCTGTCCATGTGACATTTTCTATATTCTTTCTCTTTAAATATTTTAATAAAAACAATAGATTACACCGCCTGCCAAACATTGTAGTGTAAATCTTTACTTTTTCTTTTATTTCCATACTTTCTTCGATCATTCGTATGACAAACTCTCTTTCTCCACCTTGAACTGTAAGTTCTGTCTCGTTCCCAGTTGGAGCATTCCTTGGCGGCAATCGTTTTACTACTTTTTTGGATTGTTCCATTTCGAAGAATGGTGGATTGCACATTGTGAAATGATATACATCATCTTCTTTTACTATGTCTTTCAAAATACTTTCTTCGTCCACTTTAACCACTGAGGGAAAAATATTATGTTGGAAGATTAAAACCGTGTAGAATCATGAAATACAATAATACGTTTTACATGTACCCTTTATTAAGTGCTGTAAATTATTATTTTCGATATTCTGAATAGCTGTTTGAATGCTGGTTTCATCAATTTCTGTGCCAATCATTTTATTCCCATATATTTTTGCAAGCAACAGAGGATAAATACAAACTGCCCCTGTGCCTATAAAGACCAATTACTTGTTTTTATTCAAATTTTCAAATATTGACCATTGATAGTAATATTTATTTATTACCAATGTCAATGCCAATCATTCCTTCCATTCCATCGAAAGAAACGTGGTTTACCAAATCTTCGATCCACAGGATATAATTTAAACGCAATGGTAAGGTAGGTACTAATTTATTCGGAGGTATCTTTACATCCAAACTGAAGTCATGCTTTAATAATACTTCTGTGAGCACTCGAAGGCTCTCTTCATTTTTAAAATCAATTTTTATTTTCCCTGTTAAATCCTAAAGTTTAAAAGTACATTATATTTCGTTTAATATAAAAATTGCGTAGTGTTAATGAGTTATTACAAAGAAAAAAAGATACATCTTACAGTAATTGCGATTTTTCGAAATTTCGGATACAGTAAGGCCAGTTCCTTAAAATCTGGTACTTTTTTATATTTATTCCTCGGATGCATAAACTTTCTTAACGACATTTTTGACTAATTATTCGCCTATCTTTTTTCACATACAGAACCGTTGAAATCTTTTGTAACAGCTAATCGTATGTATAACATATATGCACTTATTGCACTACCTGTAAAAAAAGGAAACAATAGTTCTTATTTGTAAACTTGCAAATAGCTGTTATGTGATATGTGGAATATTTCCGGTAACACGTGCGTCTGTTATGAACTTTTATGGAACGTTATCATGGTTCAGTTTATAGTATATCAGGTGATAAAAGTATCAACAGTGGTCCCATGTGTGTAGAAGAAAACACAATACTTATAGCTTGTTTATTGTTTGTCAATTCTTAAAAATATCTAACAGTAAAATATTTCAACATTACACTCTATGCCACTCTGTTTTTAAAGAATTCCAAAATTGCAATTATGTCATAAAAAAATTCTCCGTTGCTTACATTTCTTATTTTGCCAAGTTTATATATTTTTAATAAAAAGTATATATGTTAATTACCGAGAAACATTACCGACCGAATTTATCACTAGCACGCATCGGTCTAGGTATAGACCGATCATCCAATCCCTTTTCTTAGGTAAGAATATTCCTAGTATATATCAGTAAACTAGTAACTTAAAACGGTAGTCTCCTACCGGGTAGATTTCTAATTGGGAGCGTAAACTATTTCAATAACCTTGTATCTAGAATTTATATTAATTAATTATTTCTGTTCATAAATTTGTCATAAACTGTTTCAGAATTTCAGATCATAAGTAAATGTCAAAGTTTCTATCGTATTAATCTTGAATAAAATGTCGATGCATATTGCTATTGTAGTCCAAACGTTGGCAGCAGTGTACGTGAAAGAATTATATCGTGATGACAATTTTAAGTGGTGACAGCCGCGTATGTGCCTCGTTACAATCGTAGCAGCGTTATATCCGTTTTTGCTGACACGAAGCATCATTTTCTGACTTAGTGCGTGATTCGTTTGAAAAGGGTCGTATGGAGTATTAATCGGAACGCAGGTATGTGCTTTATAATAATTTTAGAGTACATCAGAAACAGATGGTTGTCGCTATTCGTGTCGCCTGACAGTTTGTTAATATGGAACAAGTGCCACTCTGACAGTTTCCCTTTTTCGTCGTCGTATTGTTAGGCACCTGTTACCATTCCTACGCTTTTCACGTTCACTTTAAACGAATTCTCGATACATCGTACTGATTTCTTTCCCACCTACACGAAAGGTGCCGCCGCGATATATTAATGAAATTGTACGCGGGATAGCGATTAATGATGTCACGATGAAAATATTTATTTCTTCACTTCTAAAACTCGGTTTCGAATGTGGCGCATTTCAACTTTGATATTTCCGTTTATTCTTCGAGCGATTTGCATTAAAATTGAATACCGTGACAATATTATTTACGGATCGTCGTATTATCTTTTTATAAACACATTGTAAAGGTATATTGTTTAAGGGAAATGTTGGGTTATATAAAAATTGTTATGAAGAAGAATAGAAAGTTATGTTTTTCCATTTACATAGCAAGTCAATTTATTCATGGTTCAGCGTATCGTTGTGTAAGTTCGTTGAACTTTAGGAGAAATATTAGGTTTTAAGTATTATGCGATTCGATTAACAATTTATGTGCTATTGTTTTAGGTGAAAATAATCGCTTTTAGAAAGCTTGTATATTTAGTTTCGTTCGGTGAAGCTTTGGGTTCCTTTAATGAAACCTTAGAAAATATAATTAAATTAAATTAGCTGAGCAATATTTTATAAGTGCACTCTATGGATCATGTAAGAAGTAATATATAATAACATGCTATATTGTAGACAGTTATTAGGATTCAAATTTTAGTTTATCGAAGCAAAACAAAACTGACACACAGTCCAAATCTTTCTTTCCAATCATAGCAGAAGACAAATTAATGAAAACAAGTTGCAAAGTAGTAGAATCAATATTTTTATCCAGTACTTATCAAAAACCTTCAATTATTTGTGAAACAAAGAAAGGTACAAATACATGTATGAACATAAACCAGGCAATTGCTAAATCACAGAAAGATTAATCAACGTTCAGGGGAATACATTTTGGGTATTATGTTTTTCTTTAACTACTCAATCTAACACAGACACAAAACTCATTTCAAGTTATAAAAATGCAGCAATATATATATTTTAATTCCTACAAATATAGACATTGAAAATATATGTAGTCGATAGAAAAATTTGTCTGCAGCATTGTTGCACTCAGTTTGTTCTGGTGCATTCCCTCCAGAATTTGCATCTGAAATCATACAAAAGAGTTTTTCTAATCATGGTATTCCACAATGAGCACAAGTCGTCTTTTTTATTTTTTAAAAAACTTTTTCCCTTGGATGTCTCAATTGTTTTCTTTGCACGTGCGTTCTGACGATTACCTTACATGCACGAAATTGCATTCGTTGTGCAATCGTATCGGTAAAGTGATCGATAATCGTTATACGACAATTACGAAAACGTAACAAGCACGAAAATTCGGTGCAATTTGCAATACGACGATCGAAGAGCTTAGAAAACTAAACGTAACGAATTGGTATTTGCTTAAACAGGAACCGGTGAAAGGTTCGTTGCTTTTTCGCTATGTATGTAATTTGTTACTTGCGTGAGGAAATAGGCGTTTTTCGTGTGATTCCATGTGGGTGCTACCTTGCTGCAATATTTTACAGGGTTCCATTTTTCTTTTCTGATTAGCAAACATTTGGAAAGCCTAAATAGGTTCGTTTAATCTTCCTCCAATCGATTAGATGTTTTCTGCTGGTATGGTCGTATATTAAAAAAATGCGTTTTTCTTAAATTTAAAATATTACAGTTTTGTTTCATTTAATAGTAATTACTTTAGTTAAGTAATAGTAATAATAATAAATTTCAATAACTCTGCATGTGTTTTATTGTCGCTATGTTTTATTAAAGATTTGAAAATCTTTCAATATATTTGTGGGTTTTTAATTTGTCAATACTTTCTCAAGAGTTCAATATCAATTCTTCAAATATTATAATACAGTATTTTGCCCTTTGTGTGAGAGGTTCTGAATTTTTCTAAGCTTTGAATTATGGAGTTATCTGTTCGATAATAGATTACGTCAGAAGAAGAATGTTGGGAATTTGTATGGAATTTAGTTTGAAAGAATTAGTAACCAGGGCATTGTTCTGCCTCTCTGTTTTTATTCTGTTTGAGAAGTTTTTTTATTGTTTCGTGTTCGTATGACGAGAATGAGAACAATTCAGCAAAACGATAATTTGACGAATTACATTTGATTTTAAACAATTTCTAGTTGCATTGTGGTATTACAATCATTAATTTAACTGTTATTGTAACAATATTATCGATTTTTCTGTCTAACCATTTTGCGCGTTCAAATCTATCTCTATTTAACAGGTTTAAAAATGAGCACATCGCAGTAGTAATTTTTCTTTCAACTTTACTGTGTGTGTCTATCGAAAAAAATAGGTGGTGTACTTGCACCTATAATATTTATGCGCATTACAGTTACATAGAACGCTCTACAATCGATCAATTTTGCCTTATTATAGGCCAAAGCATTCTGTACGCGGAACGTACATTTTTATAATTAATTGGGATTCCAATTGTGGAATGAGAAAGTTTAGAGACCCTCCGTATTTCCTCTACAAACTTTAACAACGAAATTTTTGCTCTTTTGTAAGCCAACTTCAATTTATCGTCACTGTTAAATAACTCGCCCAGAGTACACATATGGGGTGTTTAATAGACTATCGTATTTTCGATTCGATTTCACATTGTGGAGATCATTTCGCTTAATTTGCGTATCAGAGAGCTTTGACGGGTGTTGTGGTCATTTAATTTAAATTAAAAGCGCACTAAGTATTATCAGGAATGAAATATTTTAGTCGACGTTTAAAAGGCGCACAAATAAAATAAGGCTTGCCTTTAACAATTTCATATTTCCACCAATATATCTAAAGTTCATACTCTTCTATATTCCAATAATTCAACATTTCCCTAAGAATATCAATATTCCTTCAAATGATTAAACATTTTCCCAGTGTTTCAATAATTCTTCCAATACTTAATACTCCATCGATATCCCAATAATTCCTTCAAATACATTCCAATCATCGTACATTCTATATTTTCATTCCATCGATAATATAATAATTTCCACAAAAAAGAAACCCATATTCTCCAAATCAACCCTAACACGTATTCATACACAATACCCACCCTTTCCAAAATATGCAAATCATTCTCTGGTTCCATCAATAGACTTGTATTCCCAAGTGATCCATCAATTTAAGCAGCCAATTCTACTCGTACTTTTTCAGTGGAAAATTTCTCGTCGTCGGAATCGTGGTCCTTTTATTTACTGTCGTTACGAAAGAAGAGGTCGGTGCGCATGTGGAGCATCCTGGCCTGCGCGGGCTCCATCGACCCTCAAACCATTTCGTATACGTTTCCAGTACGCGTTTGGCGATCCTACTGTGCCAGTTTGATCGGAAAAGGGAACGAGATAAAATCAACATCGATTGGCCAATTAACCGGTGCCCCTTGTCGAACAATCGTGCCTCGGCTGCCCCGAGACGAATCGTTATCTGTGATATCGTGGTATTAGTACCGGTTAGGCAATCTTACACGCCTACCACGGCTCCCGATACAGATTTTCTTCGTCTTTATCCGAAAATTTTCTACAGACACGTTCGTTCGTCTTAGTGAACGATTTCCAATCATCTTTTTTTATCGTGGTTTTCATTCTTGGTCTTCCTTTTTTTTTATCGAGATGCAATAATAATTATGTTAACCGGGCAACCATATTTACACCTGTGTACCGCGGGTTTCTGAAATTTTCTGTAGATCCATTTACTCTAGTGAACTAAAACCTTCATCTCAGTGAACGATTTTTTAACATGATATTAAATTTGTTTCTTCTTTCTTTTTATCTTGATGTTAGTACTAATTAAGCAATCCGTTTTTCGTTTTCGAGTTTCGAAATTCAGTTTTCGGTAGACACGACCGTTCGCCGCAGGGAACGACTTTTCCTCGCCGTGTTATCACACAAAAAGGGAACAATGATTGCTTTAAAGGGGGATTGCGTGGACTAGTTTACTCGGGTTTACGTAATCGTGTAGTATGTTTCATGATAATTTGTACAATGATTTGTTTGGACTTTTATTCGGGACAAAATTTACATTGATAGATGAATTCTATGAATGGAGATTTCAGAGTTTAAAGAAATATATAAATTGAGAACTTTATTTATGGAACGGTTAATGGTTTTGGAGTTCGTTATTCTGGGGTGTTTGTACAATTGGGAATAAAAATAGGACGAAAATGGAAAAATGCATCTTTGATTTTTCTCTTAAATCAGTTGGAAAGGAGAACTTTGAGATTGAATCCATTTTCTATTTTATTTTTAAACAATTGTCGGAAATTTCTGGAATAATATAGTTGTAATACTTTCCTTTAAACGATTCTGTATTCTGAAATTGGAATTGAATGAAATTGTCACTGTAAAATTGTAATCTTCTTTTAGTATTCAATACGGTTCCCCTTTTAAATTAGAATTTGATGAAGCTCGAAGAAATGAATTTTATACGGTCTTGAGTGGTACTGAGAAAATTGAGTTCTTGTGACGTAGAAACGGAAAGATGATCTCTAGAATACGATAATTCTGAGGAAAAGTTTTAAAATTCTTTCACAGACAGTTTCCACCCTTCTGATAGTAATTACTCTGTTGAAAAATATTGAACAAATTTATGAACGTGAATCATTGCTCGTAATTATGGAAAGGACTTAAAAAATAATTATTTCTATGATACATAATTGATAACCCTCGAATAAAAAAACATAAATAACGATCCTGACGTAATGTAGTCACGATATTTTTAACAATCGCATCACTGCAATACATGTAGCAAACCAGAAGCGATTTAAAACTGGTTTCTTTATTAGAACTCGAATTTTCCAATCTATAGGTATGAAAAGATATACACTGTGTATAGTCTTATTATCTATAGAAGAGGAATCTATATATATACTATGTAAAGTGACGGTGTAACGAATCGAATGATTAGAACTTGAATTACATAGTTGTAAACAGTAATGAATTAAATATATTTTTCAACGGTATATAAGCGATACTTTTCAATAATTTTATATTTCTTTATTAATTACGGTGGATGTCGAAGTTGATAAGTTTATTTTTTCGAGACAAAAAGAAGGGAGAGATGAAAAGTTGTTCAGGCAAATAAATTTGCCTATCAAAACAGCTGAGACAAGTTGGCATTCTCTATTGTTTGAATAATTATGAGCGGTGTTATCTGTGAGGAGGCACTTGCCGTGACACGGACCGATGTTACGTTTCAACACGAATGTAGAACGTGAGATCTTCGGATACACTGGCGATCAAAAGTGTGGTCACACCTACAATTAGTTATACTTAGTGAGTGAATACGAAATGGAACGTGGGTGGGAAACATGGGTCGATGATCACGCCTTTTTAACCTTGATGCCTCGTCACAGTTTGGAATTAAAAATTATTATGTGTACAGTAATTGATTAAGTTGTAATCAAAAGCTGAATGTGAAATATATGAATATTTTCCTAAAATCTTTAAAGTTAAAACAAACTCGACGCGGAATCACATATCACGAAAAATCGAAGCTTAGGCATTGATAGCTAAAGAAATTGGGGAATGTATTAGCATAATGTATTCGAAGGTTTCCTTGTTAACATTCAATCGTTTCGTTTGCGAAATGTTGGAAAAATAGCGATAGTAATTTTAATAGACTGTTCTAATGGGAATGTTTTCAAAACACTGGCGAAAAATAAAGTATAACGAATGACGGGCTCAGGGTCCATTAAAATTGAAACGATAATTTGAAGCGGTATGAATATACTATTATCGCACACAGTAGAAAACTCTAACATGAGAACCGGTGGTAACTAAAGCAGTTATTAAAACGATGTGTAGACACCGACAATAGCTACGTTTTGTAATAAATTCCATGCAATATGTAGCATCTTAACTTAAGCTGATTTCGCTACAATACATGAAAATCTACGAATTTCCATATTAGCATATTAAGAACGTAAATATTTGCAATAACGCGATCAATCTCCGGGGATCATTAAACATTACAGTTCTCGGTTGACCAGAGTATCGAGAAACATAAATTATCCTATCTGGTAGACGGTGTATGGCATATTGCCATGGGTGTTTCACGCGTTGCACTCGTTCGCTAATTCACTCGCACGCGCTAATTGCTTAGCTTTCTTCTTGACCCTTTGTTCAAGTATGTACACGTCGAATTGGAAAATTGCCAAGAATTACTGGCGATTTTGTAATAATATTAAATTAAGAGTAACTAAAGAAGCGATATTTGAAATATACTTGTTTGAATGAAACGTCTAGTTTGCAATAGCCAGTAGAATTTTGCTTATTGAAAACGAAAACGTGAAACTATTCGACTAGAGAAACTTTGGTTCAAGGAGAAGTGAAGTATTAACGTTAGATAGCCGCATGAGTCATTTCGTAGAATTGCTCTGAAGATTGCAAGGAAAGTGCGGCTGTATTAAATGAAAATTAATCGTGGAAATTCAAGAGAAAGTTGAATTCATATTTCGATTATATTATATTGGTTCCAATTGAAGTCGTTACTTGTTCATGGAAAATTCTTTCCTTATTATACTTATCTAGAATTAGTTATATTCTAGTTAAGACTATTACTATCAGTTATGTATATTACCCAATTGTTTAAGTTCCGAAAATAGATTTTAAGTATATTTTTGGAAAACTTATCTGTGGATAATCAATTTCTAAAAACGTTTATTTTTCTGAAACTTAATAATTTTATATTGAAATTTTTACACAAACTTTCCAGTAAACTTGTAGTACAATTAATTATCGACTTTTCACCATTTTTTTCAACAAATTCCTGAAATTACAATTTTTAAATCTGTCCCAATATTTTATCTTAGAAAAATCGATTCAAAACTCAAGCCCGTATATAAAATACCAAAGCAAGATGATTTTGAAGCTCCAACGTGAAACAAGTTTCCGGAAAACGATTGGAAAATCGTGTTCTGCGACGAGTTTCTCGTGGAAAGATCGATGGTAATCGGTGGAGATAGAACGAAGACGATCGTGTTTCGAGTGTATTTTCGTATCGAAAGTTACGCGAGTGAAGAAGAGAAAATTTATCGATGGTTCTTCGTGGTTTGCTGGCACCAGCGGCGGCGCGATGGACACGAAATAAAACGTCGAAAAGGTAGAATGAACACGTTAATTGAGGTTTAACGAACGCCGAACAACAGGGTTTAAAGAGGATTGGTAAAGAGAAACGAACAGACGGAGAGACATACAACAGTTTATAATGAACGTTCGTTTGGAACCTTTTGCGTAATTCGTAGGTAGTCGGAAAGCACGAGTGCGAATTTTAATTGGGATTCGATGGTGCCCACTTGCCGCCACTTGAACTCATTAATTTTCAGCTAACAACACCTTATTTAGGGGCGAACGGTTAATGGGATAACATGAACGAGTATTAAAATCGATTCGCTGCTAGATTTTGTTTTTTTATTTTATAACTTACTTAATTAATAAAACATTAAATAATGCAGTCTCGAAGATGCAATCCCTTACGATTAAGATAATAATTGTAAATCAATATCTCTAAAGGGTTAAACAATGTGGAGATTGAATAGTGTTCCCTGTATTATGATCTAACTTACGTCATCAGGAAGTGTTGTACAGTAGGAACGCATAGCATGAAAGGCTAATAGCAATTGTATTACATCATATCGCACGATACGAGGTGATTCAGGTGATCTGAAGTCATGATGGTTTTGCAGGGGACAAGAGAAGCAGGCTGCTGGACAATTAGGATTATCGCGTTATGGACCGCAGGTGATGAGTGTGTTGTGTTTATGCACCACGGTACACCAGACCGGACAGAACAACAACCAGGCCAGCAAGATACTTCCGAACGTACCTGCGATCTCATCTGAAGAAGAGAGGATAAACTCGTCGCAGGAAATACCCACCGACGAGCTGGCTCTATTAGCTAAGCTGGAGGAAGCCAATAGGTGAATTATCCTGCCGAGTAATATCGAGTCATCGTCAGCTGCATGTGCAAGCGTGCTTTATATATTATATACATTTAGATTGTCCAATGAATTTTATTATTTTTTTGTTTTATTTTGTAATGAATTTCTTTGAGTAATATGTAATTGTCTAATGGAGATATACGATGGTATAATATTTCATAGCTTCTATCATTTCTCTTGTCAAGCTACTGTGAATTGTTCTGCTTAATTTTGAAGAAGGAGTAGTAATTATTTGATCAATCTTTGGATAGTTTAAGTGGAAACTGTACGCTGGATAAATATTTTTTTTGGTACCTTTACCTTTTTTATTCATTAAATGAACAATTCTGCTTTTTATATATTTTATGTTCGTATCCAAGAATTATGCAGTATTGATGCATACGTGTGAAGGGAACAATATATACTCTTGCATTAAGTAGAATATTAATTGTATCCTGGGTTGGAACATGCGAACATAGTTTTGTAAAGTTTACATTACTATTAAGCATATCGTCAACCGCTACAGTCTTCCGTTAATTGAAAATAATCATGCAACAAAAAAAAACACTGGCATTTGTTAATTAAAAAACGACTCCGTTGCATCGTACTAGAAGCAAACAGAAATGCAATAATTTCAACTATAAAATTGCAATAAAATTCGAACACACATCCTACATGTACTTTTAGTAAACAACGAATTAAATTGTAGATTCTATCAAATGAGCAAAGTATCGATTCAACCGTCGCACAGTGGGGTATTTGGCCCGAAAAACCGGACAAAAATATTGTAGAATTGTTTATAGGCCCAAGGTGATAATGTAGTAGGTCGTTGAAATCGTCTCAATGTCAGCTCCAATGTTATGCAATTAAAAACAAATTTCAACATTAGTTTATAACATTATAACTTAATTTTTTATAAAAAAAAATTGTTTTCGAGGTTTAATATATTGAAGTTTGTAGATGTCCAAATACTGTTTACCTTTTGTTTAAAACATTTTTCTTTAAGACTGTTGAAACCTATTGAAAAATAGGGTCAATGGTAGAGTACAGTTTTGTACTAGAGTACAAAACTTGGTGTGTACACGACTCAATTTCGACTAAATGTAGCGACACATTAGCGTCTTGAATCAATAATTTTTACTTTTTGGGGGTTGTTTATGACAAATTCCGGGTAACCCGGTAATAAAAAAATTTTTCAGGTAACAAAGGCCGTCGATGTGTTCGGTTCTTGCGACCAAACAGTTACCGTATGAATATAATTTCTAGGCATCAAATGAATTAATTCGATATAAACATATCCAGATATACAGAACTTAGGAGACATCGTCAGCGAGAGTTCTACAAGCAGGCCTGGGCCAGAATTGTGACCACGAGTGCACGCGGAACGACGCGGCGCGCTGCAGCACTCAAGTATCATTTCTACATAAATTAGCTATAAAACGCGAAACCGGACGAAACCGGAACCAATTTTTGTTGCATTGTGTTCACAAACCTTTACCGAATGCAACGACACCAGAAAGAGCTTTTAATGCTGTTAAATACTATAACAAAATCGTTAATGAAATCTTGTAACCGAAAAGAAAAGTACCGAAATATCGATTATTTTCAAATATTAATAACTACATAAATATATGTGCTAAAAGTGTAAAATCTGTTGGAAAGTGTAGTATATATCTACCTTAAAAGCTTCCATAACGGCAGAATTTACACAAATTCCTTAAAAGATTCATAAATCGCTAATAAGCAACGATGTTTTAGGGAATGGTTAAGAGAGCAATGCGTGCCATCAAAATTGCTAACTTTCGACGAAAAATGCTGCTCCCTGAGTTCATAAATAAGAAAACAAAAATTGACACATTGTTTCTCACATATTTAACTAACTCGGACAATAAAAATTTTTGTCTTTTCCAAAACTTTGGAAATTGACTTTTGTCCGGTTTTTCGGGCTAAATACCCCACTGTGCGTCGCTCCTATTCTATCGTTTTCGTCTCCATGTATACAGGCTCATATGTATCATATGTTACCACTTGTTAAATAACGTGCCTTAAGACTGTGATGTAATTAATAACAGGCTTATCGAATCGGATGCAAAGTCGTTGAACTCGCTCCAAAGCAATCACAGTAGGAAAGGTTCCGACACATCTCAGGTGTCTGTGGCGTCGGGGGGCAGCGGAGGAAACGGGGATGCTGCACCTCGACGCCACAACTCGGCCGATGGCGAAGAAAATACGTGGACCCTGTGGGGTCATATTGTCGCTGATTGGGATTTTCATTGGAAGAAGAGGAAAGAGTTCGTCAAAGAATTAGTACGTCAAGGAATACCTCATCATTTTAGGTAATAACACTTCTCGAAGAAATCAAAACTATGGCAAAATTTAACCACGAAATAAAATCGAAGAAGAAACATATTTTAATAATAAATAAAAAAAACCATCGTTACAGAGGTATTGTTTGGCAGCTACTAAGTGGTGCTCACGACTCTCCCGTGAAAAAGCAATTCGCCGAGTATATCAAGGCCACGTCCGCATGCGAAAGGATAATCAGGAGGGACATAGCCAGAACGTATCCTGAGCATGATTTCTTTAAGGAGAAAGACGGCCTTGGCCAGGAGAGTCTGTTTAACGTTATGAAAGCGTATAGTCTTCATGATCGTGAAGTGGGATACTGTCAAGGTTCGGGATTTATTGTAGGATTACTCCTTATGCAGGTACATTTCCATATTTGAGACGGTTTAGAATGAACGGAGGGAGTAAAAGAGAATTTAAAAAATGAAATGAAATAAAGATATCTATTTAGAAAAGGGAAAAAAATTAATAATATATATATATATATATATATATATATCCAGAGACAAAAAATTTAAACAAAGGGATGTGTTACATTTCGAGGTGACCGAAACTGTAATAGGTATAACAATTTGTTGTTACAGCAAATGCCAGAAGAGGAAGCTTTTGCTGTACTGGTAGCGCTTATGCAAGAGTATCGTTTGCGAGACATGTTCAAGCCGAGTATGGCTGAATTAGGGGTGTGCATGTATCAGCTAGAACATTTAGTTGCTGACACGCATCCCGAGTTACACGCTCATTTTACGGCTCAAGGTTTTCACACGTCGATGTACGCATCGTCTTGGTTTCTTACGCTTTTCACCACAGCGCTCAGCCTACCGCTGGCCTGCCGCATTTTTGACGTGTTTCTGTCCGAAGGCATGGAAATTATTTTCAAAGTCGCTCTGGCAATGTTGCATTTAGGCAAGGAAGATTTGTTAAGCTTGGACATGGAAGGCATGCTGAAGGTAATTTTTTCATACCATCTAAATGCTACGTTATTATCCTCGAAATTGGGGACCGATGAACAGAAAAATCTATTAATAAAGAACATTTCCTGTACTGTAAAACACTGTTTTACACGTGTCGGGTGTATGTTGCTGCTTGTCTCGTTTTCACGACTACTTATCGCCTTTTTTTTCCTACCTAGTTCTTCCAGAAACAGTTACCGGGAAGAGCCGAAAGGGATCCCGATGGCCTCATGAGTCTTGCCTACGGTATGAAAATAAATCCCAAGAGAATGAAGAAACTAGAAAAGGATTATACCGTGCTGAAAATGAAGGAGCAAGAGGAAATGGTCGAGCTACGTAGGCTTAGGGCGGAGAATAGGTTACTTAGGCAAAGGACTGAATTGCTGGAAGCCGAGTCCGCAGAGTTGGCGGACAGATTAGTTAGGGGTCAAGTTTCACGCGCCGAAGAGGAGGAAACTGCATTCGTTGTACAGAGGGAATTGGCAGCCCTCCGTCATACGCATCTCGAGACCAGCCATCAGCTTGAACAGGCACACGAGGAACTAAGATCATTGTCGGTTCTATTGGAAGAAAATGTGACATCGAAGCAATCGTCTTTGGACGAAATTTTATTGAAGCAGGAAACGTTGTCGCAGAAGGAAGAAATGATACAGTGTTTGCAGGAGGAATTGGTGAGGGTACGATTGCACGAGGCGGAGAATGACGCGACGATAAGGGAACTTCGTGCGAGAATACAGGAACTGGAGCAGGATAAGAAGACGTTACGCGAATCAACGCCGGATAATTCTGTCGCACATTTGCAGGAAGAACTGATTGCCGTGAAACTTAGAGAAGCGGAGGCTAATCTTTCGTTAAAGGTAATTCTTCGTTCGGGCGTCTGTTAAGATGAAAAGTAATTATTTGAGATTATGTCCCCCTTCTCTTTTCTTATATTTAATATAATATTTTCGCGTGTCTGTTGAGAAACTTGTTGCAATTTAAGAAATATTTTAGGATCTTCGACAGAGAGTGGTGGAATTGAGCAGTGCTTGGCAAAGACATCTGCAGGAGCACCGTTCTGCTCAATCGCAACCTGCGAGCGATTCTACACCGAAGAAGCTTCTGTTTTGGGAAAATAGGGGCCACGAGGTTCAAAAATTCGAGGAGGATTTAATGACAACTAGAATTCGTGAAATGGAAGCTTTGACCGAAGTGAAGGAGCTTAGGCTCAAGGTGATGGAGCTTGAGACGCAAGTGCAGGTCGCCACGAATCAGCTTCGTCGACAGGACGAGGGTGGGAAATTAATTAAGGAAGAGTTGGAGGCTGCTTTAGGTAGGGAGAAGGATCTCACCTCCAAATTACGCGAGCAACAGCACAAGTATTCCGATTTGGAGTCGAAGATGAAGGACGAGGCCATGATGGCTAGGATACACGATGCGGAGCATGCACAGCAAGTGGCAGAACTTACACAGAACATATCTCTTCTTGAATTAAAAGTACCTTTCGAATATTGTTGTGCAGTAATTTTTAAATGATTTATCGGAGTATTAATTCATATTGTTTGTTGTAGAATGAAGAGATGCACGCGGAAGGAGAGCTTAGGAATAATTTAGATGACAGTGAGAGAGTAAGAGAACTGCAGGATAAAGTTGCTGAATTAAAGGCAGAGGTATGTGGACAATTTTCTTTTTTATTCGTGTTGCATTATTGAAAGCATTGGTTTGGAAAAAAAAAATTGCAGTTAGTGGTGAAAGGTAAATGAAACAACTAAATTGAAAAACTTCGAAATTCTTATCGTATATTATTTACTTTGCACGAATTAAATAATAGCCGTTCCTTCAGGGAATCTCTGTTTTATAATCGACCGATCTCGAATCGAAATGTAATTATTTTTAATCTTTTACAAAATATATATATATATTCAAAAATTGGTTTCACAAATTCGTATAAATATTTAACAATTATTTAAGTACATAATCCTGTGGTACATTCTTTTAATATGAAAATTGTAATACAGAATGCTTTCAATTATGCAGAAGAGTAATTATTATTATACCTATTTATGGCCCTCGATAATTCTTGTTAAATATCCTCACATAAAGTTGAAATGCATTACTTTATTTAATGTACTAAATTACTGACAGTATGAGTACGAAGTATTAACGGTAGAAGTACTAGAGGTAGATCGAAAAAAACGTAGAATTACGATAATTTTACACTAGCTTAAACTCTAAATTATTCGAAATGCTATTAGGCTGCAAGTTAGTAAATTTGGAAGCTTGTAGAGACATGTAATTATCGAGAATTATCGTACAGTTGGGAATAGAAGTAATTCCGATTGAAATGCTGTTTCAGGGTCTTGATTTACTATTTCAGTACCTGCATATTCATACAGTTTATAAACATTGAATCACATAAATTCACATAAAGAATTTTTAATTTCTATCTATTTGTATGGAGGGGGGATTAAATAAGATAATGTTTTGATTAAACTCTAATTTTTGTTAGAGTTTCTCAATATAATTTTATCACCAAGCTTTATTGAAAATAATAGTTAATTCATTTTTTTATGACCAGTTTGTACTATTCATTGGGTAACAATAAATTTTTAACCATAGCCACACATCTGCAATATTGCACTTTTTTGTGACACGATTTTATGAAATATCCACGTTTCTTACACCTGCATTATTCTTATCTCGACAATCGCTCTAATGAAAAATTAATATTATCGCTGTTCCTTTTTATGGCACAATTGATTCACATATCACATATCAAGTTTTTAGTGTGTTATTAGTAATCGATTTGACGATTATGCTGAAACTATTTAAAAGGACGCAAGCATAAAAAATAACTGTACATAAATTAATGGTATTTGTTGGGTGCACCAAATTTGATCAATGGTGAAAATATGTAAAGTAAGCGAAAATGTAATTCATGCTTTTGTGTTATTGTGATCCACAAAATTATGCACAAATTGCACCTCTTACCGCAATGTAATGCTAATTGTCACGCTAAAAAATGTATTTTTACGAAATCGTGTGTGGTCTAAAAGTTCAATGATACCTTCCATTACGAAATGCATTCTCTTATAAATTTCATTATAAATTTAACATTTTATTAACTCGCTTTAATATCATTAACATTACTGTTAACGGAATATTTACTTCCTTATCCTTTTTAAACAATGCGTTTATTAATACTGAGGTGAACGGTTTCAATTAATTGACCACTAATAATGTGTTAAATATCTTTCGTATTTATTATTAACGATTCATTCTGACAAACAATTCATTAAACACAGCCGTATCACTTTTCGCATAAACAATTAACATATTCCAGCTGAGGTACCTGTACACATTAAGAATACATTGCGTTTCATCAAAATGCATCTCCGATTGTTCCCGTCTATTTTTCCAATTTCGTGTACACATGTAATAAGTTTGAACTACGAATCATATACGAAATTATTTGCATAATCAGTGCTTTGGAAATAGGATGCATTCACGGCTTGTTATGCTGCAGTGCAAAATAATACAGAAGAATAAATGTCAAACCGCTTTTAAATTTAATTGTTACCGCGGTACCCGCTCATTCGACGTTATTTTTATAATATTACAAAATCGGAGCAGTTTTAATATATATGAGTACACCGTGATAATCGAACGAAATATCTATTCCAACAAAGTATTAATGTGTGTTTTAATTTATTGTACATTGAAAATTTGTAGTAAAGCGAAAATGAATAACTTGCAACATTATTTAAAAAATTCTAAATAATGGATAACATATCCCATTTTTCAACTACGAATACATCGAGTAAATACCAAATTTTCAATGTCTAAATATTAACACTTAAATCGTTTTGTGTACGCACATATTCAGACCATTTTACAATGAATCAAGCTTGCTGTTTATTATACTAATTGTGCTTCGAGAATATTGCATTAAGCATTGAGAGCTAGCACAGCACGGAGTAATAATTGGCGTAGATTCTTTAACAAACTTACGATTAAAAAGGACACGTCTAAACATATAATTCATATGTGCATTTTTAGCAAAATTTGCATTGGAAAATACGCGATAATTAAAAAAGAAAAGCAAAAAATTGCTATCCAAGCGAAGGAGGTCACATTCGCATTGAAGGTAATGATGATGCAGTGTTGGTAAAACTTTATTTCAATTATCAGTGGAATTCTTATTGTGTAAAGGTACCAAACACTAACACAAGAAAACTAATGGTCACGGAAAACTAACCCTCTATTGCTGTGTTATCTCTGTCTCCTTAGTTCCCTACGCCAATCACCAGCCCGGAGACTGAGCCTTGGCGGTGGCTCGAGTAAGTCTTTACCCATCCGTAAGCATTATTTTTTCTCCATTTCATATTTGTAGCATGGCGTACGACGTGTGTTGTATCAAAAAATGCGTTTCATTTACTAGATCTATTATATGTTTTATCGATTAATTGCATACCATATTCATTTACAGGATAACTCGTCTCAGTTTGCGAAGAGCTACGTTTCCAGAGCTTATGTTGTTTTGTTCTTTTTGTCCTGCTGCTCTATCATTACACAGCAACATGCAACGCTTTATACTTTGTTTACTGTTTTCTGTATACGCTTTGCTTTGTAATATCTGTTTGCATGCTTCAGTTCAGGCTTGAACCATTTCATGAACGTGTACATAGAAAGGCATTACAAACAAATTCATTAAACATTCCAAGTTTCTTTATGTAAGTACAGTCCAATTGATGGTTTCGTTTAAGAAATGGTTGATTAAACCATTAAGTCGATTAGATCTGTTAAGTAGAGCATGCTGCCTATTATACATATTAAAGCATAATATTTTACTCAGTATGTTTTTACGTGAGATGCAGAATTCATGCTGCACATTACACGGAAAATTTGCATTAAGGATCATTTGACAGTAGAGAATGTGTACAGTGGATTCTTATAGAGGTAGATGCTGTATGACTGGTAGTCTAATGAGAATACCGAGTCAGTAATATTTTGTACTAATCTTTTGCAGAATTTTTAGGCGGACGCATGTCAACCATTTTACCCGTTGAATTAATTATTCTATGCAATTTTCATTGCTTAAAGAGAAAATAGTACTTTAAAAAGATGGAAGTCTGACCGCAAAAAGAATTCTCGTTAATACGGAACACGTGATAGATATTGCACTACTCTTAAATAACAATTATCTACAAAGATACGCATTCAGTATTAATTCATCAGCTTAACGAAAATTCTCGTGCAAATACTATACAACACAATTATCTTTATAGACAATCAGCTATGTAGTTTAGAAATTGTTACACGCAGTTGCCTATTAAACTAGAATGTAGTTGAACCATACCAAACGAAACGTTATTCTTAGGGAAAAAACAGATAAAAGTGATGTCGCACAATATTACGGAATCTGATAGAAATTTGTCCATTACATAAAATTCGATAAATATCATTTTATGTACCGTTTGTTTCACAGGTCATGAGGCTAGAGAGTTGGAAGCAACGATGGACAGGTCATGGTGGGCAAAATGTGCGTAGCTTCAGTGTTGACACTGAAAGCGAGCTGGACGAGCGGGATCTCAGAATTTGTTTACAGGATCATATCAATGCGACTACACAAAACTCGCCAGAGGTATAGAATCCCATGTATACCAGACATTAGGCAGTTCATTGTCGTTCGAACATATAGAAACTACTTCCATTGTCAGAACAGACGGGACCTTTTACGTTTCATGATCATGCTACCGCTATAGGAAGAAAGCGAGAACGAAAGAGTGAAAGAGGCGAGATATGACGAGTAACGCACATAGAATATTATAAATTGACAACACAATAGGGAGTAATAGCGATTATGTTTCTGGTTAGTCGTAATGGTCACTGTAGCACGCGATGTATTAACAGCATATTAGCGATTGACTAGGTGTAATCTGGTGGTCATTAATAACGCAATAACCGACCTGAAACTGGATCTTTGGTTGCAACCAGACTTCGAAGTATACATATTTGTAATAGAAAAAAAAATATGGAAGAAACAGCAAAATAGCAAAAACTTTTTAACAACCAGTACACAGAACGATAGATAGAAATATTTTTCAACATTTCCTCTGGTGCATTTGATTTGTATAATATGGAAATGAATATCGACGATTTTGAATTACGGTATACATTCGACAAGTGTTAGAACCAGAATAACACCTGTTATTCATTCCATTAATTCTTAGAGTTCGTACATCACATTTCGAAGTCTGTTTACAATCGACGAGTACTATATAGATTAATATAACTATGTGACGCATAAACGACACATTTTTATACGTATTATGCATTCTGTGTATTTTTTGTAACTTAAACCAAATGTAATTCCATTAAAGGAATTGTATATTGAATAGAATTGATGTCCGTTGACGGGGAAATGGATTATGTTAGAAAATTCTTTTTAATCGAAAAAGAAAAGGAGATAAGAAAGAAAATAGGAATATGCGTTTCCCTTGATACGACGGATTAATTAGAATTTCGTTAGCGAATCGCAGCAGTAGCTTATTATGTACTCCGGTTGTAGAAACTTACAGAAAAAGCCAAACGAGTATAGAAATACATTCACACACGTACACACATACACATATAATATAAGATTTAAAACAATACGTTAGAATATCCCCTGAATTTATCAGTATTCTTCGTGTGTATGTTGCATATTTCTAATCTGCTTTCGAAACGACACGGGGGTTGATTTTTGAAACACGCGCACAAAATCAACATCTATACACGCGTACATTTAAGCTCGCGAAATTAGTCGATGTGAAACAAAGTGAAAATTGATTTTGATTAATTAGGAAAAAAGGAAAAAAAAAATAGGTAATTGTAACTTGGTTAATTTGGATCTAAGCGAGCAGTTGTTGCTGATCGGTGAAAGATGAATCGGTGTTCTTTAAATCAATTTACTAATTGCAGATTATTGAAAGTGAAAGTGAAACCGAACGAGATAATCGGGAGTACAGTTGTAAAACTTAAATAGCCCGGATAGCTCGTTCCTTATAGCGACTTCCTAGGACGTGATAATTACTTCCAACGTAAGTAGTCGCGCAGATCACAAAGTCAAATTGCTTTGTACATTATTTCCTTTTATCGTCTCGATCTTTCTTTCTTTTAGTTCCTCTTCTTTTTGTTTCCAGCTTACTCGAACCCTTAACGATCCATTCACGATCCTGCTAGATCGAACGTTTAAAGGCGGTTTAAGAATTAAAGTAAATAGACAGATACTTATTTACTTTTAGGATGAATGGAAACAGCTGGTCGATAAGGGAGCAGCTATTTTTTTTCTTTATCGTTGGAAACGATAAACAAAATTTCGACCATATCGGTTTCGTTTAGTCAGTCGCTTTTTTTTTATTATTTTGATTCGTTCAGTGCAATCGAGAGTATTTGTTTCCTTCACGAGTAGATAACAAAGTTTCTGCTCTGAGTAGAGTATTTTCCAAGTATATCAAAAAAGTATATTGATAAATATTCCCGATATAAAAGTGCAAGTATGAAAGTAACTTTATTACTAGAATTTTATTGAGTTTTTTCTATTATTAAAAACAGGCTTTACGCATACTTAAATTTCGGAGAAATTTATATAAAATTATATAAATTCAAGAAAATTGATCTAAAAATGTATTGCTCGTATAGTATATTAAAATGAAGATTTTCAAGCAGCAATATTTAATAATTATACTTAAAAGTTGTGTGTGTTGCATAGCGATTGTAACTAATCGTACGTGAATGAATCTTAATTATTAATCGTTTTATGTGTGACGAATGTTTTTATGTGTACATAGAAATTATGATCGAAAGAAATCGAAACTTTTTATGAAAATGTCGATTTCGAATTTTTTTATCAATTTAGATACACGATATTGATTAAAATATATACATTGCATTTTCGTCATTCAATGCAAGTATATAATCGAATTTAAAAAAAAAACTTATGCCTGATCTATTAATCTTTTTTTATTTTACTTAGGAATAATTATAAAATACTAAATTAATAATGAGTTTTATTATTACTTGGAACGTTAAGGGTTGAACGCGTTTACAATTTTTCGCTTTGGCCTAAATTAATACTGTATATAGTTTCGTTTTGTAACGAATAATTGGCACAGCCCGCGGAAATTAATGACGAATGCACCAAACACAACAATTTTCTTCGAGAATAGAAATTGTCTGCTTTCATGCACGGTTGTTAAAAAAAAGGTAACAACAGCATGCATCCTTTGCAAAATTATAGAATTATACAATCGAGTAAATTAATTATTACACTATTTAAATTCGATCACAATTAGATATTCACAGTACCAATGAGCATTAATGTACAATTATTTTAACATGTAGGCACACGAGGTTCACATTTTCACTCGCTTTACAGCTATGTAACACGAAAGTCAATTTGAGTTTATTTGGTAGCAATTATGTATCATTTGAACGGATATTGACTCACTACAGGGATTTTTATAAGCGTTCTAATAATTAAATTTATCTGCTTTATTTAATTATACTATAAAAGTTAACAATAAATTGATGAACAATCCAAGTACACTGAAACAATTTAACTATAATTCATATCATTCAATCAATTTTATATGATCATTTGTATACCATTTTTTCTTCACTGGAAGGTACATCTTTTTATGTGTCTTTTGACTGTATTGTTTTTAAAAACGGATGGTTTGTCAAGCTTTTTGATATTACAAAGATTAATAGTCCCGGTAGAAAATCAATGTTTTTCAATAATCTTGAATCGAGTCAGTATATCGTGTCGCTTTTACATAATTCACCACAGCGAAAGGGATTTCTTGAGAAATTGATTCCATAGCAGTCTATCTAATTCTAACGAAACATAAAAGATACGCTATGGCAACGCTTACTGGCACAAGCTCAATAATTTATTGCTAAGAAAAGCTTAGTTTCTCGTCTTTTCAGATATTTCGTCAGTGATCGAACACGTTTCTTTCGTCTATATAAAACAGAATAAAAAAAGTAAGGAGAGTAATAGGAATAATTTCAATACTGCCTGATAATTTTCGAGTTGTCTGGATTAACCATGTGACGGCTATACTGTGTGCCCATTAAAGAAAAATGTATTGAAAATCTCTTACGCCGCTTCTGTGAAGATAGGTGTACGTTTATATAAAAAAAATTAATTTTACCACGGATAATTGTATATTTTAATTTTAAGTTCGTTCCGATGAATACAAGATGAATAATACGCAAGGCGTGCAATGAATAATTAATAATTAATTGCGTTTTATTGAAGAATCGTTAAAATAATATGTATAAATAGTTTAGCTGCAGCTTCTTTAATTGAAAATTACAGAATTGTGATATGTAAGTGTATACGCCAGTATTTGTAACTTTAAACAATTGACCAGCAAATGCATTTAAAAGAAACGTTTCATCTATTGCTTCTGTTCATGGAACAATTAATTTTTTTCTTTTATTAGTGCGAATTTTATCGTTTCTCATGCATTATGGCGGAACTAATGGCACCAAATTTGCGGGGATTAATGAATGATTTATCAGTATGAATCAATCGATCCTTTATACACTTTAAGTATTTTATTCCAGGAGAAGAGTTTGGTACGGTGAAGACAGTAACACAGTTTTAACATTAACACTTTTGCTAGTAAGTCGTGAAGTATTTAGTGGAATCATTCTAAATATATCCGTGTAGTATTTGGCGAAGTGAAAGACATAAACTTTCTTTGATGATATAATTTGAAATAATTCGTCATCGAATTAAAAAATTAAAATTACATTTTATTAATAAGTTTTTAATTGAGAATTTTTGGATAATAAAATTGCTACATTTTTCGTTGTCGCAGTTGAAAATTGCCTGGAATTTTATCAATCGCGATGAATCGCACGTTCGATAGTTTTCGATTGTTTCTCGTCATAAATTATTAACCCACTTCAGACGAGAAAAAGATAGCGCTAAAAGACGTACGAAACTTTCTTCTTTACGCTAGTGATGAACACATGGATATTAACTTTATTTAACCCTCCTACGCTGATTGTATTTTAAGAAACAATCACCAAACTCTTCAGGTACATCCATTCGATATTTTACAAAGCAACGTCTTTGAATACACTTCGATATCCAATTGCGAATTACCTTGAAGTAATTATATAAATACATTGTATACAATCGGCATGTTTAAATTGTATTGAAAGACCGAGCATTCGTAGACAAATTATTTGTTCGCAATTTTCCGACCCTTATATACAACATTTTCCGATGGATAATGCGCACATTATGGACAACGATATGAATTTGTCATGAACTATGTGGGGAATATTATAACATCAGGAGTAAATAAATTTTTATTCACTTTTACGATTGTCGCCTCCCTTCCAGATTTAAAATTGTAAATCGCTCACTTTATATCTTAACGAGCAACCTTTCCATTCATTTTTTTAATTATGTTATTCATCGATGATAAAATGGTATACGTAAATTTTTGTATCTCAAATACAGGACAAATGCCACAGCGACCACAGGAAATAGTTGTAGCATTTTGTGATAATGATTATTGCTTTTTCGATAATCGAGATCGGTTCGTATTTTAGATCTTATCCCTTCGATCATTAATTCGCGCCTTCAAACAAGGGGTACTCCTCTTCACGAAACTATGGACGGTTTGCAAGCCAAGCGGTACCCCACAGGAGAGGTATAATCCCGCTTATAGACTTAACAATCTCAGAACAATATTTCAAAAGAGTAAGGAGTAGGAGGTGGAGTACAGAATATATAGAAAACCATGGGGAGAGAGAGAGAGAGAGAGAGAGAGAGAGAGAGAGAGAGAGAGAGCTTTGAGCGCAATAACAAAAGTAAAGAACGAAAACCATCGAGTGATTTGGGGAGAATTTGCGCCCATGGGCGGCGCAAGTTGTAGCAGGTAGTTTTCCAAATGGAGTCTATCAGCCATAAAGTGGAAAAAAGTAATCTGTGAAAAGGGGTTCGTTGTTACGCCGGTCTGGTCCGACGTTGCCAGATCCGCGTGTGTGAGAAGAGCGGTTTACCGGGTTGGAGCAGGAGCGAAGCTAGGATACTAAGGGGCCCCTTGTGAAGCTTCCCTCACGAAAACTATAGAATCGCTATTAATGTAAATTTTAAACCCATAGTCTATGACGAACAATAATCTCAATTACAAAAATAATAATTCCATCCACGGGAATTCAGAAATAATGCAGTTACTATTCACATAAAATCGATACCGGACGACTAGAATTGTTACATATTTAATAACAAAGGAATGTGTAATAATTATTATTGCAATGTATTCCATATTTCGTCGTAGGATAAGCGGACACATAGTTGCATATTTGTTCGGCCCTCTTGAGGTGGCGGTGGCGGCAGTGTTGCCAGGCGAGACTTCCAACCACGACGATATGGAGGACCCTGCTTATGGGGGTTTTGCGAGAGGAAAGGAGGGATACGAAGGGAGCAGGAGGAAGAAAGAAAGGTAGAATTGTACGAAGAAAGAGCGATTGAGCGGCACGCGGACCGGGCAGGGGTGGCGGACCAATTAAATATGGCGGTAGCAGTGGGGTGTGGCGCTTGCGCATGCGCAGCTTCGCTTTCAGCTGTGGGGACAGGAGCTGTGGTTAGAACGGGGCAGCGACGAGAAGGAACCGGCCGGCAAGCAGAGGGATCGACGAGTACCCGGCGTACGTTTGTGTGGTGCGCGCTGTCTTCGAGAGATAGTCCCCCAGTGCCGCTCGAGAATTTGTTCTTGTACGTTTGTTCGCTTGCTAATCGCACGATTTAAGCGTTTGCTCGTTTTTTAAAAAAAGAAACCGGTCGGAACTTGTGAGAAAGTAAGAAACAAAATGACGATGGCAACGGAGACAGAAAACACCGGACCGGAGAGCAAGGAGATTAAAGACGTGAAGGAGATGAAAGAGGCGTTGAAGGACGAAACGCCGCAGGACAATAAGCAAGAGGAGAAAGATGCAGCGAAGAAGGAAGAAAGTGAAAAAAAGGAGGAGACCGCTGACGCCGCGGCAGCTACGCCATCCTCGGCACCGAGCAAGGCAATCAGCGTGCATAAGCCCAATTATGACAAAGACGTTGTTTATCTGTATCAGTTCTCCCGAATGCCGCTTCTGCCCTCCATCTCGCCGTATTGTCTCAAAGTGGAGACATGGTTGCGACTCAACGGAATTAAATACGAGGTAAGTGCCTTTCAATGTATCATTCGTTTGTTGCTATCGAGCACCCCTGCGGATTTTGAATATCACGATACGGTGAGAAACGGGAAGATCGATTGAGTACATTGTTCCCGAGGTTGTACCATAGGCGTCGTGTTTCTTCCGGGTAATCGGCGATCGCGTCCTTTTGACTTTTCGTCATTGTAATACGATCAAATCATGCTTCTCTATGTATCCATTGTGTTGAGAATCTGGTATATACGATTCCATTGAACCGACATGCATGATGTTAAAAAAAAAGGAAAAATAGAGAGAAGGTGGATCCTTTACCGATTATTTCAAAATGGCGACGTCTGTCAACCTTTGTGCGCCTAGAGCAATGTTTAAATCTGCTTTCCACACCATTTTCGATCGCACTTTACGAACTTACTGCGCAGTCAAGATTTCCCTTCGATCGAAAATTCCCCTGGCAAACTTATCAGCCATTCGTTCTCCCATGATTGATGATTTTCCGTAGGGACTTGAAAAGACTTCTCAGCATATCGATTTCTCTTAACTGAAAAGTTGGAGAGAGATATTTGGGTGGTGCTCTTTTTTTATTTGGATCCACAACGTAAAAGGCATGAACTCTAGCTTACTTTAGTTTCTCATTTATTAATATATTTACGGTAGCAACATATAACTGTAACCGAATCACTGTAGGGTGAATACGCCGATCCAGTAGCTCCACCTTGAATTTCAGACGCAAATATTTATAGTAATCTGTGTAGTGTTTACATCCGGGCTTTTAGACAAGCGATGATAACGTAGCGGCGATTCTTTTGATGGGTGCGATGGTAAGCGAGTAATCGCACACGTAATAGCCAAGCATATAAGAATCTCTTTCCCCATTACTCGATTCTGATATACACCGCAATGTTTAAATCCATTGGAACATCAAACTTGTTACGCTCTTTCGAATCATAGCAATCGTCCATATACCATATGTAATGCGTACTACACGTTCACACAACATTGCCCGTATTAAATATCATGGCTCGGTTAAGGTCGTTCCGATTTCCACGGCGTAACGTTTCGGAAAATACATATACCTAATTTCTCTCTCCTTTCTACTCGCGTTTGGCCATCGTGAAATTTTATATAGGACCAGGGAGAGCAATAGATGACCGGGGACACGCGATCGAAAAGCCTATATACATTTTCACAATACATTTTCTCGCGAAAGAGGTGAAAGGCCCGGCGGCGTGCATTCCTACGGACTTTTAAAACGGGTTTCAGTTTTCGCGTGGGGGGCGAGCCGGCTGAGCTTATTGGAGGGCTTCCAACTTGAACAGAGACAAAATACCCCCGTGTGTGCATCGTTGTGGCTTGATCCTGCGCGTTTCTGTTTTCGAAGAGGGTTGGAAAGGACGCGTAACAGACCCCTCTGGCTCCCGGCCGCACGTACCGGGAAGTATGCATACACACACGTATAGGGACTCGTTCGATGAGATTCGCGCGCCTCAATCGAAAATTTACCATTCTACTTTATCGATGCGCAATGTCCATCCTCGACGAGTATCGATCGTCGATTTTCTTTTTTTTTTATTTCCCTCGTCGAGAAATCACCGTTGCGTGCTGTATTTTTTGCTCTGCGCGGTGTGATGGCGATTTTCTTTTTGTACATCCGTAGAGGGAGAGAGATACAGAGCTTTCTTGTTGTTTCTCTTGGGATAGCCACGATCACCTATCTCTGAGGCTGTTTATGTGCGTTTTTGCATCGTTTTATTTATATCGTTGAGAATGGAGCAGAGGGGCGATATTCGTCGCGGGTCACAAAACAGACTGATAAATAATTGGAACGTTTTGTCGCATAACTCGGGTATGAACCGAGCGTCCCTTCAGGTGATTTTGGTGCGTCTTTTTTTCTTTGCATTTTAAGAGCTTCGTCGAATTTTTTGGACTCTGTCGCAAAAATATTTTTGAATAACGAATTTGAAAACATTCCACTCATAAATACACGCATGAATTTTTCTACGCCCTATTCTGTATGAATGGAATTTCATCCCACGGTGGTCGCCACTTTTGAAACACTTTTAGACGGTCTCTTTCCCTCCCTCGAGTCATTACCGCTGTGGTGTTCTTTTTCATCTGTTCGTCACTGTCGTTGGGGGTTTTTCTACGACATCTGTTGAACATATAACGCTTTTCCCCGAAAGGGAGCCATAGATAACGCTTGCGTCTGAGGCTCCGAAAAGCAGATGAGACGAAGCTCGATATTTTTCTACCTAATTCACGTTCCGTCTATTCGTTTACGATACACTCGACGTTTATGGCGTTCAGCCGTCACGTTTGTAACTTTCGATAACGATCTGTATCCTTGAGGAAGGAAAAAGGGGGAAATTCTGTTTTTATAATTTCATGGGATGCTGTTTATGTTGAATGAAAGTCGAAAGATACGGTATGTTGTTTCGTCTGGGTCGTCTTTCCATATTAAAGGGGCTATTTTTAGACACCCCAATGAACGATTGCGTTTTATGTAATTTATCAGTCGCGATTGTCAAGCGTTACCGACGCCTCCACTTCCGGTTGCTGCTTCTGGATTCTCTGATCGTGGCTCTTGATTTCAAGCGTACACCCTACCTCGATCGTAAAAGTAATTGTAACACTACTCACCGTATAGATCATTTCTAATCACTGTTTTTTTATCACGTTTAATTGCTTCATAATAATATAATATGCTATTATTATTATATTGGATTTAATAGGAAATAGGATTTATTCCTTACCAGAAGGAAACGCGTAATATAATGATGGATTTATTAAGTTCGATTGTTTTCGAAATGAACTCCTTCGCGCTATTAATACCACCAGGAAGAACGCAATTCGCGGGATAGAAAAGGGATTCTCCGTTGTGTGCGGTGCTCGTGGTGAATCGCAGACACCGGAACGATTATAGATTGTATTCCCATAAGAAGAATCGTGGTAAATCTTTCGTAATGAGCGGTCGTTCGAATGGTAAAACGGCAGAACTGGAACAAAAGAGGTCACAGGTAATACGGAGGAAGTTCCTATTGAACTAATCATTATCAAGATAGGTATAAATAACGCGTGGAGTGGCTCGGATCAATTGGCCAACTTGACCAATTTTGCCTGGGGCATAAACGTTGCCCGTAATTTTCAAGAAATGCTTTTTATGCCGGCTGATTTCATTTATGATAAATAGGGTAGTTTCTGGCATCGAAATGGCATTCTTGAGTTATATTGTCCTTTTGGTATTAGAATACAGTGGAGCAGTCACCCGTATCGGGATCAATGGTAGGGAGATATAAGTGGATGAAGGAATAAAACACTTTCTGGATAATAGAACAATCGCTCTTCCCATGGTAAATTTCATTTATTCAAACAGATATCAAGGAACATTAAGAAAATTCGTTTTTACATAACTAATTGCGTGGACCAGAGTTATTCAAAATGACTATTTATCTTGTTACATTGGAATTTATTTATTTATCGCTTACATGGAATTAAATAATTAAGGGTACGTCGTGTGAACCGTTTTAAACGTTGTGCTCGGTTTCTGCGTTGTCTCTTTCCGGTGTCTAAAATATGTATAATAAATACAGTGACCCTTTCATCCACTTTTGAGAAACACTCGAGAGGAATTTCCCTCTTCATCTCTTTTTTCGTTACATCAAATATTTGTGCCCACGCCCCTCAGATATTTGTTTTGGGAAGAAAATTAAGGAAGTGAGAAGGGAAATGAGCAATCGTAAAAAAGTATACAATATTCTATAAATAAATCGTGAGAAACATTTTTTATTTCCTCCTTCTTGTAGAAGCGGTACTAAAATATTCCGAGATTGAAAAGAGTAAATTGATGATGTAGGAAGGAAGGTATCTAACTAAATATAAATATCTTTATACTAAAAAAAAAATAATGAACAAAATAATGAGAAATTCATCGTTTTATTGAATAGTCCTATCACATGTATAAGATGGAAACGTGGCAAGAATTTAAGAAGAATTTCTTGTTGTTTCCACGGGCTTGGCAAAGAATGCGTTTCATTCAGTCATACGCGCAACATTACAATGTGTTTACGAGGTTATCTGAATATTCATCGGAATATTAAATGTCTCCGGGAAGATGCACGACTTGCATAGCATCTTGAAACAAAGGTGGTACAAGGGAAGGGAGGGCACTTTCGAAGGTGCAAAGACCCACCCAGGTGGCACCTGCCCGCTAATGCACGAATCTGGGCTATGAAAAAAATCTTGGAACAAGAATTCTCTGTATCATATCTATTTCTCACGCTTTCTTGCTAAGACGCGCTTTTCGATGGGAAAGTTAACGGGATACGGGATCATGTGAAATTGTGTTAATTTATCCGCTGAGTATGTACTCTCTTTTTCTCTTGCACTTTTTTTTCCAAACTTATTCACACACGAACGAAAGGCGATATTTTCTACACCGTACGCGGTTACACTTTGCGAATGCAAATATTATTCCGCAGATTTTTCTTTTCTTCCGTTAGAAGAATACTGTTTGAATAGAATCGAGTGCATATTAGCGACTTTCCAGTCTCGCTTGTCATACGATCTTCATTTCAAGCTTCAAAATCCAAACTTGCATCTCGAAGTTCCGTAACACTCCAATCCACGATACCCAAAACTTTTTTCGCCGCCAATAAATTCAACGTTCCCCCTGAAAATCATAAATATTCCAAAACCCTCTTCTCCAAGTTTAATCATATTCTACGACTTAAATCGACTACGTAATCGACATTACTCTCTTCGATCGACCATGATGGAACAGCCAAACAAATTGTGCGCACGAAATTGAGCAAAAGAGAGAGGGGGAGAGAGCGAAAAAGATGCGTAAATGGTGCGCATGTCCCCATGAAGGTTCGCCTGATCCATTTGTACGAGGACAATCGATTGTTTCCGACGTTTCTCCAACACGCTAAACTCATTTCCGGCCCGATTTACACGCGACCGGTATTCGCGATACATACTGAACACGAGAGAAGTCGACTACGAAAGCGATACATTATAATTGCACGACGCGTTAAAAAGAGTATCGTGTCTGAGTTGGTAATCGCTGTAAAAATTAAACGGGTACGGGAAGGTTGGTGGCAGAGGGGGGGGGGGGGGACTCTCATTTACACTTTTTGCAATAAACGGGACATACACATACGAAGATCTCTCGGTGCTCCATCGCGCAGAAGTATTATACTTTCATGGCGACGTGTAACGAGAGAAAGCAGATCTCGCGGCTGAAAACTGCTGGTGAATTCGATCGAGAACGGGAATTTCGCGTTGTTTGTCGGGGTTTCTTTATACGCGTTTCAGAGATGTCGAAGAGGTGCGCAAATGTGGAGCAGCAACAATTCGCAGGTCTTTATTTAGCTATTTTTATCCTTATCTCTTAGGAGGGAAACCATTTCACTGTAACGTACATATTTCTTTCCCCCGAAGCGGATCAATTAACATAGTCTCCGGGAGCAACCCTGTACATATCTTTTTGTAAATCGAGGATTGCCTGGCGAGCTTTATAGATCGTAAGGCAACGGTGTCGAATTGCTTTCAGGGGAAGATGTTTCTGAAGGAAATAATCTACGGCTTACAGTTATGACATGGGCTGGGTCGGGATTTAACGAGCCGTGGAATGTGCTCTGACTCACAGAACTGTGGAGAGCGCAATTCGCGAGGAAAAACAAAGTGGCTTGGTATTTAGGTTGGGAGAAGTCGCCAGCCATGGACACCTTTTGCAATGTTTATTATACATCGTGCCAGTGATTCTGATTAACCTATCGTTGCAATTCGGTTAAGTGTTTCAATCACATAATTCATCGATCCGCACGAATCGTTGATACCTATTTTGATATATCAAATCATGGGACTGACCTTCGTACTAACTTTGCCAATGATGAACAATCATTGCAGTTGAATTGCATAAATTGATCGTTCGAAATTGAATGCACGCAGTAATTCGATCAGTAATAACTTCTCCAGGTGCAGATTTTTATTATAAGACGTAATTATTGTTGGATTATTGGAAAATATAGTTTTTTAAACAGTCATCGATTATTCGCATAAAAATTCTACGCTTTAACGCGTCGCAGATTGTGCTGTTAAGTATGCTAATGTTTAAATTTACGTTAATTATAAAGTATAATGATGTATTTGTTTGATTAAAAACAGAAAATTGTGGGTTAGGAGGAATGGAAATTTATTTTTCTTTGGACTCACTTTTTTATTATAGTAATTGCTAACATACGTCGGGGGTAATTGCACTTCTAGCTCATCATCACTGAATCGCGTGCCATTCCAATTATTCTTCCTCTCGTTTCTAATTTCTCTACGTATCTCGGAATTCTTCTAATTCTCACAGAAACGTCTTACTTCAACGGCTCTGATTAATTCGAATGGCCCCTTTTTCGAGACTTCCACAGAACATTTCTGAATACAAGTGTTCCACTAATAAATTCACCAAGCGAATTACTCTCGCTAAATCTACCGTTCTTGCATTTCACATTTTCTGAATATTAATCGTAGGTTCTCGAAGTTACAAAGTTAGCCAGTTCATAGTCTTCGCATTGGAAATACCATTTCCCTCCACTTTCGTCTGAATGCTTAACACAACCTTCTCCCTTGAACTAGTTCGGGGGGTTGTAAATATATATGAGCCTATTAGAGCAGCGTATAATATCTTCCAACGATTTCCAGAGTTCTGCATGTACGATGCAAGTCGCAGAAAGTAAGCTTTGTCTGCGTTAATGTGGAAAATCAATTCTTGTTACCAAAGTTCTGGATGTGTACTCGTTGGTTTATGGCGTGTCCTATAGCCCCTATTGGGGTGGGCGAGGTTATGTCTCTGGAACAATTAGAATTTGTAACTTCCTTGCCCATAAATAACTAGGCTGAACAATACCGTGGCTAGTCGCTAGTTAGTTCCTAATTTTCCAAGGAGCCAGAGTCCGTTTAACTTAGATTATTGTACATGTCGAATTCCTTTTATAATTTATTATTGAATAGGAGTGGCTGTTAAATAATAGTATTTTAGGATTCTTTTCTATTTGCTATCAAACAAAATATGTAGGCGTATTTGAGCTTCTTTTCAAAGCGTACATTAGTGTAATTCTTTCAATATGCTATTAGGATACCCATCAACCTGACTAATCACCGTGCAAAATCATTCCACGCCAATGACTACCTTGCAGTAGCAATCAGTCTCAATTAACAATCCCATTAACCGAGCAATCGTAGCAAGCTAACATTAAGTATTTCAACAAGCTTTTACGCCAATCTCCAAAAAATCAAACATTTAACTTTCATCCAAAGGAACCACTACTATTCGGAACGATCTATTATTCCATTTTCCTTAAGTCGTTAAGGACGTGCAATTCACCTCAGGTAACGGTCAAGTTATTGGGACATTTTAAAATCGGAACGGGAGTAGTGATCCACAATTAATGGTACCACCCAGACTAGAAATTTTTCATTTGAAAAAAGAAATAATAAATACATCATTAATAAGGCGATCGCGTGGCAGCGTAATCGGTCAAGTCAAATGATTCCATGCTTGCAATATTATTCATCACTATTAGTCCCACTTGGCAGCCGTGTTAATTCAGCAATTACGGCTGGTCTATAGTACGTGAAATTGCGTTAATAAGACTTTCATTCTGAACGGTACACGGTTGGCCTACTGCCTCCTCTCACTCGATCGGCGTGTTAACACCGAGCAGCTGAGACGAGAGGAAAGGAAGAACGAGCGTGTGTGTTGTACGCTTCACGCTTGAGGCAGGTCGGGCTCTTTAAATCACCGGAAACGCGCAGGTAGAGAAGATGTGGGTAAACCGTTCCCCTCCTCTGCTTACATTGCCGCCTTTTAAAACAGTTTTACGGAAGGCCTACACCAGGTAGTGTTCGACCTAACAATAAGTGTTATCTGTCTATGTCCAACGAAATCTACACGTTTATCTAAACATTAGAAGTGACCAGGTCTCGTTCGAATGTTGTCGAAACATGATTATATCCGGCTGAACATCGTTGATTCTTTTTACGATAGGAAAAGATTTGTGTAATACATACACATTTTGTCCTGATATGTCCGAGATTAATAATTATTTGTTCATTTATTTTCTCCTAAAGGTATTGGGTTTATCCTAGTAATTATTGTAGAAAACCCAAAAGACCTTCTTCCTACGCTTCTGAGAAAGATCATTGTACGGGTATTTAACGTGTGCAATTTAGAAAATTTGTTGGGTTGGACTTTCTAAACACGTTTGGGTAAGGATATTTATGACACGGTTGCATTTGTAAATCTTCATTACGAAGGTCCTGGGGACTAATGCGTGTATTGAGTATAGGTGTTACTAATGAAAATCTAAAAGCGATTTAATGGGACTTAGATGGGGGTTTCCAGAAAATTGATGGGTACCCGAAAAGAATTAGTATGAATTACTATGGGACTTTGGGGATGGATTAGGGTAGATCTATTATAATTACATGTTATGACGGGTTATTATATGTATGGCTGGTAATATTCAATTTAAGTGTACTTTATTGGCAGGGATTGTGTTTGGTCCTTTTATGGTCTATTATCTATTTTATATTTCAGTCCCTCAATCCAGGTGTCATATTATTATATGTACTATATTATGTGTAAAATTATTTAATATAAAGTACTTTTTTTTAATAACAATTGCATTGAATGAAAAGTAGGTGTGTAAAAAAATAATACGATTTTTGTATTTTGCAACAAAATATTGTAGCGTACCATAGGAGGTATTTGATATTGTCTTCCGGCTGTTGGAACGCGTAACTTAATTCTCTTCATTGAAGGTACTGTGCTTCAATGAACGTCGAGTTTTTTCTTTAATTCCCGATAATAATCTTAATGGAAATGTTAATGGACCGAATGGTATTGATGGATGCTAATAATAGAAGCGTTTTAATAGAGGTCTTAGGTTTTTTATTGTTCAATGTTATGATCGATATCTTTGTCGCATGAATATTTTCCTTTTTACATAGAAAAATAATCTTATTTATATATGACGAAATTCATTTGAGGTAGATAAAGTTTGTAGAAATACTGAATACTTCTTAGAAATACTGTACATAAAAAGGGTTGAAAGGAGGGTAAACAAGAAAGTAAATTGTTTCCACGAAACCTTAAGTCAATATGTCATTTTTGTAATGCTTCAACAAATTTATTCGGTGAGAATGCAATGTTCACAATGTAACTTACATGAAAGTTTTTTTCTAAAAAAGAAGATTAATATGAACGAATTAACCACGGTATTTTCCATACATTTAAACAACGGGATTTCTGATATAATTTTTTTCAGTTCACCTTGAATAAACTAGATTAGGTTCCTTAATGTTCCTCACACGTACCGCCGTGAATTTAATTCTAATCTGAAATATCATCACGTACGTGACATCTATGCAAATAAATTTGTTCTTTACGCTGAAAGGACACATGAAGCGGCACAAAGAATTTCGCGCCAGGCACACTCAGATATCCTTGAATCGATGAATTGACGCGCATTAAGCAAATGCATTTTTCCCATGCCTCTGCATACACAGTGGTTACCATGTGCAGAATGGGACGTGCCTTGATGTTCTACATTTTAAGCTCTCTTAGGCTTTTTGGAACTAACAATAAGTATTTTATTCTTTGGTTTGAAATGTAGAAGAAAGGTATCAGCATAATTTCACTTGTTCTTGATTTCTTTCCATTGAAACAACTCGTTCCATCAATCATTATTAATCAGTATTAATATTTATTTTTATAGAATTTTTTTATTTAATTGTTCTTTTTTTTTATATTTGCAAGATTGAAGAAACAAGGAGGCAGAACATTTTCTTATAAACTGTTCCCTAAAGAAAATTTCACAATTCAGTACGCGTGTCTTTTATGCAATTTCTTGTTTCACTTCTTGAGCAATAATACGATCGTAGGTCGTAACCGATGTTGTTCCTCGAAGAATTTCTGCTATTGCGTAATAGGCTGTTGTCCCTTAGGCTTTTCCCGATGTTATTTTTCTACAATTGCTTCGAATATTGTCCCTCGTAGTTTTTTTGCCTTTCTTTGCGACGAAATTCGGTTGCTCGAATTTACTTCTGCCAAACATTTGTTCTTCCCTTACCAAAATTGTCCGTTCTCCGTTACCGTTCACCGTTCTCCATTAATAGCGCAAACCCATCAATAGCGCAAAACCAAGCAGATAAACTAATCACACTCTACCTCTATCCCTCGCGCGGGCGTCACGACACCTATGTAACTCATTCATACTTGCCCCGTTATTTACTCCAAATACCAATGCATACACACCGCTCGCCAACTAACACGTTCTCTCAAGTCATCCATGAAAGAAATCAATTTCGATACACCATTCATCCAACAGTCGCAAGAGATCGCATTCTACACACGCACACGCGACACAAAAGAGTCGTCCACGTTGTTCAAATACGTCCGGACACGCATGGAAGTTGTTTTCCATCGGGGGGTCGTCAGTGGGTATCGCATTATAAGCCAACAGCGACGCGGTTTCCGCTCGGGGTTCGTCCATTCGAAGACGCAATACGCGATGTACGCGTTCCTTCCATCGCTATATAAAGCAACCTACGTTCGATTCGTACACGAGTCGTTCGTGACTGGTCTATTGAATCTCACCTGCCGTCCTCTCGTCCTGTCGCGCTCTATGAATACAGATTTACCTGTCGCGCCTGCACACATACCGCGTTGCTGCTACTGCTGCTGCGGCTGCAACGAATTCACGCGTGCCAGAAACGCGTTCTCGAGCGTTGGCAGTCCGCTCGTAGAAAGCGTTCCTCGTTCATTCTTAAGCACCCTAGGAATGGGCGGGGGGGTTTTAGACGGCTGTAGTTGATCGGTGGCTCGATTTCGAGCGATTTGTTTCAGGCTGCTTTCGTACGTATGCACGCTCGTTGACGAATATTTGCCGGGGATTATGAGATTGGTTGAAGTTGTAAATTTCTTTTTCGGTATGGGGTTGGTTCGCGGTACAGTAGGGTCTCGATTAACTGGTTTAATTGGGAGACAGACAGGTTGAATAAATTGGGCGGAAATGATTGAAAGCAGATTTCTCTGAAATATTGATAAGCTTGATTCGAGACGCTTGAATTGTTGGAAATTGTCTTAGAGTGTGGAGATACGATTGTAAATGTATAATTAGGAAATTCGATACTCCGGATAATCCGTTTAACTGAGGTTCGTATTTTAAGCACGGAAGCTAAACGACACCGTTGCGAACTTAATTTGTAACAGTTCGGTTGCCGATTATTTGGTGAACTGGTTTTACATTATTTTAATGGGAATCGATGGATCACGAAATAAGTGATAAATTCATTTTATTTTAATTTCTCGCGTGGAACAGCTTTTATGATGCATACGTATGCGAATGTTTATTGATATTTCTGGGTCGAATACGCTGCTAGAAAGGTGTGTTATTTTTGTAATACGGCTAGGGACGAAAGGGACCATAGTTTTTATATTGTTAGATGTATTCACGTGAAAATGATACTTATTTTAATATGCTGTGTCGATAGGGAGTTACTCTGTACTCTACGGTCGGGCATAATCGGTCGCCATACTTGGAGGTTTGTAATAATAAGTTGCAATTGGAGAAGCGATAATGTATGGAGAGATCTTTTTATCTCCACGCTCTACTACCTGACCATGCGGTATTTTTAGTACGTTCGTTGCACTTATGCACGCATGAAATTGGAGTAACGCGATAAAACCTCAGATAGAGTACGTTCGGTGGTGTACCCTGCTATCTTGTATAATATCTGGTAGTGGATTGGTAATTGTTTAGTAATTTTACCGGTGGGAGAAAATTCAATTGTACGTTGATTGAATTTATGTACTTGAATTATATTTTTTGTACTTCAATACTGAATATTGCAACGAGCACATTTTTTTCCGATACGGTTGTAATGTATACACCGTTAAATACACTCGAGAGTCACCCGTGTATAGTTGCAACCATAAAGTCCATTGTTAGCAAAAGGCGATTCAAATCGGTTCGCGTGAACACTCGGTTTTACGACGGACTTTTTCCAATGTTACAGTGAAACCAACTGTGCGCGCCCTAGTTATCACCTGGGCGATGCTAAACAATTGTTGAACACAGTAAATATAGTGTTACGTATTTGTTATATGTTAAATTCATTTCATTCACTGTACACACACAACTATTCAATATCTATCAACGACGAATATTCGTAGAAATTGGCTAATATTCATCAACGAGCGCGTGGGTTTTTACGCAATCAATTTTTTTCACGTTCATTCTATCGATTCGACGTCTCCAGTCATAATACACAAAAACGAGCGCCGATAAAAAGATAAAAGAATAAGAAGAAATGTAGGGAGGAGTATTGCGCGATTGTTGAACGCGAATTGATCAATGTATGAGCGATACACGCGTTATCCTAATGAGGCAGTTACAAATTAGCGGATTCTAACGTAATGCCATTAAGGCTCTGTACACGAGACTCCTTATCGGCCAGAATGATCAGGAAACAGGCGTGGTAATTATTCATGGCAGATGATTCACTGGAAATAGTACAGAGTATTGTGGAATCCGGAGCAGTGAAGTCTCGATTGTCGTGTCAAGGATAGTGATAATAATTTTTGCTTAAAAAAGAAAAGAGTTTACTATGTAGGTTATCGTTTCTGGTGTTATCGAGGTTTGTTTTTCTTCAAAATTAACATGTGTCTTCTCTCTTATCGTTACAAGAAAAAACGGTCGTCAACATTACAATGCCGTACGAATTTATGAAATCGAGAAAATATTAAGTTCTTCCCCTTCTCCATCGGAAAGTTTCGAGTCTCAATTTCCGCGATTAAAATTTTCCAGTGGATCGCGAATAATTTTTGGTGCATTCGGTGGATAAACAGCTTTATTTGTAAATTTTTAATATTGTACTTGCAATGATCTATTACATTGTTTTCAATATTTGGAAAACATTTGCTCTTCACTATTTCTACAGTGTTTCATTCGTAACGGACCTAGTACACCTCTGTTCGTGGTGATCTGTAACGCGATGCCAATGATATTACCGAGCCCGTTACGTATGGTAGCACTGAACGTCTAGACTTCCTCTTCAGCTCTGCTTTAAGTGCAATTCGAACAGGTAACAGCGATGCGTACAGTACCACCTGGCGCATTGATGATGCCGTAAATTGTCGGGCAATCAAACCTGCTTGAAAAACCAGCTCGAAAGAAAGAAAGAAACGAGCGTCCCGTTTCTTGCTCGAATAAATACTCATGCGTATGCGTGCATAGTGATTATTTACGTTGATGATATAATAGTCGGTATTGCCCATTTTCAATTCGTGGCAAAAATGTACGCGGGTAACTGCAATTTATCGCTCGATGAAAGGTTACACCGCCTACAGGACCGAGGAGATGACGTTATACGTTTTTGGGAAATGGTTTTTGTAATTGCGATTTAGTGGCCCGAAGGAAATATATAATAATAGGGTATTATGGGGGGTTATGATATGGTAGTATTGGTATTGGTATTGGTGTGATGCAAGTGAAATGTTAAGCAGGGTAGATTTTTTCTTTTGGATAATTTATTCATAAGTTTGTAAAAAAAAGGTATGCATAAAATATATAGCTGGCAGGAGGAAAGAGAAAAGTTTTGAAAGAAGTATGCAATTCTTACGAATAACAAGGCTTGACAAAAAAGAAGTTCGATGCGTCAAAACAAATTAAATGACCCTTGAGTAACATATTTTTGTCTGAAATTGACGCAACGCTGAACCTATCGTGCCACGTGTGTCACACCTGAGAGGCAGGCTGACTCATTGGCAATTTAAAGCGACGAAAAAAAAGAGAATGTCGCACCTGGTGCACCATGTCGTCCTCGTAATGTTTCCCAACACCATGAAACTCGTGTATTAAGCAGATTTCCCTGCACTCTCGTGCGAGTGATAAATTTTCTAACGAGGAATGCAATAAGAGAAACATTGACGCGTACAAGTGGTAAACGGTCGATCGTTTCAAGTGTACAACCTATTTTTATTTTTAAAACGATCGATACTAGCGATCCTTCCTTGTTTCATTCTTGGACCTCGCTTATTCCTCTGTTTTTACAAAGGGGCACGTATTTCTTTCGTTTTAATATATTTCGTACAACTGGTAAAGAAATTTTGATTGTATTTCTGTAAATATTGCACACCTGTGGCTTTATTGTAGTTTCATTTAGAAATAATTGGGTTTATGATATGATTATTATTTATTATAGTTCTATCCATACGAATACAGTTTTGGAGTACGCGATACGGATGACCTGTATTGCTTCTTTCTTTGGTTACTCGTATTTGTATATTTTAGTTTGGTGCAACCTTATGTATGCATTATTATAGCTCGTTTTCGTTACTTCCTGTATTCGCAACAAGTGTTCATGTAAATCTCACGCACTGTGCACATGAGCAGAACAATCTAGTACTTTGTAATTCATAATAATTTATCAAATCCTCTCTTTTCGCATTTTTCTGTAAATATTATTGGTCGTCGCAGTGTACGCACACGGCTAGAATATTACTTGCAAGCTTAAGCACAACCGCTTGCTGCTACTTGACGTAGAATACGAAGATAGTGGTAACGTTGGTGAAGGGATTCCATTGTGCCGCGAATCGAAATGACTTTAAGCTTTAGTGCATTTACAGAGATTCTGCAGAACGAAAGTTCTGACGTATATCACTTTGTGAAGAGGTATTAGGGGTTGGTGCGTATGAGATAAGGGACTAAGTAAATGCCGCCCTTAATTCAGAGTGATGTAACCGCCATGGATAACATGTTTGCACGTACTTATCCCCTTATCGCGGAATTGCTTGTTATGTACATATAGGGTGTTTTCGAAGTTTTGTTTGCACACACGCTGCGCAAAAATATTTGAAGCTTAGGAAGAAGATTAGATATTGCAGATTTATGAATTTCTATTGCGGCAGAAATTAAATCACCGAAACGAATGCGGGGGCAGTGGCTTTCTTAAAATAGAGTCGAGATCACTGTGGTCGTCGATTGCGTGTATCTTTCATACGAGAGTGGACAAAGAGGGATGGAGAGCCGGTCATTGTAACTCGTTGGAGAAAGTCAAAGTAGAAGTATGTACAGGGTGTCTCCGCATTCCCATATCTGTATTCAGACAATTGCATTGCTTAACATTTTCACCAGTACATATCGGTACATATTGTGAAACGATTGTGAAGTGACTGGGAAATTTATCAAAATCCGCGCACAGTTGGTCAAACAGCAATTCTAGCCATAATTAGAAATTTAATATTTAAATGAGCGCGGTGTATAATCTGTCTTTTATCTGTTCTTTCATTGGAAATTGTATTCATTGTAATCGACCGGTCCTTAGTCAATTATCTTTTCTCGAAATACAAAATTTTGAATACTAATTAAGTGGAAAAAAATTGTGGAGATCAGAAAGACGTAGATCATGGAGCAAATTGAAGGAATAAAGAGAAAATTCAAGGAGTAAGAGACCGAGCAATTTACGTGCTCCGAAAAGTATCCATTCATCTTTCTCTTTTTTCTTTTCTTAATGGATGATCCCGCATTGTGGGATAATTTAAGTCGGTTTCCTTCGTGACCAAGCTCGTTTCGGGAATGTAGGGTCGTTTAACCTTTGACTCTGTCGCCACTTCGGAATTGCGTGAACAGCATCTCGAAGATTTCGAGCATTCGACTACGTTGCTCGTGTTCACTTGGCCAAGTGTTTTTAACGAACGAAAAATAACGATAAATTGAGGCAGAAAATATGGTGCCTCCATTTTCTCTTTGACTAATACGAACGGGGATTAGGAGTGATTTATTTATTTATAATTCTTGTTAAAAAAGATAGAATATACATAGTTATTAAATTAATTATTTATTATGATCTTGTCCGCGTAATTTTACCTTCGATCGAAGATGTTATTATCGCTGTTTTCCGTCGCTATTTTTCCATCCTCTTTTCTTGGTCACAGTCGATAGATTATTTATACGAGGTTCTTTACCCCTTTGAAAGTTCATTCATGTATAACGCGGAAGAGTTGCGCGATGAGGAGCACTAATAACATTTCAAACATTTTTATAAATCCTAACTGTTTAAAATTTGCGTTTCAGTTTAGTATCTTCTTCAGTATTGAATATACCGGCGACCAGTAAGGCCACTGTTCATTGCGAATGAAATAATGGTAAATTGTCGATCCACCGATCCACAAATTATTAGTCATAGATTAGCTGATTATTCATTACGAATAAAACGATGGCAAATGGTCGACCTCACAGAATTATTATTACGGCAATAGGGTTAGTCGATTGTTCGTTACAAATAAAACGGTGGTAAATGGTCGACCTCCCGAAATTATTAGTGACACGTTAGCCGAGCCTAACCCCCATTTCAAAAGCAATAAAGAAAAGTTCCCAATGATTCAACCTGACGCCAATTGGCCATTACGTTCCCAGTGATCATTACGTTCAATTATGTCGGAGAATTCTTTGACAACAGAACCGTGTCCGGCCTAATTCGTTCTATTTCTTTCCATACTCGTGGAGCCTGCATACCTGTGCGTAAGTCATTTTAATGGAATTACATAGTAACGCAAGCCGCCAAGGGAAATTGAACAGCAGTGTTATACACCACCGCCGCCATAATCGAACCCACGCCCATAATTAAATTAGTCTTTAATTGGACTACAATGCGACGAAACACGAGACACCGTTACCATCTGACGCATTATGGGGACCCTCATAGATATTCCAACTTGAATCATCCGTATTCGTTAAAAAATATCACCCCATCTGCCGTCACAAATTCTCCATTGCTCGTAATTCTTCACTCCCCGTCTGTTCTCATTGACTTCGTCTGCGAACCCATTTGATGCATCGAAGAAACTTTTCTTCGACGCCGTTTCAAAATTTCCTGGACGAATACTGAGTTTCTTTTTATTGCGAGTAGATGTATTGCACGAACGATGGTTAGCCTGCTCTCATCTCTGGTTCCATTGTATTCAATGGTAGTCTCGCCTTCTTTCCTGGTCGCAGTAAAGGGGTAGGCCGGTCAGTTCGTTGTAACAGCGGACCATGGTGCCGGCATACCGCCGCAATGTACCCAATTTATCCCCTTTGCCGCGGGTCTTAATTAATTAATCTTCCAATTGAACCTCATTACTGCTTATCTTATCGCGGTGGAACGCTTGAAAGACTCCACGCGGGCAAACGCTGCTCTGCGGCATTCCTCGACCGCGAGAAATTCGTTTCGTCGCGTGGGTTCATTGCTCCGTTTCAACCGAAGAAGAAGAAGAAGAAGAACGAGGAGAAGAAGAAGAAGAGGAAGTAGAACTGGTAAACGTTGGGATGTAGGATCACGTGTATGATACTCTGAACACTTTCATTGCGTGAACTTATTGATCTTTATCTTCTGTTTCCGTTCATCATTGTTTTATCACATGGAAACATTTAACGAAAAATTTTGATCACCAATCGGAAAGAATTTCATGTATAAATATTCAGATGTTTATATTGGGTCTCTTAAAAGTTGCATAAATTAATGAGAAGAAAAAATGTATCGTTTTCCGCGGTTTCTTTAAAAGTTACAGATAAAGTTTGATATATCTTCGTCGTAAATTCACCACGTGTGTAGCGTACAATACTGCTCTTATCTATAGTACAAGTCTCTGTTCGTGTCTTCTCGCAAGTTTCATTCCACGGTGGCAACCCTTATCAAGGATACGCGATGCCGTAATCGCATCGAGTAGATGATGTCGTGGCAGACCTCGAACGAGAAGTCGTTTCCATCGGTTGTCTTCCATTGTCCCGGATATCATGGAAGAATTATCTTTGAACGTTTCATAAGACGTGTTTCACGCGGCATGAAGGAAGTTCATTGTTCGATGGTTGACGATCTATCGAGACGTGGCCGGAGATGCAGTAACATTCAGATAATTCTATATGCAATGGGAAATGAGGATCTTTATCTGTTCGATTGACTGGAATTTTCTTTCATCCTTTTTCATTTTTCCTGGAACGAAGGAATCGTTAACATAACGCTGGCGTTTAATTGTTAATACACGCGTGCACTGTATGGGAATTCATGCGATAATGCGAATGTTTCCATGCAAATGTTTCTTGCGTATCTTTCAAACGCGTTTCAGAAAATAATTTCGACGAGCCACGATTCGGTGGCTGCGTTTTCGCTATTATTTGACTACCAATGACTTCGCCTATGTATATATACTCGGGTAAAGAAGATCGCAATAAAGTTCATAAAATATTTCTACATTCCGCCATTCCGCGCCAAAGGGATTAATCGAAAAGAAAGTGGAATTAAATAAACCGTGAAGCTTTCTAACGGAACTTATCAAATGTTTCGCTCCGTCGAGAAAGAGGTGATCGCCCATGAAACGTTGTCGCGGAAACGCGGCGAACCAGGTGAATTATCTAGACAGCACACGTGTTTTGAACTGTTGGCCGACATGTGCCGCATCGAGTGTCGATACGTTGAGGTAGGTCGGCCACCGACCTCTACCACAGCGTTCTAGTCTAGCTCGAAGCGACTCGTTCTGCACTCTATCAGTGTCTCGCGTCGAGGCGAGGACTGGATTTTTATCGCGTGCACGGCACACGTGTTACATAGGTGCAATCAAGGAGCAGTGAATTGAAACGGGTGCCGGGGGATAGATTACCTTTATCTATACGTTTCAAGATTTCGAAGATGGAGACTCATTATGCTAGTCGATGATTTGTTGGCGGTAAAGCTCAATTTTTGAACGTGATCGTTCTTTGTTAAATGATATGAACGTTTTTATTTTTGTCGAATTAATTTCTCGTTTTCTTTTTTTCTTCAATTTAATGAGTATCTTGGAGAAACTAAGCAAACTATTGAAAATAATCGTTATTTAGTAAGTGTGGTAGGTATTAATGAATTTTCTTTGACGAATTATTAAATCGCGATCAAGTTGTTACATTCGTGAAGGAGAATCGAGCGATGTAGCGTTAGATTATCTAGGTGGATCTAACATTACATGGAAGGTGGAAGCATGTAATACTAATTCGAGATTGCGAAAGTGCTGTGGTGAATGTTAATTGCAGGCTGCCATTCAAGCAATCTTTTTAAAGGATTCTCATAATTTTCTACTTCCACCGGTCAAAAGTGTTTATCGTTCGTTAAGTAGGCGTTTTGGAATGAATGTAGCCGGGGATCTTCATTATGTTCCCTCGTGCTATGGAGAAACCGTTGTTCCTCATAATTAACGCTGCAATCTCGCGATGATAAAATGATCCTTAACCCCTTTAATTATTAAACTAAGGTTAATGCGGGTCAAATAAAAAAATTCTACCGGATATACATTTTTAAATGTGTACTAGATTTCGAAGTCGACTTCACGAATTTGTAGTTGCTTTACTACATGCAATAGAGGTTCATTGGGTCTGTTTTGCGATCACTAAATTACTGCAAATAATAATGCAATTCATATTACTGCAAGTAGAATATGAAGTATCATGTACGTACTGGGCACACTGTCTGTTAAAATTTAATTGTATGATTGCGGATTGGAATTTCGAAGCAGGGGGTAGGCAACGAGGAACAGATTAGGCGGTGCAGTGAATGCAATCTTCTTCCCAGTAATTTATGCTGATAGACTTTTCAGATTCGTCGTAAGTGATGCAGACTGCTCGACATCCCACATCGGGACGCATTACGTAGGATTTCCTTTGCCTTCATTGCTCGACAGGAGTAATTGGCATATAAGTGTTGCTTCGAGATTCAGGATCTCTTATATTCAATCGGGAAACGAGCATTTCTAATCCCCCAAGAATGATACACTTTGTATTACGCAATTATTTAAACATATCGCGGATCAAAAATGTATGGACGTCCTGGATAAAAGGACGAAATCAATTTTCTGTTTTATGTAGGGAAAAAGTTGAAATTACACAGAAAATAAATGAAAGCGGAATTTCTTTTATTGAGGCACAGCGTACATTTCTAACTGACCACATTTATTATATTTGTCATCGTTTTACTCAACTATCAATCCGGTCCATTACGGTGATTTATTTTCTCTATTCTAGTTAAAATTATATTGCCATAAAATTCTCAATTTCGAAAGGTTCAATTTATTTCTCCTCTTTTTCTTCTTCACTGACCACCTCAACCACTTACGCGATCCATATATTCCATGAAAATTGCGCCGAAAATGAAAAAAAGGTCCAACCCCCGAATTATATGCACATAAAATTCTCATCCGTTTATCTCAGATACCATCACCAACCTCTCAGCTACCTTTCCACACCCCGTATCGTTTACATCGGTAACAATCCCGCCAAGTTAATCGCCGTTGAACACCACGAACAGAATAAGGGCCACTCGTTTTACAGCTTCTGAACATCTCGACGGGGCGCCCATTAGGAATATTTATGGGGTACACGATTCTGTCACGTCCAAACGCTCCCTTGCACCTCTTTCTTCTACCGTCTCTCTTTCTTTCTGCCCTACCGTGGATGTAATCGAGCGATACGGTCATTTGTTAACGGTTAGATAAGCGGCCAGCCTGGTGTGTACGAGTTAGGCACGAGAATGACGACCACTTTCAGTCTTTTGCACATTCGGACCATCACCAAGTCTGTTTCTCCTTAACCGTTTGAGTTCCAAGGAGCGATATTGCGCTTCTTCTGCTTCGCTTGAAAAATGCGTAGCCGACAAGCGGCACACGCTCGGCTTTTGTCGATCGGCGACTTCACGGCTACCGTATGAAGGCAGAAAATTGCGCAATAGCGCTCCCTTGGTATTCTTAATCGGAGAATAAGACAAGCGCTATCGCCGCCGTTTGGCATTTTTGGATGGGGAAACAGCAGAGACGCGTGGCACTCAAACGGTTGAAGGTTCGAAGCGTATCAAAGTAAACCCGGCTACACGGTTATTTTGCGCAACAAATTGCGCATTGTTCGTGGGATACGCAAAAAAGCTACGACGTATTCGTCGCCACTCGTCAAAAGAGTCGTCAACGGCGAACTATTGTCAGATACGCCGTGCAATTTCGTGTTTCCTCTTTTCTCGTACGTTGCTCATCTACGTAGCAGTGTAACGTGACGATGTTTAACGAGGGCGAACTGGTTTTCGCGTTAACCCGCCGTGCTAAATCGTCGAAGAAGGGTTCTTGGGGGTAGTATATCTGCGGGGTAGTTTCGGGACCGGTCGCGTGACTGTGCAAGGGGTGATTTTATTATGAAATGAATGATGAGGTTGGAATGATTTAGAATGGTTTACGACGGCGTTTGTGCACGCTTCGTGTTGTATTAAAATTTAATTAAACGCAAAATGCGAATCGTCGTGGAGTGAAATAAATAAATCACTCGGTATTGAAGAAGGGGCTTTTTGCATTTTTTAAATTTGTTTGAGAAAAAGCAGAGTATTGAATTGTAAATTTTTTTATTGTCTATCTTCTTTGGCTCTCAATTTATTCATTTATTTATATATATTTGAATAGAGTATGCTGATTCATGAATGGATTAATTAATTGCAGAATTAAACGTTACATTTTTCCCCTTCGGAAAAACCTTGAACCAGTCTTTCACCCCATAAATCTTCGACGTAAAGCTCGCACTTTATATTTTCCATACCTCACTACCCCATGAAACTATCCTCGCGGATTATCCGGTCATAAATTACGCTAGACGCTTTGTAAACTTGGCTCCAACGTTACACGTGCATAAATTACCGTTTAGTATCTGCTGCCTTCGTGAGTCATACGCGACTGCACCCCTATGGATCAAATAATAATTTATTATGCACATTTCACGTTCTATTAGGATTAATCGTAACGTCCCTTAAATCATCAAATCGGTCAATCGACAATTTCATACCATAGGTTGCCGGTGAACGATATTTCATTGAAGAAAATTCTCGTGCCAGGTCTTACACTTCACGGATTTAGGTTTAACGATTTCAGTGTTTGAGCCACACAGTGGTTCAGCACAGATGTCCGCTGCCAAGTGGTAAGTTCGTTGGACTTGGCAGTCACGGTTGCGTTTGCTTTCGTTTTCGGGCGATCGGTTCTTCCTGCCAACGACCGACTTTACGACTAGCCTTGTGCAGTGAAACTATATTCACGTGCAGCAAACCATTCACCTCTACACGCTATTTTCATCGGGTCTAGGCTCGCTAGATTCCGTCATTGATACTAGTCGACATTTCGTCACGACTTTCATGAGTGCTGAACGTACCTCTTCTTCTCTTCTTCTTGCGAGCATTGGTGAACAATGAGACATAGCGAACTTCTATTTGTGTCTATGGTTTCTCTTGTCTTCGAGTACATACATTGAGGCTATAGGCTCTCAGGTTTTTCAATAATTAATTTTAATTAATTTGATAGGTTTTTCATTGGTCATTTAAATTTTTAAATTTCACTAATTTTGGTCATGATGTAGCGTTTGGAAAATGCTATGCATAAATGAATTTCGTAAGTTTAACGGAGTACACATGTTGGTGTAGATTGCGATACGGATTGCTATGGTCGTGGATGATGTTAGTTTATTTTAGAACGTATTGCGGTATAATTAGACGAAGGTTCGACTTTTGACGGTATGAAGTCACGGTGGTCGGGTCATTGGTTTGACGTTCACGTTTTGCACACATGTGCCACATGTGATGGCTAATGGATTCACCGTATACCGAGGTTATCATGCAAAATGTGGGATCTTCTATGTATTATTCACATGTCTACGGTTATAACAAACGATACATGAATTTACTATGAAGGGACATTAATCAATAGAGATCAGAACCCTAAAGGAATATTTCGAACAGTGTAGACTCTCCCCAGTTTCATCAGTTTCACCCTTAGTATCATCTAAATTCTTCCTCCCACCCTGATACACAATTCCTTTATCCTCATACAACTTCACGTCTAGGGTTGAAACTACTACCCCTCATCCAATTTCGAAGCTTCCATAATACAATATATTTCGTGCCCCCTTATACTCCCTCGCCTGAAAAATCAATACAGTATAGAAACAATTTATCTGCAACTCGCGAACTGGAAAGATAAATTTGAAACAAAATATTGTGACTTCTTTAATTTAATTTTCGGACACGAATAAAGTCCAGCAAAGTAGCAAGAACTCCATTGGTTCTCTCGGGGTAGTGGGGCTGTGGCTAAAGCTCACTGTTAGCTGGCGCTGGAGCAGTCAGCAACTAGCAGCAGCCTGGCAGCATCCCGTACGATCAATACGCAGCGCAAGCTGCGAGTCACGACTACGTGAAAATACGGCAACGACTACCATGATCGTCACCGACGAAGACGATGACACGACTACTACGTCCATGACGAGCACTGCCTACGTACGATACCACACGACATAACGGCTTGGAGCCTCAGGGAGAAGAGATAGAGGAGGAACAGGGAGGAGGACGTTGCCAGGCGACGGAAGCTGCCTGCCGCCAGAGTTCATCGTCCTCCGGCTTGTTTCTTCTCTCTTCCACCCACCCATTCACCCTCCGTTTATCCTTCTCTCTCTTTCTCTTCCTCTCTCGCTCTCCTCCCCTCGCAACTCGACTTGGTCTTGTTCTAGCTCTTTCTCGTTTTTCATACTCCCTCTTTTTCTCTCTCTCTCTCGCTCTCTCTCCCTTCTCGTTCTCTTCCCTCTCGAACCCCACGTGTTCCCCTCTTCGATGGTTCCCTGTTGTACCACTCCCTGATTCCCTCTCTGGCTTCCCTTTTGCATTGTCGTTCTCTCTCACCTCTCCTTTATCACCTTCAGATTCTTCTTTCTTTTTTCGGCTTTAGTATTTTGTTATGCACAGTTTCTCTCTGATCAACCCCTCCTCTCCGATCAACCCCTCCTTGTTCCGTTTTCTGCTGTCTTGCCGAACATTAAATTGTAATCTCGCATTTCTCCGATTACCGGATAGTTACTCGGATCGGTTATATGTATATCCCTCGTATTACTTTTAGTACTTGAATATATATGTGTATATAGGTTCGTTTCTTGGGCGTTTGTTTTTCCCTCTTCAACCCCAGTTCCCTCTCGATGTGCAGACGAACGTACACACAGACTGCGCATGCGCACCTCAGCCAGTGTATATACAAGTATTATCACGGAACAGGGGGCAGCTGCCCCGCGGTAATTTGTAGTCCACCTACCTTCCATCTCTGCTCGACTTTTTCATCTCACGAAATTGATACACGCCTCTGCGCAATATTCCGCCAACGGTTCGGTCTCTTTCTCTCGGGTTATTATATGCTTTTGAATGCGTGCGGACGTTTTTAACGATCGTGTGCCGCGCGGTGTATCGGTGTACACAGTGTACACCGCAACGCCATCTGGAAAACCATAGGCTCGCGAATTAATCAGTACCGACCGCGTCATCGATTTTACGCCATAGGATGTTCCATTCTAACCACGGGCATATCGGATTTTCCCGTTTTCTACTCAAGTCGTTGATCGGCATCCGTACGGCTTCCTCCGCCTCTTTGTATTCCACCCCTTTCTTTCTTTCTTTTTTCTTCTGTTCTGTCGCGCTGGACAGTGTGTTTCGAACACCGTCGCACGAGTTCAACGTCCAGCACGAATGCCCGTTTCCAATAATATTCCAGCGAACGGAGCATCTTCTCTGTATTCCTTCATCTTTCCGCGCTACTGTTCACGTGTGTATCTTCTTTTTTTGGCCCTCTATAGCATCTTCTTTTTCGCCCTCTCGCTCGATTGTCCGGCCCTTTTTTCTTTCGGTCTAGACCAGCGGTCCTTAAACTTTATGAGTTCGAGGACCCATTTCATACGATGCGCATTTAACTAGCCCCCCAACCATATGTATATATGTACTTTATACTTCTGTATAAATTCTTTATACTTCCGTTTAATGCAGGCGGAGAATTGATTAAAATTATTGCGCATATAATTATGTAATAATAATTTTGTTGCGCATGACAAAATTCTAGTAAATACTTCATATGCGTCGCGAGATATAAAACGATTGAAAATCGCTGGTCTAGACCGTTTCTCCTCCCTGGAATTCGCATTGGCATACATCCTATACTGTCCTTCGTTTCCTCTTTGCTTCCCTGCCTTCTTATCCTCAACACCCACCCCCTGCGTCACCCGTTCGTTATTCACCATTATCGCGACCGGCTCGCGTTACAATACAGCCGTTGCACCTCCGACGTGGACATCGTCGACGTACGTCGCTTCCATCACCGCTATTATCACTCACACACGACAAAGATGCACATTGAGTTTGCGTGTCGCGGCGGTCTTTACGGTCCATCTTTAACCTCCCTCACCCTTCTCCAACAGGGATCTTCCTATTCGACTTACTTTCGTTTATTTCCGATGACGACGCAGCTGCACTCGCTGATTGCCGACGATGATGAGCTCTTTCCGAAGAGGTATTCCCACGTATATCGTGACGTTGTTCCCCTTTTCGTGGGACCGGACTCGATGCTCCGGTCTCTTCATGCATTATTGTACGGTTAATTCAGGTGATTTCTATAGACACAAACGCCATACGGCTTATGTTCTACTTGTCAATCATTTATCGACGATAGAAACGTTTCGAAACTGTTTCCTTGTCCCTGGATCCTTTTCGAATTGCCATACAGACGAAATCGTCAAAGTACGGGATCTTGTGCAACTATATTTCGAAGTAGGGCGCGGAGTATTATGTCGAGTGTAATATAAAATGTATAATATATGTTATTTGAGTTTAAAAACTTTTATTGAAATTGATGTTTGATTGGACCTTTCTATAATTTGTAGATTAATTGAATGCACTACTTTTGCACTATTGGGTTTCTTGGTGGCCTTCAAAGGAGGTAATTTCTCTTCGCACCTAATTGTAAAGCCATGAGAAATTCTTCTGAATTGTCATCTTAGAGTTTCATATGCAACTCGTAGTTCCTGGGAAATTATCGTACTCCAATCGTAAAGAGTACAAACATCTGCATCATTATGTCATTTATCATGTCGTACCAATTTATCTGAAAAGAGGACATAAGTCAAAAAATATGACGATATAGTGTTCTGGGTCTATCTGTTCACAATAAAATCTACTAACAGATGGTCACTATGCGCAGCTAGAAAGTTTTCTATGCATGCACAGGTGAAATCTTCCGAGCCATATAGATGTTATTTTCATTGACGGTAGTTCAAATACCATTAAGTACAATCGTGCACAAGGTTCCAAGAAAGTGGACTACATCCGTATATTAATTTTCACCCAACGGATTCATTGTTAGCGTGCTGCTGTGTTGAACAATTGCCAACTGAAACTTCACAATTTTTTTTCGTTTCGAACGCTTGAAGCAGTTTGTTATAATTCTGAAAGCCTATCGATCTTCATCAGAACTGTTCTCCTTTGGACCGGATACGCTTGAAATCTTCGCAGTCGTACACCGTGTTATCAATACTACTTTGCAATACGATCCACCTGTAAAGGACACCAGATATCTTTATTGACTTATGATGTGCTCCATGTGTGGCACTGATGCGTATAAATAGAGCGATGGTTACAGGTGCATTTGTTTGTATATAATACTTGCTGGCATCGATTAATTGCCTGTTTACGAACTTCTATTCTGCTTATATCGCTCCTGCATGCATGTATGGATAAAGCGAAAAATGATTCTGAAATAAAATATCATCTACTCTGGAATTTCAACTGTAACTACATAATTCTGCAGCAGTGAAGGCGGGCGCTACAGTACGACGCCATCGAAGCCCTTTGGTGTTTCTTCACTTTTTATGTTTTTTCCCCCCGTGAATCCACCGTCTGTATCGCAGAGGCTTCCGATCCCACGCATACGCTCGCTTTCATGCGCCGAGTAAAAAAAATTCATCGCCTTACAGTGAAAAATGTTAATTATTTAAGAAAACGTGGGTCGCGGATTATAAGTTCTCTCGAAACTTACTAAAAATAATATATTTTATTCTTAAGGAGACGTTACTAAAAGTATTTTTTTTCTTGTTACAGAATGTGGACCATAAACTGAAATTCCGCTCCAAGAAGGGCGCGCTGCCTTTCGTCGAATTGAATGGCGAGGAGATCGCGGACAGCACGATCATTGTTCGCGAGTTGAGCCAGAAATTCGGCAAGGATCTGGATGCAGGCCTGACATCCGAGCAACGAAGCGTTTCTCACGCAATGATATCGATGATCGAGAATCATCTTGTTTGGGTGGTGATGTGTTGGCGCACCAAGAATCTCGATCAGGTTTTGAAGGGTTATAAGGTGAACCTTCAACACGCGCTCGGCACTCGCATCCCTAATGGTATTCTGAACTTTTTCTTCAAGATTACGTTCGGACGTAAGGTAAATGCCAATATCAAATACCCTTTCTTTAAAATACGCAATAGAATCTGTTCCTGTACTTAGAATAGCAAGAAATTCTTTGAGATTTCATACTTCACACTTCATACTTCGATCGAGTAGAATTCAATATCATTTGAGATGAAACTGTATTGAAAATTAATCAAAGTTCGTTTGCTCGATAGATAAAAGTCCCTTTTATCTTTACCATAAACAATGGCTCCGTCTGTCGGAGAATAGACGAAACCATTCGTACTACGATTTAATATTAGAGAAACAATTACCAACTGTCGATACGACAGACAGATACGATTTTTATATAGAAAAAAAAATAGAAGAGGAAAACAATTAGTTGATATGAAACAGACTAGTTACATCAAATTACTGCAAGAGAGTTGCAATGACATCGATAATTTGTTTACAGGGCGCAAAGAAAGTTAAGGCGCAAGGTATGGGGGTGCATACTGCAGAAGAAGTATCTCAATTCGGTTGCACCGATCTCAAGGTTCTCTCCGATATGCTCGCTGACAAACCATTCTTCTTTGGGGATGAACCAACTACGGTATATATTAAATCCCTTATTGTTTCATCTAACATTTTACACATACGATTATTTGCCTAAAGACCAAATAAAATGTTTGCATCCTTCTATTTAAACAGTTGGACGTAGTTGGATTCGCGCACCTCGCGCAAATTCTTTACATCGACAAAGAGACAGCGTACAGTCTGCGAGACTACATGCAAGAAAATTGCCCGAATCTGGTTGGTCACTGTTCACGTATGAAGGAACGATGCTTCCCGGATTGGGACGAGATCTGTTCCACTTTGGACATGAACACGCATTTACCCAAACCGGAGAAGCAAGAGGAGAAGGAGGGCAAGGAAGAGGCGAAAGAATCGAAAGAATCGAAGGAAGAGAAGGAGGGGGATAAAGAGAAAGCGGACAAGGAGGAGAAAGAGTTAGAGAAGGACAAGGAGGTTGATGAGAACAAAGAAAAGGAGAAGGAAGGGAAATAAGCTGTCTCGAGAGGGTACGGAGTAAACAAAAGTCGTTCAAAGAAAGGGAAAAAAGGGGAAAAGAAGATTTAAAACTGTGGAAAATTGATGGTGTGATCTGGTGCGATATAAACTGGGGGAGAGGGAAAGGAATAGGTGAGAGATTGGGAAAACGGAAGAATGCGTGTGTATGTGTGAGAGTATGATTGCGTTTTGTATGAATGCTTGACGAAAAGGAACAGAAATGAAAAGAGAGAAGGTGTAGAGAGCATGAGAAACGGGGGAAAGGGGGCAAAATATGTACGCGGAAAGGAGGGCGAAATTTGATGAGTGCAAAAAGAGGGATTAAAGGGAGGGGGTTTCAGGTTTTAGAGCTCTCTACTTATACGTATAGATATTAATAGACTCATCATGTTAAATACTTCGTTTATATACGTTCGTAAAACACGTTAAACCATTTCTCATCAACACCCCAGCACACCCAAATCGAACAACAGCAACAACAACAACAGTAACAATAACAGCAACTGCAAATTTATTAATCTATTCGACCCCAGGGCCCTTTTCCCCCCCGTGAAAAATATTATAGGGAAGACAGTAAAAAAAGAGGATAATAACAAAATGGGGCTATCTCATAAGTCATTAGGATATCGTAGGTTTGCAATATATCAAATGCAATAGCCTGATACATGCAGGTGTTTGAAAGACCTTCTTCGATGAATAGTGGCCAAAATGCATCGTAGCATCGTTCAATACACGCGATGCTCGTTTTAGACCATACAATTGAACGCGAATCAGCAGGATCATTTTATGGTTGCGATACACGACGATAGATAGCGAGCGCTTCTGACACTAATTCAGGGAGAGAAGGCGTCTTGCGGTCGTTTCTTATACCATTGGCTCTTACTGTGCAAAATGAGTTACGTACCTAGCAATTCAGATACGTACCGTATATCACACAAATGGTCTTCGTTTCATCGTCATACGTATGTATTTTTAGAATCGCTGTTCGACTTAAGTATAGTAAACTCGTGTTTTTCTTTTAAATCGTAGTCCTGGGACGAACAGATATCAATTTCATCAGTCATTACGATGCCCTAATAAATTACTTTTCTGATGCGTCTGAATATTCGAATGATTTTTGAATGATCATTAGACGGATCAGAGAACAGAACGATAATTATTTTTAAATTTGCCTTGACTCCCACAGCTTCGTTTGCGTATATGCTTCGAAGTAAATTCGGACTTTTTCTTTTTAAATTTTTTACATGACTCGTCTGGAGTGTATAATCCTTTCTGCGCACGCATAGGCGTGGGGAGTTGATTACCAAATTTTTATAATTTATTGACAACGTCCGCCGACGAACGAAGAATCATCTGTGATTACGGATCGGCGACAATTATTTGTATATTATTAGATATATTTGTATTACGTATACACGGATGCAATCCGAGTAATGGCGTCGCCGGAAGCGGAAGAGGCGCTGTTGTCTTGGCGTTCTGAAGTCGTTATCGGGCGCTTTCTTTCTTCTTTTTCTTTCACCGAAAAAAGAGATACAAAAGTGAGAAAAGAAAGTCGGGAAAAGAGGCGAACCATCATCGATCTCCTCTGTCTGGATTTCTTCTCGGTACTCTAAAACGAAAAAAAATTAAAATAATAACAAAAAAAAAGAAGAAAAGAAATGAAAAATGAACGAAACGTTGTGCTGCCGCCGTGTGTTAGTCCAACTTTATATATTAGATGACTTTTTTCTTCGAATGTGCGAGAAAAATTTAACATAACGAAGTAAAAATAAACAAAAGGAAATGCAAAAAAAGTGTCTTTCACGCATCGAAATGAAGGAAAAACACACGCAGCACACTCCCACACAAAACACACAACATACAATACACAAAGGTACACCTACAGACATTTTGATGTATAATGTTATATCGAACGGGAATTGAATGTTTTTTGTACGAGGTTGGCTTTTAATAAAGCGTGGCCGGAAAAATAATTCCACGAAGACACGAAGTTAATATAATTAATATTTAAGTAGTTAACTATAATTAAACGACGATAAACGATTACATAAAGGACAAAAGGAAGACAAAAAAACAAGTAAACAATTAGTGTGTGGAAGCTGTTTATACCTTAGGACAACGCATACGTTTACACCCGTGGTTACATTATTATTATTATTATTAATTATTATGGATTATTACGAGTACGAGTAAAGTAATAAATAATTAATGATTAGAGTGACGTGGAAAGGAAAGGCAAAAAAAAGAGTAATCAGAAAACACTTGGACAAGACCATAAACGTTGCAAGCACAGTAGGTAGGCACACATCCAGTACAGTAAGATTATTATAAGAGGAATATTAATAATAATTATAATATGACTGCTCGTTTTATGCTCGGCGCTATACATTTCATTGTCATTATTATATCACCATTTATTAACGATATACATACGAACAAATAAAATGTGTTTATAAATATAATGTGATCTTTACGAAATTTTCATAGATCTTTATTGACTGTCCCGTTTTGATGAACGATATTTAAATTAAAAGAAGAATAATAATAGTTCAACTCTGTTTTATATTGTCTGTATTGCGACCACATTTTTTTAATGCGAAATTTGAAAGTAACAGGTACATCGCATGGATATTAGGCTAGGCAATATAGCTTTACGTTTTTTTCTTTTAAAGGATATTTTGTTTCTTTTATTGCGCTAGGGAATGTATTAAGTATTTTCAAATATTTTCATTTTGATTACTTTTTTAATTATGTTATAACAAGAGTATGTACATATGTCGTGTATAAGTTGTACGATCTATGATTCGTTTTATAAACTTGGTATAAGTTTTATATGGAATATATATATGAAATTAAAATAATTAGATACGAATGAAACAATATATGAATTATGTTATAAATAATAAGTAAGGATACAGTGTCGATGTCGAGTTAGAGGTTCAATAAAATATAACGGAAAATATATTGATGATGGTCAATATTTTTTTGTTTAATTATTAGTCTACTTTGACGTGCCATAAAATAAAGAACATAGACATTGGAAAATGGAAGATTTATACATATAGAATAAAGTATGATTGGACCAACTTTTTGTTTATTATCTAAAATCTGAAGATTTACATAACAACAAACGATTGCAACGATTGCAACGATCTCTGAAGATCGTTTGCGGTATAATACTCCTAGTTTGGCGTAATTTTCAGCAGTAGCTGAATTCTTTTTAAATGCTTGTACATTCGATAATTATTTAAATTAACAATGTGCCGTAATATTATTAGTCTCGTGATAAAGGTTTCAAAACATTAATTTCGACAGTAATTGCTTTCAAAAGAATACAGCCATATAATACTTTTTTTTTATTAATTATAGCTCTCATTGAGGACTTTCTACTCGGCACTAAGATATGTTTTATATTGCTATAATTCAACGCTACAATTAAATTATGTACAATTACTTGGTATCATTCAAACTTAGTTTTCATATTTTTGGTTCTCATTGTAGTTAAACATGAACTTTTAATACCTACTTATATATAACGTTTTTTTAAATTATTTTCAATCAATGTTTCTTTCTTTGGCCAATAATTAATATGAAAAGAATGCTTTCTTAAATTTCATAAATTAGTCATAATTAGGTTTGGTGGTAAAAGGAGGTTTTCAAATACCAACTATCTTTTCCCCGTTCTAATAATCTTATCGATATTCTAACTAGCTGGCAATTTTATTTCTCAAAAGCCAGATTTCTAAACATGTAAAAATAGACGTAAGCAACTAGTATCGTTATGCATGTGGCCCCTAATGGTCCGAAAATATGTTTGATTTTGAAATGGTCTTCAAAATATTACCAGCGTTCTAATTATGCTTTTGCTGGGAAATATCATTAAATTTTCGTTCCATAAAGAACCTATGAAAAATAATAATCTTCCACACATGAAGATTTTTACTGGCGTGTACTGTATACAAAAAAAAAGAAGATTTAGAGCGAACTATACAAATATATGTATAGCATTAAGTCACTAGAATAATCTATTGCACATTTATCTTAGTAACGAATATTTTTTTAAATAGATATTAATCTATAAGTATCATGATGGACTCAATTTCGAATCGAGCACATGATATTCGAGGTAGTATGATTACGATTTTAACTCTGCTTTATAATTGGTTTACTCTCTACACTTCCTTAGACGCCTCCAACCAATTTTCCAGACAATACGTGCACTTGATTTTAGTTCAATTTGAAAAGTAATCATTATCTCATTTTATAAATAGAATCGAAAAATATTGTAACACGCGTAGCTTCTATAACTGGTGTTAAGTTCTTTTTTTATACAATATATTTCCCACACTTTTCTCATTCAAATCATAAAAAATTGCGAATGTACATACGTATGATTTAAAAAACCATAGGAACTGTCGCCGCCTTGACAAATCAATGTTTTCGATCCAGCGTAAATGAATTATTGTTCAATTTCATCATCGTAAAATCATCACAAGTAAACTCAGTGACAATATGAAAGAATCGTTCAAGATACTACACGCAAATAAATTGACAGCCTCATTAAAAAGCTGTACTGGCCGCAGCTGAATGCACGCCGGACTCAGAACTTGGACGTCCGGCGTGTGGCTATAGCTACGTGGACGCAGCGAGGCTTATCGAGGTGGATTCGGTAACAGCTGCCCGTGGTTTCACGTCCAAGGAATCGTAAAGTGGAAATTCGCAACAGAAAAGAAATTTCAAGAAGTGTGGCACTTCGACATAAATGGAGGGTGGTATTGGTATCAATGGCGACGTGGATTGCTTGTAATATCGATACTCAGCATTGCTGGAAAAAAGAAAAGAAAAACGAAGATAGAATTATACTTTACGTAAACGAATGATTAGGAACAGAATTGCGACAAGTATAATGAAACAAATTTTGGAGCTACAATATCAGTTGAAAACTGGACATTTTTATATGATGGTAGTGCTTTGGATAGATATTAAATATTGCAAGAAGTATCACTTACTCGCGATACCTCTCGTCGGAAGCTCTTTCCAATAGAGGCATTCCCGACAAAAATAGAATGATGAACGTAGTGAATATTGGAGAAGCTATAGCAATCCATTCGAGTCCTTCAATTACATTCAATGAAATCACGAAAATACCGCACCATACCACTATCTCTCCAAAGTAATTTGGATGTCTGGACAGTCGCCATAGACCTACAACAGAATATAAAAGTATTGAACATTTCGAACAAATCCGGGATTTTAATACAGAATTAAATTGTTAATTTCTCAAATGTACCATCGTTACACCATTTTCCATTATTTATCGGGTCCTGCTTGAAAGAGAATTTCTGTAAATCGGCATAAGTCTCGGCTAATAAACCGGTTACGAAGAGTCCTGTGCCGGCGCTGTCCAGTGTCGTCATGGTTTTTGGCGCCGGTGGTATTTTGTGCCTCGGCGAATTGATAATAATTACCGGCAGACTTACCACGTAAACCCAAACAGCCTGAAGATAAATTTCAATTATTACATGATATGCATTACTGAATACTTACAAATTTAAAGGAACAATCGATGTTACCTGAAACGTCCAAAATACGGCAAAACGGATCACATTGCTGCGGCGGTCTTCGAATCTTTTGTCACGGCCGATTTTAATAATTCGGTACAGTAGATATCCAGAGAGACGAATTCCCCATAGGCAAACGAATATAGTAACCATAAGCTGCCTGCTATCGTACGGCTATACAAGTAAATGAATTAAACATAATGGATAAAACTGTACATTAATTAATAAATATAAATCAATAAAATTTGATATACAACAATTTTTACACGCGAGCAATGCTGGTCTTTACTGTAAAGAATTTTCTAAGAGAACATTTATGATCTTAAAAGATGTGACCAAGCATTCAATTATATCTGCGAACGATGTAATTCTTGGTAGCCATAGATTTTTCGAACAAACGATCTCATGAAAATAAACTATGGACGAAGAACGTACGTATGCATATCATACACATCTTGCACGCACACGTGTACGAAGCGGTTTTATAATTAGAGCGTACCTTGCCCACTTGGCCGAGAAAGAAAGTGAGAAGGGCGAGGATGATGAAGTTTGTGCCGCCAGCGAAATCCGTCAGCTTGTCCAGCTGGAAAGTTGCCGCGATCGTGAAGAATATGATTTGCATACCGATTGTAACGATAGCGCTCACTGCAAAGTGGTCCTCGTCCAAAATATCGACCGCCATTGATCCTCGTTGATTACCCACCCCAGCACTCGATTAACTATATTCGAATCTGCAATTGTTAATGGAGCTGTTGGTTGTATTACGGATGGATCAAGATGTATATTTTTCTTTTTTTCTTTTGAAAATTGGATTAAGAATATTTTCGCTTAAAAATGTGCAAATAATAAAAGATACAGAAAAAAGAGGAACGTGATACAATGTGGTTGGAGTAGTTTGCGTAGCTAGTAGTAAAGGTAAAAAATTTAGTCAGAAACGATGTGATTGTATATCGAAACGGGAACGGGACACCTGATATTTTTATGATTCTAGTCCTCGGGGACTAGTCCATGTTTTTTCATTTATCGATTATATCGAATTGCACGCGTTATGCTTGCCTGTTGGGGGAGGAAAATACGTTTATGGTCTGTCGTATTCGTTTAATATAACATTTCTTTAAAGATGAATGCTTTGAAGAAAGAATAGATTCGACTTGAGAAATTGACACAATTGTGCCTCGTTCTTTACTGTAATTTGTGAGAATAGATAATTATAAGTGAGCAAAGGCAATTTAAGATTTTATATTAATACGTATATTAAGTTTCTACTTAACAGAGTAATTGAAAAATAATTCACATCCGTGCAAAAGAAAATCAATTATTTAAGTTATTTAAAATGCAAGATTTAAAGTTTTAATTTAATGTATATATTCTTTTTTATCTTGTATAATATGGTTAAAAAAAACTCGTAATTTAGTATTATCACATGTTCTTCCATTTTTGGGAGTAGATTCTAATCATCCCCATTTAGGTATCTGCTTCCGCAGCGTAAGGCGTCGCAATGCAGTTCGTTTCGTTTACCATTCTCATAGGAAATGTAACACAAAAACCGATACTTCTCCTATCAGAAATATTCCTTGCATTTAAATTGTCTCTTCTATTTCGTGCACGTCAATAATAACAGATATTCCCATTCATAAAAATATAAAAATACAAAATCTATTACTATCCATACCTAGCGTCCTTTGAATCGAAATTTGTGCACCGTACACTCAATTCCAACAGACAATAATTAAATGAAGAGGCAGAGATAAAATAAAATTAAGAGAAAAATCCTTCGAACTATAACATATCTGTTCAAAACGGCACCCATATCTGGGAATTCAAATTTCCCATATCCATCCACCAACACTGTCGACTTCTGCCATTTTTTAACATTAGCATAAATAAAAGAAAACTTCTACAATTATTACACAAAATCAACACCAGCACGTTTCACAAATTCAACCATGACGGTGTCGCCAAAAGTCGAAAACGTACACCGTAAACGTTCGATTAAATGTCATCTGCGAGTCTCTGCATCGAACATCACAAAGATGTGAATGAGAAAATGAAAATTGCACGAATCACTGGCGCCCCGAGAATACGAATGTATTCGCCCATCACGAATGTTTTCCAACCAACCAAAAATTATCTTACACGAGAACATCAAATTTTCGACTGGCAGTGATGCACAAGCCGTGCAAAGTACATGCATACATCGATTGAAAAGAAACGACGTTTACCTCGAGGAAGAGGAGCTTCATTGTAGCAACTGACAGAACGGGTGGAGCAGCTTCCACCCGCGGCGACAGGCAGCGGCAGGACTACGAGGGAATTCAATGTCGAGTCTAAAACGAGAAACCCATGATCACGTGCTACGAGTCGACTGTGAGCGCATCGGACTCTCTTTTTCTAGTTCGATCCTTATCTCGCTGCACCACGCGTTTGCTCCCTTTAGTCGATACTTTATGGTGCCGACCCATTGGGCTTCCTTCTTTGTGCCAAATATTTAATATGTACGATTATTATCGTTCTTCTCGTTACTATTTATATAATTACATATGACGAAACTTTTTATTTAACAATCTCATTTTAAGTGTTTGCACTTAAAGTATTAGAATATGGAAGGAAATAATTTTTGGGTGTGTTGGGTCAATACAAGATGTTGGGACGTCTTGTATTAAAATATTAAAAATTCGAAGTATTGCTTGCGTTTTATTGTTTGAAATAAGTATAGAAATAGAAAGAGAGAAATCTTAGGGTTATGAGAGTATTGTATGCATTTATTGAAATATATGTATACTGATTTTTATAAAAGGTGCTTAGGTGGAACCGTTTGCTTCTTGATGAACTGATACCCGATTGCTTTTGTTCTTATTCACGTATAGTTAATTTATCGCGATTGCTTCTGTCTCTGAGCGCTGCAATCCGCGCCCATTCAACATGGAATCAATACGTGCACGTGAGCGCGAATGAGTTTCCAGTTAAATGGAACATGACGCATTACGCTTTCCGTTCGTATTGTACTAACGAATACAATGCGCAGCTTTCATCAGGCTTTCTTTACAAATGTTATTCGTATATACAAATCGGGATTTGTCTTCAAAACTGCATGAAAATGGATGGAAAATGAAATAAAAAGACATATATACATTCGACTCTCTTTTTTCAAATTGGATTAAGAATAATTTATTTCAATATTGTACATTATATTATCATAATAGTAACTTTACAATCAATAACTATTTTAGTATGTTTTATCTCGATCACGCATGATGCGTGTATAGAATTAGCTTTGAGGTACCATCTTATAAACGTTACAAAATTGAGTACAATGAAAATAAATGATTTATAATAGCAGTGTTGACGATACGCGCGTTAACTTTTGGTCATACGTTTCGATAGAAAAAGCAACAAAGAAAAAATGCCGAGATCCAGTTCATGGAAATGTAACTTATAAATAGTGCAGTGTTTCGATTTCCTGGAATTCATAGATAAGAAAATAATTCTAATAATTCTAGCTCATGTTTTCACATATCATACTGTGCTTTCCATTTAGAGCCCATAGTACCAACTTAATTTTTTATAATTGCATTTCATTGCACTGCATAACTCTTCTCCAGCTGTTTCGGTTCCTTCTTCTATGAAAATATATCCTTCAAATTTAAGATCTGGTGTATTTGCCCCAGATATGAAGCATGAACACGGATGCAATAAAGAGGAGGGACATAACGAGTACAGGCACTGGTCCTCTGTAAACACATATTTACACAATTAGGATAATCAATCCAATAGCAAATTCAATGAAGTTATGGTATATTTTACTAGTCTCTCAATAGTGGAGACAACAAAGTGTGAAGGTTTATAATTTCCTATTGATAGAATGTCGAGATAAATATTTTCCCTTCTCAACTTTCTACATTTCACATTTACTTACACTTTGATGCCAGGAGAGTCATCCGTATAAAACCTCCACATGCCATCGGAACCAGCTCCCGTGTTTCTACTCCTAGTCGCAGTAGTTGTTGTTGTTTTCCTTTGTCTAACGGTACCACCACCACCTGCTCTTGGTGCTATTGCTTTGCTTGGTGAACGGCCTGCTGCCCCAACAGACGTAGAACTAGGTGGAGCAGGCTTGAAAAAGTAAACAACATACATGATATAAATTTTTATACCAAACAATGGAGCTAAACTTTTAATACGATTTTTGAAAATTTACTCACCATCTTTGTTAATAGTTATTTCGATGTTACTTCGTGAATAAGTACCGGATGGTAACGGAAGTTTATTTTTTAATTTATTAGCTACGATTAAATTCACTATGAAAAAGGTTTCAATTTGTTTTATTATGATTAATACGAGTGTTGTTGCGACCTTACGAACAACATTAACAGATTATTGAATTAAGAATCACTTCGTGTTTGTTCTTCCTCGAAAGACAACCTCTTTCTACCGATTAGTCCGAACGCTTACTGGCAAAACGAAGCACAATATAGAGCGACGTGTCATACGCGTACCATCCACGTAGTGAACCCTAGACACGTCATCATTCGCTGTTAGATTCACGATGACGCGTGAACGTCGGACATTATGTCCGTTTTCATGTAAAGCATTTTGGCGCGAAATAACGTTTCATTGAATTAAAAATCCTTTACAAAATCGGTTTCACTCAGAATTTTAATAATATGTAAATTTTTTTGACACAGTAAGGACAATTCTGTGCGATATACAATCTGACTTTTTAATATGATTGGTCACATGGCAGTCTTTATTTTAATACGTTGTTGATTGTAGATAAAGTAGGGAAACAGGTAGTTTCAAGAACTTTTTTACAGATGGCGGGAATATATAAACGACGAAATATGTATACGAAAAGACAAATCAAAGGTCTGGCTAAAAGTTGGTCAGAAGACGTCTAAGTCCAGTAGGCACGTCCCTAGAGTCGTAAGATTGGCTAAAAGTTGGGCAGAGAACGTAGAAGTCCAGTAGGCACGTCCCTAGAGTCGTAAGTCCGGCTAAAAGCTGGTCAGAACCCGCAGAAGTCCAGTAGATATGATTCGGGATTGCAAATACCACCGTGCGCGACGAAGGGCTAGCGCCGCACCTGCGCATCGCGTAGAGCGGATGCTCGATGCGCGGGCCGCGCGGTGTCAGTATCAGTTCAAGCGTCACAGCGTGAGGGCGTTTCCTATGCTGTCGGAGGTTAGTCGCCCCATTAACAGTACAATAACATATCGGGATCTACTTTACCACCGCATACGCTTGACTATTAACTTATATTAATTAATACGCGTTTATTTTGCTCTTTTGCTGGGCGCTTGACTGGTCATCCAGTTGAGGATGGAATTCCGGTCCATCCTCTTCTTGTCTTCTTCAGGTAGCGTCGATTATTTGATACGCGATTAACTAGTCGTTTATTCAAATATCGCGTTAATCAATTTTGTAGTTTGAACGGTTCTTCGAATCTTTATTATATTTTATTCTGATTCGATTCTGATTTTATCACAGGTTTGTAACGTCGCTTTTCTTTTTGTTGCAGGTACAATGGATGATTGGTTGGTGGAGAATAATGTATCGAGGCTGCAGGAATAGAATATTGAGATATAATTACTACGACGCTTGACAATTAGTTTGACGACATTTGATGAAGGACTGGTAACACTTAATGTATTATTTTAGAGTTAATGTATATTTCTCGTTATCTGGCGACTTAATTTTAGCGATGCGTGATATAAAATTGATAATAGTCACTTGTCTCAATTCCTGTATCCATGTTCATTAAATAATTAAAATATTTCAAATGACATTTACGGTATACCAATCGTAATTAAAAATAGGGTCAGTAAATGGCACTAAACCTAAACGAAAAATTGAAATACGTTCACGTTTCGCTGCATTTCGGTCGCGAATTGTAGACACTTTCATTATCTCTGTGACCTAGACACAAGTACGGTCAAATCGTATTTTCGATGCAGCATTGCCCGCGTATTTCCGTACTTGTTGCCATGCCCTCAAAGCATGATAAACAGTTTCGAGTCTTGATTTCTACAAGCAGATACGAGAATTTACAAATGCCCGATATTACTTACTTACTAGGATTATGATCACTTTTAAAACTCTAACAAAGAACAGTCACAGGACGCTTTTGATAAGTCATTTATATTGAATTATAATAATGTATCTTCAGTAGACAATTAATAATACAATAGTACTTTCTTAAAACAAAAGCAGTAAAATCCTCAACAGTCGTAAAGAAATAAGAAAGAGATAAATAAAATCACATGTGTATTGCTGTAATTTCTACCTCCTCTCCTCATTTACTAACTTGTGCATATTTCCTTTCAGAAAATTTTGATGACCGCGCGCAATGCTGTCGGTAGAGTCAGGGCTTGCTCCGTCGAAGTTCTTTTTATTGTTTTTAGAGCGCAACCGCTCCTAATAATAATTAAACGTAAATGACAGTAAAGAGCCGCGAAATTAGAGTCAGTGTTTGCTCCGAAATAATACTCCCGCGAGATTAGAATCACTTTGTTTGCGGATCATAAGTGTTCCATTAGAGTCAGTGTCCTGTTCGGCGAGTTCGGGCTTTCATCCATCAACCTGACGAGTAAGTATCTCTTTATGTCTTTAATCGTGTATTCCAATAATCTTTAATAATTAACACATGCGAATAGTACTGAAAATACAAAGATTTTAATGTTGTCCACCCTTCTTGATTGTTTCAGCAGCTTCCAAGGCTACGACGGCGGCGAGCTTGACCGCGGCCCTGGTGAGACTGCAACCGGTGAGTGGCATGCTTTAAAGTTTCTCTGGTCACTCAATCATGTCGCATGACGAAAGGTCCGAACCGACACGAGTGACTGGTTGTAATTACATAGATTTTTCTGGCAAGCACTGTGACCATGGGTATATGGAAATATACTCATGAGTAGTAACTTGTATACTGTTTTATATCATATGAGGATAGGTCTTCTTGTACAACGCGTTTCAAATTAGTTTTAGAATTTTAATAGAGAAACTCAGTATAAAATATATCGCTATGCATTTTTCTATAATAGAGTATTTAATTGAATACGTATAAACCGAATATTTAAATAGTTATTAATTATTAAATGAATATAAAGTCACGTCCAGTATCATACGTGCACTAGTTTGTAGTGGAGAAGTCGAATACCCTTCGACTTCGTTTATTTGTCAATTGCAATTAGTGCACAGTTATAATAAAATGCATAGCGATTGCTGTTAGTAAGAACGTAGTATATCTTCTTTTTTCTACTTTGATTGAATATAAAGTAAAGGTACTTATATACCTTGTCAATTTGTTGGAACTATCGTATAATAAAATTATTCGATAACCATATTAGTCTTTAACGTATAAAGATATCAATAAATTCACTTCTTCCGTACCAAATATTAAACCTGAATGTACAAGAAGACAATGCGCGAACGGGTAGATCTCGAAATCAAGGCAATCACCTTTGGAACCATTCTTGCGTTTTAGAAGCAATGCTTTGATTTTGGGAACGCCCGACGATGTTTCAATTTAACTCAAAGTATATTTAAAGTAGAGCCATTGATTAATTTTTCTAATAAAGTAGAGTCATTGAATTTTCTCTTAAATAAAATAGAATCATATATTGATCTGATACATATAGAAATATACATATATTTAGTCCGTTAGAAAATCAGTATGTCTTTATCATCTTTTTAGACGAGGATTTCCAGGTTTAACCCTTTTCGCCTTTACTGCCCGGATCCCACTCAAGTGCCCCGGTGCTACTTGGGTGGGAAAACGGTGGCAGAGCACGATGATATTTTTCAGTTTATAAGCCATAAAATGATTTATGCTCGAGGCTGCACGCGTGAACGAAGAACGATTACAATTTTAATCGTAATTTTTGCTATTTTCCATAATCACAATTTTTACGATTTTATTTGGTCGTGATTCGGTCGCGTGCGTTCCATTTAGCTCCGCGATTTAAACTCTTTATTTCACCTTTATAAGTTTTTTTCTTGATTTCCGAGTAGAGCCTCGAGCCTAGTTTAAGTTTCAGCAGGCCCTCGGGTCCAACAAAAAGAAGAGGGCTATATGCCGTAGAGGCCCGACAAACTGTCGCTCAAGAGGGCAACTACTAATGGTTCTCCATTCTTTTTAAGAATGGGGAATCATTCTGTGTTACTACTTTGTCACAGAGCTTGCATTTTCATTTGTAGACATTTTATTTGTACTTGGCCCACGCACATTCCGGCCCAACGATACAGCCCTCCCAAAAATATCGCGTTGCTTTAGAGTTGCGAGAAACTTGAGAACGGGTCGAATTAGAGTTGCGTTAAATGCCACGCGCTTTTTACTTAGAGATGCGAGCAACTAAAAATCGCGATTGATTTAGCGTTGCGCAACGATGTCGCGATTGTTCTTGCAATTTTGCCGTTCTTATTTATAGTTGAACTGTAGTATTTTATAATATATTTGACGTATGACAAAGTTTCTAGTGTTGCGGAAATTATTTTCGCGTCTTGAGCCTTCAGCTAACTTTACAGGGGATCTTCAATTAGCTTGTTTTTTGATATTACAAATAATTTAATGTTTTCTTTCTATCGGTCTTAATAAATAGTGTCGCGAAATGATAGCACCGCGAGTTTCAATCAGCGTTGCGTTGATTAATGATCGCCTTTTTAATTAGAGTTGTGAATACTAGTCCCTAATTGCTTCCAATTGGAAGCCTGTTCCTGAGCCACCCTGGAGGGTGGCACATCATCGTCAGCCAAAGATCACGGCTGACCAATTCTTTGACAGTTCTTGCTGTATATGGGGTAATTTTTCTTTTCAGTGTTTTATATTTGTCTTTCTTTTTATTTTTTTTTCTTAATAATTATACTACCTGGAATGTCTGTTGATAGAAATACTACTATAAATTTGTATACTTGATAGTAAATTACTGTGTGAACGAAATGAAAAAAATGAAAAAAAAATAAAAGCAAATAAGAGGCAAGAAATTAAAAAAAAAGAAAGAAAGGAGAAGAAAAAAAAGAATTAATTCGACATAGTGGGTTTTAATTAGAGTCAATGCTAGTGACTGTTCTTTATTGGAGTTTAACTTCAAAATATTTTCTCTTAATCGTTGCAATTTTATTTTCACCTGTTTTTATTAGAGTCAATTTTCATAACTCTTCGAGCTTGCTTTGTAGAAACTTTATAGAAGCTACCAATTGTTATTAAGATGTAGCTATTATCTTCGATAAAAATCGGTTATTACGAACTCAAAGCAGCTTCATTTCAATATAACATGGAAGGGCTTGGGGATGTTACTAATTCAATGCATGAGAATGTTACAGATGAATCTAATTATGATATATCAAACAAATGCAAGTACGCCTGAGATTGAAGAGTGGAATTTATACAATACAATCCCAGAAATACTATTAAAGACACGATTTGAAACTATCAAATCAAAGAGCCAGCCTCGTCGATCCAATTTCGGAGAGTTTAAGAATTCATTTCTATAATGCTTTACTAATTATTTAGAGTTTGTCTTTGTTTCAGAAGCATTGAAAAGAATCAACTAAAGAAGAGGATTCATGAAAATACGTATAATGTGACCACATCCTCCACCAACCCGCCCTGCCCCTGCCCCTCTCTCATTAACTAATTACAGGTGTTAGATAATTAATTAGGCAGGCCCAATTTTAAATCGAACTGTACTTTTACCTCCTTATGTAGGTAGGGTTCATTTGAAGACACAATCCTAGATCTTTAAACAGGCAGGTTTCACATGAATTGACATTATTATTAGACTTTTAATTATTCAGGGCCAACCAAAACTGGTTGGCAGGTGTTTCAGTCTGTTCTAGGAAACCATGGACCATGATATTAATATGGACTAATTGAAGAGGAATTAAGTATATAGATACTTATACTTACATGAGTATGATAAACTATCTATTACAGTTCTATGTAGGTAGGATATTATTGAAATTGTTCTTTTAATTGAACTCTTAGATGTTATAGTAGGTAGGATCATACTAGTCTTAAGTTAGATCTCTAGTCAGGCAGGGCGCATTTAAATCTAATCTAGTATTTAAGAAGGGAGTATTAATTTTTAAGCTGTGGCTTAGTTTTTAAGACAACAGTGTTCACCACTGCAATAATATTTCGTTGTCTAATTTTTAAGACAGCAGTGTTCACCACTGCAATAATATTTCGTTGTCTAGTTTTTAAGATCTTAGGATACATATTTTAGAAATTTTTATTTCAGGAAATTGGATCCCCTTGCAGATTTTGCTTCAGGTTTCCCTCGGATATTCAATTTAGCTCGCGGTCGCGGTTCGTCTAAGTACTCCTGTTGTTGTTGTATTTGTACTACGATCATTTAATGAACGTTCTACAAATTGATAATAATAGGATATTTTTCTTCCTTGCAAATGATAGTAGAATCAATTTTTGCGTAATTGGAGGGTGGAAGGTGCCGTGGCTAGGGTGGGTCTCCATGCGCAGTAACGTCCACGTGGCGAGACCTGGGCAATCAATTATTTACTGTATAATTCTTAAACGATTCTTTACACAATCTCACAGAACGGATAAGATACGTTTGTGAATTATATGGAAAATAATTCGAGCGAATAGACTGCGTATGGTACTTAGGATACAAAGTACAGCAGTGCCCGCTTAATGTTCGTTTCTTCCCCCAATTAATGTTCACGGTGCCATCCCCACCAATTCTTGGACCTGCTCCGATGCATCGCTGATGGAGCGAGCGTCGCAGTAATCTCAAATTGTTATCAGCAATAGAACAACCTTTCCTGGAAAATCACATCCCCGGATACTATTCAGTAAGCAGCCCCGAACCAGCGAACATTAAGTGGGCATTTTTGCTGACTATAGCTATTTCATTGGACAGAATCTTAAGATCTTATTGCTGTTACTTTTGATTTCTCATTTTTATTTTTTTATGTATTTGTAGTTGCAAATATCCTGTATTATTTATTGCTTTACTTCTTATGTATATTCTTCTGTGCTGTTACGCTTTAGATGTATTTCTATAGTAAAATGATTTATGTTTCGCCTTGAGAATTACATTTCCTTATTCCCCAAGCAGCCTTCTTTTTTTTACAAATGAGGTACCCACGTATATATTTTAATTCATCAATTAATTACTATCTGTAAAGATATGCTTGAAACTACGCGGGTTTCCGCGATATCTACAGTGCCTGCTGTGGTATCGCCATCTATACAGGACTCCATGAAACTACTCGTGTCTCTTACTTACCTTAAGTGTAGGTATAGCAGAGGCTTGGGTAGTTTCATTCACATCTGTATAGATGGCGATACTAATGACCACTTTGCGTGTAGGTAAGGCAGGGATACGAGTGGTACCTAAATTTAAGCACATCTTTATAAATAGTGGTATGAATCGTTTGGTACTTCCATTTACATATTAACAAAGTTAATATGTACAATTAACAAAGTACAATCTATTCATTAATATCAATATGTGCGGTAACATTGTAAGTTCCACGGTTCATTTTATTCTACAACAATCAAGCTCTTTAACAAAGGTAAATACATTTGTGAATATTTTTCTCTTTAGAGACATTTTTCACCATGTAATAAATACATACTAGTAATAGTCTTATTCTTCATTTCGGTATCGTAGCAAAGAAAGTTGGGCTTAGCAATTCTTGCACTTTCATCTTCTGTTCCGCACTTCTTTTTCATACCTTCTCTACCTTACATATTACAATATTCTTATCGCTTTATCACACATCTTTTATCTTCTTTCCTTTTCCTCCATGTTTCATTTAAAATTCTAAAGTCATTTTTATATCCTATTATCTGTTTTTCCGTACTTTCTGTTAACAGGTATTCTAACTTTTCCATTTTTTGTCCGCACATGTCTTTTATTCTTCTCCTCCTAATATTTGTTCATCCTTTAATGCTTTCGTATCTGTCACCTGTACTATTAATTGTTAATTATGCCATCTTTGATTGTTAATTAAGTACTTTAGTAGTGTTGATATTGCGATATATTTAAATGTTTCATTATATTTAGCTTCTTATATTTTTCTGTCTCATTCCAGCTGTTGCATTCCATAGTCTAATCTTTTAATGCTCTCCGTCAATTCCTTTACTTCTGCTCTCATCAAATTCATTCTTATGTAACTCGTTCCATTCCTGGTAAAACAATCTTCTCTTTCTATTATGCTACTGGTGTGGTCTTCCCTTCTTTCTCTTTCCTTTAAGTATCGCTTAATAATCTTTATCTCTCCTGTTACATATACTTACTAATATATTTTTTGTGTGTGCAGGTCTCGCAGGCAAAGAGTAAGGAGCTCGACGGATATTTCTCATTGGGCATAAAGCAAGAAAGAAGTAAGAATAACGCTTGCCACATACTTTAGTTATAGTAAATTGGTTTCTAAGACTATTTTGTAACTATTAGGGCATAAGATTAATTCAGAACAATTGTGTAATTAACTTTTATGTATACCTAGTATATATTTTGTTTTATATTCTCTTTATTCAGTAGATCTTGTATTAACTTTAATATTACTGTTACTACAAGTTCACTCAATGCGCTAAATATAAAATGCAAGATATAATAAATACTTTGGGCTTTACATATGCACAAGTTACATAATTGTTGTAATTTGAAATACGCTTCAGCAAATAAAGTACGTAAGCTTTAGTATAAGTTTTATCTGTAAGATATATTCTAAATTAACTTTAAAGAATAGTTCATAAGTATTAGTTTGTAAATTTGAATTACCGCATTTTTCTAACTTGTGTCTTCATCAATTAATTTGAATAAATCATAAATGAAAAGAATTCTACGCCTCTCTTTATTTTAGCACCTTAAAGTATCCTTCTAAAGACCTAATTCCAATTCCTTAAACAAGTACTACCGTGCAGGAACTTTAAATGCAAAGTTCACAAGCGGAGAACTTGTAAAAATAGACCTCAACATTATTAAATATATTGCAACCAGGTATACATAAAGCGCCTCGACAAAATTCAACCAGGTTGCAAAGAAATGACTATCGAAAATGAAATACGATTGCAAATGACACCTCGCAACAAAGTTGTAACCAGTGCCTCGGGAAAATATAAGATAGATGCAAAGAACACCTGAGAAAATGCAACAAAGTTGCAAACAACTCGTCATAAAGAAGCAGTTCGAAACAACGCCTCGCAAAAGCGCAACCATGTTGCAAACAACACTTCGCGAAAAGTCAACCAAGTTGCAAACAATGCCTCGTGAAAACACAACCAAGTTGCAAACAACGCCTCGCAAAAACGCAAACAAATTGCAAACAATGCCTCGGGAAAACGAAATCAAGTTGCAAACAACGCCTCACGAAAACGCAACAAGGTTGCAAACAACGGCTTGCGAAAACGCAACAAAGTTGCAAATAACACCTCGCGAAAATGCAACAAAGTTGCAAATAACGCCTTGCAAAAACCCAACAAAGTTGCAAAAATTCTCGAGAATAATATGCAACAACGTTGCGCCAAAAATTTTGCAACAAAGTTGCAAATCGAACTCTCAGAAAACGCAACAAAGTTGCAAATGAACTCTCAGAAAGCGCAACAAAGTTGCAAATAACGCCTCGCGAAAACGCAACAAAGTTGCAAACAATGGCTTGCGAAAACGCAACAAAGTTGCAAAGAACACCTTGCGAAAATGCAACAAAGTTGCAAAATTTAGGCGCAACATTGTTGCAAATTTTTCTCGGGAATTTTTGCAACTTTGTTGAAAAATTTTTTGGAGCAACATTGTTGCAACAATTCCCGAAATTTTAGCAACTTTGTTGCAAATTTTTCTCAAGAATTTTCGCAACTTTGTTGCAAAATTTTCTCGAGAAGTTTTGCAACTTTGTTCCGTTTTTGCGATGCGTTATTTGCAACTTTGTTGCATTTTCTTCGACCTCGATTTGCAACTTTATTGCAAAAATCTTAAGCGCAACATTGTTGCAAATTTTTTGGGAATTTTTTACTTTGTTGTGTTTTGTTAGGGAGCAATTTGCAACTTTGCTTTCGCGATGTCTTTGCAATTGAATTGCATTTTTATGAGGAGTTGTTTGCAACTTTGTTGCATTTTGTTTAGGCGTTGTTTAGAACTATCTTATATTTTCCGTAGGCGTTGGTTACAACATTTTTTCGTTTTTGCGAGGTGTTATTTGCAACCGCATTTCAATTTCGCTAGGCATTTATTTGCAACCTGGTTGCAATATGTTTAGTTATGTTGAGGTTTATTTTTACAAGTTCTCCGCTTATGAACTTTGCATTTAAAGTTCCTGCACGGTAGTACTTGTTTAAGGAATTGGAATTAAGTCTTTAGGAATTAGTTAAGGTGTTAAAATAAAGGGAGGCGTAGAATTCTTTCCACTTAAGATTTATTTAAAACAATCAACAAAGATACAAGTTACAAAAATGTTCTAATTAAATTTGCAAGCAGATACTTCTGAACTATTTCTTTTATATCTATTTACAATACATCGTACAAGTAAATCTTGTATCAATTCTAAACTAATATTTATGTAACATAAACAATACTATAAACATAAATAACCTAATAGTTATAAACTACTCATTCAAATCAATTTACAATATATCTTACAGATAAAACTCATACTAAAATTTACATACTTTATACTGAAGCTCATTTTTAATTTCAGCAATTGTATAACTTGTGCATATGTAAATTATTTATTATATCTTTCATTTTATATTGAGCACACTGAGTACAACTTGTAATAAAAGTAATGATAAAGTTTAAATAAGATCTACCAAATAAATGCAACATAAAATAAAATGTATAGTAAATAGACATAACAGATAATTACACAACTGTCCTAAATTAATCTTATGCGCTAATAGTTACAAACTATTTTTATAAACCAATTTAGTATAACTAAAATATGTGGCAAGGGTTATACTTTCTTCTTTCTTGCCCTTGTGCACGCTCAATGCTCACTACTCTTTGCCTGTGAAACCTGCACACACAAACAATATATTAGTAAACATGTAACAGAAAAGAGAAAACATGTTAAGGAATGTTGGGAGGAAAAAGAAATATGGGAAGGCCACTATGAAATGCAACCACATAAGAGAGACATCAAAATAGAAGACGTGAGATATAATGAAAGGTTTAAATATATTAGAAAAGAACCACTACTAAAGCACCTAAGTAAAAACGGAAGACTGCACAATCAGCAACTAATAGTGCAGGTAAGAGATGCGAAAGCATTAAAGGATGAAAAACTATTAGGAGAAGGAGAAGAATAAAAGACGTGACCTTTGCAGACAAAAATTGATAAAAGCTAGAACACCTGTTAACAGAATGTATGGAAATAAGGATAATGGGATATAAAAATGACTTTAGAATTTTAAATGAAACATGGAGGAAAAGGAAAGTAGATAATAGATGTGCGATAAAGCGATAAGAATATTGTAATATGTAAGGTAGAGAAGGTATGAAAAAGAAGTGCGGAACAGAAGATGAAAGTGCACGAGTTAAGATAGTATTGAAAAGATAGGTTATATGCTCGCTAAGGCCAACTTTCTTTGCTACGATACCGAAATAAAAAATATTCACAAATGTATTTACTTTTGCTAAAGGGCTTGATTGGTGTAGAATAAAATGAACCGTGGAACTTACAATGTTACCGTACATATTAATGTATAGATTCTAACACTTTGTTAATATGTAAATGAGAGTACCAAACGATTCTTACCACTGTTTATAAACAGGTGCTTAAATTTACGTAGCACTCGTATCCCTGTCTTACCTACACGCAAAGTGGTCATTAGTATCGCCATTTATACAGATGTGAATGAAACTACCCAAGCCTCTGCTATACCTACACTTAAGGTAAGTAAGAGGTACGAGTAGTTTCAAGGAGTCATGTACAGATGGCGAGACCACAGCAGGCACTGTTGTTATGGCGAAGACCCGCGTAGTTTCAAGCATATCTTTCCAGATAGTAATTAATTTATGAATTAAAATATATACGTGGGTACCTCATTCGTAAAAAAAGAAGGCTGCTTGAGGAATAAGGAAATTTAATTCCCAAGGCAAAGCATAAATTATCTTACTATAGAATTACATCTAAAGCGTAACAACACATAAGAAGTAAGGCAATAAGTAATACAGAATATTTACAACTACAAATTCATTGCACGAAATATTATTGCAGTGATGAACACTGCTGTCTTAAAAACTAAGGCACAGCTTAAAAATAAATCCGCCCTTCTTAAATACTAGATTAGATTCAAATACGCCCTGCCTGACTAAAGATCTAACTCAAAACTAGTATGACACTACCTAGTATAACATCTAAGAGTTCAATTAAAAGAACAATTTCAGTAATATTCTACCTACATAGAATCAATCTTTAATTTCATAAACCCAGCCTAATTAAAAGTCTAATAATTTCAATTCGAGTAAAACCTGCCTGTATAGAGATCTAAGATTGTGTGTTCAAACAAATGCTACTTACATAAAGAGCTGAACGTGTTGTGCGATTTATAATTGGGCCTGCCAAATTACTTGTCTAACACCCGTGATTAGTTAAAAGGGCACCGGCAGGGGCAGGGGCAGGATGAGAGTGTGGTCATATCACGCATATGCTAAGAAATCCTCTTCTTTAGCTGATTCTTTTCAATGCTTCTGAAACAAAGACAAACTGGAACAAACTGAAACAAGAATTGCCAAAGAATTGGTCAGCCATGATCTTTGGCTGACGATAATGTGCCACCCTTTAGGGTGGCTCAGGAACAGGCTTACAATTGGAAGCAATTAGGGACTGGTATTCGCAACTCTAATTAAAAACGCGAACATTAATTAACGCCACGCTAACTGGAACTCGCGATGCAATCATGTCATAACACTATTTATTAAGACTGATAGAGGGCAAGCATTATATTATTTGTAATATCAAAATACAAGCTAATTGAAGATCCCCGAAAAGTTAGCTGAAGGCGCAAGCAGCGAAAATAATTTCCGCAATACTAGAAACTTTGTCATACGTAAAATGTACTATAAAATACTACAATTCAAATAACAATAAGAACGACTAAATTGAAAGAAAAATCGCGACATCGTTGCGCAACTCTAATTTAAAACCGCATGGCATTTAACGCAACTCTAATTCGACCCGTTCCCAAATTTCTCGCAACTCTAAAGCTATGCGATATTTTTGGGAGGGCTGCATCGTTGGGCCGGAGTGTGCGTCGGCCATGTACATATAAAAATTCTACGAATGAAAATGCAAGCACAGTGACAAAGTAGTAACAGAGAATGATTCCCCATTCTTAAAAAGAATGGCGAGCCATTATCAGTTGCCCCCTTGAGCGACAGTTTGTCGGGCCTCTTCGGCATGTAGCCCCTTCTTTTCGTTGGACTTGGTTTTGGTTCGGAGCTTTCGTCCTGCGACATGATTGAGTGACCAGAAGAACTTTAAAGCATGCCACTCACCGGTTGCAGACTCACCAGGGGTGCGAGCAAGCGCGTCGCCACCGAAGCCATAGAAGCTGCTGAAACATTCAAAAAGAGCAGAAAACTTTAAAATCTTTGTATTTTCAGTGCTTTTCTAATGTGTTAAATATCAATGATTATTGTAATACAAGATTAAAGAAATAAGGAAATTCTTACCCGTCAAGTTAATGGATGAAAGTCCGAACTCACCGAACAGGACACTGACTCTAATGAAACACTTATGATGGACAAACAAAGTGATTCTAATATCCCGAGAGCATTATTTCGGAGCAAACAGTGACTCTAATTTCGCGTCTCTTTACTGTCATTTATGTTTAATTATTATTGAGGGCGGTTGCGCTCTAAAAACAATAAAAAGAACTTTGACGGAGCAAGCACTGACTCTACCGACCGCATTGCGCGCGGTCGTCAAAATTTAAGAACCGCGCAAACTAATAAATTAGTTAACGCGATGTTACAAGAAACGACTAGTTAATCGGTAGTTCGGTAGATCGGTAATTCGTCCAGCAAAAGAGACTCAAGAAAGATTTTAATCATTAAAGTTTAATGTGCTGTTGCAATAGGAGAACGATTGTTAGTTAAACGTGTATTAATTAATAGAAGCTAATAATCAAGCGTACACGATGGTAAAGTAAAGGCCGACTACAAACACAACATTACGTTGCGACGCTTCAATCGCGACTACTGGGGCGCGCACCACTCGGTGGCTTACCCCCCTCCGCGAGCCGCCAACTCCGCGACGCGCCGGCGCGTCGGCTACGCTCGGTGGCATTCGCTATTTTCGAAAAATCTACTATCCTAGGGTCATACCTACTGGGCTTCTATTGTTTCTGACCAACTTTTAGCCGGACCTATGACTCTAGGGTTATGCCGACTGGACTTCTATGTTTCTGACCTACTTTTAGCCGGTCCTACGACTCTAGCTAGGCTCGTGCCGACTGGACTTCTATGTTTCTGACCAACGTTTAACCAACTACGCACCGAGGGTTGTACCTACTGGACTTTTACTCTTTCTGACCAACTTCTGACTGGACCTACGATGCTCGTTGAAGAATTCTTTTGTTCTTTGCCGCGTAATGAAAGCCAGACAGCACAGGCAAAACGCTTGACATGACGAATCTCATTGTCAATTTCATCGTCCCCTTGCATCGCGATGTGATTTTGACTCAACTGTAGCTGAACCGAAGTGTATCGCGAGATTAGGAACTGTAGCTCAAATTTTTTTTACCCAAACGTTGCCCGAGAAATAGCTTTCCTGATTCTCCCCAAAGCATTTACATTTTTACATATATTCACAGAATCGCATGATTCCTGTCCCTATGCTACTTCAGTAAATAATAGTTCTTCAAGTGATCACTGTTCATATAAATGTTCACTGTAAATGTCAGTGTTAATTGCTGAAAATTGATTCTACAGTTATTATACACAGGGGGGACATTTTTTCTCTGATCTAGAATAATAAATAAGTTAAATTAAATTAAACTAAACATTTAAAAAAGCGCCCCCAGTAAAACATTTGTCGAATCGGCGTAGCACTGCGTATGGCGTATGGTATTTGGTATGATTGAATGGTGATTGGTGTGTATTTCAGGACATTTTCAAGTAATAAACAAAATGTCAAGATTTTAAGATAATGTCGACTGACACAAGACTGTGATGGTACCGCGTGATAGAACTTGTGCAACAGTGATTGTGAATGCGTCGTATGAATGTGAGCGAAACTAAATTTATAGGTTATAATATTAATTGCAAAGTTTTGTAAATATCACATCACCCGAAATCAACTCCGTGGTAATCTATTTTTTTCAACATAATTATAAATATGCCCCATTTTGTAAGCACTAAGGACGAGAACGTAAGTATAAGTCATAAATGTTTTCGTGTCACGAGTTTACTTAATTTTTGTCATAATGATTTTTCGAATTGTTTGGCAGGTGCAAGATATGAATGACATTGCTTCTGATTTTGTGTGTCTCAAAGTATCTGCTTTGCAGAAAGCTTCACGTATATGTGGAGCAGTGAAAAAAATTACAATTGGTCCGAATTCGACTGTGAATGAAAATGAAAGCGAGAAATCTAATAATATCGAAAATGAACAAAATTCTTGTAACATTCCGATTCCACAGAAATCTGTTTGTTCACAAAATAAAACATCTATGCAAAGCGGTGTAACATTTTCTGTTAAAAAAATTCTCTTAGAAAGCGAGTATCAAAGGAAGGAAAAAGTTCGGGTAATGCGCATATAATTTTAATATTAAAGATATATATATATATATAGAACCCAGGAGAAATATAATTTTATGTTTGCCTGTTTAGAAAGAAATTGAGCGTCATTGGCAGCATATGAAAGAAAATGGGAAAGCTATACAGGAGCACATGGCGTTATCGCGTTTACATATGGCTGAAGAACGTGAACGTAAAAGTAAAGAAAATTATGCTTATATCCTAGCAGAAGAACGAAAGGCAGAGGAAGAAGAATTACACAGACGAAATGAACAACAAAAGGAAGTTGAGGAATGTAGGAAGAGAATGAAAGAAAAAGAAGAATTAACTAAAAAAATAATTAATTTAAAAAATATATATAGAATGAAATATCGTGATATTATAGTAGTTGCTGAAAGTTGCAAAGATAAGAATTCTGCTGCCATGTTACTGTCTTCTTATGCTGCAAATTTAGACGACATGCGTTATCAAATCAAGATTATAGACGAAAAAATAAAGGTAAGAAGGTGGAACAAAAGAACGTTGAACGATTGGATTTAAAAAAAATGCATACGTACTTTATTTGCAGACAGGTGAAGTAACGTGTGTCGACTTGAGTATTCTAGAGACAATTGTCCAGCACAGCGACGAAATATTATGCATATTTACATCAGAAGTGGGTGAGTTGTTTTGCAGTTTTTCTTTTCTATACTCTCTGTTGCCACAAAACTTGTTGTATTTTATATTCACTTACTTTATGAATTTTAGAGAGAATAAATGTTCAGTACGAAGTAAATATAGTTGCAGTTAGTAATATGATGAACTCTCATATGCAATCCAAAGATTGGCAACAACAGGAGGTCGCAGGAGTTCAAATAGTTTGCGAGCCAGCTGTTTCAGAACCTATAAGTAGTAACGATACGCAAACGAATAGTGCAGAGAAATATGTAAGCGAAGAGAAGCAACGTGAAATACCGATACAGAACGTAACTTCTCCAGATAATCCACCAGTAACTCCTTCAATCGTTAGTACAGAAGGGAGTGTAGCAACTGTGACAGATGCAGGTGCAAAATAATTGTTATAACATAATTGTCATGCCATTTCTAAATCCATGATAAACAATGGATTAACACCTTTTCACTTTCAGATCATTTAATAGCATGCATTGATAAAGACTCGTTACAAATGTACACCAGCACTCAACAGTTTTTAGAAAATTATGTAAACAGTTTTATCGAATTTTCGCAATCTACAGCTACAAAAAAATTCAGATTCGAATGCCAAAAAGCAATAAACATACCTGTGAACGCTATCTCTGGTATTAATGAGCAACACCTGAGAGACAAGTACGAAAGATTGCATAATTTACTTGCAGGAAACTCATCCCCAAATGTTAATCAACACCCACATGGGGTAGCATTCTGTAAGAATACTTTAGCTAAAAAGATAGTTGTACGTAATCGTTTATAATTTTCATGTTTATATTAAGCATTTGAAATTATGAGGTGTCTTATATATCATTCACTGTAACAGAGCCAAGGTGAAACGCTTGTTTCGAGTAAACCAAAGATGGCATTCCCAATTGCTGCCGTGGTCGTTGCACTTTGGAATGATTATTCCGACTTCGGTGATTTACTGCTGTCACATTTCCATAATGTTTGTCCATTTACCGTTCCTGTTTTCATGCCGAGAATGGTAGGACAATCTAACGAAGATTATTATAACTCGATGGGCTACAAATACGCTGAGGACGGTACAATCGAGAAGCATGACAAATATTTGAAAAGAATGTCCGGTTTAATGAGATTATACGCTTCTATTATCATCACGCCTCAGAGGAGAGGTGTTACTAAAGCCAATCCACACGGGTTTCAAAATGCATGGCGGTGGTTGGCTGCCGTGTTAAATATTGGTAATATAAAGGTCTATAATCCTTTCAACGAATCGAGTTTCTATTGTTCTGAAATATTGTAATACGTTGCGAGATTATTGAACTAGTTATAGCCAATAGCTTTGGTCGCTGCCTCTCGCGCGTGTTTCAGCACGTGAATGCTTTGTTTATAGATAGTCACTCGACTCGTTGAATGCAGTATAGAAAGATGCAAAAATGTGTAACACATGTAATTTTGTTTTAGAACCACGAAAGGACATATCGGACCTCTCTGCAACCCTTTTATTGGACATGCTGGAGGTTGCTGGAAATGCATTATGGTTTGCCTATCCAAAACAATTTCATAAACTGTTAATCTTGCTATCGGAAGAATATTATCCGCGCATGAAGAACGTAGGATGCATTGGCGGTGGTCCATTAGTACGACTTGAAGAATTTTTGAAGAATAGTTTAACAAAAGGTTCAATACCACCGCCCGACGGTCAGCTTCCTCTAAATTTTTGGTGACGCCGATACTGCTTAATTGATTTCTGCAATCTGCATTAAGTATTTTATACATCTTTTATGTTATCGATATTAGCGAAGCTGATCGGACGGCACTGTATAAACTTTTGGTAACACTTTTCGTTGTATGCGCCGTAGGTTATCAATTCAGCTGGTAGAGTGGTTGTATACGATGAAAGATTGCATGTGAACACAGCATTTGACAAAAAAACCTGGTACATAAAATTAATTAGCTTTTAGTTGGCCATAAATTGCAGTCATCAAAATTTACAAAAGATCTTTTGTTATTATTGTGGGATCGCGGGATCGTTGAATAAGGAACAAAACGAATATTGAAAGATCGCGGGATCGAATCCCGGTGGCCTGGCCTTCCTTCTTCGTCGGTTCCTATTTTATGTAGGAGGCATACTAACGCTTTGGCTACGTAGATATCGTTATTTCAATTATTTATATAAATCATCAAATTCATATTGCATTCGTCTCATATTGAAGAAGAAGCATAAAACAAATCCGACGATAACAATAATGTAATTTCGTCTACAAGTATTGTAAGTTATTATTGGCACTCCTTGGTATAAATAGTTAAATACCTCATTTTTTTTATAGAGAACAAGGACTTGCATCGATCAGTGCGTTAAAAACTACATAAGTTTATTTTTAAACAATTGAGTGACTACTGCTTTTAATTGAAAGAGATATTTTCGGAATTTTTATCACTGCACTTTATTAGTAACTAACAGCTAATTAATATAATATATTACCTTATTCTGCTAAAACGATTTGTGCAGCGGTTAAAAAATTGTGTATACCGCTACGCTGTGCACTCTATGTAGAAATTCATGGTTTGAATATCATATTAATTGAGCTTTTAATGCGTGAAAAATAAAAAATGGAAAGAAGTATAAAACAATAAGTGATACATGTATAATTGCATGCATGCATATAAATAATCCTATAAGAGTAACGTAGTATTTAGTAGTACGGTACGCTTGTAGCTGCAGTTTTTATGTCCCCAAGTTCGTATAATTCAGCGAAGTTTTTCGTGAAGCCCTTTACACCAAAAGGGGCAAACCTGTCCAGCCATTCTTTCTCTTTATCTATATTCAGTAAGTAAGCTGTGATTTTTTTAACGAGTGTATCTGTAAACAAGAAAAGGTAAAGCTAAATCAATTGCATCAGAAAATCAAAGCACGAGAAAATGATACAATCTTTTTTTATCTAAACGTCGCCGAAATTTCATCAAATTTCGTACCTGAAAGTGTTTTCTTCACCATGATGCGATAAGGCGGCAGTGGCCCCAAACTTGTTAAAATATGAAGCGAATCGATTCCTGGCAATAAATTTTTTTGACACTTAATAACGGGAGATTCTAAAATTCCGACCTCCGCCTGTTTTCCTGCAACCATCTGTAAGGTGGCAACCTGTGTATCGGCATCTGTAAATTTGCAATTTTCAATTATGTTCTTTTAAAAGATATCAAATATCATCCGCGCTGTTATTAGTATCATACAAACCAAGAGTGTTGCCGAAAAACGCTGGATTTTCACCTTTGGTACGTAAGTAATTAAATAGCAGGGCTGTAGCCCCAAATTTTTTCTTTCGATCCGGCAGGGAACATCTGTGACCACGAAGATCCGTGATGTCCTGTGGAAATATCCTCAGCTAACAAGCTCCAATTTTTCTTTGATTATTTACAAAAACCGTATATTCTTTACCTCTACGTGCGATGCACTATCCGCGGCCACGATAATATCAGCATAAATACAGGGGGAATTACTTTTATTAAGGTGGTGTCCGAAGCAAAAGCTCACGGGCAAGAGTTCACTGTCCTCCCAGTTTTCGCTTGCAGGTAAGATAGCTGAAAGTACCAGTTAACAATATTTATGCGAAAAATATATGTGGGTGTTCAATGCAATGGCTCACACGATTTTCGGTTGGTCACCGGGAGGTGCGAACCCTCCTTTTGTTTTCAAATGGTTAACTGCCCGTTTCGATTACGTACAGTACAAAGTAACATACAGTAACGTACCAATGTCTGCTACCTCTTTTGCGACTTTTCTGTCGCTTCGAGGCTCGTACAGCAACACTACTGGCTTTCCAATGGCAACCTCGATTGCTTCTACCAACACTTCAAACAGGCTGATCGGCAACGAAGGCACAAGATGCGTTGTTAAAACAAGCGGACGCTCATCTAAAAGTGGTGTCGATATAGGAGGAGATTTTCGTGGAACTGCAACATTCGAAGGTTTCTGGACCACCTGAAAATTTATAATTCGCCATTAACCAATGCATTAGCGAAGTGTAGCGAAGATTATGGTGTACCCGAGGAATCTAATAAATGAGACAGAATCTTCCAGAGTCTTGGCTTGGATTTATTGCAATTGCCTGTCCCTTAAGGGTTGGTTATACTTCTCAATTTTCGCGAAAGTTCGAGAATCGTTCTGAAATTTCTAAGAGGGTGGCACGGAAGTATATACAATGTAACTGGCTAATGTTTTTGTATGTATCCTATTTCGCTTTTTCTATTAATGAAAAAAGCTGTACATACTATAAACATATGTAACGCCGGAAACTCCTCCGATCGAAGGCGAAAGAACCTTTTGTTTACATTGAAATTTGACTAGAATTAGAAATAGTGCAAATTAAACTTACGGGTTTCTCGGTGACAGGAATCCGTTTGCATTGCAGCGCATTAGATTCGTTTGTTTTATCAACAGCTTTATCCGGGCTTTTTGTCTCCTTATCTTCCACTTTCAGTTTTTCCACCTTTACTTCGCAATTTTTCATCTGAACGGGTTTCGCCTTGCAGTGCTCAAGTTTCGTATCTGTTACATTTTCAGTTTGCAATTGCATTTTCTCTTGTTTCTCGTTTGCATTCGGATCGTCCTTTCCCATCTTCGCTTTGCAGCTACCAATTGACTTGCTGCTATCCAGGGAGATGGTCGCGACAGGCAGTACCGATCGTTTCATCGCCAGTGGAGTACTCTTCGGTTCAGATTGAATTTCTCCCTGAACCGATTTTTCTGGCACCACCGTTTTTGTTGATAACATTTTGTCGATCGCCTTTGATGGCCCTTAAAAATTCCTCTTTCGACCTGGCAACGGTAACAATTAACGAATTAAGACATTGTATTTTATTCAAAGTTGCAAAATAAAAATAGGTATCTCAGACAAAAGTTGTTAGGATTAAAGAGAGCTACCTACAAATAACGATATTCGTGTAATTCTATATAAGAAGTTAAGGGAGGACGGGTCACCTCTTATTCGCCATCTGGTTATTCAATGACTGTCGCTTAGAATTAGATAGAAGGGAAGTTCGATCAATAAAGTTCTAAAAACAGAATTTTCTCGCCATCGTTAATAGTTCCAGAGTGTTGTAACAGTTTATTCGACCCACCCGGCATATCATAGTTTCTATCTCTGACCAATAAAGTTAGACATCTCTTTGCCCACTCTCTTTAAACGTTGAGAAACGGATTATCCCGCATGCATTGACACGGTTGGAGTCATCAAGGATGTAATGATGTCTCGACCAAATGATATCGTCAACCCGTTTCGTATCAATCTGTCTAGACACTATTGATAACTATGGGCACACTACACTCTGTGTAGATTGCCGGCGCAAAAAATTTGCAAGTCTGTATCCAATTTACGCAATATATTAATTTTAGTCGAAATTTCTTAATCCTGGTACATGAAGAAATTAAAGTTTGCGCAGGAGTACGTACTTAAAAAATCGATAGCGTTATTAACGAAGGATATGTCATTAAAAACAAATCAGGTCAATTATTCTTGTTTCTTACGTCGCGACAAATATAACTGATGAAAAAATGCTGCTGAAGATATGCACGGATGTCCGAAGTCTGGACCCTATAAACCTAATTCACTATCTATTAACTTATTGTATTGTTTCGCGCGCTGAATAGTATATTGCAGTAGCATTTTTTATATTACTTATTTTATATTATTTATTATTTTTTATATATTTATAATACGACTGTATATAATAACAAAGGCTAATAAATACGCGCATCTTCTGTGCAAACTTGCCAACGGTACTTCATACCGGAGTGGGTTCGATTTGAAATTTGGAAATTTACTTTTTGTTAGATTAATCAGTAAAATTCAAATGTCCATAAATATTGGAATTGCTCAGTAATTTATCGGCGATGATGTTATTAATAAATTAATATCTACTAGAGTCTAGTAGATCTAGTAACTAGATAGACACTTAGATTTATTTCAGTATTCGCCAAGAAATGGACTCGGTTTTACAAAATGTGAAATATCATTACGCTAATATTGCGGACTTCCCCATTCGTCGCAGTATAATCAACATAAAGTATTTAAAATATAAAACAATAACGTAAAATGAAACATTATTAAATATAAAGCATTTAAACTCATATTATTTCAAGTAAACACTGATTACTTTTAAGTGTAGATTTTATACAGGGATGAAAAATTGTTACGGTTTCTGTACATACACGGTGAATATTCCAACGCAGTTTTTTGAATCTCTTCGTAGATACTCGCGAAACTAACTTCTGCACTTTCGAATTCAAACGATACGTTCCGATTAAATGCAATCTTATCGTCATTAGCTTTTGTTCTTAATTAGTAACGTTAAGTAAGATGATCGCATTCCAACATGGCGGTACAATACGAAGTAGAGAACTTTTCCATATTTTTTATGGAAATATCGGTGTTAATTAACTCTGATTTATAAATAGCATAAACGGTTTCCTAAATTACATTATATACGAATTTATATTACCACTCTTATGTGATGTGTTAATTAAATATTTGTGTGCGTATCTAAGATGCATCGGTATATATTTCATAAATAATTTTACTGTTAAATTCTTAAGAATATATAAGAATTAATTACTACTCTCATGCCCGAATAATCGTGCAATAATTACGCTTTCCCCGAATTTTCCATATAATTCTTAGTCATTTGTACGTCGAGTTAAAAAGGTGAATAAACTTCGAACGCAATTTCATAGAGTTGAGTGAATAAGATTCTAGAGCAGTAATAATAATAAGCTCTAAAAATAATGAAAATAACCAATTAGGTAATACAAAGTCCCTGGAACATTCGAAATTAATTTCAAAAGATATTATTGCAAAAAGAAAGAAGCTGAAGTTACGATTTATATTGCGTAAGTTACAAATTTTGGATGCCGTGATACAATTTTACGATGATAACGATATTACGTTATCCTTGAGGAATTTTGCGAAACAGACACAAAGCGATAGTTCTAAGGTTGCGTGATGACGCTTTACCGGATGGGAGTTAGTAATTACCGATCAAAATTACTTATATTGATACATATTGATATATCCACAGGTTCACAAAAATATCTGTCCACGGCCATGCAAATTTTCCACAGGGATTAAAAAAACTATCAGTACAGTCGTTCCCAAAAGGTAAAACAGATAAATAATGAAAATACGTATAACCGACGACGCTTGAATAAATATATTTTATTAACCTCGACTTGCGACGATTTAAAGAGCTGTATGATGCACCAATTGAATATTTTCGTATAACAATCGAGCTACAACTTACTTTCTTCTTCACTCCTCTCACATAGGGCACGCCGTAATAGACGTCGCGGTGAAACGACAATAATCGGAGTGTTGCTCGGAACGGAATGGTTTACTTAATGCAACGAATGTTTGGGCCGGTACGTACTCGTAGATAATCTTCAGTCGCTTGCCGCGTGATGGCTGCGTGTTCCAGTATAATAATGCCATTTTAGTGTAGGTTCCAGCGATACCGGTTGAAGTATAAAAACACCGCACTTTGTATTCTTCTGCAAAAGTTCCGCGTACACGTGTAAGATCTGGCACAATAAATTATTTAGAGGGCCATCCGCCAAACTATGCTCGCTGCATCCAGTTGCAGTGGAAAATAATGAGCATATGAATAGTTTAAGAGTGAGAGATACATATATGTTTAATGGTAAAAAGATTCTCCAACAGTACCTTTGGGATTATATTTCGATTGATTATTTTATCATTTCTGCCACGTTGTACATATGTCCTGAGACGTTAATTTATAAATAGGGGTAGAGAGGGTAGTCATAGTACACTTCATGAAATATAAATGCTTCTATAAAAATGTTATGAAACCAAGAGTTACCGAAGGCACATCTGGGTTCGACAGCAAGAAGATCAGTCGACGGATCCTAGGATAGCACACCAAGGGTGTATTAGCGTAATGGCGTAACGTACCATCACTTACGTGCACCGCGATACACTTGAGACCCACAAAAATACAGTACACTTAAATTATCGAATATATCGAATTGGGGAGTTAATGTTGTCATCTCGTTGTTAACTTCCCAACTCGGGTTAAAACAAACGCGGGGAAATAACACGTATATCATGTGCAAACAAATGTGATGGCGATGTTTGATTACTGAAATTAATTTAAAAGTTTGAGTAATTACGACGAGTAAATTAAAGCAGAGAAGGAGGACAGATGTACTGAATCGTATAGTAAATGGTTTTGCACCAACAAATAAGTAAATAAATAAATACATAATACACTTTAGTAAATCATCTGTTGCAATCAGCGGGCGTTGCAAACGGACGAAAGTCCCACCGACCACGTACAATTAAATCACGGTCGATGCAGACCTCATCCGGACACACCACTCGGGCCAGCTTCAGTTTCTGAAACGCGATTTCAGTCTTCTGGAAGCTTGCTGTGATAATGGTCCAAGTTGCCTGGAAAAGAGTACGAGCATTACTCTTAGAAATTTGATTAGTTCGAAGAGGAATATTGAACAGCACAATACATACATTTATATGTCACCATAATCGTTAATATTTTTATACTGACTAAACTTGTTACATTATTACTTCACGGCTAGTAATGGGCAGATTTATTATACGTATGCTATTTGTGGAATCCAACAAATAAGTTATGCGATCAACTTAATAATTCCGTTCTTCCAAAACTCATCTGCAAAAATGTGGAGTCTTGATTTTGCGGGCATCCAAAGAATCAAAATTTTTTACCATTGAGTGACTTTCAACAAGCTGCCAACAATCTATTCTTGTCCCATCGACATACGAGTACTATCGTTAGCTAGTAAAACAATCCGCGCAGGTATTCAAGGTGTACAAGCAAATTGATCATTGAAAAGAATTCTTTGCTACCGGACACTGTGCAATGAAATATTCCCCACCCTTACTACTTCTTTGTAGTCTACGGGTATAAAACGCTCATCAAAGAGAATTCGTTTGTATTTACATCTGGTCAAACCGCTTTGCATCGTGGATTCCTTTCCCTAGCGAAACTCTTCGATGGCCAACGTCCTTAAAAGTAAGTCACGTCCACTTCGTATAAGAGTTTGAGATGTCTAGTATACGATGTTAAGCAACGAATTATCATTTAAGAGACAATTGATGAAATCCAGTTTCTTTAAGAAGCTGAATCACACGAAAGGCAACGGAATATTTAAGAAAGACACTCACCTCGAATCATCCAGGTGGTATCAGGTAAATAGATTTGAAGGTAGATTCACATTGTATGTGTAAAATTGATTGGAAATTACTTAATAATTTGGTTGAAAGAATTACACTTGCGGGTACGTATGATATCGAAGTTGTACAAATCCAAATTTGAATAAGCTGTTTCGTCGCTAGTGGAGTTTTTATATTTTCGACACGATACACATGTGTGTATTTAAATCGTTCCGTTGACATTTCTCACGATATAAAGGTTCATTATTTAAATAAAATTCAGTAAACAGATAAACGTGACGAATTTCCATGGCTCGGTCCGAAATTACTATTTTAAAACAGGTTTGAACATAACTAATACAACGTACAAGGAAGTGGTACCCAGCCCGCATTTAGTTATAAAAAAAAAGGCGTCACTCCTCCAAATAAATTACATCTGTACGTAATATACCTTACCAAACGAGGCAGAAGTGAACCACGGGAATATATCACGATTGATTTAACGTATTGATTAAACATTATTACTTACTGTACTTATTTTATAACGTAGCACTACAGCGACGTACCACTGTTTGGCTTTCATTCAGAAGCATATCGTACTAAACGATCACCTGCGTTCGATTCTGCGATAATTTCCATCGCATCCCAGGTTTCAGACGTGCAAGAAAAAGAAACGTGGTTCACAGTTCCCGGAATAGCATTCAGGTAGTCACGAGTACAGATGCTATTAATGACGTCAGTTAACGAATTCTTGAGTCACGAGTGACAGAACGTAATTTCCTCAAATTGGTAGATTGCCAACGCTTTTTTCGTCCTCCCTGTGCTTCACCAACTTTTTTTCACACGTTTCCACGAGTTCCCTTCTTTATTTTCTTCGCTTGACCAGCTCCGGCCGACGAATTGTATGCGGCGCCATTGAATCACAGCGAAATCGTGCAATAATCCTCACGATTTTTGGGAGAATACTTTTGCTCACGGTGTTGTCGTCATCGCCGTTTCTCTTATCGTAACTCATGGATCCACGTGTTGCGTAAATTTCAGCACGATTCGCGCATCTCTGGCCAATTAACGAGCGTCGTTTTTATCATCGTGACACGGTTCACGGAAGAGTCATTGACAAAATTTGCAGATGAGTCACGTTCCCTTTTCTTCTTTTTCTTCTCTCGTGGCCTTGCAACGGATAAATTTTCCAATAAAACGGAGTGTGCACTCGCACACGTCTACGCGTATCAAAACATGTTTACAGAATTCGAATTTCAGGTTTGCGGACCAGATTTTCGGTTGTTTACGCAAACAATGGGACCAAGATGGAAAATTGTTTCCGCATCATCCCTCGTTTGTCAGATTCCCTTTAGACTCAGCTGAATCTTGGCCCTTGGCTTTTGGCAGCCGCGGTAAGTATACGCCGAAAAAACCGCATTACTTATTAAATTCACAAACAATTCAATTAGAAGAATATAGAATGACCATTCTATAGTTTCACCCCATCATTGGTTTCTAGCGTTTTATTCACAAATACGAAATGAGATTGTTCCCTTTCCGGTTGCACCGCCAGCTACTGGACACTGTATATCTTCGGGCTTCTGATAATCACGGCAACGGTTCCTATCTCTACGATCTATTGCACTTTTACATACATTAGTTTGACGAGCGAATTGGCAATTGCGTACTGCATGCGTGCTCTTATATAAATGGGTCCTCTCTATTTTATGGGAATAGGTGCAACGTGTAATTTCGTAGAGGATAGCTCACTCGACACGATCACTAGATATATCAGTAACAGTTTGTTAAAATTCACTGTGTTGCATAATTAACGTGATTAACATAATTAATGCATCGTCAAGTAGTGCACACTTGCATGTATTATATACGTAGCACGATACGTATGTACGTGTTTCAAACGTTTCAGAAGCTAATTTTCAACTGTGCCTGGTATTCGTGTTTTTGTCCAGATTTCTCTTTTGAAAGACACGAGAAAACGATGAAGGTAAAGGTCACAGGCTCTGTAGAGACTGATATCATGTGCGACTAACTAATTTGTCTTAAGGTCATACGTTCGTAGGTTTCAAGGCCACGAGGCCACGCGCGAAAGAAGGGAAACTACGTCGTTCATATCTCTCTCTCTCTCTCTCTCTCTCTCTCTCTCTCTCTCTCTCTCTCTCTCTCTCTCTCTCTCTCTCTCTCAAAAATCTGTCTCTCATCTTCTAAAATTAAAATACAAAAAGGCTCACAGCAAGCAAGGGGCAAGCAAGCACTTTTGAAGTCACTACTCAGAGTAGCATGCATACTTTTACAATTACAAATAGTGCTTGAACATCTTACTAGCATTGCAATTCTTCGGTTTTCCTTGCGTGTTAGCAATAATTTCAAAAGTTTAACCTATTTTCAAGGCCCTATTTAATGAAACAGGTACAATCCGACGTGCCGATTCATAAGTAGAAAATTTGCACAAATTTTTTACTTCGTTTCCTGCAGAACGTATTTTCCGCGCAATCATATTAAGATAAGAACTATTCATGTGCCGTAATACATGCAACAATGAAGTTCTACGGAACTATTTAAATGCCGTGAAATTTTTGTAGCCGAAAGATGGCATTGCCCAATGTAAAAAGAGCCAAGCCTAAACCGTGTCTCAATTCAACGATAAAGAACTTTGATAAAGATGACATTTCGCACGCCTTTCAATTGGCATTTGAATCCACCGACTATTTATTTCAAATTCAACTGCTGTCTCGCTTTGATGAAAATAATGAAGAGGTGATTAGCGCATGCAAGAACTACTGCGGTGCTTTAAGAGAAGAAAAAAGATCGTGCAGCCGTACTTTCAGGATGCACCGAGGCGTAAACGCGTATAAATAGTGGAAGGATGCGTTCGAAAGAAGAGAGAGGTATGGCGAAAATGGATACAAGTTCTCGATTGTCCAATCTTTTTGCTTTGTCAAGCAGATCGCTGCCGGAACTTTTCCTAGGAGCGGCTGCTCGGTGTTTCCGCGTTCCAGGATTGCACTCGATTCTACGGCAACAGGATGAGAGAACGCTCCGCATACCGACCACGGCTGCATTCCAAAGTTATTCAACTGCTAACGCAGTTGTTTGTCCCCATTTCGATTCGATCTCCTCGCGTTTCTTTCGAGCTCGGCGTGAATCGTGGCAGAAACAATATGTAGAATGCGATTCGAAGTATAACCCGGGTGGGGCACAGTAGAAGTACGAAAAGTGACGACGGTTATGTATGCGATTAACGACGCGAATCGACGAGCAGCCACGAAATGTACCCCTTTAAGTCAGGCAAATTTTGTATAAACATTTTTTCGACAGCTCAACCCTTTGCGAGGTGTTCCATCATTCCCGTTTTAACGTAACACCCGGTACAAGCCAAGTTTGCTATCTCTACTGAATCAGTTTCTTAATCAGTTTAGTGTTTTCGACTTTTTAATGCATGCATAGCTAATATGTCGGGCAAAATTGTCATGCCAGTGGCTTCAACTTGAATTGTAGCGTTGCACGGAAACAAGTCATCATAGTTCGAAATTGCCAAAGGCGTTAAAAGCAGTTTTACCAGGTCAATGACATCTCAAGTATACTGGAATTTTGCATTAAATATTTGATGAAATATCGAGCTCTAAATAAAAATGTAGCCGCGTTAAGTGTATTACCGCGTATTGTAATATTTAGATTGCAAACCCTTTCCAATGACTTGACACGTATCGCAATACATATAAAGATATGAACAATATGCAAATATTTGGTATACGATAGTGTATAACTGTCGCTGGCGCAGAGAGTGGTTTCATTAATTTGAAAAATTGACTATTAGCCGCTCGTTTCATTTCAGATTACTAGATTCATAAATATAACGAAAGATAGAGATGTAGAGTTAAGTAACTGTTATCGCCAAATGACGCCAAAGTTAATGCAAAATATTGCACAACGTGTTTATAAACTGACGCGTCTCTTTATTATAAAAGAGGGAAACACAAGCAATTTACAGTTCATTTATATCGAGACAGAAGTCTGCACAGAATTGAAATCGATATTTTGAAACACCTGTCTGTCTACATTAAACGTTGCTCAGGTTTAAGATTGTTTCACGGCCGAAACAGTTACATCATTTATCCGGTCATTGTATTTTTCCCCGCGGCGGCGATTAAAATATCAAATCCAGACTGCAGTACGCGTTGAATTCAAAGATTTTTATCATTATCGACGATATCATTTCGTCGAGAGAAAATAACAGTGCAACTGTCGTCTAACATACCAGCATTAATTCCATCTTTCCGTCGAATCTTTCCCTCGAACCTCCATAGCAATTGATTTACGAGAATGAACAAGCGTCTCTCTCGTGCACTGATTAAAAGCATCGTACATACGGGCGGACAGATCGACTTTCGTAGCCCGGATACGGAAAGGATGTGAAAGAGCCGAAGTAGAACGTGTCGGCAGAAGCAACTGGCACGAATTTCGATTACGTTGCAATTCCGCAGGAATTTCCGTACGGTGGAACCGATTCGTGCAACGTGCTTGGCTAGAAGCAACGTCGTTTGCACGGAAATGCAGGCGCGAATGACGTCGGCTCTAAATAACGTCAGCGTAAAAATTAGAATTACCGCGTGACGTACGTGTTACCTTATTGAAACAAGTGTTCTTGTCAAATCTGGCGCGCCACGGCAATAAGTCGTGCAAATTGGCAGAAACGTGTCGCGTACATCGGTGGTCCCTTCCTTTAAATTCCTAGCTTCGCTTTAAAACAATTTGTTCCCTTTCAATCGTTCAATAGGTATACGCGTTATGCACAATATATTGGTCGCAAAGTACTCGTTGCAAAAGGAAGACTGAAAGGAGATTACGATAAGTAGGAAAACTATTGATGACACTTGCACTGCAATATACTCACCTCGATGACACAGGCATAGCGGCAAGGATGTAGCCACGTGATAGCACAGTGTCCCATTCCGGATGGAACTGAAACTTCCTGCCGCCCGACCGATCCGTCGAACTATGGAAAAGAACAATCGCGCACAAAACCGTCGAGCGACAGCCGGATCGGTTCCGTCACGTGAAAACGAAGATTCGAGCACAGGCGTACACAGGTAACTGGCGGCTGAAGAAAATCGCCAGTCCCGGCCTCGTCGGTCAGGCAGACGAACAGTTGGGACCAGCAAGTGGGTCACTGTCATTCCCTTTCGAGGATCGCGATGAGGAAGTCGCGAGCGGATACGGTGTCTCCATCTCGGCTACGATTGGCACGCCGGTCGCGAACTCCGCGTTGCGAAGCGCTGGAAAGAACTGGCCAACCAGGAGCGAACGAAACGAGATTTCTGCTATTCCTTCCTCCTCTAGAGTCCACCGTTGCCTTGACTTAACTTAACTTGACTTGACTTGACTTGCCTTGCCTTGCCTTGCCTTGCCTTGCTTCGCCTTGCCAACGTCATCATACGCGATCATCGCCGTGGCTCGTCATCTGACTTTGTGCCGTGCCTGACGTCATTCGAGCAAATCGAACGAGCGTCAGCGGCACGGTATCCTCGACGACCTGGTAATAGAATCAGGGGAGTCGTCCCGTCCCTGATCAGACATCATCTGGAGGCTGCAGGCTTCTCCATGGGTTACTGGGAACGGCGTGACATACGCGTGTTAATTTTATGACATGATCTCGTGTTTCGTTCTGAGCTAATTTTGTTCTTGCACGATCGGCTGTTTAGTGTAATGTATTTGGGGAAATAGCAGTAGGGTCAGATTCTAGGCCAGCGTTTCTCAGGCTGTGATTGATCGGAGATAGACAATAGAGCAATTAATTATTATGATTGCATTAAGTGTGCAAGGCTTTTCAAAAGGTATAATTTGTACTATTTTAAGGATTTCTGTAATTACGATGTAGCTCGTTTTACTTCAAATCGGTGGCGCTCGATTTTTCCATAGCACGATCTTTGAAGTATTTGGCGTGAATAGAAGTTCTGCTGATATGCTCGCAGTGTAAATGTACTGTATGTAATATCCAATATGTACGGATAGTTTTATTCGTTTATACATACATATGTATAATATACAGTGGTTGCAGTTTACCAGGCTTTTAAAATGTTGTATCGTACACATTCGGGTCGCCGTGGAAATAAATATGTTCGGTCATGCTTCAAAAAGGTTGATAAACGCTGTTCTAGATTGCGGACTGTAAATTGCACACATATTAGGATTTCAGTTTTGCAAACACCTGACGTTATCAGAGCGTAATTTTTTTTTTCAAACGATGCCTTCATAAATCTTTTCAAACCGCGTTCATCGCATTCCTCTGCTTTTTTAGTACTTGTTTTTTTTTTATTTACGACGAAATAATTATAATAATACCGATGGTTGGATATTCAAATGCCGTGCAATTACTTAACAGTGTCAGAACGAAACAGTGTTGTGGATGTACCGTTTTATAAATGATTTTTCTAACCGTCGCGTCGTTAAAAAGAACGTTTTCCAGCCACATTAAAAGAATCCGGCTGAAAACGCTATACAGAAGTACACTCTACGACTGACATTTATGGTCGGTAAAGCAATGCTACCATAAGTGGTTACGGGTTTAGTAATTCTGAATTGTTCGTGCGTCTAGTTATTGCACATGTTCTCCTCTGATTGAATGAAAATTTATCACGACATTGCGTTGCACTTGCAGAGATTTATGCGGAAAAGTACTGTATCTCGGTCCACGGTTTACAATCGTATTCTGTGCTATGGATGTGACATGTTATTGCTTATTCAAACGTTCCTTTAAATGTTTATCGTGACTCTGCGACCAACAAGTTGAAGGAAAAGAATGTTAAAAGGTGTAAACGTAGATATGAGCAAACGTAGCTGAAATTTCTACGAAAGATCGAGAAGGAACGAGGGAAGAATGGCGATATAAGCTGACGTTGGTGAACGTCAGTGGGCCGTAAAGTAGAATTGTGTACGGGCCACGGGCTTCCTCATCGGTCCGATTGTGTCCGGTTGTCCGGTTGTCCGTCTATCCGGCTACCGCAGCACTCGTATCAAGATATGTCAACGTCACGGTTAGTGATGGTATTCCGGTCGACGTTGGTAACACTGCTGGGTCGGTTAACCTGGCCCAGAAACTAAGCCGGAACTACTGGTGGAATCAATGACCTTGGCACGGGTCTCGCCAGGACATGCGATCGTTTGCCAGGAAGAAAGTTACATTCGCAATTGCGTTGCGCTATGGAGTGGAATTGAAAGTTCCATACGTGCGGTATTCCCATAACGAACTAATACGTTTTAGAACCTTGTTCGTTGCAGCATTCGTTCCTTACAGGATACTAATGGGGCCCTATGATTGAGACGTGAATTAAGTCCTTTTCTTGGTATTGTGAAAATCGAACTCTTTTGCCTAATTGCGCCTAATCGAGTGTCAAAAATTGTCCAGCTTCCATCATAGAAAACGGTAATAGTTGTGAGACTGTTCAATTTTAATCCTTCTGCTCGGAACGCTTGTAATATATGCAAGAAGATATTCTGCTTAACGTTGAAATTAAGTTATTTAGCTGCTGTGCAAATTGCTCAATTGTAACGGCATTTTAAACACTGACGCACATATGATATGAATTCTGTCCCAATTTGTCTTTGCAACAAATGGTTATGAAGTTTCAGAAGAATATCAACTTAAAAAAAACTTTCGAATACCAGGCGAGATAATAAAAACACTCGTTATAAAATATAGAAGGAATCCAATTTTTCGAAATTTACTATTGAAATTTTATCGGGCTATTCTCCAGTAACAAACAATATTACCTACATATAAATAAATATTTGTTTCAAATATGATGTACAATTGATTAACTATAACAGATATACATCAACATTTGAATTTCTAACGTTAACACAAGGGATGGGTTCGAAACTATAAGTTTTAAATTCTCGAAACTCGAATCCGAAAGTTCGTAAGGTTTTGAAAGTCGAAACTCTCGAAACATGAAGTGCAACAATAATTCTTTCACGATCGATCGCCAGTAAACTCGAAGCTTTATCGAATTTCGAGGGCTTCCGAGGTTTCGACGCTTCGACAAAACCCCCAATTTGCGGCGTTCTATAGCACGTGATCTACTGTCAACAAATGTAATCAGTCGGTGAAATGTCTAACGAATAATTACTTTGATAATATACGAGTTACTAAAGAATATAAGATGCCGAAAATTTGTTGCGTATGTAGCAAAAACGGATCCTCCTATAAGTGTCCTGTCTGCAGAGAACCTTAGTAAGTATACATATTATAGGTTATGTTTACTATTTATCACGTGGCTGTCATTTTTTGATCAGCAACGATTGCTAAAAATACTAGGGGACGCACTGAAACGTTGTTGCCACATTTATTATTTGACTTTTAATATTGCATTACACCCACCCCAACGCTTGCTTTCGTTTAAAATCGAGCGTTATTTTTTCTATATAATATAAGTCCATTTGAATGCTTTAAATGACACTATACGATTATGTTTCAGCTGTTCCATAGATTGCTGCAAAGAACACAAAGCAAGTAATTGTCAACCACCGGATGTTCAGCGGGATGATGCTACCAAAGACCAAAAAGTCAATATTACATATGACTTTCCAACGGAAGACACGGTTCCAGTTGCAAAATTGAATGAGTTACCTCGTAGCGAAGAATTAAGAAATCACTTGAAAAATCCACACGTTCGTAACATAATGCGTACGATTTTAACAGAGAAGAATCCAACGAAGGCCATTGCTTTAGCTATGACTGAACCAATATTCGTGGATTTGGCAGATGCATGTCTGAAAGTTGTGGAACCTAGACGTAATGATGAGACTTATTGATGTACATAGGACTAATTCTCATCATAATATAATAACATAATAATATAACTATTGGTAGATATAATGTAAATGTACAATTTATAAAAGTAATATCTATCGAGATGCTTGTATATACTTTTGAGCACTTCTAATATGCTGCAGATCGGAATATAATGTATTTCTTAAGTATGTAACTTAAGTATCCAAAATTTTTTTACAAAACGTTTATTAAAAATGCAATATAAGTCTTGTAATTATTAAATGTAAAAAATACATACAAGTGTTTGCACTTCTAAAAGGTAGCAAGTAGGATGATGATCGAAATGGCAGTATTTTCGTACAAATAAAGATTACATATGAAAGAACGGAAAATAGGGGGCGGGGGCTGTTTTTGTACAAAAATTTATGTATAAAGAAATAACAAACAATTTTCTTCCAAAATTGTTAACAAAACTGGCAAATTATCGGAAGGAGATTAAAGTCTGGAATAAAAGGAGTAATGAAGCGAAATATAATCTTCAAGATCGGCTGGTATTTCTGTTCCGTCCAATTCCATTTGGAGGGAATGATATCTCTTTCTAACGTGGAACGCTGCCATTTTCGGTTGTCTGTCTCTTGTGAATACCCCCTTCTTATTACCACCTACCCTGGTGTATGCTGCAAACGTGTTTAACGTTAGTGGATATAAGTGTATGTTTCTTTATAAATTAATGCTAGCAAATTGAAGTTAGCAAGTACTTTGGGCGGTTCGGAAATCGGCAAAGTTCCAAATAAATTCGCCAATAAAGAATCCTTCGTGCCTTAGCCGATCAAACGCTTCGAAATGTTTAGACAACACCTCTTTTTGATACTCTTCGCTCCATACGTATTCAGGTAGCTAGAAAGGATAAACGATACATGTAATTTTTCCTTATTATTCCAAATAACGGAAATATTCCAGGGGGGCCAAGCTTTTGCCCCACCCTAGAGAAGATTAGTAGCACGGAACACTACAATTATACTTCATTATTTACCTCGTGTAATCCGGGCATAGTATCAGCACCATACTCGGACATGAGCACAGGCTTATTATATTTTCTGTGCCACGCCTCAGCCTCGCCTATAACCCTGCTCGTTATTGTATCGAGTCGGCCTGGGTTATTGTACCAAGCGTTATAACGATTAAAGCTAATCACGTCAAGGTATTCGCCTGCTTTATCTTCCTATAAAAGAACCGTCCCGTTTTTCAATAGCAACTCTAGTTCGTAGGTGTTTTCCCCATTTGCAGTCGAATGTTCCACGTACTATTGTATTCCTGGCACACTGTTGGCGCTAGTTCATTCTAATTTTTCTACTCGCGAATGATGTTCAAGCACAGATATATTTAATGACAGACCAGCAGAAAGCATTGCGATGAAATTTCAATAAATTACTCTGTCTATCTTCTATTGCAGAAATAAATTGTGAAATAATTGAATCCCATCGGAGAAATAGAAGAGAACCTTTACCAAACGCATAAACTACCCCTATTTTTTACCTGACATTATAATTTTAAAAACATATTTATAATTGGAATATGTTTTGTTTGGTCACTTTTAATTGCGATCGAAAAACAACGACAGCCAAACATAATCCAGGCTTCAGAATGTTAAAGTACTGTGAAACAAAGAGTGCAATAGTTTCATGGAACACTCTGCATTATAACGATCTCAAGTTTGGTAAAATCAACCTGAACTGCTCGAGCCAAGGCGATAGTAATTGGCCTTGTAGGATCAAGTGCTTTCGTATGATGAGCAACCTGTTTGAAATATTCGCCGGCCTCTGGGAGCTGCGTTCTTGGTTCATTAGCGATAGACCACATGATCACTGAAGGCCGATTCTTATCTCTTCTGATGAGTTCTGATAACGAGTCCTTGTGACGGGAGAGGAGCACCGGCGAAAAGTTTTCAGTGTCTACCGATGGGCACTCGTTAATAATGAGGAAGCCTAACCTTTGAAAAAGAAATAAAGCGAACGAGATGTTAGAATTGGGGCTGGCACGTTTTTAATGTAATCAAACTTATAAATACATTTAGTTACGTGTACATGCAAGAAATGGATACATGGACCGACAACTTGGAACACTTGTCGAAATAATTCTTACCGATCTGCCAGGTCTAGCACTTCATCGCTGTAAGGATAATGGCTGGTTCTGTAGGCGTTTGCCCCGACCCACTGCAGTAATTCGTGATCCCTGGCGACGGTAACCAGGTCCAGACCGCGTCCTCTTAGGATCGAATCCTCGTGTCTACCAAATCCTCGCAAGTATACAGGCCTATCGTTGAGCAGCAAACTGGTGTTCGACCAGCTCAGTGTTCTGATGCCAATCGGAAGCCTGTAGACGTCTAGATTGCTGTCGTTTGCCACGGATAATGTGACCTTGGAATTTTAATGCGATTGCCAGTCAAGTTTGCAGTATTTTTTTACAGAGCTTGTAATTCAATAAAGCGAAAGCCACGATCTCGTTAGTTACAATTTCATGTCTTTAAACTCGCAATTTTCTATGCATACAGTAGTGCAATATAACATCAAGATTTTTATAATACAAGGTGTTATCGAAAGAACGGTTTGACCAGATGGACCTTTGCTTACGCCAAAACAAATAAGAAGTATAATGAATAAGTAAGAAAGGCTGAATTAGACGAATCTAATACCTCTAAGGTGTACAGGTATCCAGGATTGGAGCTCATACCCCTAGGCCACCAGAGGCTAGGAAATGGCACTTTGAACGTACCGGAAAATCCATAATTAGGCTCTTTCACCGCCAAAGCATTTTCAGCATTCAGTAGGCTCACCCTACAGATAGGAATTTCATGCTCTTGCAAACCAGATGGTTGAATGATATATTTTACGATGCCGAGATCGCCGACTAGGCCAGTCCTGACAGTGATGTCCTCTACGTAGACACGCGGTTTCGTGTATAGCAGAACAGGCCTGCAATTGAAAAATATGATATTAACACGTTAACCCGTTCGTTACGGGGGAGTATATAGAGGGTGTCCTATTTCGATCCCCTAGGGAAAGTAAAGTTAACTGTATCTAGTATCCGGATGGAATTTTAAAATGGGCGAATTCACGAATCGCACGTTCCTGAATGAAACGTTCTGCACTGTTAATTCGCTTTTGTTCATTACGCGGATGCCGCTGCTAATCCGTTTGTCATTGCGAAATACTTCTATGGGCTAATGAACAACGTGGATTTTTTGGCAAGCCGAAAATGGACCGACAGAGGAACTGGTTTGCAGTGCAGTTAATTTTGTCTGTAAAGGAAAATGTACGGAAAAAAGACAGTTTTTAACACTTCACTTTATACACGCTACTATATATTGTATTATTATTATTCATGATAGGTACGTGCACAGACTTATCGTGCAAGAAAACAGAGGTGTTTATCAGCACCCTCCTATAACTTGTGGGGTAATAAAATTTCATTCACGCGATAGGAACAACGACCATCTGTCGTTATCAAGAACGGAATATAAAAGTATTTAATGTCAGGTGACACATCTTGCACAGAGCCAGTATCTTGCAATAAAAAATGACGGGCTTCCTGTGACTCGTGCAACAGTGAAATTTTATCCACGCGAAAGGAACACTCGCCATCTGTTGTTATCAGCAACGAAATAAATATATTCTCTATAAATAAATTCTACACAGCCGTATATCGCGAGAAAAAAAGAAATACAGGCTTGCCAAGATTTGTACGATAGTAAAACATCATTTCACCAGATAGGAAAGCTGATCGTTTGTTGTTTGTAAATCTTTATCTACCTGTGTATGCCGGCGTAATTGAAGAAATCGAAGGTATAGGTCTGCACGTGTGTTGTTCCATTGTCAACAGCGGTATCAACGATTCTGCCTTGCGGCACGCTCGTTTGGAGTAAAGTATTATCAACAGCGACGGTTATGCGATTTTTACCGCCGTAAATTAAATACGATGATACCTCTGCTTCGAATGGAAGATGACCCATTTCATGATTCGTCACCAATCCTCCATTCATCCACTGGAATGTGTGAAAACATCGACAGAAATTTAACAATATTATTGCAGCTCATCGTTTATTTTTATAACTGAATTGAGAAAACTCAGTTTAGTTCAAACTGTATTACCCCAAACATCCTACAATGAGAAGCATAATTTATTTCCGAGCAACGTCATATGAAAGACTTACCACTTGCGCGAGGTAATTAACCGAGCCAAACCTAACGAAGACCTTTTGATCTCGCCACGACGCAGGCACGAAGAATGTTCGTTGGTACCAAACAGCCCCTACATGATCCCTGAGTTCCCTGGAAGTTGTGATGTCGTTGTAGGACGACGGTACAGGCATTTGCATCAGCTTGCCTACCTACATGAAGTGGTACACCTATATAAGTGAATCTTCATTGATATAATGCGTTACGGCGGGGAAAAAAAATAGGACGGGCTGTAGAGTTTTGTTCCGTTCGTATTATCGCCCCTCAGTCTTAAATCTAGTGTTATATTTAACAAATGCCCTCGCATATTTCCCGACAAGCTTTTCAACGTTATGACAATACATATTGATGCGTACGTACAACAAGGTTCAGAACCCTGAAATATTGACAATACACAGTGGGTGCTCAATCAGGCGCATTAATTAAAACTTGTTGCACTATGTAATATGTTTTACACTACCTTTGACAGTTCGTCGGCAAACCATGCTTCTTTATAGCCCTTCAGCGTATCCCCTGATGGCGAGACAACGAAATCCCACATTCCGTCTAAAGTTTTCACCTTGACGTAAAATGAATTAATTAGTTTTCATTGCTGAATGATAAATTATGGAGTAGACTGCACCGCATTACGATTGGAATTAATATCTATCTTTGAAATGCACAATTACGGTACCAATGAAGAGTATCTTAAGAAATGTGAAAAAGGAGAAAATGTTAATGCAAATAATCAATTAATTATTTGCAACTGTCTCATACATAATTATTTTCGTGTTGGCATGCTTACTCAAAATAATATTAAGAATACTTTCACTCTTTGATTATCATCATTTTTTTCGTTGAGCACAGTTTTCTTTAAGATGAAATGATATTTCCGCGAACGCTAAAGTTTTTTGATTACTTAACTTATTACAAGTCCTGCTTACTAATTTAAAAAAAAAGGAAACAAAACAAAAAAGGTAATGAAACTGCGAATAACGGATTACCTCTCGCGATTCACTTTCCCGTGGATAAAGCATTCCGGGAAGCGGGGATGGCGCATCTTCCTCCGGAGGGAAGTGCGAATATTCAGGACCAGAATCCCCGGCTATAATCGTACTACTTAAAAGTAAAACTAAGCACCACATTTCTGATCGACTTTTCTGAAACAAAATAACCGAACCATAAGTGATGAATTTTATTTTCCTAATCAACGTCATGTTTTTTCGTTTCTTTGTTCGCTTCGGAAGTGTCATAAAGTATTTTCATGCGGTAAAATTACTACCAGATATCGTTGGAAGTTGCAATATTCTGTATGCAAGATTTAAATCGCTCCCCGACTTATCCGAGAATCACGACTTTATGCTGAAGTCTCTTATACTTTGTTCGTGGGGGCTAAATATTTCGTCGATTTGGTGTTATGCATGCATACTGGTGTTGTCTCAGAGTGGAAGAGACATTTTCAATTTTCTTTTTCTTTTCCTACAGTTTTGTAATAGTAATCGCTGAGCAGTACCTTCAATTTGTTTCGTAAGTACCAACAATGGCACCAGCGTGGAATAGAATGGAAGTGGCTGCTGAAAATGAAGACTAAGGGAGATTGGGTAATAGAAAGTGAATGAAGATCGTAGTAATACTGAGATTAACCTCGTTCCAAGTAGAGAAAGAAGATAAACCATTATTATTTTTACAGCGACACTGATACAGCAGAAAATGACCATGCATTGGTGGATGATCAGAGTGGAAGGCATTTATGATTTAAAAATGATCCCGGCGGTTCTAATACGAGAACTCTTCATTTCGTTGCTTAAAATATTACGCTCGCCCGTCTTACTTATCGAAATGAAATACGTCACGAATGAGGCTAATTGTAAGTTCGAATGAAACCACTGACATTAAGGTGCTAATGGTCCTCAAGGTGTTCATAATTTTACGTGCCAGCTACCCAAAGTTTAGCACAACCTTGAATACGATTTATCGGCACAGTATCAGGCCGATCAGAGAGTCTTTACTGCCATTCATGTTTACTGTAATAGCTGATGTATATGCAACGTAATTTAGAGACTTTCACAAATGACGGACATACCTCGATGAAAAATGCCGTTCGTCCAAATGCGTACACACATAGTTACAGGCGTCGCTGTACGTGTCCGGGCAAAAACGACACTTCTTATGGAATAACCCGGTGCATACCTCGAGAAACATGAATCGCAAAAATTAATCGAAAATATGCAGCATGGCTCGTTAACAGAATATAAAAGGAGTCGTTGCTGGTGTGTAGCGTGGCGTCTCGTTCACGGCAATATCGGCTTCCTGGCACGGTGCCCTCCTACGAGAGCAGACTTCCCTTCCCAAAGCATCAAATCGTTTCCTCGTGTCGCACATGTACAACACCGCTGCTGTCCCTAATTCTTCGAATAGACACCGCGAGAATTTAACAATTGCTGCTATCTGCAGCGATGGGAATGGTATCCTCGCGAACGCTGTCAATAATGTCGCGAGGAGCACGCATACGTTGCCGATTCCGCTCTTACCCGGTGCCATTGGAACCCCAATTTCATCCCCAATGCTGATTTGGATTTTGTAGAAGTATTTTCTTGCAACGCGATTCTTCGATTCTTTTGTTTGCCTGCGCACGGCGCACCGATAAGCGTGTAACGAAGTGCACGATTATATTGTAAATTCGAATCGACGAAACGAAGAGAAAAGATTATGTTTAATAGACGTTCACATGCTGTGGCTTATTTGATAACAACGAAATTCGCATCGAACGATAATCGAATTAAAGTCAATTCGAACGGCTTAACGCTCCGTTTAAATCTGTAGGGTCTCTTGTATCATAATTGATACGAATGTCGATATCGCGCGACAGCACAGTGTCGAGCGGCAGCAACATTTCATCAATGATACAAATATTGTTTAACGATGCGTGTTTGGGAACGAACGAGCTTCGAGTATAGTTTTCGATTATTTTACCGTGAAATTACTCGACAGCGTTAAATTTCGATGTTAGACAACGATAGGTGACTTAACAGCGCCAGCTACTTCCTCTTCCCTGTCACTGAAAAACTGATGGTAGATTTGTAAACACTTTGAGAAGTCTCTGACTGAAAATTCGATCCAGGGATACAGTTTACGAAGATTCTACGGTTGCCGCATAGAAATTGAATAAGAAACGTAAATAAATCATTGCATTCGAAGTTCACAGAAAGTTGTAAATAAATCGTCCTATTTACAAGCAAAGTAGTTTCCGCTTGATAGCACGTTTAACCTCTATAATTGTAATAATATTTTGGTTCAGCTTTATAAAAGCTAACATTTAATTTACTGACAGGTATCTTCGTTACCGTTCATTAACGCAATGATCATTAATCGTAGACTACGAACGAAATAAATATTGGAAAACAAACCTAGAGTTTGTGCATTGAAATTTAGGCTGTTCTACATAGCTTCCTCGATTAAGCCTTTACTTGCGCCTGTTGTCGGCTCTACATACCGAATTTTGTTCAACAAACGTTACTTCCTTCCTTCTAAAGTCGCCTCAAGCCGATTACTCAGTATCTGTCAATTCAACGGATAACGCGATGCAAAGTCGCGTTCGCTGTTAAAGTTCTTCGATTAAATGCCATCGGTTATCGGACGCCTCTTATTCTCTAAACAACACGCGTAATCGAAAACCGAGATCGATGAAGCGGTACGCGGATCTAGCGCAAGTAACTGCTCAAGACAAATTGGTCAACTGTAATTAAATGGAAAATTAGAATCGTCGGTAAAACGCAACGAAAAATATATGCCCTACCGTCGTTGTGCTCGTGCACGATTTACAATATCGACGTAAATAACTGCAATCAACATTAGGAAATACGACGTTCGAGGGAGTAATCGTCGCGAGAACATTTTAGCGAGACGCGATATTCTAGAACAATAAATATCGCGCGCTGTACTTTCCGCCAAAGGAACAACAACAAAAAATACAAGAACCGTGTCAATAAAATTCGTCGCTCATCGGGCGTGTCCCACCAGATGTGGATGTCTTGTTTCAACAAGAGGAGCTCAAAGCTTAAAGAGGAAGACAGTATCGTTGAAAGGCCCGCCGGACGCGCAGCGGAACAAAGATTTGCACGGCGCACGTGCTCGCCGAGGGGCCTTCGCCCCCGAGCCTCTACCAACGAAATTCCAGTCCCAACTCCACGCGAGCAGTCCACAAACCCATTCAGGCGTTCCGCCTCGAGGTCAACGGAGAACCTTACCGCCAAAGATGCTGCCAATGCTGTCAGCATTCCCGAGAAACCTTCCAGGCAAAAGCGGAAGCCGCTCTGATCTTCTCATTTTCCCCGACTCGGGCTTTCTTTACTCACCTCTGCAGCCATCGCGGCGAAAAGCTAATCGTACAACGTCCTCCTCATCACAAGAGGCGATTTGCTCGAACGCGCCGCCGCCCGGTGAACGCAGAAGGCAAATGTTGCGGTGGTGTTCGGCGTTTCCGGTTCCCGGTCAACGCAGCATCGTTGGAACTTGGCACGTTCTCTCCCGTCGAGATCTTACACGGCACTAGAGCAGAGGATCGGTTCTACCTATCCCATCGGACAGCACTGTGCCTCGCCAACCGACTGCCGGCTCTTATATACCAGGTGTTCGCAATCAACCGACGCGTCTCTCGAACCGCGGCCGGGCCGCGTTCTGTGCGGATCAGCGATACGGATAAGGGGTTTTCGACACTCGTGGAAACGCTCCTGCCGAGGATGTCCGGTGTCGTTTCGAGGGGAAACGCGTTGGCTCGTTGGAAAGCTCGATGATTGAAAGCGGGTGGAATTTCGGCTGGAACGGTGTTTCTATTGGAAATGGCATGTTGTGCGTGTGTGTGTGTCGAGTTTGTCGAAACGAGGAGGATCTGAGGCAGCTTGCCGCGGGATCGTCCGATAACGAATAGCGATATAGTTTTTGGGGATGCGATTGGATTCGTGCTCGTAACGTGAATGAAAGTAGTTGCGACGAGACGTAGAAGTAAATTGCTGATGAAACTTCTTTGCTTGTAAAGAGTGCAATCACGGTAAAAGGTATTTGGCTATTCGCGTGTGCGTTTCATTTTGTATTATCGTGGTGAATGTTAGCGAGTTAATGAAAAATCCTTGCCGCGGGAATTGTGTCTAGAAAATTGGGGGGCTGGCCGCCAGATGTACGATGTTATTGCGATTGCGGTAACTTCCCTTACACACTGTACATTCCAGTTTTCGCAGAGAGCAACCGGTTAATTAAATTTTAAGTTACCGAGCAATTCAGCTGTACACCAAGAAGTTCGACAATTGCATTTCGAATACTCGCGAAGAGGTAATTGGCGATCCACAGTTATCGTCATTTTATGCCCGTTTCAATTGACTTGAATTATCCAGGATTCGCGGGCCAACAGTTTCAGCCGTTGATTCGAGACACTCGCAGCTCGCGATACTGTTACCCACAGGTACATGGAACGGGTTAACGACGGATTAACATTAAATTTGTATTCCGTGTAAAGAAACATTAGTTCGTTGACTCTAACAGGTTTCCGGAATTCTCGCGCGACACTTGCCTTTATAATAGCGTCGCCAAGATTGCGTTATCGCGATGACACTGTTTGAAATTCTCTGGGTTCGCGCGATCGAAGGTTTTATCGTGCTGCACACAGTCATTTTCAGTTGGCGCTTGATAAGAGAGTCGGCTCTCTTACAAAAGCGCAACACTCCCCTGGGCAATAATTCACCGCAATGGCATCGCTATTAGATTTACAATTTTATTCCACATTAATCTTTCCGGGGCACCGCTGCGAACCGCGTTGCACTTGATTCGAACTTGTAGCCGAGAGATTTGCAATTTCCACTTGCTTTTTCGCTACTTGGCTATCAGAGCGGAACGCCTAACAATTCTTGGACGAATCGGGTTACAGTAACAAAACAATGCACTACGCGGTGAATGGATTTTTGCATTACTTCAGGTAGATGAAATGAATGTACCACCCTGTACATAACCGTGCATATTTAACAGCCAAGTATTCGCCCCCCTGTGAAAATAATCGTTCGCTCCGGTGAAAAAGGAAGAAGGAAAGATAGGCGGAGAAACGAGAATTTCCAAGATGTTTGTAAATGTCCATATTAAGTATTCGATAACGAACATTAGATGCTGGATTTAACGGTCGATAACGTTCCACACTGGCTGCGTTTGTGCACGTAGCGTGCCCCTCTCTAATGGGCAGCAACCTCAGATTGTCAGAATGCGTTAACATTTTAAGTTTCGACGAAAATAATGCATACGCAGAATGGAAGCAAGAGGGAAAAATCCCAGGCGAAGATTGGCACGTTCGGAAAGCTTTTCCAAAATAGCGGCATCCTCTTTTTCGAAGGACAAAAGGGAACAATTTTTACGAAATCACGTGCATTATACGGAAAACCATTAATTTCTTTATGTGTAAATTAATATTTTCGTTGAACATCTATGCATTTCAAAGTATAGCTGATATAATGTGAAAATAATAATTGCATACTTCTTGTATTTACTTACGCTGCTCCCAATGTTTCGTGTACTAGACATTTCCAATTCATGTTCATTTTACTATGCACTACTTCGAAGAGTAGAGTTCGAACTGTCGTCTTGGTTGTTTTTTTCTGCTAACATTGATTCGATATCGAAATAGTCTATCTAGCAATAAGAAGCAATAGAGGGGAAGCAGATTCGTTCAATTTTTGTATATCAATCGGGGCAGGGGTGTAATGCAGCGGAAATTGCACGAAATATTAATCGTGCGCTTGACAAAGATACAACTATTGAAAGACGATTTAAGTAAATAACAATTTAAATAAACTACCCTTTCTTTTAAAGTGTCCCTGATTAATATCGATTTATCCGTTGCGGGTAAGCGTTGCGTCGCGATTCCCGCGAGAACTGAAAATCTTTTCGCTTTAACTGAATCTGAATGCCTATGTTTGAAAGTAATTCATTTCTTTTTACATTGCATGTCAATTCTAAAAGCAAAATAAGGGACAGAAAATACATTGGATGGTGTATTCTATACCAAATCAGCGGTGTGACTATCTTTACTCTGCTACAAAATGCTGCAAGTGAAATAGGTATTCTTGTACAGACGAATTACAGGAATTGAATTGAATTTCTATGTTACCGACTTCTGTTCAAATTAATTTCCCGAAAATTGACAAGGAAATATTTTCCTTCCTGCACCGTCCAAACTGGCTTGCAATTTTGCCACACTTTCGTATAACGTACGGTAATGTTAAACAATGTAAATTTTGATACACCTACCGGTTGATAACGAAGAGAACTGCAGATGATGCTTCGTTATCAATAATAGAGGCAGGAAAACAAACATCATCATTTTTTTGCTAGAAAGTTAGTAGTTGGAGATACGATGTCACGAAACTTCTTTATGTGCAAAAATATGAAAGACGTGGCGGACAGAAGTAAGTTTAACAAGGTAAGCAATATGAAAAGATATTACAAAACATTACAAAACGAACGCAAAAAAATATCTGTGCTCCCTGGAGTAAAACATGATATAAAATTTCAATTATGGAAGTAACCGTTGCTTGCGTGTACAAAGATTAATGTTAAACTTTACTTTGTCCCCCCTCTGTGCGGATGCTAATATAAATTAGGCCGGTTAGAGAATTATAGTAAACTGTGAAATTTTTGGCCGCAATAAGAGCGGATTAGTTGGAGTTGCTGCGTCAATTTACAACGACAGAGGGATCAAGTTAATTGGTAAAAAGGCGATTGACCTGCGGCAGACAGAGAGACAGAGGTCACCATCCTTCGAAACAATCAGTGACTTCCGGTGTGCCGCGTCTGCCCATGAATCATTTTGATATTTCTATATCAATGTCTCTGTTCGTCTCTTTATTCGAATCGTTGTCGATTTTTTACGTAAGTGTGACGCACGATAACAATTTCTTTTTTTTTTTGCACCCTGCTTGCCTTGAATTTTGACCGAGCCAAGTGTTCGATTACGTATTCCGTTCGATAAGTCATTGCTTTTATGGCCGGTCAATTTAGATATCGAAAACGATAAACAATTGTTACTTTCATAAGAAGTCACGCGTGGATCTATTTCCTTTGTCCTCTTCCTTTGTTACCAAGTTTTAGCATCTCTTGTGCAATACACGATGACGAAAATTGTTAGACGATTTTTATTGTATTGACGTTAATGTTAGTAAACACCGCATTTAACACGATCTTGTATTAACCCCTTCTTCCCTCCATTGATGATTCGAACAAAAAGGGGCAACTGCGCATATGCTTTGATTCAACATCCATTTGATTGAACAAAAATTTTCAAATTTATAATAATGCGGGCTCCAGAAACAGACTTTGGACAATTTGTTCGTTCAGTTTTAATCAAATTAAAACGAATATTCCGAGACGTAATGGAAATATATGTTTAAAAAATTCCGTGCGTCCCAGAATACGAGTGCAGAAAAAAAGCACAAAGAATAATAATTTTTACATTTGAGGTGTTTTACAAATGCCATAATATTTGCGGAGCTTTCTATTTGAAATGTTGCAATGTTTGAATTATGCATTAGCGTTTAACGCCAGCTTTCTATTTTTTGAGGTTTCGATTCGAAGGACTCGGCTTTTTGAGCGACAGGGCTTAAAATATACTAAACATCTCCGTGGCGTTTTGCGTTACAAGAAAGTTGCTCCATGGTCAGCTCGACATTTGCATTCAATAGGATGGTCATTTTTTGCAACACTTGACATCAGACGACACGCTGCGAGGGGATTATTCATTACAGATTCTTGAGAAACGACGAACATCTTCAGGGTTCATTCGCCCGTGTGACCATCGAAATTTCATACTTCTATATTCTGTACGTGTTGCCGCAAATTGTTCAGACAACTGTACTCGACGTTAAACGAAAAAGTGACGTCGTTTCATCGCGAGTATACTCGACATAAATAACGAAGGGGTTAACAGAAAATATCATTTTCAATCTCTTTCGAAAGACAGAAAGCGTTGCATTTTTTTTCACGCTATACGCAGTGACTGTTTTCATATAATATTTCTGTTCGCCCTGTGTACACATTTCTACGCACGAAAGAGGAAAGCAGTGGAAAGCGTTATTCGGCACCGCCGTGTATACAATACCGGTTCTACATTTGGAATTTTTCGCCACGAATTCGTTTGACGTGCGGCAGTTTTATAATTGTCGGTTTAGCGCCAGTGTTTGACGTGGTTCCGGTGTTGTATTTCCGGCAGAACGCCCACACGTCTTCTGCAGGATGAATCCGTCTCGTATCTCGTGGCCTAACGCACTTTTATCTCGCGGGAAACGACTGGTCGTTGGCCCACGATATTCTTCTCAGATATTGATATTGATACAGCCGTCTCTGTAATTGTACGACCGTCTACAAAATCTACCTACCTCTACATATTTGCCTTTCCGTTATTCATTTTCACCGACACGACGGTAGCTAGGACAAGTCGTATCGCTCTTCTGATTGCAAGTGGAAAATCGAAATGTTGATTAATTGCAGCGATAGTGATAACTAGGGATGGGCTCGAAACCGAAACTGATTCTGAAATTCTCGAAACTCGAATCAAAAACTTTATGCTCGTACGGGTTTCGACACTAGAAGTGCTGACTTCATTTTGCTAGAGAAATATTTCGTTTCGAGAACTGAATCAACATTTTTTAATTCAACAATACATCATTCGCGATCGACCGTCAAATTGCTTATATTCGAAAGAACGAGAATCGATCGTCGAGAACTCGCGATCTCGAGATCTCGCACCGAGTACTTGGGGTACACACGAATCGAACATTGTCGGCGCACGCTACGAACAATTCTTCACTCGTTAATTTTACTTTATGCTCGAACAAGCTAGATATTTACGTGGCTCACCTTGTATAACAATTATGATATAACTCGACGCGGATACGAGTTCCCCATAAGAGAAGTTTATAGGCCAATAGAGGCGTATTGAAATATGTATGCCACGTTAATAACGCGTGTGTGTGCACGCGCATCCTTTTGTAGCTTCGACGGGAGTAGAAAAAATGTATTCTTATAGAATTTTGGAGTGACGTTTAAAGTGATGTAATAGATTGAATTTTAATACGTGACCCACGTTTATGATCGCAGGGTACTGATATATAGGGTGCCCCACCAGAATCTGCATAACTTTTAGCATCTGAAAGACGATTCGAATGTTCTCTGAGGAGAAACGCGATGGGAATAAAAAATTGTCTTCCAAGCTCCTCTTTTTGCGTTCAATTTATCAAGCGTTCGTTTAGCTCGCACACCCACGAAATTATTACGAAGTCGTACGCAATAAGGAACGCGAGAAGCACTGTGCCGCAAGGAACCAGGGCAATGTTTATATTTCTACTATCGATTAATTCTTACAATTCTTAATTTGTATTTTTAGCAAAAACTAATATCTGAAGAGCGCATGATTAATTGGGCAGCGATAAAACGTGCCCCGAGGTCTGTAGAACTAAAATGGAGAACATAATGGGATCAGCTTCCTCCGTAAACTTCAAACGTAGATAATAACTTTCCACCGACCGAGCTGCCACTCTTTTATCAAATATATCCACAGCCAGAAGTACATTTCGTATTAATAGTAATAAATTACTGCACAGGAACAAATGTAGCGAGGGAAACAAATTTGTAATTTGTAACTTTCAAAGTAAACAAATTCTTCGATCAAAATGTTTTCATTCGTACATACTTTTGGTAGGCAGAAATAGTACGAGTAGAAGGCTTGCATCGGTAGATTATAAATCTGAACCTCGTCTGCGGGTATAAAGTGTTAAGAAGGAATAGGCTGCGCATGTTACTCCTAATTCTGTGGATGTTGTCACCTATTAATGCAAGGCGTTGCTCTTGCCATTTTCGATAATCCCGCGATATTAAATCTGGTGTCCAAATACTTGTTCGCCGACGCAGGAAGACGTATTGGAGTTGCTCGTGGGACGTCCTAATGGCGACAGAAATAAACGCTACTCCAAAAGCTTCGAAAGTACCCAATATTATTTCTATCTGTCAACGAAACATTCAAAGAATGATAGGAACGAATTTATTCTGTATCAAAGAGGATATCCTATGACGAGCACAAATTTTTTTTAAGCGAATCCACAGTTGAGATATCTTAGGTGATCTTCGTTCTTTTAAATGGAACGATGCGTCTTCTTGTATCTAGACGCATAGCCAATGAACTCGTCTCGGACCGAACTACGTGTCTAGCTGAAAGGGGACGCATAGTGCTGTTTAAAAAAAGGGGTTCACGTTGACATTTCGGAGACAACTCCACTCAGAAGAATTGGTGCTTATCGTAAGGTCCCCCCAAATTCCAAGGTAGAGCGAGTTCCATTCTAAATATTTTACTGGACTAACGAATAGTTTTGGGGATAATTGCAGGTGGAAATGGGTATGCAATGTCGCCCAAAAATATCAGAACAATTACAATTTTTAGTTTCGCTGTGAAATGTAAATTATATTAAATAACGTCGCCAGTAATAATATAGTATGTGTGGTGCGGTTTTCTCTAAGAAATATTCAATTGTTTCCACATAAATGATATAATGTACGTAACGTATAGTAATTCCCGTATTTTTAATCTTATCGCATATTTTCTTGACCCCCAGTTTAGATAACTTATACGTAGAGATTATCAATGGTTTGGGAAGCGTGCAATACATTCGTCTCTTGCTAATTCATGTAAAAAGGTCCGCGGGGGCTCAACGGTATCAACTGAATGTTAACCACCGATCGCACAGAATCATTTATCGGATAATAAACATTATGCCGCTCTAGGAAATCCGTCGCTACCGATTTGCTCCACGCGTACAGCACCGTATTCATCGTGAAACTTCGTGAAACCCCTCCTTTCTTATATCCATCCAAAGAACAGTCCGCCGTAGTTCATCAGTGAAAACCTGGGACATTCTCTGTAAGCTACGCCAGCAACCCTCCCACAACACGGTGCCCATATACATAAACACTGCACTCACGAATTTCAAGCGTGCTACAGGAGGTTCGTCTGCACGGTATACCGCTAAAGAGAGACAGCGTCCACGTCGTTGGAAAGTGGGGGTACATGGTGGGTCTTCGAAGGAAAGCAGCGTCAGTCGCGCGGCACGCGGCGCACCGTACGCGTTGGGGTTTCTCGTGTCGTCTTTTCTATGGTGTGCGCAAACACTGCCATCCGTTTTGCTCCGAACTGTCACAACCGATTAGCGTGACTGTGAACGCGATCGGTGTTCACGCTAATCCGGTAAGGATCGTTCACTTTCATACGTCGCCCAAAAGATTGCCCAGCCGGTTCCATTGTCAGAGGTTCCATTGTGATCTACGATCCGGACGAGCCGTCGAGTAGTGTGGTACGGAGCCCGTTTGTCGGTACTTCTACATAGGTTCGTGACGATATTGCAGTCGCGACGATGCGTTTCGGGGATGGATTTATCCGAGACGACTATGTACGCCCCCCTCGATTGATCTGCGTGATTGTGAGCAAGTACTGTAGTGCGCTGTGTGTGCCCACCGAAACCGTACAAGAGGCCTCGCAGAGGCTGAGAAATCGCCGTCGAGATAAATTAACGCGCCCGAGTTACGAAAGGCTTCTCGTTCAACGAGATAGGAACGTGTTCGACGATTCTGTGCTCTTTCTTGCTCCGTTTCATGCTAGAGTTTCAGTTGCCGCTCGCTCTGGATTGTATCCTTTGTGACGCACGTGCTTCCATTTTATCGTGACAGAGAGAGCCTTGGTAGGTGACTAAAAAATTGTCCCGTTGCCTCCACTGGGCACCAGCTTATTCGTCGTCTGTCGTCTTCCAACTTTCCCCTTCTCGACTGCCCCCCTCCCCCTCCCCCTCGCCCCTTCTCCTGATGTGACATTACATACTTCCACCGTAGCGGCACCATAAGTATGAAAATGTTATCACCGCGATCGTACAATTGAAGATTCTTTCCAGCGATCGTGGGATTTCGTTTTCAAAAAATTCCGCTCCACAGTTTGGCAATTGTCGCGCGTCAGTCGCGAGAAACGCGGTGGTTTTGGGACGCAGTCACGCCACCCCCAACATTTTTTACGAATATATCAGCGTTGCTCGAGGACAGCTTAATGCATGTACTCCATTTGAAAACCTGTGTATACTCCTGTACTAAGCAAACGCAGCGATCCGACTGTCATAACTAACGCGGCACTGGTGGCGGTACGGTAATTTGTTATTCTTCGACTGTGCGGCGCGGCGCCATTTCCGCTTGCGCCGGATTCGTTCGCGTCGACGTACAAACTTGATCCTAATTACTCTATTACCGAATGGTTTTGCGTTCGCCGGTATATATGCTGGGGTCGTTAGTTCTTTTCTATTTTTTTTTTTATCACTTCGCCCCCATTCTGTTCCGCAGAGTCTACGACACTTCATTTACCACCTGTATCACGGGAGCGTTGATCGAGAAATGTCGTTCGGTTTAATCGCCGCCGATGATTTATTCTGATGGCGAAACGTGTCGCGACAGAAATAAGTCCGTGCACACCGCTTTTTAGAATTCTTGGGAATTTGCTTTACGACAAAAAAAGCGTTGTCTTGCTTGGGTTTAATTTTAGCATTCTAGAAGCGAAGAAAAATTAATCGCTGTCTGAGGAGTGCCTCCCGGACGAATTCCATTGCCAATCGGCCAATCCGGATTGGCCAGAAATGTTTATTATCGTACATATGTGTACTCCAGATCTTGCCCTCGCTTGGGCCCAACGTTTTCCTACTTTTAACCCTTTCGCTACGAACGCTGCACGTGTACGCCCTCCGACATTCGGCAACTATTCAGTGAAAACGTGTGCAAACGAAGTATTTCGTTCTAAGTGTTTATGAAAACTATCTACTATTTTGTTGACGGCTTTAAGGGTGCCCGACGAAAGGGTTATTCGCGAAAATTGTAAGTAGATCGACGTGTACAAAATATATCCGAATGATGCGCAGGCTATTTGTGTATTATTATTATTTGAAAACTATTTGTCGTGATTTAACTCGCAATATATCGTAATAGTTCTCTTCGTATTCGTAGCAATTCAATGTTTATTCACGCACCAACTATAAAACAAACACGCGCTCGATCGAAAATACACATTTATGCGTTACAAAATAAAGATTGTACCGTCGCAACCTTCTAATTAAACGAAGTCTGCTATTCCTTACTCAATATCTACAAAAATACCCTAGAGTAATAATTGAATGAACATCCGCTGTCCAATTATAAGTGTCCACATTACAATGACACGCCTCGTACAAGACCGACGGGGTCGTTAATCTTTTAAGGCCATAATTTGAGGCAGACTATCGTGTCGCGATATTTCACGGAGAACAAGCTAAAATATTGCGCTGGATGATAAATATACTGGGGATTATTAAAATAAATCTCCGATATATACGTATATACGTATACATGTATCGGCTCGAGAAACCGTCAGCGATTCGATTAACTGAAAATAAATCGGTTTACATATCGTTAGTACACACATACGCCGATTAGGGACGAATCGGGAGCATGCGCGACTCATTCATCGCGGTTGTGCCACTATTTTTTATCGCAATTTCCTGCGGTTGCCTCCTATTGAGTTCCAGGCAGCAGCAGATTCGCAAAACAAAGAATCTGTTCATAAGAAACGACAATTCCTTGGGCGATCATTTCTCGACGACGCGAGGATGCGTCGCTTTGAACAGCCTCATAAACTTATCGTCCGGAATATTCGATAAAATGTTATTACAGTCGCGCACAGTGCTTTCATTCGAATTCGCCAGCAGCTATGACGGTGGCCCGTTATTTTTATTTTAGGGGAATCGATTCGGTACTTCGTCGAAAGTTTATGCAATGAAAAGGAAAGTGTCAGACGGTATTCTCGAAATGATTGCAAAAAAAAATTACACGAAACCATAGAACTAATATCCAGTCGAAGGTTGCACCCTAAACCTTTGACTTGTTTCCACCACGATCGAAACGATCGGATATTTATCTAACAAAAAAAAAACTTCAGCAAATTGACGCTTTGTCAATCTGCAGATTACCTGGAAGATATGAAGACGATGGTACGTCCTTAAGTGTCACGAGTTAACAGGTCGTTCGCCCCTATTTTCCTCCACGTTAGAAGTCGGGCAACGTTCGTAATTTTTCTAGAGCTGTACGTCGGCACTCCGAATTGCCAGCAGTATTCCAAACACGCTCCGCTTCCTCTGCACTGATCAAGAAGTTCAGATGTGCCCGTTCAAGTGTCCCACCGTATAGCGCACCGCGATCACCGTCGAAGTCGCAAATAAGTTCAATCTCGTTTCACTTCCGGCCCTTCCGTGCGTTGCTTCCCCTAATCGAGCCTCTCTGTTTCCACGAAAAATTTGAGAAGCTTTCTGGTTTATCCCGACGCGAAGCCATCCTTTAATCTTCTTGGCGAGTACACTTTGTAGGTCGCTGACCGTGTCTGGTTCGCTTTTATCTGCGGGTATTTGCCGCGTCAATGGCCTGACGTGTTCGATGACGCGGGGCGACGCGACGCCTTACCAAGGCGTCGACCGAAGGAGTCGTTTGTGCAACGTGCTTCCTCTTTTCTAGGGACGTCGCGAGAAGCATCCACGCAGACGGCTGTTCGCGAGAAACCGAGGCAGGCTCGTGGAAGGAAAGGGGCGAAAGGAGCACGCTCGTCGACGGTCGCCCGAGAATAATTCGACGTGCCGAGCTGCAAGAAGGAGGCAGAGCGGACAGGCGGGGAGGGTAAAAGAGAAAAGGACGCGGCGCCGAGGGACCGCTCGTCGAACGTGTTCATTGAATACACCGGAAGTCCAAACGTGCCCGAGATTCTTCCACTGCCCTTGAATCGTCCAGCGATCACGGAAGTGACGATCATGATACACCGTGGAACAGCGCTGCCGATAAGTTGTATCGTACTGGAAATGTGTCACGCTTTCTTCATGATCCTTCAGCTATCCTATCGATCGCCGATTTGAAAAGTGAGTAGACGCTGACACCTCGTCGTGCACCTCTATGTTCCGTCGCCCTCGTCTTTTATTTTCACGAATCAGCGATTTCTGCTTGGTCCAGATCGGAGGCCGTTGTTGCCCCTTTTTCCTCAACCCTTCGCGAACCGCGTGCCATCGCTGTAGTAGTTCCTCGTTGCGAATGAGTCGCAGTGAATTTTGAAATTGAGAAATCACTACGAGAGGTCAATATGAGAAAGTAATAATCTAATAGCTCTGCCGTGGTTTATTATCAATTAATCGCGATCCAATATCGAGCCATGACCCTACATAGGTCGAGGAACGGTGCCCGACACTATTCCTAGCTCTGTGACAAAACTCTCGAACAAAAGTTTTATTGCGAATTCATAGCCCTTGCATGAAGCGAGGTCGGGAAATCGTCAACTTCCTGGGACAATACCGCGCCCGTATTTCAGCCACTCCGGTCACTCTGCCAGCCAACTGTGCAAAGGTTTCAGGCCCATGAGTCCATTGTCGCGAGGCAACGCAAACATTCAAACAGAATTGTCGATTTTTGTGCAACGCCGTTCACGAGACACTCGAATTACACTTTTGTGTTACAACGGCCGGCACTCGCGTGCACGTACACCGGTTCGAGTTCATTTCTCGCAACACTTTCTCGATCGTATCGAGAACACTTTTATCTGTCAGATCTTTGATGCGAGAAAATTCATTTACACATCTTGGAGAGTTAGGAGTAACAGTTACAGTTATAGACGCGGCAAACGGGGTCAAGCTGCGTTGGCACGTCGGACAAGATAACGATTCTTATTCCTTTGGCTGACCTTATCTTCCGGTATCCGGTGTGTCCTAGTACAGACTTCCGTTTTTCTTTCACGACTCGCGCCGCTCTTTTCTGCCATTCGACGCCTCTAATTCGTTGATGCAATTCATTTCTCCGTTCACCAGATTACGGTATACGCACACGTGGCACGCGTCCTTTTAATTCATATTATCATGATATTTGCAAAACTTGAAATGCATCTTTCTTGAGAACCGCGTCTCGACTTGTCCATGAGTGAATTCTTGATGAAACTGTCAACGACTATGATCATACAGGAAATAATATTTATTAATGAAAGCAGCATCCATCGGGTTCGATATACCCCGACTGTCGTAAACCAAGGCTGTTTACATTTTTATTTGAGAAAAATCTGTGCTTTTATATAGCGGGTGTCTTCAAACGCACGTTTCACTGCATTTTTATTACTGTCATAATTCTTGCGGTTCACATTTCCTGGTTCAACGTCGAAGCAGTGGAAAATCCTGCGATCACGTTCTGTGCCTTTTTCAACGGCAGCATTAAATATTGCGGACAGTTTTTACAATGTTACGTTGAAGTATAAACTCACGTAAGAAGTCATATTGGCATCGAGCAATTGAGAAACCATCGGCAGTGTCGCGTTCTGAGAGCTCTCGGTCGAGAAATTGGTTATTTCACGAGCAGCAGGCTAATATTTTATCGTTTTCTATTAGCTTAGAAGTAACGGTGATTAGTTGTAGAAGTAACGTGCGATCCATAGTCAACGATCTGCGACTTACATAGATATCTAAAAGAGTGAACGTGGCAAATATTTAAACAATGTTCCAACAAATGTTACAACGATTACATTGAAGTACCAGCGTGATTAAGGGGGCAGCATTTTTCAGATCTGCGTGTCATGTAGGGATGAATGTTCTCGGATTGCCGTTGGCAATCGAAGAGCCGCGTTTTTACCGCAGTTTTCTCTATAAATATGACAAATCATCTTTGAACCGCAGCAACGCAAACGTTGCTCTGACCGGCGTCGAGTGACGTCAAATTATATGATACATAGTTCGAATCATTTCTATCGCCGCTGGAATAACAAAGGCTTGGCAATGAAGCGATCGAAATTCTTCAAACCCGGTAGAATTTGGTAGGTCAGAACTCGAGGAGATATAGAAATAGAGGCCGGCGAGAAAGAACTATTTTAACACTTCACCTTCCAGAAGCGTATTAATAGATTATTTTTCGTCGGCGCTTATTCACCTGTTAACTTCTGCTGACGTCACGAAGGGAAAACCACTTTTGAATGCAAGTGGTTTCTGAGAACCGGCGGCCAAAAAATGCTACGCTTTAACGCGATCGAGTGCTTTAACATTGCGGGTGAAACTGAAAGCTTCACTAGCAAGGGTCTCGTAAACGAGCCTATACAGGGTGGGCCAGCAAAAGTGCCGCAAATGGTATCGCGCAGAATCATCGCGCATACAACGCGTTATTAAACAAACGTGGACCATCAAGTTCGTAACATTTGAGGTAGTAAAACCTCGTTGCACTTCGTTTCGCGCAGACGGTGACGCGCGAAACATTGCCGTAGGATCAGCGACGGGTCTGTCCCGCCACTACACAATGTAAATATGTCTCAGGTCGGCGGATGGATGTGGTAGCAGCCGGAAAGTCCGAACACGGAGGAAAGTACGAGCTGGGAATCCGTCGTCATCGGCGTCGGCGTCGAAGGAACGCCAAGTTGACGGAAGTCGGCAGATTTGCGCGAAGGAAGCGAGAACGGAAGAAGAGCGTGACACACCGCGTGCCACGAGGAAGAGGGGGATCGAACGAGCGGGAAGAAAGAAGAAGTGTACAACGAGTGGCAAAGCCGTGCTTGTCCTAAGACGGTGCATCGAGCACGTCTTGCTGTGTTTATTCCCCTGTTCTATCGCTGCCGTTGGTGCCTCGGGCTGATTAGCCTTGTGTCGCGAAACGCGAATGCCCGGTCCCGTGTACGTTTCTTCCGGCGACTGTGCGACTGTTAACGCGTGTGCGGTACAGTACAGTGGATACATATTCGCCCCGTTTCGGAGCGGATATATTTTCGAGAATTTGTCTAGTTTTCGGGGGAGGGTATCGCGGACCGTGGTGCATCCTTCCTAGTCCGTGCAAGTGAGCAAGATTCGGTGGTTTGATAGTTTTAACGCGACGGAAAGAATTCGTGCTCGCAAGATGTTACTGCTTCGGACGATGCTGATGGTGCTGTTCACTGTGATGGCCGCAGGAGCTCCTCGTGCTTCGGTTATCTACGCGGACGACAAAGTGGTGAGTGAACGAATATTGAAATTTCTGGTTGCTCTTGGACGGAGTTTCACCCCGGCCGCGCGTTCGGGGCTGATTTATTGGTAGTGCCGAAGGAGAGTTTAGATCGGACGTATTTGCGCCCGGCAAGAGACGATCGTATTGTTTTAGGAGTTCCTTTTTGAAAGTGATTTGCTGCCTTGTTGAAATGGCCATTTCGTTCGGTTAAAGCGAATACCCTCCGATCAATTAAAATACACTACTTAAGCGGAGGCACTGTTCATAGTTGCTTATAATTATTTTGTTAGGTGTTAGGTTTTTGTTGAGTGTTAGGAAACAGATACCGAATTGTTGCTCGATTATAGGTAAACGATATTGCTTTAGGTATGAATATATATGAAGACGTTGAAAGTATCCAAACAGACATTTCGTACGTCACTACCTAGCACATATTTGTAATTTTTTTTTGGTTTTTCATTCACCAACGTGAAATTCAAGTTTTTCTTCTCATTGATTTCCTTTACTTGATCCGATAATGTCATCGATAAATCTATAATATTACGTTGCATTCGATTTCTTCGAGATCATGTTAAATTTGCAGCGGCACCCTCGGTGCTTTTGCATCCATGCAGATCTTTGTCATGTTACTCGCGCGGTGGCTGCTCTACGGATATTCAAGGTACTTAATAACAAACGGGCTTTCATAAACCCTCGTAACGTATGCGAGGCTAAAGGGAACATCCCTTGGTACTAATGCGTCCTCGCTTCCGTTTCTCTAATAAAACGGTGTTACAACTTTGCCCTTCTGTGTCGTAAACTTTCCGTCCCACGTAGCAATTATAATGCCTCCTTTAGATTAATGCAACTCTTGGTAATCTCCTCGATTCGTAGCACACGTGAATTAAAAAATCATGGTAAATTCGAGTCTATTTCCAAAGTGATTTTATTGGAAAGATTTGCTTCCGACAATGTATAGTTCAATAATTACGTGTACTAGTTACGTGTTCATCGATTATTGTCTAAAATTATTGTCTATAAACAATGTTCACTGCACTGTAGTTTTCGGCCGTACCATCAATACTGGGACACTTCGTACAAAGACCTGAGTAATATTCACTTACAATCTTCACCTTCAAGGTACTACCGCCTCGTTATTTGATTTCGAATTTAATATCTATTAACACATAAAGAAATTTTTTCAGATGAACTATATTTCTCATTCGATTCTCGTGAATACACGAACGCACCTATTCGCGGGACATTTGCAAATTCTGCGCGGGGGTTGAAGCGTGTTTGTCCATTCCCTTGAAATAATCAAGTTCATTATCTCGAGTGCCGTGTGATCCAGCTTGAACTCGATTACCGTGAATGGATTCAACCCTCGTATCATTTTCCAGCTTATGTAGTTCAGCGTACTCGTATTTCGTAGCGCGTGTACGTGGCATTATTTTGCGCGGGTGTCGCGAACAGAGCTGGCTTGCGAATGTGTAACGGCATGACTAAGAACCGGGGTCGATTCTGTGTGCGAAAGTCGCGTATATCGACTGCGTGCTTTCAAACGTAGCGCCTGCGTCGTCAAAACTCTGTTTCGCGTGTGGCTGTTCGCTTCTATTTTCTTTTTTCTTTTTTTTTTTGCGTCCAATGAACTTACAGACGGCGATCAAATTATGAGCAGACGGGAAAATCGTACAGTTTGTGTAATATGTTTTCGCGACTCCGATAACAGCGAGGCGAACCCTTTCTTTTGTTCTGACCAATTGAACGTGTCCGGCCTCTGTTATCAAAAGCAGAATGCGTTTGAAATAATTTGAACCATTTTCTAATCTATGAAGTAACAGCTTTCCCATAGCTTGAGCAACGTTAATTCATTCCCGTGGTTTTACTCCATTATATTTACGTTGCAGAGTCTACGTAACTGTTCGAATAAGTGTTATGGGAGAGATAGGGCATGAAAAATTATCAATGTAAGAATTTTTTTACAGCGAAAGTTATATACCTCCTTCTGATGTTCCTAATTTATTACCGTTCAGGCCTACTTAATTCAAAAAGGGCTCCTTATCTATGCATATTAAATTCGTGGCGATAAAAGGCACGGGATATGGCAGCGTTTCGTCTATGAAAGGGTTCAGGGTGATAGAGTAACTCGTTAGAAAAGAAAGTTCTTGGAACTTGTAGACGGTGATCAAATCTTTCCTAGATTCGATTATAAGGAATTTTATTGGAACAGCTATTATTCTAGTCAGTTAAATGTCACGATTAACCCTGTCGCTACGGGGCCACGTCCTCAGATGTTCAGCTGAAAATGTATGTAATCGATTTCCACAAAAGTATACCATTCTCTCAATTATTTATATAAATTGTACCTCGGGTACTTAAACAGGATACTTAGCAAGAAGTGTTTGCATACATGTATAGGTACATACATGGATTCATTTTCAATTTAGTTTTGATTTATATTCAAGCTAAACGGGAGTTCAAATAACAGAAGCAAACTATGTGTATATATGTATAAGACGTATACTGTATTTTCGTTCATCCGTTGCATTTTGTTCAAAGGATTCATTGCTACCAAAAAAGGTTAAAAATCACGACTGGTTTCATTTTCAGTATATCATACGCTTTCGCTACTTTCGCTGTTTCTTCTTCTTACCTTTTTTGGATGCAACCATTAAATGTGCGCTTCGACGGCCCACCGTCCGATTTCTGCGCATACGTATCTATCGAATAAAATTATTCAGCGGTCCGAAATGAATTTCTCACAAATCATTGTACGTCGTTCTACAATTATTGCGGCAATTCTGTAGCATTACTGTGGCTATTATACGTGGATGCAGCGAAACAAGCTGCTTGGCGTATCATCTACGACGCCGTTATCAGTGAAAAATGCACCGGGCGTCCTCATAACTCCTATCTGCTTATATTCGAAATGCGCGTCGAGTCGATAATCATTCCTAAATAGAATAACCAGCTCCACGCAACCCGATTCCCAACGTGCGCCAATAAAAATGAAAAAATAGAAACGGATCGCCGTACCAGGCATAATAATGATAACGTTTTTCAACGCAGACATCCATATAACGGCGCGCATCCACTTGATTTTCAAATTACGAGACGACTGCAAGAAACCCGGCGGCAAATGCGCCGTTCATTATTCAGTTTTCAATGTAACAATAATTCCTTGCGTTAAGTGATCATTACTTATATTCATTTCGCTCCAGCGCGAGTGTGTCGCCGAGGAGACCCATCCCCGCGATCATTTAATCCTCGCAAATTACAAACGAGGAACATCAATCAATATCACAGAAGCGGATCCTTCCTCCTCCGGGCTCATTGAATAAATTTGTTCGCGGCGTTCGTCTGCGATATAATACACGCGAATTGCCAGCGGTAGAAAGCCATTTATAACGGTGCAATCGTTCCGCGATAAATGCATCGCGATTTCAGCGATAACGACGAATGGTGGCTCGTGTGAAGCAACCTTAATAGGCGTCGTGAACCCCGGCTAGGAGAGAGTGGATTTTATCAGCCGAGGCCTTCGGCCTTACTTCGAAACCATTAAGCCGGGCATTTATATGCAATCGAGGTCGTTAACTGCAGGAAGCGCCGGCGCGTATACAGAATGCTTCGGCTGTGTGTCAAGATGTGACACACGCACTTGCGATTCTACTATACGCTGTCTGGTGAACGCGTAGCACGCGTGCAAAACGTACATGCATGCATATTTAGGCGCGGCTCGGAACGGCAGATTTTCTCGCGAGGGAAACACCAGCGAGCTTTACCAAACGCAGAACTGTACGTAGAGGTATGGCGTGAGAAGCAGATCTTGAACGATGGGCGTGCGAAAAGGATTTCTTTTCGAGCAGACGCGAGTGTGTCGATTAGTCGGAGCTGGACAAAGCTGGTCAGGGTTGGCAGATCTTTGTCGAACAGAAAATTTGTTAAACTGTTATACTTGTCTTCCTTGACAAGTTCTGCGGAACGAAACCTCCGTAATTCAAAGATACAATTTCTTCTTCTCCTGCGATTCGAGGTACTGACTGAGAATCGTGTATTACAGTACTGTGCATGAAGGGTCTGTATAAAGGGGAGAAAAGTGTCATCTATTGATTACGTATGAAAATAGTGACTCGATCGATCTATCAACTGAAAGTTTTAGCGATAAAAATAACCAAATTTCGCATCTTTAACCGTATTCATATGCTACTCGCGGTGCTTCCCAATCCCCGAGCTCATTCCATTTGCAGTTGGCCCAGGTTGAAGCAATTTAGACACGGAACACGGGGTTAAAAATAACTGAACTACTCGCGAACTTCTTAAATGGAAATCCCCGTACGCGCATAGAGAATCTTGCCAGTTCGGTATGTGCGATCCGGGGTTATTCAATATACTTCGATACACGGCAATTCGATCAGGTCAGCCAGCATCGGTCGAATCGCGTCTTTCATTTTCTGAGTCAATTCAATTACGTTGAGCTATTATTTTCTTTCACCGATTCTCACAAACTGTATATTGGAAGTCTCCTTATATCAAATCAACGTGGAATCCTATCGCGCGCAATTTAAAATAATTTGATAGCATTTGAATATTATCATTTTACTTCACGAGTTACGCAGGTGCATCAAGAATTGATTTACTATATCCTATGGCGCATACGTGTATCTCTCTTCTGTACGCAAATTCGATCGAGTTTCGCCTGGTGTACACCATGGAATTTCTAGTTACCCCCTTGCTCCCACCCTTTGCAATTAATATTCGTTTCGTTCTGGCCCAATCTTTTCTCATAACCGGTCCAAATTTTGTACGCGTCCAATGATCGGTACATAGCGGCAATAATATTCGGGCTAACGCAAATTTTCATTAACTCAAATGCTGCAATGTCTGTCGTATTAAGAATATTGTGCATAGGTGCCCGTTATTGCTGCGGATCCACTTGCCCCAAATCTGATGGTTGAACACAGATAACCCCACAGCGTGAAACCCCATTGTACAGCTTCCACGGATTTACAAATTCGTCCAAGTTGAAGCGTTACGTCCAACTAATCGCTCCCCTGTCAAACGATACCGTCAGCAGTAATGAACAAAGCGAGAAAGCGAAGAGAAACAAAACTGGATACGCTTCCTGAAAGGGTTAAACGCGCGGATGAATGGCATCGTTTCGCTCGCGATCAAACAACGCGACAATATAATCGCAATTGATGGCGTCGGAAAGATCGCGTCGCGTTGCGAAAAAGGGGCCCAAGTTATGGTTATTAACGCTATGCTTGTCGGCAGAGAAAGTTTCGCACACGCGCGAACGCAGACCGTGCACGCAGAGATCGTTGCTGCCCGTACACAAGCAACGCGTCTAGACGCTAATCAAGGGAGGGCACGTGTGGTGTCGCCGTTTCGTTTTGTTCCGTCCACTTTGAGCTTGACAACCGCTGGGAAAAGTTCCCAGGGAAGAAGGCACGCAAAGGGAAATGCGTTTAGATCGTCGCGCGTTTAGTTAACCACGATCGTGTTTTAGCAAGTTGCTGCCGACAGCTTGCGGGCGTCGCATACGTTTCGTTATTATTACTTTTATTACTGCCATCGGGGTACAAGATGAACGGTTGCATACGGGCGATTGCGGTGCTGCAAATATTTGTTTTACCACTCGAATATTAAATATGGTATCACATTTGCGTACAGTGGGCGATGAAGTTATCGTGGACACTGCGAAATCGCGTTATTCGAAGTTTACCGAAGAACGGTATTAAAGATGCACTTGCAACGGTATCCCCTTGTTCATTTCGACCAACGCGCGACAACAATTTTTAATCTGTTCGTTGCATCGCGTTAAACTGAAACAAATGATAACGAAGGAAAACATCTGTCGGCGAAAAGAGACACACCAATATCGCGATATCAAGTCGCACTTTCGAACGACCGGTGGCAGCGCGAATTGGTTGCTCGTTACGAATATCCGTCACGCTGTACACTCGTTAAATAAAACGCTCCTACGAACCGACATTTTTTCGTCCTCTACCCGTGCTGATTGCGCGAGCCGACGATAGAAGTCATTTCTCGCCGGCGAATAATTACGGTAAATGAGGTATCGCGCCGCTCGAAACGAAACAAAGTTCCTTTGCAATTACGGCTGACCGTTGGAGGCCTGATGTAATTTCCTTCGCCGAGTATAATTCGTATGGTGTTTGCAGGACGCGTTTCCACTATCACAAACACAGCTGTGCAATCTATGCGCCTCGAACCTTCTCCCAACCAAATAATACATCGGTCGAAGGTGTACGTATCGCGTCATACGGGCCACTTCAGGTAGCCGAATGCATCCCCTGCGACGTCCGAACCCTTCATTTGGAGAAACAACATCGACTTCGGCCCCGTTCCGACATTTAGCTTACATCGAAACTTCGTGGCATACTGTGGATTTATCTGTTGACATTTTATCTTATGCAATATACACAGTGGCTCGCAGTTCGTACGGGGTTACGTGTAGAGGGTGGGCCAAATAAACCGTCGCAGAGCTGTTTACTCGGAAATTAAAACGGACAGGATACCCGTGTTTCGCAATTAAATTATTTATCCGTTGTCTACGAGGGCGGTCTGAAAAGCTCTCGTCTCGACTACATGAAGATTACATCTTGAAAAACGGAAACACATTTCGCGTCAAATAGAAATTTTTCTTTCATTGTTGAGTCGAGATCTTTTCAGACCGCCCTCGCGCAATCGATCGAGCATCAAATATACGCGTAGAAACACTCGAAACCGAAATTTCGTTAGAAATGCTGAGTCATAGTGGTAGAACCGAGGTATCGATTTGCAGTGCAACAAAGTTGTCTACGGCGACTGCTAGGGGTGTGCCCCATGCATCTGTTTTTTTTATGTATATGTATATATAAAATGGCTTGTTCATTTTTCTCTGTTTGGGTAGATCGCGTGGCACCCAATGATGCTCCGAAACGACGTGTAACAAAAATATATGTCTCCGTTAACAGAAATGGCGATTTCCTTTAAATCTCTTTATAAATCAAGTTGGGAAAAAAATAATTCTACAGTTAAATAGTGCAACATCGACATAAAGATTTTGTTCATAAAATCGCCAATGAACGGTGACACTCAGGTGGTTTCATTTGAATGCCGCAAGCTGCATCAGTGTACGCGCAGCTCTACTACCCGTTTCGTTTTCTGTACACGAGTGCAATACGCTGCAGTCGAAAAAAACGAGCGTGCATTCGAAACGCGACGCGTACTTACGACGTACTTGAAAGTGAGTCGTCAAAGTGTTTCACGGCCCGATAAAGAGTTGACGAGTTTTCGTTCGATCGCATTCAAGTCTTTTTCCACTTCGGTTCGAATGACCCATGCCCGTCAACGTCGAGCCAGTGAGATTCGAAAACGTGTATTCCTCCCCCCACGACGAGCAGTGAATCGTGTGCAAGATCAAGATAATGTCATGCGTGACTCGATGACGAACAGAGAGCGAAAGAATAGCCCCGGATCTCTATATTCGATCCGTGCAGAACGACCGAGCTGGCGTAATTAGTAACACATGTGGCAGGCAGACCCCACCCATCGATACACACTACCGACGGGAGAAAAAATTTCCCCGACCTATCGTGCCACGAAAGCTGAGAAAGCAGCTGGAAAGGCTCGAATATCGATTGCACGGCTTCCGTTTAATAACTGGGGAAAACTGTTGGGAAAAGCGACGGCTCGATTCTCGTGGGCGATCCCTCTGAAGCAAATTTCAGCATTTACTTATTAACTTTGCAGTGCGACTGTTTTGTTCGTATACTCGTCGGTATCGGTTCACTTGTACGTACATTGTCAGCGCTGGTGAAATGGTCTTCGGAATGGGACGAGCATGGCTCGGATGGCGGATAAGTATTGTTCGATGAATTACCGTGCAAATATACATTTCGTGCAGGCGGTTTCATCGAATAGAATTACACTCTGTTTTTAGAATTTCTCGAAATAGTAGTTCGTGAAGTTGGTCAAATCGGGCCGAACGAATTTCGAGTGACTTTTGTCGTATTTTTAAAAGCTCAAGAAACGGCAGGATTCAGTGAATCGTTATTGCTTTAATAAATATTGTTTCTGGAAAGCCGTGCGAACGTCGACGATTTTGTTAACAATTCCGCGAATTATAATACAATAGTTGCAGGTACTACGGCGTGCGTGAAAAATTTGCGCAATAAGATACCTGCATGTAGGCAGTGCAATCTTGTTCAATTGCACAATCCGGACAACTTCTTAAGGAGGAAATACCGCAGATTTTTCACCGCACAATAGAAACCCGCGCTTAAATGAATTTCGTAATACCAATGGTCATTGCAATCCTGCAGCCGTCTCATCTGCTTGCAAACGTTTATGTTAATTACCGGTGGCAATTATTCTTGCCATTAGCCCCTTTTAAAGAATGAGGATGAACCTTTTGGCGCAGCTGTGCTCGTCGTGCGTCTCAATTAACAAACGAAAACTCTCATTAGTCATTCTGGGATAAGTGACGGCAAAGCTGTCGCGCGAGTACGTCAACGAAATCTGTGAAGATTTCTATGGATCGTGACGCTTCGTTCACTCCGTCCGTGGGAAAAAAAAGTTCCCTTTGTCGTTTATTATTATTGCGCAAGAAAAAGTATCTTTTTGGTATCGAGCTTTAGTTGGTTGACGCGTGGAGCAGCATGCGTTGTTCCTACGGTGGAAGCGAATTTCTATGGAAATCAGTCTGGAGGCTGATCGCTCGTCACTGTTGGAGCTGAACGAAACTTTTTTAGCTGCCAGAGGATTTTATTCGGCGTGAAAAATTGAGTCCCAACGTTTTATCGCGGTATCCTTGTTCGCTGGATCAAAGAAATCGAATTCGTTTCTACAGTGTTGTACAATTCGATGAATTAATAACATAAAATAAAGAATGCAATTCATTTGGGAAACTAGGTTTCATATCCCGTACATTTTGTTTGATTTCCCGTGCTACGATTCTAGCACGGGAAATCTAGATAATTTGTTGAAAGATCATTCTTGTCCAAGTTTGGGACAGACGGACTCCAAATTTTTCGTATTATTAGAGCAAATTTGTTGCCTAATACGACAGATATAAAGATACAGTAACTCTTCGCCGCTGACAATAAAACAGTTGCCCGTTTAAACAATTCTCTAATGATACCGTGGCATCAAATTTTCAATTACCTTAACCAATCTAGAACAAGGTAATTTATTTTCAGACGTACAAAGTATCGAAGTATCGGTATGCCTACAATCGTATTACTTATCAAATTAATCACCGTGCTTTCTTTCCGAAGAACATTATCTTCTTGGAATATTTCTGTCCGGCCATTAACAAACCCAGAGACGTCAGGATGATTAATATTGACGAAGCACGGTATACACAGTTTCGCTTACGTTTCACCTCTTCGCTAACTGTCTCGAATAATTCCATTCTATATCACCCCTCCCATTCACCCCAGCACAATTGATTAAGCTATGTTTTTTGGTGGACCATGACGTCATTTCCCGCCCGCCCTAGACGGCGCCACTGATACACCTACCCCGTGCACGATTCCATCCAAAAGTACTGTCCACGCGCGTGTCAGCCCTCCGTTTATTTGACGAAAGGGCAATACAACCGCGGGGGCGTTTTTATGAGCCTGACGCTTTAAGCCTGGCAATCAGTGGAACAAACTTCGTCCGTTACGTTCGCGTGAAAGTAATCCGCAAGGAAGTGAGAATGATCGATGCCCGGGTGCGTTAGCAAATAATGACGCGCGTCTTTGGATTGGATTGTCTTCAGTCGTCGGTTCGCGTCTAAAACAGCGCTTCGAATTAACCGCACGACTGGCAAGGAATTATTCCGGGGTGCAAGAGGGTTAAATGCCTCGTTCTCGCTTTCGTTTCGACCTTTTCGCAGCCTCCCTCCGCGACTTCGTTTCGTCAGCGTGTCTATCGCCCGCTCGATTTCATCCACCGAGAACAGTTTTTCCCCTTCCTCGGCTCTGCCTTTCCTCGCTCGATCTCCTCGCGGTCCTCTCGTCCTTTGCATTTCCCTCTGCGCGGGCTGTCCCTGCCCCTCCTGCTTCGCCTCCTCTGCGTGCACTCCCTCGTTGCATTTTACCTTCCAGCATACGTTGCAGCGCATTCAACAGCGCATTATTTCGCTGGCCCCTTCTCTCACCGTGGCTCGCGTCGCGTTCAGCGCGACAAATATTTACACGGCGGTCGAAGGCATGCGCAAGGAGTTGTCACAGCCGGCTTTTCAGGCGCGGCGTATAAATTCGGTTAAGTCTTCCGTCGCGTGGATGGTTCGAGGGGCTGGAAGATGTAATGCACAGGTGCTTAGATAATGCATATCGGGGCGGCGAAGGTGGCCTGGCGAGATGCAGCTGCGTATCTATTGTTATGTGCGAGCGGTGGTAATGATCGGAATTTAATTACGACGCTTAGCGAAAAGTATATAGAGGTCTGCGCGTTTTCCGACTCTTTTTGTTAAAACTGAAGGGGCGTATACGTACTGTATGTATGCTAACGCTACGCGTATAACACTCGTGGAAAGTTGTCGTTTTGCAAGGGTGAGGTGCGGTTGAAGCGGCAGATCTTTCATAAACATATGCATTCACGATTGTGTATAAGTGGTCGGGAATTTTCCTTTTCTTTTTTTGTCGCGCATTGTAGTTTCCGCAAACAAAAGAATGCAGCGAAGTGAAACAAGCATGAATGAATGAAACCGGATCTTTTCTGAGTCACAGTTGACCAACGTGCTCGCAATTATTTTGCGGACGTGCGTGCTGGATGGTCTCGCTTTTTTCATCTCGCAGAGTTCCATCGATTCGAAACGTGCCGTAACCGCGACCAGCGGAAAATTGATCGGCCGCGAGACATATGACGCGGCGTTCGTAATGAAAGATATAAGAATAATCAGCATGCTAGAAGCACGGAATTAGATGCAATAATCGAGGCGATAGACTTAATTTGACCCGTTCACGCGTCATGGATATCACGCTCGATGAAGGAAACGCAGACCTGGATTTTCGGGACGGCAGAAAAATACACGGACAAATCTACGCGTTAAATGTTCATCGAAGTCAACTTCTACGGGGAGAAAGAATTTCCGTTCTTTCCATTAACCATTCGCGCACTCGCGACCTCGCGGACCACGCGGCGACTTTTAATTTACGACGAGATGTTAACGAACGGTAGCAATTGAGCAACACCATAAATCTCCTGTTCATTCGTTTCGGTTGCCCGGCATATCCCTGCAGTCCACTGCTGCCGCGATATATTTCTCATTCGATAAGTGGAAACGCGCCAGTGTTTTATGATCTTACCATGCGTTCGGTCGGGCAAGAGGCATCGCGGCATTTTTATTGGCCAATCTGTCATTGCGCTTATCCCGTAGCTCATAAAAGAAAACAACCCGCAAAGAAACTGAAAACGCACTCCCCCGGGGCTGCGTAGAAGTCCACGTTCGTGGAAAGAGGTTGACCTAGGGACAAGGCGGCCCCTTGTTCGAAACCAGAAGACTTCACACTTTTAAGTAAGCGAGCCTCGTAAAAGTCGCGTCTCGCGGCTAATAAATGTACGCACTTGACGCTCGCATGTCCCCTTCGAATACGTTAGAATGTATGGCCCTTCGAAAAGGAAGGGAAAAAAAGGGACAAAACAGTCGAGGCTTTTGTACTGTGCACGTAGCCGTTTCCGAGGAAAATGTTGAATAGAGCGGGTCAGTGGATTCGAAAATTGATGAATCTTGGAAGACGTTAGTGCGTGGGGCCCCAGCTTGAACACATTACTTGGAATGGCCACTTGAAAAACGTGAGGAACTTTTACCGGAACACGATGAGTCAGGGGTAGAATCGTTTTTAAAAAAATTTGAATTTTTCTTTTCGTTTTTAATCCGAGCTGAGCAACGTTGAGCAAAGTGTTTCTAGGAGGTATGCCATTGACTCTCCTCGACTTGGTAACATCGATTTGGTTGGCATCCTCGCGAAGGAATCTGCCTTGACGGATCTTCAATGACAACTCGAACGCTTCCCACACGCATTATTAAACTTTGATCAGCTGCTGACCGTTGGCAGCTGCACCGAGCAGAATTTAATCTTCGTATACACGTCAGGCCGGCGAGTTTCTTCTTCTATGGACACTCTCGAGACGGTGGTTGTCTAGAATAGGGAATATTTCTTTTTCTAAATGGAATTTGATTGCACGTGAATCACCGGTTCTCCCGTACAACTCTCGGATGCTTCGTGGAAACTCTGAATCGTTTCAATTTTTTCCATCCGGTTCGCCAGTTGTTTCTTCCTTTCCTATTTATACCTTTTGCCTGTCCGCAGATGTTCGCGGAATGCGTTTGTCATCCGATTGGCAAATTCGTGGACGCTTCAACTTTTTGTCCCGCTGATTCCTTGAAATTCCCACGAAAATCCGTATCGTCTGCACCGTACGCCGACTTTCGCGATCGTTCTATTGTCCTTCTCTTTCTGCGATACCGTCGGCGACACTTTGTCCACGTCACGGAATTTTTAAACGCGTGAACCTCTCACCCTTTCGCGAACGGCTTCTCGATCGCGGCGGGCTGTAAATAATCGTGCAACAGTCGTTGAACGAATTGAATTTCGTGGGTTCGTCGCGACGAACGAAACCTCGAATACATCGCGGATAAAATCGTTCGATGTTACCTTCAAATTGATTATGCGACGACGATTCGCGCGTCAAGTAATTTCATCGGTGGAAAAATGTGACAAGTCACTCGACATCCAGCGGCCGGTGACTCGATCAACTCCGACGATTAGTCACCGAGTTCGACTTAACGAGAAATTAAAAGGTCCTGGTCTTATTGACGGCAGTGAACGTCTGGGCAAGAATGTATATGACCCGGGAAGACGCGGCACTTAATTCTGTTGTCATCGGACGACGGGCTGCGGGGACGAACGTTATTCCGGAGCTTTTTGCGCGAATCGCTTAATTAATTTCCTTGAAATGCGTAAGGTGTTAAAAATTTCGAGATGCGATGGCCGAGGGGGAAAAGGGTATTTGGCTAGGTGTACGCGAAGTGCAACTTCGCGTTACAGGAAGTATAAAATATAGTCAGGCCCGTTGTTTGCGTGGCTGCTCCAAACGAGAGCTTCTCGGTTATTCGGAAGCTATTTTTGCTTTTTTCAGTCGGGATACGCACATCTTCTTGTGTACATTGCGCTGTACTAAATGCTCACAAACGATTCTACGCGGAAAGATCTCGGTCGCGGTTTACCTTATTTTCTCTTTGAAACTGTACATCTTCTATCTGACTCATTTTTCCTTTAAGCTAATAATATTGAAGTGAATCAGTGTGGTAGTCTTGCACACGCTGTTCCACGTGAAGTTTCCCAAAAAATCCGTGGACACTTCAATAGTACATTGTAATGGGCGAAGTGGGCCCCTCGATTCTTCCATCGGTTCAACGGGAACGACGGCTTTCCTTTTTTCATTAATTACGTAATTCCTTCGTCTCGTCGAGTAATTGATCGCAACAGTTTCCATTCAGCCGTTCTTCCAATTTAGCAACCCTACGCGGTGAACGCGGCTCAAATTGAATTGGCGAAACAACGAGTACGTTTCGCGGACTATAATTTATCGAGACTTCGGGAAACGCATCCGCACCAAGCTAACACACGCGACACACTCGAGTGGACGGGGTCGCGGACGTAAAATTACTTACCGATCTGTCTCGTAAGATTGGAAGTTGAGAGGCAACTTTGCTCGTCCTTCGTCAGACCGACGCTGGATCGAGATATCGCATTCGTGAAACAGAAGTCCGGTGACCCGATGCACGCCGTTGCTGGAATAAGTTTCAGCTAAATATAGGTCGTTGTAAAATTAGTTTCCTCCGACGGGGTTGACGACTAGCATCGGTCTACAAGTCCTGGACGTGTCTGGCCAAGAATTCGTTGAATCGACTTCGTTCAGACGCTTCAATGAGTCCTGCCTCTATTACCCCTCGGTAGTCGACAAGTTTTTTTCTTCTTACTCCGATTTTCGGCGCGCTCGATTATCGAATTATTATATTTCATATTTATATTTGATTTCTAAATTAAGTGAATTTATTTGTTGGAGCAAACCGTACTGTAATACGTGCGTGCAGCCTGTAAGCTAGGTACATACGTACGTTAGGCATGTGGCTGCTTTGCGCTGCTTGAACTTAGCCGAGAGCATTACGGATAAACCAAGACACCGTGTGAAATCGCATCTGCCGGGAAACGTAGGTGTGTGCAGCAAATTTACGGCAGTATTTACGTTCGCGGATAATGGACACGCCTCGTTTACTTCCGAAAATGTGACATCGTAAGTTCTGCGATTTGAGCGGCTATTACATTCATTTCCATGCCGTTTCACAATCTGGGGATTTCATTCCATTGCTGCGGCCACGAAAATTCATTAATATTATATTAATATCGCGATACGTTCATATTACGTTTGTCTAAGCGCGCACAGTCTCCTATCCCTTTCGTTTTTCCCCCTCGCAAACACACGGAAGACTGTCCAAGAAAATCTTTCTCCCGACTTGCGCTATACCATTACAATATTCAAACGAAACCTCGCGGCAGATTATTTAAGGCGTCCAAATATTTGTATTTTAAACGTATCCGTTCGTAACTGACGTTTCCAAAAGAAATATTTGCAGTGACAGATTCCGGGTTACGCGTTAACGGCGTTTGACTTCGCGTAACGGTCGTAGGAGAACAATAGTTCGGTGGTTTTTCATTTCAAATAGCATTGTGCGACAATGCGCCGCGCCAAGAAGAGAAACTAATGCCGACGTTTAACGAACAATTAGCGAAGTTTACGTTCTGCTCGCTCGTTTGTCGAATCACGGGATTACATAACACGAGGTGTACCTAGCGACCGTAAGCAAACCTTTACACGCCTCTGTACTCGATTGTTCAAAACGAATCAGTTTGCGTTCAGAACTCGCGCAAACAGAAACTATTCATCCGCGATACTTTGTGCCGGTCTGTTAAACTTACCAGCTTCTGTAAATGTTCTATGCTCTACCAAAGGATACGACCAAACGAGTGATAATATTATACCAATACATTCGGAACAATGTTTGAAATTGATCGAGGGTATATAATATTTTGCAACAAATTCATAACACTGTTAGGATTTTCTGCCTGGATGTGCTCGAAAATATATCCCTTCGCGCGGCGGTACTATCCAAACTGCACAGAGATATCGCAAATCGTTCTTTCCTTTGTTTAAACAATGCACCATACGGAATTCAAGTCTAGCTCCATCAAAGGTTCGAGAAGCAAAGACATCGATTCCCGTCTCCCATCAGCAGCGCGTTAACCCTTCGCCGCGCCGCGGTATAAACCACATTAAATTGGAAAAACATATATTGTTATAACTTTTGGAGTTGCAAATAGTTGCAAGAAATTTTTATGCAGTTATCTTAAGTAAGTTTTAACAAATACTTTCATGTAAATTTTATCGCACCCTCGACGATCCATCCCTCTTATAAACCACATTAAATTGGAAAAACATATATGGTTATAACTTTTGGAGTTGCAAATAGTTGCAAGAAATTTTTATGCAGTTATCTTAAGTAAGTTTTAATAAATACTTTCATGTAAATTTTATCACACCCTCGACGATCCACCCCCCTTATAAACCACATTAAATTGGAAAAACGCCGGTCTGACTGGACATATATTGTTATAACTTTCGGAGTTGCAAATAGTTGCAAGAAATTTTTTAGCAGATATCTTCAGTAGGTTTTAACGAATACTTTTATGTAAATTTAATCGCATCCTGGACGATCCATCCCTCTTATAAACAACATTAAAGTTGAAAAACGGGAGAAAAATAGGGATTCGCGAAAACGTATTTTTCACAGGGTTTAAATACGTAGATACCTTTCGTGTTACATGTACTTGTAGCTGAAAGAGCACTCTTTAAAAATATATAAACAGATTTGAGTTACCTCCACTCCGTAAAAAAATATAGCACCACAAAGTATAGTAAATTCAGAAAGAAATGGGATCGTTTTAAAGTGAACATTTTTCCCCCCCTTTGAAGGTGTCTCAGGCAATTACCGGTGCTCTGCGGTAATCCATTTGCATGTCAAAATTTAGTCTACGCATATAAGAAGCTATCCCTAAAATTTCATACATTACCAAGAAGGTTGAAAAATTGAATTTACTTCGTGTTTTTACGGTTTCGGACCACTGTGCGCCGTTTAGGCCGACGAAATCCGGGCCCAACCGGTAGGAGACCTGTCCCTCGTTCCGTTCACGCGAGGTTCACACAAGACGATGTCTATAATGTAACCCGAGTTCGACACCACGAGTCGGTCTCGTGATGTTCACGTTTGGCCAAAAACGTGTATCGCCGGTCAGGCCGATTCGGCAAGGGGTTAAAATGCTTCGCGAAATATCCCGTTGCGATTGCGAGTCCTCAGACGGCCGTCCAAAAATGACTTTCCCCGAACGACGCGCAACGATCAGCCCGTCGTTACTGCCCCCCAGTGCACATTCCTCCCCCGCGCGATCTCCACTTCGAATTGGCATTCTGCATGTAAGAAAACCCGAGGTTTTGGAGCGTCTCGCGTATTCATCTGGCAAACGTCGCCCCGATGCCGACAGGCGAGCGGGGCCCGTAAACACGTGGGGGTCGTAAAACAGACCCTCGAAGGCACTGCGTCGTGGGACCGGGGGCGCGCCTTCTTGACGGGTGTAGGATCGGACGCCTCCATCAAAGAACAACGTTAAAAGGAACAAACGATATAAAGAATATGGGGAGGAGGCCGTGGCGTAAATGGACTGATCAGTGCCTAGTAATACGACGATCTCGGGTTCGATTCACGAAGCCTGCCCTTCCTTTTCATTCGGTTCCTACACGGCCAAGAATGCAACGTCGAGGCACTCTTTGGGAAACGATCGACTAGAGCCGGGGACTGATTGTACCCGTACCCCATTGTATTAGCATAAAAACAGATATACCTATAACCCTAGACGAATTTAGCAATTTCCTTTCATTTCTGTGTCTAACATGCAAGCGCCCGGACAAACCGCTATTCAGCGCCGTAACCAAAGGTTCCATCGGGATTTCTGCGCGTCTCCACTTATCTCCAGGGCAATCCACTTCCCCGAACTTGTCAGGAAGGGAGCGGCCCACTATTTTCTGCTCCCGGGTTGCGCAGCTCGGCGGCCGATCTTCTTCCAGCGCCGCGCGTGAGTCGTGCGCGTGTACACGCGTTCGAACATTGCGCCGTTCACTTGGGCCATAAATGCCCCGGTGCTCGGACACGTGGCCGGTTACGCGTTCGAATCCATGGCGCGGGCCCGTCGCGAACGATTAATCTTCCCGCACGATGTCCGCCGGCGGACGAAAGTTTCCATCGATTCCGACTGCGACGAAGCGCTGAGATACGACACGTGTTCGCGGATAGTGTGTGCATTCGTCACGTAAACGCGTACCACGTACGCACCGCGTACGTACCGCCTCGCCCGAGTCATCCCTCGGATAGACGCGCCGCTTGTCCGCCGATTGTTTGCGAGGATCGTGTTGGACGCTTCTACGATTGTTTGCGGAGTCGTAACTCGCGAACTGCATGCGTCACCGTGGGGAGGCCAGAGGGCCGGGAGTTGTTTGCAAGGCGCTGACGGGGATCTGGTATCTGGGGCAAGACAATTCCGATGAACGAGCTACCAAAATGGTATCCCGGGAAAATTTCGCACTCCGCGAATGGTTCTCGTTAGCGTCGGGCACGTGTGGCACCCGTGGCTGCGTTTCGAAACCGTGATTGCACGCGTGAATCACGTACTAGAGCTTCGATCGCGACTTCGCCGGATACATTATTGTACAATGACGTTATTTTAACTGCACCATAAATTGCGGCGATTGTCCTATGGTCCTATGGTGCGCGTCATACTCGGGTTCAATCTTTACGCGTGACACGACCGTCGTTCGTCACGTAAGTTCGGGGGGTTCAGAATTCGGGACGCTTCTTTGGCCGACACTGTATATATATGCCCCTGAATTAAGATCGACCCGATTATCATCCCCTAAATCGTCTCAAATGGTTGCTCGGCCACTCGACGCGCGTGTCTTCTTGTTTCATTTCACCGCTCCGCAGATCTTATCGGCACCCTATATCGGTTCCGCACGTTCGAACGGTCGAGGCACGAATCTATGGTGTACCTTTTAATACGTTGCTCGATCTTGAATTACATACGTGTACATTATATGACAGCAGGGACGGTACCCGATTGTTCCATCCCTCCCCGTGCTCAAATAGAATGTTGATGCCCTTGTTTGCGAAGGGTTGTAAGTGGACGAAAGCCGACTGACTCATTCCACGAATTACTTTTC